>BSBM01000633.1:50000-698571 GCA_027924585.1 Larix kaempferi | reverse complement strand
ATGTCATTTTTTGTGTTTTTGCTGCCTTAGGTTTGATTTTTGAGGTTGTCCATTTCCATAGCAAATATGCCAAAGGCATTGGACCCATTTTGGCAGTATGTTGACCCTGAAGATGGGACAAGCCGACAATGTTTGAATTACAAATTGTGTGGGAAACATATGACAAGAGGGATTAGCAGGTTGAAGTACCATTTGGCAAAACTCCCTGGGCATGATGTGGGGATTTGTATTGCAGTTACCCTAGAGATTATGAGAATTGCCCGTGATTCAATTCACTTGGAGGATAGAAAGAGGGAAGAGGCAGCTACAAACAGAGTCGAACTTGCAGCTATTGGAGTGGCTAGAACTTCAAGGATATATACTTGTACCACTGAGGGTAGTGCTAGGGGCACCACGGGCATGGATTCACCTATCAAAAGGGCCTCATATTTTTTCGTTCCATGAACTAGAAGTGGTGCACAACCTTCCATCGGGTCGGTGATTAAAAAAAAGAAGGAAGAAGTAGACAGGATTATGGGGAGGATGTTTTTCTGGAGTCTTACCTCTTAGCATCACCAAAAACAATCCATTTTTCTAGCTAATGTGTGATGCCATTGCTATTGTTGGCTTAGGGTACAAGTGCCCCTATGAAGAGATTCAGGGGGCGATTCTTCAAGTAGAAAAGAAGGACATCAACACTAGATTGGAGGAATTCAAACAGTCATGGGAGACCTCTAGATGCACAGTGATGTCCGATGGTTAGACAGATGGGAAGGGTAGGACCCTTCTCAATTTCTTGGGACATTGTCCTAAAGATACCATGTTTATAAAATCTGTTGATGCGTCGACACAAGCAAAATATGCAGCATTGTTATTGGGGTAGATGGATGGGATCCTCTAGGAAATCGATTTGCATAATGTGGGGCAAATCATAACATATAATGCAACTAATTATGTGGTTGTTGATAGATTGCTTATGGAGAGGCACCCCTCACTATTTTGGACTCCATGTGCTACACACTCTATGATTTGATGTTGGAGGATGTGGGGAAAATTCCCTTCATCAAGGAGGTCATTGATCAAGCTAGCATCTCCAAATTCATATATAACTATGATTTGGTTCTTAGCCTCATGAAGAGATGCACGAGAAGCAAGGAGCTGATGCGTCCTACAACCACACATTTTGCCACCAACTTCATTTCTCTTCAATCTTTGCTTCAATGTCAGTTGGAGTTGAAGAAAATGTTTGTTTGTGATGAGTGGCGTGATTTCATATATAGCAGGAGAGAGGATGGGAGAGCCATCGCTAGATCAGTGTACACCGACTCCTCCTAGGAAAGAGTGGAAGAAGTGTGCTCAATCAATGAACTTTTGGTAAAAGTTAGGAGATTGGTTGACATTGATAAGCCCGCAATGGGCGATTAGTATGAAGCCGTGGATAAGGCCAAATAAACTATCCAATCTTATTATGTGGGGAAGGGTACCCTTGGATATAACAAACACATGATGTTATGGAATTTGATTGATAAATGGTGGGTTGGGATGCTCAATCGACCCATTCAAGCAAAAACACTTTTCCTCATCCTCGCCTTTTCCTACAAATGTAGCTTTGATTTTAATGGTGAGGTGATGGAAGGGCTCCTCGCATGTCTTCATAGGATGGTACCTGATGTTGATACTCACCACACAATTACTCGCAAGATGGAGATGTATCGAGAGGCTAGTGGAATATTTGGCTTTGTCAATGCTATCCGTGAAAGGGCCATTTTGATGCCACGTAAGTAATTACTAATTAGAATTTACAACTTTAAATTTTTTAAGTTTAATTGTGTTTTATAATTTCATTTGAAAGTTGAATTATGTTTTCCTTATCTCCTATTTTCCACTGTAATGAAATTTAATCCAATTCCCTTTCTTTCTTATTTGTTATAGATGTTTGGTGGCGAAACTATGGTGCAAGGCACGAAATTTATGAAAATTCACCATCCGCCTACGCCAAACCTATAGCACTTCAGGATGTGAGCGCAATTGTAGCGATTTGATAAAATACACTCAAAGAAACGCAACAGGTGAGAACTTTAACGAATCAATTACATTTATTGTAATTTATGATCCTTTAACATATTATGACCCTTGGGCCTCAAGACTCATTAAATTTTTTATGACCCTCTTTCAGGTTGGAGTTCCCATGTCTGAATGACTTGGTGTATGTCCATTACAATCTTTGAATGTGGATGAAGTAGGTGGAGAAAACACTAGATGTGAATACCATTTCCTTAGACAATATTGATGTATTGTCCAAGTTGAGGGTGGAGAGTGAGGTGCCTCCAACAGCAAGAGGAGCAGCAGCTTGAAGACTTCATGGAATGTGATGTGCCTACATCAACACTACCTTCTACACCAGTTGATGTACCTAGTCCTACACTGACACCCACCAATCATCGTTTGACATTTGGTGCAGGGATAGGGCCTTCTACTGCTAGGGCAGGCCTAGCAAACAGCCCATGACCTTTTCCCATAAAAGGGGGAAAGGGCATTGATATCAAAGACCGATAGCTAGCTACTAGTTTTGTGACTTTTGTCATTGTATGATTGTACATCTACATCATAATGATGAGATACATTTATATATGTGATGTCATTTTGTATTGGTTGTCCACCTTTGAGTCCTTGATTGGACAGCTATCAAGGTTCAGGATTCAATATCAACTTTGATGTATCATTTATTATTTGGCATCCACCACATCATATATATATCAATGCTTTCTCCATATTTATGTGCCAATGTGTTTATCTAATGTTGTTGTTTCTTTATACGTTTAAAAATTCTAAAAAAATGAATATATTTTGTATTTTTTAATGTTTTTCACCATTTGTTGATCTTTCCCAATTTTTTCGTCGATTTATCTGAGAAGTTGTATTTGAGACCCTTGACAATATTTTGTCGATGTCGATGTTATCGCCTATGGTTCATGTTAAATAAACTCAAACAATGCAAGAGATAAGAACACGAAGATGAAGGAGGAACAATATATTATTGATGTTCATCAAAGTACATAAAATAGTGTTGTATATACCTCTATTAGGTTCCATTATGCAAGTTAGGAACCGTTCACAACTAATTTCTTAATTAATCACAAATACTTTATCTACGTATCATTTATGACTAGACTTATTATATTAATGTTATTTATAACTTATGACATTAACACATAGTACATACTTAAGAAATAAACATTACAATATCTAACACCCCCTCTTAATGTTTATTTCATTTTCAAGGACTTTCAACATGTCTCGAAATTTTTCAAACTTGTCCTTGCTAAGTGCTTTGATGAAGATATCTGCCACTTGATCCTTAGACCTACAATAGAGTAGTTTTGTCTTGCTGTGGGAGCAAATGTTTCCTCATAGTCTATACCTTCTTGATGTGCATATCCTTTTGCAACTAACCCGGCTTTGTATTTATCAATAGATCCATCTAACTTAAACTAAGTCTTATATACCCATTTACAGCCTATCAATTCCTTATTAGTTGGTAATTCAACCAAGTTCCATGAGTTGTTTTTTATTAATGCATCATACTTGCATGGCATCTTTCCATTTTTGCTTCAGAATTGCTTCACTGAAAGAAACCGGATCAAAATAATGCACAACTTCACTCATCAAAGCAAGATTTACCTGCGGTGGGAATTTCGACCTTGTTCTCCTCTCATCTTGCTGTATCTCATCCGGCTTGAGATCTTGAAGAGTTCGATAGAACCATTTTGGCCCTTTCTAAGACTAACTTTCATCTTTCTGAGACTGATTGCCATCTTGTCCTTTCAATTCCAACTCTACTTTTTCTCCTTCTGCGTTGGCTTCTTCTCTTTGACGTCGCCTATATCTAAAAGGAATTTTGATCACCATTTTCACCCTGCAAAACTACACCTTTCCATTTGGATGTATGCCCATGTGGAGGTCTTTCATAAAAAATGACATCTCTATTTATAACAACCTTTCTATTTACTAGATCATATAACCGGTATGCATTGGATTTAGTGCTATACCCAATAAATATGCATTTATGAATCTTAGCTTCCAACTTATGTCTATCTGTATCGAGAACATGTGCATAGGCCAAACAACCAAAAACTTTAAAATTTGTTACCTCTGATTCTCTACCTGATCAAGCTTCACAGGGGTCTTACCATGGACTGCCTTTGTTGGAGTGCGATTTAAGAAAAATGATGATGTTTGAACTGCTTCATCCCAAAAATGATGATTGAGAGGACGCCCTTTCAGCATGCACCTAGCCATCTCCATAATGGATCGATTCTTTTTGTTGTGGGGTTTTGGCAATGGATGTTTGTCTTTGAATACCATTCCGATAGCAAAAATCACGAAAGTCATTGGATTTATACTGACCTCCTCAATCACTTCTCAACACCTTAATTCATTGACCACTTTCATTTTCAACCATAGCCTTGAATTGCTTAAAGATTGCAAAAACATCATATTTGAATTTCAAAAAATATACCCATATCTTTCTCGAAAAAACATCAATAAATGAGACGAAGTACTTAGCTCCTCCCAGGGATTGAATTTTCATCGGTCCACAAACATCAATTTGAATTAATTCCAATACCTAAGTTGCTCTTGTTTAGTTGTTGTCAAACTTGAAACAATCTTGCTTTCTTGCAAGCAATGCTTCACATACACCTTTATCTTCCTCAATGTTAGGCAAACCATTCACCAAGTTATGCCTATGAAGCAACTTCAAATAGAAATAATTAAGATGATCATATCATTCATGCCATAACTGGTTCTCAAAAGTAGTACATGTTAAAAAAGCTTGTTGTTGCTTGGGAATATGTAATGTCCTCTTATGCTTAAGCACAAAGGACCATCCTGCTAACCTATCTAATTCCCATAGGTTTGAGCGAGTACTGACATTCAGGGAATTGACTGAGGATTGATGCCATTTATACCATAAGAAGATCTTAATCATGGTTATTAGATCATCAGTAGGTAAAAGAGGGCCACAGGAACTGGGGGCCACCTGCATGCATTACATGCGGGCCATATTTCATGTTGCATGCACTAAAACACCTTTATTGAGCTTTCATGCACACAGAAAGCAATGCATGCAAGTCAACTGGAAATTAGAAGAGAAAAGCGACCTAGCTTTGCAAAAGTTAGGTCAGGCCATATCAAAGTTATAAAAGAAAGATAAAGCGAATGATTAAGGCCTGCTTATTTGATTATTGATTTTGAGGATTCGACTTGGAGAGCTCAGGGAGCCAGTTAGGGTTGACGGCACACCACTCAACCATCAAGTGCATTTCGGTAGCGAAATCTATCTGCCCTAGTCACTTTCAGGGTAGAATCACACAGGTTCAACATTGCTTCTATCATCATACAGTATTTTTTAGCATTCATCAAGGTTCTAGCTACATCTAGTAGAGGAGGATTCACCCTCTCTTGCATGGGTGAATTGGACAAAGAGGATAACTTCATATCTTGACAAACAACCTCTATTCAGTCTGCATGCGGCCTCCATCCTTCCTGTAAATTTTAAATCATCCAGAGATCACTACTCCCTCTGGATAGCCCTGAGATCTCAAGCGGTTTGAGTCTCGATATCAATACATGCTCATAAAGATATAAACTCAACAACTAGATCTCTTTACAACACTTAAGCACATGCAATCACACATAAACACTGAATATACCCTGGAAACCCCAACCGGGGAAAACCAACAAACTGTGGGACTATCTTCTCTCTCAAGCCCAGAGCATATATATAAATAGACAAGTACAATACAGTGTTACCTCAAAGGTAACTCAATCCCTGAACCAGGCAAACTCTAGATCTGCATGCATCAGCTAATGCATGCACTGGAAGAATGAGCCCTAACTAGTAAACTGGATCTGAGTATCTCTGCAGGTGCCTCTAACTGATCTGCATTTTTCTATCACACTGCCATGATCTGCTCTGCTCTGAAGACAGCCTCTCTAGATCTCTTAAGAATGCACCCTCCACTACATGCAGAAGTGCGCCCTCCCCTCTGGATGTCTGATGCTCATATCGGACCGGATCTCGACAGATCTGAGCTATGAACGTCACGAACTTTCCTCCAATGCTGAGGCAAGGCTACCCTGAACGTCTCAGACTCATAATCAATCAACCGGGCTCCGAATGAGGTCCTCCCTCCTTGGGAATTGCGCCCTCCTCCAAGGGAACACGTCCTCCTCTAAACTGAGCTAAAAGCTCTCTGATGGACTGTCTCAGTCCACAGACCTAGGTGCTTAGTGACTCTGGAGCTGGTGATCACTGATCCAACTCAATTCTAATCACCCTAGCTCCTGCAGCAACTACTTCCTCTCTCAGAAAGTCACCCTGCATGCACAAGTGCGCCCTCATCACTCCTGATCTATCACTCTCTAATAAAGCAACTGAGCAACCTCTTTCGGGGATCCCTTGCCTCTATAAATAATCTCACCGATGAATTAGGTTTACCAAAACCCTAATTCTCGGTGCATGCAAAAGTCACATGCACTTTTGCATGCATCCAATGATCGCTGAGAGGTAATGCAAAACTCATGCATGCAAGGGTCAAATCACCTCAGAAAGTCCGCATGCAGCCACCACTGGGCTCATGCCACTGGGTAGAGTGTATCTCACCCTCTACTCCACACTGATGCCTACACTGCTAATGTACCTCCATGCAAGGCATCTAAACCATGGAGGACATCCCGGGATACCATAGAATCTAACACTCCCTCTTAACGAGGGATGTCCGACCACTGATGCCTGGATCCATCAAGTCCTCTGCTGCTGACACTGAACCAACTATCCTGTCTGTCACTGCTCCTCTCTAACCTGAAGTGCCCTCATCTAGGTCCATCAAGGAAGACCACTGATTTGCCACTTACTCTGTCACTATACTCTGATTCGGGCTCCCTCTGAATCTCTGCTGTAACCAGTCCCGAAGACTGTTGTCAAGTGGATCCACTGGTCTGTAAGTGGGCTCCCTCTGTCTCTGAGCTGACTCAACTCTCTCCTGAGCTAAGTCAATCTCTACCATCTCGTACCAACTCAATCTCTGATTGGTGCCTGCATGAGCATCCATCTGATCTGACTCTAATGGCTCAATCCCCTAATACTCATCATCATCATGAGCATCTCGCTCATCCATCATGTGAACAGAGTCACTCCCCTGATCCCCATCATCACAGTGAGCATCTCACTGACCCAACTGCTGACTGGACTGATACCTCCTAGCATCATTGTGGCTGTGAGCATCTCGCTCACTATCCTCATCTGACTCAGAAGAGGATGCACTCAGCCAACCTGATGTGCCAGAGGTGTGCTGTCCCCGAATCACATATTCACCATCGATCTTGTGACCCATCAAGGCTGGGTCTACTCCTCTAGGATAGGTGAAAATCAGATCCCGCTGGAACACAACTAAGTAACCATCAGCTCCTAAAGCTGCCACTGAGAGAAAGCTCCCTCTCAGTCCTGGAACAAACAGAACTCCTGATACCTCCAGGAGCTCTCCATGCTCAAGCAGAAATCTCACTCTACCAACTCTAGTGACCAAGTAATCAGTCCCCTGCACATCCCTAACCATCTGCCTGCGTGTGTGCTCTAGGATGAGGAATGCATCTCGCATCCCTATCATGTGACTGGTGTGCATATAGTCAACCCTCCATCTATGATCAACCTGAGCCTCTGGCAGACTACTATCATGCCCTAGCTGTACTGAGGCTAATGAGAACTCCCTCTCAAACCGAGAGATAAACTCATCAACCTCCTCTGCTGCTGCTAACTGGTCATCCTCAATCAACCATCTCTCAGTCTTCATGTGCATGCATATCTCATGCACATGCAGCATGCATACTCATGCACATGCATCATGCAAGACCTCATGCACATGAATATCTCATGCACATCTCTGTAGAAACACTCCCTCTTAGGGAAGAAGGTATTGCTGGAGAAGCATCCACCAGGATCAAACACATCAGATGTTGTTGCAACTACTCCCTCTGAACTGGAAGACTTTATGGCCACATTTGCTGCACTCTGATATGCAGAACTGCGCTCCTCCTCTATCGATGTCATCTTGAGAGAAGCATCATGCTCTCCCTCGGTCACTAATACTGAAACTGTATCCAAGGTCTCCTTGGAGCCACATACAGGCTTGCCCAACAACCTCTACTCTACTCTCAAGCTAGTCGCCATAACTCTGCAAAACTGATAACACTGGTAATTCAAAAAACTCTGAATCAGAACCAACCTGTAAATATATGCCTTAGTGAACAAGCTAACCCTCTCTTTCTCAGATCTAGGGTTCGCTCTCCCAAATCTTATCTCTGTTCTCACAGATCTGATAGATCTGGTATCTATCCTAACAGATCTGATCTCTGCACTCACATATCTGAACTCTTCTCTTCAGATCTGGACTCTGCACTCGCAGATCTGGAATCTGCTCTCATAGATCTAAACACTACACTTCAAATCTAATATATCTGCCACAGATCTGGACTCTGCTCATGCCAGATCTGAAAGATCTATCTCAGATCTCACCTCCAAACTCACAGATCTGATAGATCTGACCTCTACAACCTCAGATCTGAGTTGTGCTCTTCAAATCTGGTAGATCTGGTCTCTATCTTCACTGATCTATGTGTGATTGCCCTTCCTGACCCTTACCAGGGCTCTGATACCATGTAAATTTTAAATCATCCAGAGATCACTACTCCCTCTGGATAGCCCTAAGATCTCAAGCAGTTTGAGTCTCAATATCAATACATGCTCATAAAGATATAAACTCAACAACTAGATCTCTTTACAACACTTAAGCACATGCAATCACACATAAACACTGAATATACCCTGGAAACCCCAACCAGGGAAAACCAGCAAACTGTGGGGCTATCTTCTCTCTCGAGCCCAGAGCATATATATAAATATACAAGTACAATACAGCGTTACCTCAAAGGTAACTCAATCCCTGAACTAGGCAAACTCTAGATCTACATGCATCAGCTAATGCATGCACTGGAAGAATGAGCCCTAACTGGTAAACTGGATCTGAGTATCTCTGCATGTGCCTTCGACTGATCTGCCTCTCTCTATCACAATGCTCTGATCTGCTCTGCTCTGAAGACAACCTCTCTAGATCTCTGAAGAATGCGCCCTCCACTGCATGTAGAAGTGCACCTTCCCCTCTGGATGTCTGATGCTCATACCGGACCGAATCTCAACATATCTAAGCTCTGAACGTCACAAACCTTCCTCGAATGCTGAGTCAAGGCTACCCTAAATGTCTCAAACTTAGAATCGATCAACCAGGCTCCGAATGAGCTCCTCCCTCCTTGGGAATTACGTCCTCCTCCAAGGGAACACGTCCTCCTCTAAACTAAGTTGAAAGCTCTCTGATGGATTGTCTCAGTCCACACACCTGGGTGCCTAGTGACTCTAGAGCTGGTGATCACTGATCCAACTCAAATCTGATCACCCTAGCTCCTGGAGCAACTACTTCCTCTCTCAAAAAGTCGCCCTGCATGCACAAGTGCACCCTCCTCACTCCTCATCTATCACTCTCTAATAAAGCAACTGAGCAACCTCTTCCAGGGACCCCTTGCCTCTATAAATAATCTCACCGATGAATTAGGTTTACCAAAACCCTAATTCTTGGTGCATGCAAAAGTCACTTTTGCATGCATCCAATGATCGTTGACAGTTCATGCAAAACTCATGCATGCAAGGGTCAAATCACCCCTGAAGGTCTGCATGCAGCCACCACTAGGCTCATGCCACGGAGTAGAGTGTATCTCACCCTCTACTCCACACTGATGCCTATACTGCTAATGTACCTCCATGCAAGGCATCTGTACCATGGAGGACATCCCGAGATACCATAGAATCTAACACTTCCGAGAGCACCACTATTAGCCTAGTTACTGAATACAGGCTTCCTATTCGGATTTAGGAGGGAAATCTCATCATTCCATCTTCCGAAGGGCGCCTCCCTTTTGCATGGGCGAATTTCCTTGAGATGGCAATTCGCATTAGGCCTCAGAATCCATGCATGGCTTGCATGCTTACTCCATATTGATCAGAGGGGCAATATAACCCTAGTACCAACTTCTTGCAGCAATCTAGCATCATTGGAACAATTATTATCCACTTCTTATTCTAAGGAAGGCGCATTTTCTACAAGGGCACATTATTGGAGTGGGACCATCCCATATCTCGTCCAATCCTTGGCACATTTCTTGCATGCGGGTCTCATATTAACATACATCAACTACTTCATCTGTTGGTACGTACATGCATATTTTCTATCCCTATTTTATAGCATTTCTGATTATTTGGGTTATTTAGGAGTTGGCAAACCCATGCATGCTCATGCAAGCATAGTTCAGTACATGCATTAATGTTTCCTTCAATTATTGAGCCATAAACGCTACTAGCAAGCAACAAAAACTCCATAAACAGGTAGGAATATCAGTTGGTATATTATAGTGGTATTAGAGTGTGTTCCTCGCCAACTGTGGGAGCATGCAGTTGTGAACAATAAATGAATATAGAGGACCCACACAATAGTACTTACAGGAGGCAGAGGTTTAGGAACAGTGGAAGAAGAGAAGAAGAGGAGTTAGAGGATAAAGAACTGGGAGATACAGAGACTCAGTTTGGAAAAGGTAAAGGTAAAGAAACAATGGCAGATGATGATAAAATGGATTTCACTAGCCTCCTTTCCGCTTTAAAGGAACTGACTTCGGGACATAAAGAAATGTTGACTGGCATCAACAAAATGGCAGATAAATCAGGGCCCACCCCACACAGTCCTTTGTTCCCCAATAGTGACCAGGTATCCACAAGTAGCGTGGGGAGCAATTACATGCCAATATGCAGATTCACCCTCTTATCTACAATAGGTCCTCCAGACCTACCATGCCACAGTTCTTGGATAGCCAGACAACAGTGCCAATAATACAGGTAGAGCCAGAAGAACCAATGGGGGCATATTTACAGGAATACAGAGCACTGGGAGATAGATGACTTCCAGTCAGCCATGACATTTATAGATTTTTGTCATTTTAAGAGTAAGAACAAACAGAGGGCTTATAACAAGGCTTTCCACCAAAATTATGAATTACAACGCACAGTAGGGAAATTGACTATTCTTACCTTTGATGGGACTCGGAATGAACCAAAGCGGAATTGGGTACAGAAGTTGGACACTTATGGAGACAGATGCCATTAAGTTGGCTACCTTGCATTTGGACGGGGAAGCCCATGAGTGGTGTTACTGTTATCACATTCATAGTTAGACAAGGCTACCATGTTCCAGTACTTTTATGAGCCAGTCCTTTACTATGAGATGCTTAAGATCGGCAGTTGATGAGTAGTTATTCTATGATCACTCATGTTTTCAGCAGCCCCAGAGCAGACATTACAGCATTATGCCATGACTGAGACTCATGACCTCAGATTTGATGACTAAGGTGGCCATTTCCTTCCATACAAAGCAATGTGATGGTGCTAATAGTTATGCAACGGCAGTGTTCCAGTGACAGTTGATGGTTCAGATGATGGATACAGGTATATGACCCAGCAGGTATATGGTTGTGCATTGGATACCTTTATTGTGCTCTTTTACTTAGTAGCTTGACTAGGTATTTAGTGGTCATGATCTGGCGATATATATATGGATATGGTTATTGGTTGGCTATTTAGAATTAAAGTGGTCTCATTACTTGGAATCAGAATTTCTTGTGTATACTCGTTGGTCTTACCCTCTTAAGTAGTATGGACTTGGTCATTCCCACCAGTTATGGCTTGCTAGTTATGGCATCACCTATCACTTGTCCCCATCCATCCATTCTCTTATGTATTTGGTTTAATACTGACTTACACTTCAGCCTGTGATATGGAGGACTTCCCCACTTATGCCTCTATGTTGGATAGACTTCTTATTGTTTTGTGTCTCGGCTCTGAGTTGTGCAACAGAACTTATCGAAACCTTGATCCTTCTGGGCCAGGAGAACCCGCTGGTGTTGGTTCCTGAGCTTAGGTGAGTTGGATTTGAAGCCTTGACCTCTCTAGTCGGTTGCCCTCGAAGTTTGGTCTTAATTGTGGATAATCCCCCTAGTTGCCTGAGTTGTGTCAGCTAGACTTGAAGCAAATTGTACCACCATCATTACATGCATATGTGACTCATTGTTATATCTTCTATGCAAGCCCATGGTTATAACTTAAAACTTTGCTTTTAAGCACAATGAAAGAGGGCTATGAAATGAAATGCAAAGTACCCTGGATGAAAGCTGCAACTAGTTGTGCTTCTAAGCACATGCAAAATCCTAAGGGTCATAAAGGCCTAAGAAAAAGCAATGGCTAAATGTATGCTAAATCTAAAGAGTGTTGGCCGTCATTGAAATGTAATGATTAATTCCTTACGGAGCCTACGGGTTGGGATGTGAGATGGAGTAAGGGACAGTTAATTCTAAGTGTCCCCTAGAACCTCAAGTTACAGTTATCTGTGCACATAATCACGGTGGTTCTAGAAAATATCCTCACGGAGCTTGATTCAAGCTTGGATGTGAGTTGTAGACATTTGCTAAAGTTGAATAGACACTCCTCAAATCAACTTATTCCATTTGTCAGACATCGCCATTCCTTGTGTGTTTTCTATCCAACATATGCTTAGGTGGTTTTCCCTTTCCCTTCATCCAAAGTGTCATAGTGTTGAAGGTGTCAAGTCATTCCTTTGTCCTAGCCTTCTCTTTTCCACCTTTACCCATTTCTAGCAAAATGGTCACGTCGATAAAATGAGTATACACTTAACGGTCTTCTTCTTCGTAATTGATTGCTTTAATCTAGACTTATATTTGATATTTTGTTGCTTAATCGCCAGTGAAATGCTACTTTGTACTTTAGTCTTGCTATTGAAATAATTAAAGGGGCATATCTTATCCATTTGCACTTGCAGCATCAGTCAGTTTGAGCCTGGGTCATTATTTTGATCAGTTTTTACCAGTTCAAACCAATTTGACCAAGTCAACCGCAGGATCTGAAATGAGTTGGACCGATGATGTTCGAGATTGATTATTTGTGGTCCTATGGTGCCCATTTGATTGTTCCATGCATCAGACATAGGTTTCATGTGATGTTTTGAGGGATTTTTATTATTATTATTATTATTATTTACAGACCATTATTTTTATTGTCCGGACATGGTTGAGTTTACAAATGATTATCCAGGTGGTCACATGATGTATGAGTACTCACCTCTAGTACATTTGGGCCTTCTGAGTCAATTGGTACACTCAGATATCAGTTCCAAGCACTTTCAGATGATTTTATGGTCAGATTATCAGTTTATTGCATATTTGCCATATAAAATGGCTTGTCAGCACATCTTGAGATCTTTTTGGTTCTCCTAGGGCGCTACAGAGGGAGTATGGGGTCAAGCCACTCGTTATTACAATATTACCATGCTCCCAGACATTTTGGTGCAGTCAGATTTGTGCCCGAGGCAGCAGGCAGAGAGATACAGGCATTTTATTATTTTACAAGTGATATTCCAGGGATAAAAAAAGGAAGAAATGGTTACTAAGGAAATCAATTTGGGAAAATGAGGCAAGGAACTGGCATGAGGTTTGTTCATATGATTTTTGTGATGCATCCCACACCTTCTGGCACAGCTTGCAGCATTCAGTGGGGTCCACATACACTTCAGGCTATTATTTTGGGCATTTTTATTATGTCATTAACGGGCCACGATTTGGTCATATGATCACATTATGATATTATCTTGAGTTATTATATGTTATTGTGCCATGGGGTCATGCTAGAGAAGGACATGTTACACCTAGCCCCACCATGTGCTTATGTCATGTGTCTTAGTCACTAGTCATGCGGTGCGTCCCCCTTGGACATTTTAGTGAGTGCGCCCCCTCTATTTTTGAGTTGATCCATGTATTGTATTTCCAGCTCATCTTAGCCGTTGATTATTATTGTTATATCTTTTGATCTCCACCACTCATTCAAAAAGTGGTTAGGGTTTTGGTCTCTCTCATTCCTATTTAAGGAAGAGACCCCCCTCATTGTAAGGCGACTTTTGGCTCTTGGCTACTGGAATAGAAAATATATTTTGTGAGAAACTCTTGTTATCTTGGTCTGGATGTTTGGCTATGGTGATTGAAACTGCTTTTCCATTACACTGAGGATCTTGGTGAATATCTTGCACATCCTTCTATCCATATTTTTACTTGCAGGTGAAGAGGACGATTTGGAAGAGGGGCGCACTGGCTGGGGAGACTCACCTTGTCTCTCTCTCTCGGATCCGGTTAATTCAGGGAGTAGTTTTGTGTTTGCACCAATTATTCTCTGTGCTTAATTCTTTGCTTGCATTTACCCTCAATGTTGCTTACTGATTGAGTTGATCTCGTTGGTTTTGCAGGAAAAAAGGGGCGCACTTGTGGACTTGGGCAATTCATGGGAGCAAAAGAATACACCAAATCTTCATTTGATCTTTGCGGGAGTAGTCCTCATCATACCGGCATCCATTCTCATCATCCAGGTAGACTTGCAAGCTACGTATTTTATTCCTTTAACTTACCCATCTGTCATTTACATTTAAACCCTAATGCCCTCCTTGGTTTGTTGGTCTTCCGGATAGTTGGTACCCTTTTCCTAAGCTTGTGTGTTGTGATATTGTCAGATCTAACTCCAAGTTGTGCTAGGAAGCCCTAACTCTCTCAAATCCACTACTTGGGACCATTCTCCTTGATTTAAGTACACGTTTCCCAAGGCAGTTGATTTTGATCATTTGCCCTAGCACCTAAATTCTGAATCCGTTCTTAATCTTCAAGTCATTGTGTCTAATACATCTAAGGTTGAATCTCATTTATCTTAAGCCTCCACAATGACCTTATTCCTTAGATCTAGGGTTCTTCACCCCTCACCTTACATACCCTATTTTCATAGCTTGATTTGGTTATTGGGTTAGATCTCTCCTATCGGGAGTACATCAGGGTCTCCTCCTTTGCTATCTGGGGCTTGGGTAGCAAGAAGCGAAGAGCGCATCGATTGGTGTGATAACCAATCCATCTTGGAGATCGAGGCCCTCTTAGGTTAACTCTTTAGTTGCCTAGCTCATCTACTGTCCTGAATAGGTTCTTCGTTTGGGCAACTACACGTTGTGTGATAACATTTTTGGCGCTATTTTCAGGGAGGTAGAGGCTTTCCCTGGTTCGACATTTATCTTTAGACTTTACTCCCATGCTCTTTGCCAACATTTTTGGCGCCATTGTCGAGAAGGTAGAGGCTTACCTTCGGTGTCTGCGAGTGTCCGTGCGTTATTCCATATCTTATTGCATCCGGGCTTTTACTTTGGTAATTATATTTTAATTTGCATAGTTAACTTAATCACCATTTTAATTCACTCATCTCACCTCTCCTATGAAATTTACCTTTTTGGTGAATTACTGTGTGGTTCACCTGGCGACTCCACCCCGCGACTCTACTGAGGAACGAATCCAACAAATAAATCTTAAGTTCCTAAATCGTTCATCAAATCTTGAAGGAACCCTTGTAACCTATACTCGAAATCAAAGAAACCTTAAAGAGAACTCATCCAATTTCTTTTCGAAGATTTCTAATCCTATTGCTTCACCGAGTCATCTTTTCGGGTCTCCTTCATCCAGATCTAGTCCAATGGCTAGTACAAACATTGGTGGAAACAAAAACAACCCTCCACAGAATCCTAGGATTTTCGGAAGAAAGGCTAGAGCTTCTCCTTTAGATTTTTCCCAAACCAGGGAGCTCCCCATGATATGTCTAAAAAGTATTTTGAAAAAGTTCCCAAGTTTGATGGAAACTGTGCTATAACCATAGAAGACCATATAGATAAATTTTGGGAACACATGGAAGCATATGGAGCATTTAATGAAGATGTCATCATGAGGGGCCTCCTGACATCTTTGGAAGGGGATGCTTGAAAGTGATTTGATCGGTTACATGCTTCGTCCATTATTGGATATGATAATTTTCTCACAAAGCTTATCGATGAATGGTCACGAAAATTAGATGGGAAGTATCTCCTACATCAACAGTTTGATATTAAGAAAAAGGAGAATGAAACAGTCCATGAGTTTAACCTTAGATTTGATAAGAATGTAGCAAATATCTCAGAAGAAACCAAGCCTAAAGACCAAGCAATCCTCATCCATTATTTGAACTCATTTGAGGGATGGCTTGCATATCATTTAAAGGATAAGAATCCGAATGACTTGAAGACCGCACAATTGAATGCCAAAACTGTTGAGTCAAATGCGGCATCCATGGGGAAACAAAAAAAAACTGATCATTATTCCCCTTCCACTTCTAGATTTGAGCCTAAAACCCGAAAAGCCAAGGAACCTGTAGTTGAGCCTAAGGACACAAAGGATACATTGGAAAGTATGCAAGAAATGATGATACAATTGACTATCCTGACCAAAGATGTAATAAGAACTAAAGAATCTGAACAATATAGAAATCCTTATGGCCCTAAGCCTTATTGGAACAATGATAGAAGGCCTGAAGGAGAAGACAGTAGGCGTCGTCCTTTAGTTCCTGAAAACTCTGAAAAGAAGAATGTTAACTGGTGTGATGAACCTAAAGAGGAGACTTTAGACAATAGTTATCCCGATCCTGATGACCAACCTGAAAACATCAACTTGATTGAAGATCTATCTTACGATAATGATTTCGGAAGGATTCTCCTTGAAGAAGATGAAGAACAAGATGAGTTAATTGAAGAACAAGATTCCCCATGTTGTGCAATTAATCTTCCATAACCAAAGGAACAACCCAAACTCCAAGTTTATAAGCGGCGTAATAGTGATCCCAAGCCACCTTCTTTCTTACATAAACATAATACTGCCAAAGAAGATAAGAAGGAAGAAGAGAAGCTAACTCCCTGTGACTACAGCTTGAACATTGATATGAAGAAGGAGTTAAGTAAGATCATGTGTAACATCCCTGTAACTGAATTAATGAAAGTCCTGTCAGTCAGAAGCCAAGTAGAGGAATTTTTCGAAGGCATAAATCAAAAGGACTGTGAGGTTGCTCATGAATCATGTCATATACAAGGTCTTAGTGGCAATGAAGTTAGGAAAGTTGAAAAGGATCCACCCATCAACATCCAGTCTATTATTTATGAGCGGAAAAATGGTGGTCACCCTCCCTTCTACCTTACCTTGCACATTCAGGATATGCTACTCCACAATTGCATGTTAGATTCTGGAGCCGCTATGAATGTCATGCCTTTACATGTCATGAACGAAATGGGTTTAGAGGTCACTAGACCTTATGGAAATGTTTGTGGCATTGATTTGAGACGTGTACAGTCCTATGGTTTGATTAAAAACTTGAGGGTCGATCTTTTTGCATGCTCAGACATTTCCACCATAATGGATGTTGTTGTAATTGACTTGCCCCCAGAATATGGAATGCTTTTATCTAGGAAGTGGGCAGGCGGTTTAGGTGGGTACCTCATGATGGACTTGTCTTATATGTGTATCCCTAATTCAGATGGTGCCTTGGTCCGAATCAATAGAAAACCTTTCATTGACAAACACTTAGAAACTTTTGAGGATGGGATAAAGAATACTTATGGGGATGATCTTTTGAATAACGCCAAGGATGGGATGATTAGAAATGATGATAGGAATTGGGGCTTGTCATAATCAGAAAATGTGTTCATGGTAAATGAAGATGCTGGTTTTTCTGAAGAAGAAGAGGCAATAGTTGAACTTGCTAGGAAAATCAATTTAGAAATGCATCTAAGTGAAGTTTCTGAAGAAATCCGGGAATTGAGAAACAGAAATGAAAACCAACTTCAAGGTCAAGAACCTAATAATGAAACAAATCAAGAACAAGTTAATGCAAATCAAACACTTGAAGTGGTGGATGATCTAGATGATACGAGGCAAGGCAGGCGTATGCCTAGAACTGTTAGGGAATACATGGCCTTAATTCATTATAATTTGGAAAGAGAGCGCGAAGGGCTTCATCATATTCTCCCTTGGGTAAATAATAATGAAGGGACACTTCCTTCACCCAGTGAAAGGAGCCACATCAATTCTTCCCATTTTTCAAATGCCCCTAATCATTTGCCTTCCCAGCCTCTAGAAGATATTCCTTCAAGACAAATTAATATCAATTCTAGAAGTTGGCAAGAGGATGCTCTAATCAACGATGCCGTTGACGGAGAATTTGCTTTGAATAATCTTACTACCTTTCAAGAATCCCCTTCTTTCAATCAATCTAAGGTCTTATCAACATATCCTCACATCCCTAGTTTTTTATTGCCACCTGAATTGCCTAATCAACAAGAGAATGATCCTTCTCACATTCCTATTTCTTCTGAGTCTTTCTTAGAAAGTGGAGCTCAAAGGTTTAGAAATATGACTTCTAATTTTACTGTGTCATCAGAGTCTTTATCCAATACGTTAGAAAACATGAGCATTCCAGTCCCTTATGGGGAGGGCACTAGCCATAGCAATGATCGCTCACACATGCCATCTCCCCTGGAGGAGGATAATGAATGAGTCTTCAGATATTTATGGACTGTGGGCGAGACACCCAAGTACATCATTCACCCACAAAAGGAGGAACCGAATATGAATGTTCAGGTGACGAGAAGAGAGATTAGGGAAGTCCTGATTTGTAGGGTAGCTACTCACATTGATGGTGGTTCACCTAGATTTGAAGCAGTTCCTTCTCAAAGGAGCTCTAGAATTGTCACCCCCGCAACCGCAAAACTGTGCTGAGGTTCATCCTATTCCTATGCGTAACATTGAAGTCATCCTTGAATCTGTGAATCGACGTAGACTCACTAGTGGTAATCGGGTTATTATCCCGAACCATTTGTTTTATACCAGATCCAGGGGATCCGATAATATTTGGGTAGGACCTTTTACGGTGGAACGATGTGTTGGTGACATGTGCTTTCTGGCTACTGGTAGTGGCCAACGTATCTTACTCCCCATCAATCAAAGAGAGTTAAGGGATTACGTCCCTGACTTGACTTAGTGTTGAACTTCCCACTTGCCTAGTAGATTAGGGTAGGTAGGAACTGAATAAGCTCAATTGAGCAATAATTTAGTGTTTTTGGCCATTGAGTCTGGCACCCTTTTCTTAAACTCCCCTTTGAGTCTGGTAGTTAGTCTTGAGTGTCTTTTCATTTATCTGTTCCTATAAAATAATAAAACTTTTAATTTTTGTTAGTAGATTAGCCTTTTTACTTCCAACATTTTATTTTTCAATACTTTTATTTTTATATTTTTGTACATATGCATGCTACTGGCGACCGGTCTGTGAGTTTGGTATAGCTCTTTGCATTTTGCAAATAACAGGTACACATTCTAAAGATGATGCAGAGCTAGAGTGCATGTTCGAGGATACGAGTAGCAGAGTGATGAGGACCTGAGGTTCTCAAGTGCTCTATTCAGCAAAGTACTTGTCCCAGTTGGAGCCAGATGTTATCACATTCATAGTAGCCGGGGCTACCATGTTCCAGTACTTTTTTTAGTCAGTCCTTTACTATGAGATGCTTGAGATCGACAGTTGATAAGCAGCTATTCTATGATCACTCATGTTTTCAGCAGCCCCGAAGAAGACATTACAGCCTTATGCCATGATTCAACCTCATGACCTCAAATTTGATGACTAAGGTGGCCATTTCCTTCCATACAGTATGATAGTGCCCAAAGTTATGCAGTAGCAGTGTTCCAATGACAGTTGATGGTTCAGACGATGGATACAGGTATATGACACAGCAGGTATATGGTTGTGCATTGGATACCTTTATTGTGCTCTTTTACTTATCTTAGTAGCTTGACTAGGTATTTAGTGGTCATGATCTGGCGATATATATATGGGTATGGTTATTGGTTGGCTGTTTAGAATTAAAGTGGCCTAATTACTTGGAATCAGAATTTCTCGTGTATACTCGTTGGTCTTATCCTCATAAGTAGTATGGACTTGGTCATTCCCACCATTTATGGCTTGCTAGTTATGGCATCACCTATCACCTGTCCCCATCCATCCGTTCTCTTCTGTATTTGGTTTTATCCTGACTTACACTTCAGCCTGTGATATGGAGGAATTCCCCACTTATGCATCTATGTTGGATAGACTCCCTGTTGTTTTGTGTCTTGGCTATGAGTTGTGCAACAGAACTTGCCGAAGCCCTGATCCTTCGGGGCCAGGAGAACCCGCTGGTGATGGTTCATGAGCTTAGGTGAGTCGGATTTGAAGCCCTGACCTCTCTGGTCGGTTGCCCCCGATGTTTGGTCCTGATTAAGGATAATCCCCCTAGTTGCCTGATTTGTGTCAGCTAGACTTGAAGTAAATTGTACCACCATCATTACATGCATATGTGACTAACTGTTATATCTTCTATGCAAGCCCATGGTTATAAGTTAAAACTTTGCTTTTAAGCACAATGAAATAGGGCTACGAAATGCAATGCAAAGCACCCTGGATGAAAGCTACAACTAGTTGTGCTTCTAAGCACATGCAAAATCCTAAGGGTTATAAAGGCCTAAAAAAAAGCAGTGGTTAAATGTATGCTAAATCTAAATACTGTTGACAGTGATTGAAATGTAATGATTAATTCCTCACGGAGCCCACAGGTTGGGATGTGAGATGGAGTAAGGGACAGCTAATTCTAAGTGTCCCCTAGAACCTCAAGTTACGGTTAACAGTGCACCTAGTGAAAAGATCCTCACGGAGCTTCATTCAAGCTTGGATGTGAGTTGTAGACATTTGCTAAAGTTGAATAGGCACTCCTCAAATCAACTTATTCCATTTGTGAGACACCACCATTCCTTGTTTGTTTTCTGTCCAACATCTGCTTAGGTGGTTTTCCCTTTCCCTTCATCCAAAGTGTCATAGTGTTGAAGGTGTCAAGTCATTCCCTTGTCCTAGCCTTGTCTTTTCCACCTTCACCCATTTCTAGCAAAATGTTCACGTCAATAAAATGAGTATACACTTGAGGGTCTTATTCTTAGTAATTGATTGCTTTAATCTAGACTTATATTTGATATTTTGTTGCTTCATCGCTAGTGAAATGCTACTTTGTACTTTAGTCTTGCAATTGAAATAATTAAAGGAACAAATCTTATCCATTTGCACTTGCAGCATCAATCAGTTTGAGCCTGGGTCATTATTTTGATTAGTTTTGACCTAGTCAACCCAGATTGACCAAGTCAACCGCAGGATCCGGGATGAGTTGGACCGATGATGTTTGAGATTGATTATTTGTGGTCCTATGGTGCCCATTTGATGGTTCCATGCATCAGACACAGGTTTCATGTGATGGTTTAAGGGATTTTTATTATTATTATTATTTACAAATCATTATTTTTATTGTCCGAGCATGGTTGAGCTTACAAATGATTATCCAAGTGGTCACATGATGTATGAGTACTCATCTCTACTACATTTGGGCATTTTGCGTCCATTGGTACACTCAGATATCAGTTTTAGGCACTTTCAAATGAGTTTATGGTCAGATTATCACTTTATTGCATGTTTGCCATATAAAATGGTCTGTCAACACATTTTGAGATTTTTTTGGTTCTCCGAGGGCGCTACAGAGGGAGTATGGGGTCCAGCCACTCATTATTACCATATTACCATGCTCCCAGACATTTTGGTGCAATCAAATTTGTACTCGGGGCACCAGGCAGAGAGATACAGGAATTTTATTATTTTACAGGTGATATTCTGGGGATAAAAAATGGAAGAAATGGTCACTGAGGAAATCGATTTGGGAAAGTGAGGCAAGGAATTGGCATGAGGTTTGTTCAGAGGATTTTTGTGATGCATCCCACACCTTCTAGCACAGCTTGCAGCATTCAATGGGGTCCACATACACTTCGGGCTATTATTTTGGGCATTTTTATTATGTCATTGAGGGGCCACGATTTGGTCATATGGTCACATTATGATATTATCTTGAGTTATTATATGTTATTGTGCCATGGGATCATGCTAGAGAAGGACATGTTACACCTCCTAGCCCCACCATGTGCTTACGTCTTGCGCCTTAGTCACTAGTAATGTGGTGCGTCCCCCTTGGACGTTTTAATGAGTGCGCCCCCTCTATTTTTGAGTTGATCCATGTATTGTATTTCTGGTTCATCTTAGCCGTTGTTTATTATTGTTATATCTTTTGATCTCCACCACTCATTTAAAAAGTGGTTAGGGTTTTAGTCTCTCTCATTCTTATTTAAGAGACCCCCTCATTGTAAGACGACTTTTGGCTCTTGGCTACTAGAATAGAAAATATATTTTGTGAGAAACTCTTGTGATCTTGGTCTGGATCTTTCCAGTCATGTATGAACAACACCTTCAAGGCTCAGTTACGTAAGTATCTTCTGGTATTCTTCGATATATTGATTTACAGTCGGACTTGGGAAGATCATTTAAAGCACCTTAATGAAGTACTTGGAATCGTAAAAGAACAGTCACTATATGCAAAGATGTCCAAATGCGAGTTCGGTATGCAAGAGATGTTATATTTGGGGCACGTGATAGGATCAAATGAGGTACAGGTACACTTGGAAAAGATTAGAGCCATACTGGATTGGCCTACACCTAAAAGTGTGACAGAGTTGAAAGGATTTTTGGGCCTTTGCACCTACTACAAGAGGTATGTCAGTGGTTTCTCACAAATGACAGCACCACTCGCAAATCTCACTAAGAAAGGGGCATTCAGTTGGTTAGAGGCAGCACAGCAGACATTTGAGAAAATGAAAAAGGTAATGAGTTCATGCCCGGTACTAGCACTACCTGATTTTACACAGCCATTCATATTAGAATGTGATGGTTCAGGAGAGGGTATTGGAGCAGTATTGATGTAGAATAATCACCTTGTTGCATTCGAGAGCAGAAAACTCAAGGACTATGAGCGCCACTATTCAATATATGACAAGGAAATGTTAGCCATTCTCCATGCGCTGACCAAGTTCAGACAATACTTAGTGGGTGGCAGATTCAAGATTAAGACGGATCACGACAGCTTAAAGTACTTCTTGGAGCAGAAAGAATTGAATGAGAGGCAACAGAAATGGGTGAGTAAGATTCAAGCTTATGACTTCGAGATCGAATACATAAAGGGAAAATCAAAAAAACAATGTGGTGGCAGATGCACTTTCTAGACAACCAGCCACTTTATCTCTTATGAGCATTTCCTCGGATTGGAGATCTCATCTTTTGGTCGAATACTCCAAAGATAAGTTTGCTTACAAGATATTGGATGGACAGATTCAAGATGACAGGTACAGAGTAATAGATGACATTATCTACTATAAGAACAGAATCTACTTAGTGGTCGAGTCTGCACTCAAGAAAAAGATTCTACAAGCTTCTCATGACTCACCTTTAGCAGGACACCAGGGATTTCTTAAGACTTCATACAGATTAGAGAGAGGTTCTCATGGAAGAGCCTCAAAAACAATGTGATGCAGCATGTGAGACAATGCAGTTTGTACCAACAGAATACGATAGAGCATACTCATCTGGCAGGTCTACTACAACCATTACCCATTCCCAAGCAAAAATGGTAAAGCATTTCAATGGACTTTATTACAGGGTTTCCCAAGGTACAGGGTAAAATTGTTTGTACGTAGTGGTTGACAGGTTGACTAAATTCGCTCATTTCTTTGCCATTCCTTCCGACTATTCAGCCGCACAGGTAGCAGAGTTGTTTTTCAAAGAGGTATTCAGGTTGCACAGGTTACCTAAGACCATTGTCAGTGATAGAGACAGCAAGTTCACCGAAGCATTCTGGCAGGAGCTTTTCAGGTTGGTCGGGACAGAATTGGCTATGAGCATGAGTTATCATCTTCAAAGCGATGGACAGACAAAGATAGTTAACAAGTGGATTGAGGGATACTTGAGGAACTATGTAGCAGGCCAGCAGAGGACATGGATTAAATGGCTACACCTAGGGGAGCGCTGCTACAATACTACACACCATATGACCATCGGTATGACTCCTTTTAAAGCATTGTATGGTTATGATGCCTTATCTTTTGTGGGCTTGATATTTGGTGACAGCGGGGCTCCTAAAGCCAAGGAGTGGATTCAGGAAAGTCAAGATATTCTCAAGATACTCAAAGAAAACATACAAGTTACCCAGAATCAGCAAAAGATATATGCCGATAGACACAAGATTGAGCGCAGTTTTGGGGTAGGGGATTTGGTATACTTACGTCTACAACCTTACAAACAATCATCCCTTAAAAAGAAAGGAGCAGAGAAACTTAAGCCTCGCTTTTATGGTCCGTACAAGATAATCCGGAAAGTGGGAGAAGCAGCATATGAGCTCGAATTACCACAAGAAAGCAAGATTCATAATGTGTTCCATGTGTCCAACCTCAAGAAAGCAGTAGGTCAACAGATTGTTACTTCATCAAAACTACCACCCCTTGATGATGAGGGGAAACTGATTTTGGTCCCAGAACGGATTCTAGAAGTTCGAGAAAGAAAACTAAGGAACGGGATCATTCGAGAGTACTTGGTTCAATGGAAAGAATTACCTATGGAAGAGGCCACCTGGGAAGGAGAACAGGTATTGCAGCACCCAGCCCAGTAGTATAGCCCAGTGGCAAATGTATGCAACACAACAAACCAATGCTTGGTTGCTTTTTCCAACAACTTTACAGCACACTTCTATTCTATAAACTAATCTATATCTTAACATGTATGGTTGTATAGTTCATGACTCGCAATAACTGATCTAATCATTATATTATATGTCCCATACAGTAACTTTGATCCTAGCCCTCCATATAATCACATCAGTGTCAACTTCAATTCAAGTATAAAGCATCATTATCTTTAACTTCTATAATACACAAATTCAAGCTTCAATTAAGTTACTAGGCAATAAAATAAATTTTCTTCTCATTTTCTAATTTTCCTTTTTAATCTTCTTTGCATGGGTTAAAGTAAACTTTGCTGGGGCATCCAAAGGCAATGCAAGCAAGGTAGGAGCAGAGGAGGAGTAGCAAAGATAGCCAAGGAAATATTTCAGTGCTTTCTGCAGAGCATAGGAACAAAAACAAGTAACCAGGCAGAGATAAAAGGAATAACAAGAGGGATAAAGGTATGCCTAATAAGGGGTTGCAACAAAGTCATCTTTGAAAGGTAGTCAAAATCATTGACCTCTTAAGAAACAATAAAGGCAATCCCTCGTGGGGATTTGTTAGTTTACTGAGTTAGATAAGAGAGGCAGTACAATTTTTGAGGTAGCATGTGAACATGTAATCTAAACAGCTAACAAAGTAATTGACTACCTCGCAAACTTGTCTATACAGTATGACTCAAATCTGCAAAAGACATGGTTGCCAACTGGCATTAAAGAGAGAAGACTGGCAAGATAAGGCCAAGAGATCTCTGTGCATTGTAGAGTTTTTACAATTTTGTTTAAATACTTTTTGCTTTCAGATTGGATTACAGTTTCCATTAGACCTTTAAAAGTTAAAAGAATATTTGTTAGAGCCAAAATTAATGCCGCCACCCCTCTCCAAATAATGGCTCGTTTACTTCTCAAAAATAATTAATACCACTATAGACCATCAGCATTTATGGCAACATTGCCTTTGAAAACAGATGGACATGGAAATCAAAATCAAGTTTGTTTCAGTTCCAAACAATCTAGAAGCAGACTTGGAGTTCAAAGTAAGTCTAGAAGCAGAATTGCAGAGCCCTTACACAGTCTGAAGAGAATTGAACCACAAAACCAAAAGTAAGAAAGCAACAAAAAGAGGCCGAGCGGAGACTACCAAAAAATGCAGGTCGAGGAAGTACTCCAGCAAGGAGGGAGCTAAGGCCACAGAGGCATAGGCCTGGGAAAGCAGTGTCAGCACAAAGAGCCACCAGACCAGCCACATTAGAGGAAATTCCAAAACAAGGGATATCAGAGGCCATGTTGCAGGGAAGGCATTTGGTTCAGGTCTCAACGACTCAATTTATTCAAAGCCAAGAATAAATATCTTTGCTTTAGCTGCGTAGCTAAAGCAAGAAATTCATCAGGCCCTTACACGTTTAAGGGGATGTCTGGCTCAAATTGAACTGAATATGGAGAATATCTTGAACCAGATTAAGGAGTTGAATACAAGGCCAGTCAGAATGGAGACTGATCTCTTCTACATGAAAGAAGCAGTGGTCAGCAAACAAGTAGCTATTAGAAACCTATTAGAAGACAAGATCCCTGAACCAGTAATCATTGAGGAGGAGCCCATGCAGCCAAATGAAGTTGACCAGAATGGAAAGAAAATTTAAGTTGTGATCCATAACTGTTCAGACTCTTTCTATTTTGTTTTATTGAATGTAAATATCAGAAAGAAATGAGAAAAATATGTTATTGCTTAAGATACAGGACTCTTTGTAAACAATCTGGACAATGGGCTGAGCCGGTTAAACTGACCAGACTCTCCCAGTTTGTATTTTATGCATTTTCAAAACCCCGGAAAGGGTTGTGGTAATATAAAAAATCTCTTTTTTCCAAGCAAAAAGAAAAAGGCCATTCAGGTGATGAGAGTTTCCAATATAGCCTCAATGGTCAAAGCCACAAGGAAAATACTATTTCCAACTTTCTGCCTAGGGTAAAATGACAACGCCATCCATTCAAAAGAGTAAATGCAGATTAGACAATAAAATGATACTCATGATAATTTTAAAACCTCATAGAATATGCAAAACAGTGACTACCTGCAAAGGTTTTAAGGATAACAAAGATATGTGTATTTTCCTATCCAGTAAATACTGATGATTATTTCTCTGCTTATAAAGAGTATGACATGATTCTGCTGAAGATGGGTTTCACATGCCAAACCAGCCAGGTAGTCCTAATTTAGGAGAATTACATTAGTCAATAAAGTTGTGATAGTGAAGTTGTATTTGAGACTTCTGAAGGAGCTGAATGCACTTTGGTGTATAGTTTTAAGATTAAAGCACTTGGAAAACAAAGAAGTTGTGAAGGGATTTTATTTAAGTTGGATATTCCAAAAAGGTCAACCATTTAGAATAGCACTATCTAGAGTGGAATTATGGTTGAAAAGTATATCTTTTAGGACATCCATGAATTCTAGAAAGATGCACGGAATGTGCACCTATCCCTCCATGAAGTTCCTTCCCTCAAACCATTGATGGTAATATAAAATCTAACAAATTAGTCCAAAACAAAGGACCCTTGGATTGATGTCCCCGTAGAAGGTGCCCACGGACAAGTGAAGAAGGTGCCCAAGGACAAGTGAAGAAGGATCCTGAAGAGTGGCCTACAAAACTTCACAAAGAGGAAAAGCTTTCAATTCACTTGTAACTAGACAAAAGGAAAATTTGGGCAAAAGATGGAGAAGATGTCAAATGTTGGAATCCAATTGGCAATGGTCTTATTCAATGAATGAGGACTATACCCTTTGCCTAAAGGGTGCTAAAAATCTTCAAAAAGCTCCATGCTAGGAAAAGATTTGGCAACCATCTATTTAGGACAAATCTATCGCCTTCCTCTACCTAACTAGGTAAAGGAAAAATCTCGTTTGATTATAAAGAAAAAGAGGAATAGTCGGGCCATCACACTATAGCAAATGTATGGAAGAGGAAAAAGATAGACATATTATCCTACATTGTAATTAAGCTAAGCAAATATGGAATCTATGGAGCAATTTCAATGGTCATTCTCCTCCCACATGAACCTCATTTAAGGATCAAATATGGAAGTGCCCGAAGCCTAGCCTCCATGGAAAGCAAACATTCTAAAGGTGATTTGGATGGCATCTCCAAGCTTTATTCTTTGGTTCCTATGGAAAGCTAGGGACACAAGATTTTTGAAGAAAAGGTTTAAGATACAGAGCAAACTTGGGAAAATATGAAGAGAACCATTTTTTAAATGGTCAAGGATAGGATAAGTGTTATCACATCTATGTTAGCTGGAGCTACCATACTGCAGACTGTGTGGCCGAAGACCACACAGTACCTTTTTTTCCAGATCAGAGATCCGATACCTTCAAAGGAGGCACATGGTTTTGTTCAAATTGCCCCGAGCATATGTATCAGAGGGGACAGATGGTTGTACAGTGGTCTAGACATGTTACTTAGCATTTACCGCAGGGTCACCCTTCCTTGCCAGGCTTTGATATGAGCCCATTGAGACAGTTGCCTAGTCTTGCTTTGATTGAGACTATCACAGAGTATTGTTGGTTTACTATTTATGGCCGGATTCAGCAAAGATCCAGTTCAGAGACAGCCTCAGCAACAGGTATATGGTGCGGCAGGTATTGCATTTGATGTTTATTGCTCATGATTGTTGCTTAGACTTGTTTATACATGATAGGACACTAACTTTGCATATGATGATTGATTTGGTGATCTAGCTATTGTTATGATATATGATTGGGCCCTTGGTGATGTCAGTCCACCCCTTCCTAGTAGGCCCCTGTATATGCACACCGGGTCACACCCCTACTCTTGGTATAGACTTGGTCACTTAGTCCCCCTAGGCAACTGACTTTGGATCCACCTTCACCTTCTCCATCCATCCGACTCATCCATGATAGTCTTTCCCGACTTGGACTCCGATTTGTGACCTTGAGGATCCCTTTCCCCACTGATCTCTGAGTATGCCATGATTCCCTGTCTATTGTGCCTCGGCTCTTTAGTGTGTGAGATGCACTCTCAAACTTGGGATTTGCTCCTGTCGGTTGCCCCTGATGTTGCAATGCAGTTAGGATTGTGTAGCCTCACCAAGTGTTCCCCATTGGTCATCGAAGCATGTATTGCTCACCCCCATTACTTTGCAATATGAACACCATGATTATATCTATTGAGATATGTATGTAGCCCAAAAGGGCCTTGATGTAAATTGAAGAAATGAAGAAATGTAAAGCAAGCCAGAAAGGATTTTTGTAAATGTAAAATCTAGCCAAAAAGGGCTAAGTATGAAATTCATTGTAAAATCCATGCAATGTGTTTGTAAACACACATGGACACAGGTTAGCCGTACATGTCAGCATTTGTAGTGGTTATTTCCTCACCTAGTCCTGCGGGGCAAGGAGGTGAGAGGGAGCAAGGGACAAGCTCAAGATTGTCCCCTAGAGTCTCAAGTTACGGTTTGTCGGACACCCAGTTTGGCGGCTCTAGAAAAGAACCTCACAGAGTCTTCGGGCATGGATGTGAGTTGTGAGATACTTGTTAGATGACCAGTGGCGGTTTCCCTGCACTATACCCATTTGTGAGGCACCACCCTTCCCCGTGTTTTTGTCATGGTATGCTTATCTCAATGGACCCCACTTTCCCGAGTTATCCGAAAGGTCACATGATCTTTATCCTTGTCATCCCTCATCCTTCACCGTGTATTCCACATCACCCAAAGTCAACTAGGTGGTCAAGTCTATAGGTTGTGCATAGCAGTTGAGTCTTTTGGATGTGGTGGGCCCACCTCACCTAAGGCCTTGTATTTTTCCGAGATTTAATGCAGTTTTTTATCACCATATTATTGTCATATTGTTTAGTAATGTACTAACTTGTATAAGGAAGCCTTTCACTTCATGATTGCATACAGGAATTCAACTAGCACCATTGTTAACCAGATTTGACTTGGTCAAACTAGGTTGTCCAGGCCAAAAATGGGCCCGAAAAAATGTTGCGGCTAGAATTTCAATTTTAGGTTGACCGGGCCAAAAATGGGCCCGAAAAAATGTTGCGACCGGAATTTCCATTTTGGTCAATTATTATCTACAGGGGACCCATATGAACTTCCAAGTGATAGAATGCAAAAAGGTCGAGGC
This sequence comes from Larix kaempferi, assembly GCA_027924585.1. NCBI lineage: Eukaryota > Viridiplantae > Streptophyta > Pinopsida > Pinales > Pinaceae > Larix > Larix kaempferi. The sequence goes on along the minus strand of BSBM01000633.1, from coordinate 668,742 downwards.
GTTTGTGAGATTTTTAATTATTATTGGTCATTAATGACCTGTTTTAATTAAAAATCATGGATTTTGGGCAAATAATGCCCAAGTGATGGATCGGGGTCGTTCGAGCGGTCATTCCTACTATTTTGGGGGTCCACGATCACATTGCAGCAGACGGTTCGGCAATCTGGGCACTGTAAGTGGGTCAAAAGCCCAATTTACTCCTTCAGCAATATAAACCAGCAATAAAATACATGGAAAATCAAAATTTGACAAAGGCAACTATAGCAAAGGGCAAAAATTCAAGGGTGGCTAATTCAAGGGTGATCTCTAAGGTAATGTTGGTATGTTTGGAGATGGTATTGTGCATTGTGGGGCCCTCTCTTTCCCAACTCACCTAGGTGGACGAATTGCCCATAGGGGGCGTTTTTCCTCACTTGGGAATTCGATTTGGTTGTATAGTTGTATGTGGGACCTTGGTTGTTGATGTTAGGGGGATAAAACACCCTATAGGCACCCCCTAACACTTATTCCATATGTTGTATGGGCCCTACAAGGGATCCCCTCTCCACTAGTGCGCTATCCTTGGGCAAGTCACACCCCCACTTGGTCTCTCTCTCCACCATTCGATTTGCTTGATGGGGGATTGATCCTAGCCCTCCATTTTGGGGGGAAATAGTTTTGAGAGTGACCTTTCCCTATAAGAGAAGGCACTCACTCCATTGTTGAGCCTCTTGGCACATTGTACATTTGACATTTGAGAGATATTGAGACATTCTTCTTCTGGTTTCTTGAGAGAACTTGTGTGGATGTTGATGGTCTTGATTGTTAGCTGATTTCCATTGCTTAGTGGAGTGATTTCAATGAGTTTGCTGCCCTTGTATGACTAACACGAATTGCAAGAAGATTGGCCATTTGGAGGGAGGCGCTACACTTGGAGTGGGAGCTCCATTCTAGTGTCTCTTTTCGAAATAATCACAAGGGAGTTGTCTTTTGCTGTTAGCTTGTCAATTTCCTAATTTTTAGCCATTCATTTGCTGTTATTACTTGTTTATTTGCTGCATATGCTGATTTCTCTCTTTGTGGCAGGTATCCGGGCAAACGTTGGTCACATAGCTGCTCAAACGCCCACACAAACTCGTTGGTTGCTCTACTACTGAATTGGAGTTGGTCTTCAAGCCATTTCAGCCACACTCTTTCATCCCAGGTACGCTTCCCTTGCTGGTCTCATAGCTTGCAATTCCATTTCTGTGTGTTAAGCTGCAAATTCACTCAAAAAAAACCTAAAAATTAAAAACTAAAAATTTGACCGTAGGAACTTAAATTTCTCTCCAAACCCGCTTATTATTTATTCTTAAAATCCTATATCTCAAGTTTCGTTTAATTCTGACTCCATCTTCCCATAGATCTAGCACTGGTCCTTTTGCCAAAAATGCACCTCTAGGGTGTTTTTCTCTCTCAGCTGGTTTGGATCACTTTGGGGTTCTGGGTACTCTTGATTTGGGTTTGTATCGCCATTTTACCTTTAAGAAATCAAGTTATTATTTGCTGAAAGTGATTAAAAACCTTAATTTTACGCTGCCCTAGGTCCACTAGTCTTTGAATCAATCTCTCCCTTGGGCAGATTTTCATGTGTTAATCACTTCTAGCATTGTTTACATCCTTAGTTGATTTTCAGCCATCTAATATGTTATATTCATCATAACCTATCGCTGGTCACATTTTATTTAATTGCCTATTGCATCCGTGTGTCCAACCGGTGGCTGAAACCAGACTTAGGATCTAATTTACACTCATCTCTTGTCTTTACCTCTTTGTCTTTCCTGGGATTTGGGTGTATTTTTGTCTCTCAACCTTCATCGGTTGAGCGGGGTCTCCCCCCTGACTTGGCTACATGCCTTTTTTGAAGTGACAGTAGCCTTGTCCGGTGTGACTTTCGTTCTTTGAACGGAGGACCTGGCTATTGCCGGTTACACCTTCCTAGCTGTCCCCCTCTACCATCCCTGTTGGGACACCTTTATCCATCAGCTAGAGATTGTGTGATAACAATAAGATTAGGGACAACTCCAAACTAATTCCATTAAATTCTACCTACATTCGATTGATGATCATCGTGCTCAAGAGCTCCCTTGTAAATGGACAAAGGTTAGGAAAGGAGACCCACAAACACGTACACAACCAACCAGCCAAAGAATGGATCAAATTCTATTTTCAAGGGAGCATCCAAAGGAAACCCCAAATGAGCAAGGGCATGGGATATAATGAAAACTTAAAATGATCACATGGTGGTTGTGAACTTGTGACTCTAGATTGGAAAACAAACAATCGAGCAAAATTTGAAGCTTTGATAATGGGAGTAGCAAACACCCTAAAGCTTGGTTTTTAAAGTCATATTTGAAGAGGACTTAAAATAACTTGGATGGAGAAAAATGCAATCCCTCGTGGAATATAACAAGCAAAGGAAATTGGATTAACATGCATTGAGCTATTTTGAGGAATAAACATTTGTACGTATTAGAATATCAGCAAACCAGATAGCTGATTGGTAGGCTAATCAAGCCATTGCATCAAGCACACCCTTCTCCAAACCCCTAAAAGTCCCCAACACAGTCCACAAGGCAGGAAGGCAAATGGAATGACATGCTGGCTAGGAACTTAAAAAATAGGTCATCCCTCTTTCCCCCTATCCCCATCAATTCCTTAATTAATAAGGATGGGAAGATCTTATCAAAAGTAATTATAGATTATATTCCCCCCATTCAATCTCCCAAGTGGAAAAGGACTTTAGATACAGCCATAATGACCAAGGGTGGTAAAGAGAGTCTGCAACCCCAAATGCCATCACCTCACTGTCAAATGTTGCCAAAAGCATCCTAATAAACTTGATCTACCCTTTCTATGCATCACATCTAGACCATCGTAGAGAGAGCAGCCCTCCCATTACCTAGAAATCCACTACAGCTGGTGTTGGTGAATTCTGTGGCATAGAGGTCAGCCTAGGAAGAAGGAGACATGGCCCTTGCCCCACCTCTTTAACATTCACATTTGGTTGACGAATTTCCTGTTCCAGCAGGGACTCCCATCTCCAATTCAGAAAGCCAGCTTATCTCTTCCCAACAAACAGAGACAGAAGAAGTTCAACAAGGTAACCAATGAGCAGATATACCAGGCTTTTCTGGGGTTTCGCAACCAAATGAAGAATTTGGAGAGGCCTACCTCCATGCTGAATTAGAAGAAAGTATGGAATTCAATCCTTAACTACTCGCTAGTTTTTCATTTGTTGATTCATCATTGGATCTATTTTATTGTAAGAAGCGACAAGGATGTGTAAATCCTCCTTGGGAAAGATTGGATATGGGCCCCATCTAATCTAGCAAATGGAAACCAAGCTTTGATCCCAAAAAGGAGCCATCTTATATGCAACAAATATGGGTGATGCTACCAAGATTTCCCATGGAATTGTGGCACAAAATTATTATGGAAGGTATAGGGAATTCTTTAGGGCATTTCATTGTATTAGAGGATAATTGTTGACACAAGGAAGATTGTAGGGTTTTCAAATTGTTGGTGGAAATCGACCTAAGAGAAGGTTTGCAAACAAAAATAGATATTGAATGGAGACTTTGGTTTTATACTCAGTCACTAGATTATTGGAGGATTCCTTTTAGATGTGGTGCCTATCATTAGATCGAGCACTTGTCGGAAGACTATAAATACCCTAGGAGGGGTTTCATAAGGAAGAAGAAATCTTGGGCCAAGAAAGAAAAATTTTAGGAACTCTAAAAGGCTTGCCAAAGGTTTCCAAAGGTAGTACTCAAGGAGATACATTGACACTTGAGCCTTTGTCAAATCTGAATCCAAAAGTTGCTCAAACCTCTTCAAAGTGTATGGAAAGCAAGGATCAACCTCAAGTTCAAAGTCCAACTCTTCCTAATCAAGGCCCAACAAACAGAGGTAATGGTACACCTAATACAAACCCTTCTTTGTGTTTTAAGAATTTTCAACAAATCCCCTCTTGTTTTGACAAGTGGGCAGGTATGGAATCTATAGAACATTACAAGTTCTAAATATAGGGACCCAAAGACCATAGATCGGCTTTCCTCTAGTAAGATGTTTGAAGATACCATGGACCCTATTGACAAACTCTCAAGACCTGAAGTAGTAACCCCAATTGGATTAGGGAAAGAGATTGTCTCTACAAACCCTATGGTTATGATGGAAGAAAATTATGATGAGAACCTAAAGGATATGGATTAAACCCTGACTAAAGAGGCCATTCAATTAAAAATCAGATTAAAGAAGGAAGCAAAAAGCCTCCTAAGCCCATTTTGAAATCATCATATCAGTTAAGGTAAAAAAAAGGATTAATGAAAGATTATGGGGTTTTGGTAGGAGGGCTATCCATGAATTAGGACATTCCAAACTCAGCAGGGAGGAAATCCTTCATGTGACTAGCAAAATCTCAAGCCAAGAAGGAAGTAAGGGAAGGAAAACAATTATTTATGGGGTCCTTAAAGGAGATAAGACCCTTAACTTTGTGTCCTTTATATTCAAGAATCGATGTGTTCTAGTTTGAAAGCTATAGAGTTATTGTCATCTTTTTTAACAGAATAGAATTTTTTCCGATGGAATCTAAGGGATTGTCAAGAGGTTTAGTCGCTTCTTGGAACAAAAAATTAACATAATCTCTACAATGGTCATTCCAACAAGTAGAGTGATTGAGGTCAATTCCAATGAGATGGGGAAGATTTATAAATGAATTCATATGTATGGTCACTATGGGGACAAGAAACCCTTCAGGGAAGGACTAGATGAATCTGGTTTATTGAAAGGAGAAAATGTCATAGGAGGAAACCTAAATCTTACACTCGGATAGAGGGAGATTTGGGGTGAAGCAGCAATAAGTGATCCTTTAGTTAATTATTTTCTGTCACTTTTTTGAAGCACAAAACCTCATAGATGTGGAACACAAAACCTCATAGATGTGGAACTAGTGAAAATAGCACGAAAATAGTCCCTTCCTGGAGGAATGCCAGAAGATATAGGGATGAAATTTCTAAAAGCTTAGATAGAGTCCTTATCTCTGACAATCTAATGGAAGAAAGTCCTAGAATTAAATCTTGGGTAGGCTACAGGGGTTTATCTAATCATTTGCATATCATTTTACAAATTGAGCCTGAAGATAGAAAACCTCTAGCACCCTTCAAAATTAACTATTCACGGTTATTTGAGGACTTCAAAGCTCTTGTAACCAAGTCTTGGATGACCTATGTTAGCTCTACAAATTATACTGCCATTAAACAATGTGCGGATAATTTAAGGAGCTTAAAAAGGGTTGTAGGTGAGTGGGCAAAAAAATGGGCAATAAAAACAAAAAAATACCTGAGGGAAGGTGAAGAAGGGACAAAATCCTTGTTTGAAAATAATGCTACATGGTTTTCTCTGAAGAAGAAGTCGAACCTTTGAAGTGTGATCACAATGAATGATTCGCGATGGCATTGGCAGAGAACTATACAACCTACGCGATGGCACTAGAGCTTACCGAGGAGTTGATGCACTCAATGTCGGTACTCGAGTCAAGTGTAGATGCCGTTAGTCGATCCCAGGAGGCACCTTCCCTTCATATCACTAGCGACTTTCCGTTTTGAATCGGGCCAGCCACATCAGAGCATGGAAAACCTTGGAAACCCTTGCCTCTTCACCACGAAACCGAAACCCCTCCTCAACGCGCGATTTCTCCACAATTTCTCTGTCTACTGGGCCCTTGCCTCTTCACCACAAAACCCCGTGGAAACCCCTGGCCTCCAACACGCGATTTCTCTACGTACTGGGCCCTTGCCAACCCTTGCCTCTTCACCACAAAACCCTGGCCTCAAGCACGCCTCAAGATGCGATTGCCCTGCATACTAGTAAGCCCAAGCCTTGCCTCAACCCGATTTCTCATCTAGCCGTGATCCCTGCCATCGCCATTTGGCGGATATTTGTCAACCCGCCCATATAAAAAAGACCCCAAAGTATTTTTATTGTTATATTAAATAAAAAAAACCCTTTGCCCCTTAATATATAAGCAATATAATTTTTAGCTTTTCATGATTATTTAATACCCCAATATGAACGAACGTGATATGATATTGCCTTCTAGTGAAGCCCCCGTGAGTGCTCTTCAAAGTAGACCTAAAACAAAGACGCCAATGAAAGATTATACAAAACCCTGCAAACGAACACCGATTTTGGACGAATTGATTGTCTCATTTCAATATTTATTTTGGCCAAAGTCGTTGATCTGATCTATGAAGAGGCCATCGTTTTTTAAGATGCAATTGGTTGTTTGGAGGAAGTCGTCTCTAGCTGAGAACCACAATAATTGTGCCCTAGTCTATGCTCAGTTGACAAAAAATGTTGAAAGTGCTATGGAAGGTTGCTTTTTATTGGCCCATGAAATAACTCCACTGCCAAGAGTAAATGCATAACCTATTGTTGATTTCCTGTCATTTGTATCTCCTGCCCAGTCTGCATCTGAAAATCCTTTCAATATGAAGTTACTAGTGTTCTCAAATACAATGCCAAAGTGTAAAGTACCTTTGATATACCTAAATACTTTTTTTGCTGCATTCCAATGTGTCTCCTTGGGACAGTTTAAAAATATCCATAACATACCAACTACAAAAGTTATGTCTGGTCTAGTTGTTGTAAGATAAATTAATCCACCTACAAGTTGACGATAAAGCAATTCATTAACTGCCTCAGAGTTGTCATCCTTTGGAAGCTTCAAGTTTGTCTCCATTGGAGTTTTGTTGGGATTACAATCTTCCATTCTGAATTTGTTTAAGCTTGTGAGATGAAAATTTTGTTGCCAAACCTCAATACCCAAATAGTAATGTAATAACCCCGAGTCAATCATATCAAATGATTTGCAAAGATTATCAAACCTCAATACCAAAATAGTAATGTAATAACCCCAAGTCAGTCATATCAATTTATTTGCAAAGATTATCTTTTCCTTGCTGAGAATCACTTCTCTTGAAATCCCTTGACATAAGATGCATATTAATCTTTTGATTTTCATACCATGCTCGAGGGGCTTGTTTTCATCCATACAAAGCTTTTACTAAATTGCAAACCAGTCTTTCTTTACCTTCAACTGCAAATCCTTCAGGCTGCACCATATACACTTATTCTTGCAAATTTCCACTCAAGAATGCACTTTTGATATCCATCTGGTGTACCTGTTATCCAAACTTTGCCGCAAGTGCTAACAACATTCTGATCGTGATTAATTTTGCAGTGGGAGAAAATGTTTCTTCAGAGTCTATACCTTCATGTATTTATCAATAGATCTATCTAACTTAAACTTAGTGCGGTATACCCATTTGCAGCTAATCAGTTTCTTATTTGCCGGTAATTCAACATAAACTGCGATCTCCTAGCTCAAGAAACTGACAATGCTGGAAAAATATTCAAGACCAAAAAAATACAACGTCCAGCAAACTTGTAACTGCTAAAACAAATATATGTACCTCTTATGTCAAACAGGAGCAAACTTCGACTAAGTTCCGGCGGCTTTAACTCGGCACTTTAATTCGACGAATTGGCAGCTACTCTTCACGCAATTCTGTCAAAAACGACGAATCTGCGAATCGAATGGCGGCTTTACTCAGCAGTGTTAGTCATCAATCGGCGGCGAGTTGGACCAGCGGCGGTAGGGCAAGCTTCGACACTGCGGCGGTGGCTAATCTTCGACGGGAGGCGCGATTCGGGACTTGACGAGCTCAGGGTTACAGTCCCGTATCTTCAATTTGGATCAAGAGTATGACGTTCTTCAACCTTTACGGCTGGTTCTCTCAACACCACTTTGTCTTGACAGCAACTTGAAATTTTCGAGGCAATCACCTAGGCTCTGATACCACATTAAATAAATAAACTCAGAAATGCAAGAGATAAAGGAGGCACAACATATTAAATAAATAAACTCAGAAATGCAAGAGATAAAGGAGGCACAACGTATTACTGTTGATGTTCATCAAAGTACATAAAATGGTGTTGAATATATCAATATCAGGTTCGTTATTTACATAAAATGGTGTTGAATTTTCGTGTGAAAAAAAAAAATTAGGAACAGTTCACAACTAATTTTTTGATTACACACAAATATTTAATGGCATTATAATATAATATATTTGGGAAATAAACATTACAATATCCAAATGTTAGGTTCATTGATGGTTAATTATTTGACCAAACCCTTAGGAAAGGGGAGATTCCAAATGTAGAGAGAGTATCTTGTTTTTAGTTCGTTATGTAAATTAGGAAGAGTTCACAACTAATTTTTTAATTAATCACAAATACTTAATGGCATTATAATATAAGATATTTAGGAAATAAACATTACAATATCTAACCGTTTATTGATCTAGATTCATGTTAAGTGTATTGATGATCAATTATTTGACCAAGTCCCTAGGAAAGGAGAGATTCCAAATGTAGAGAGAGTATCTTGTTTTTAGTAGACAACACTTTCATCAGTAACAGGGAGCGTTGGATGTTAGAGATAATGCCTAATTAATGCAGTATACTAAAGTTTAGGGATTTGTTTGGGTTGTTGGAGGATGTTGAGAGATTCTCTCAACCTTTCTCTCCCAGAATAGAATAAGTTGGATCTCACAACACTTATTTAAGTGTCATGTATCTATGTTTAATTAAGCGTAATACAATTCTGTTTATTGTGTGTATCTCTGCTCTCTTGAATTCCAAATCGGTATTAGAGCCTAAGGTGGCCTATACATTTGAGATATATTCGAGAGAGGAATTGTTGCGTGGAAAACAAGGTCTGTGTTTGAAGGACATGATCTGTATTCAACTGGAGCGTAAAACCGTTGAAGAAGCTATCAATAGGAGCCGTCAGAGAGAAATGCTGCCAAAGGAGGAAACGTTGTCACTGTTCATTTTCATTTTCATGAAGGAGGAGCGTTGTCAAACAAATCTGCACAGTGAGAAGAAGAAATAGATCGATGCAAGGCAAGTCTTTGGTGAGTAGAGCTTCTGTAGTTTTTTGTGAGGTAATATGGATTCTATACCTATGGAGATGTTTAATGGTAACAATTTCCATACATGGAAAGTTAAAGTTCAAATGCATCTAATGAATAGAGGTTTGTGGAGCATAGTAAAAGGCACTAAACAAGCTCCTATTGATCCCAGACTTCTTGTTGAATGGGAAAAGAAGGAAGAAAAGGCTAAATCTATTATTGGTTTGGCTCTTTCAGATACGCAATTGCATTTGATTGATTTAGCAAAAACGTCTAAAGAAATTTGGGAGCAATTAAGTAAATTATTTGGAGGAAAGGCAATGAATGCAAAGTTCTCTTTAACGCTGCAACTTTTTAGTCTCAAAATGCATGATGAGACACGTCTCTCTACTCATATAAATGAGTTAATGTCTCTCTTTAGGCAATTAATTGAAATCGGTGCCAAGGTAGAACCAGATGATGCTAAAGCAATTCTATTGAATAGCCTATCTTCTAAGTATAGCAATGTTGTATTCACATTAAGTCAATTATCCTCACAATCATTGGAAGAAATGGTAGCATCATTGTTAGCTGAAGAAAAAAGGGCATATTCTGAAGACTCAGATGTAGGGGGCCAGCATGAAATTGCATTATACTCAAAAGTTAAGATGAGAAAAACCAAGGGTTCAACAGAATGTTTCTACTATCATAAGAATGGACATATAGCCTAGAACTGTAGAACTCATGCTAGGGATCTTTTGAATGGCAAAGAAACTGCAAACATTGCCAACTTGGATGAGTTATCAGAATCAGAAAGTGATGAAGAATCACGAATGTCATCTCTCAAATTGTTCTAAAAATGGGGAGTGGTGTGTTTAACCTGTTTATGTACGTGCGTTAATGTTTAAAGTTTAATATGTTTATGTAAAAGAACTCTTGTTTCTTGATATAAATTGGCAGCCCTAGTTTCAAGAACAATTGTCTTATTGGAAGTCACCTTGTATAATTGAATGTTGAGGACATTCTGTATCCAAACTGCTCTTCTAGATACTAACGGATAGCCAAAAACAGAATCTGATAGATGGAGGCATATTCATAGAATGCCACAATAATTGGCATCTTTTCTCATGGAAGCCCCGGTGAGTCGAGATTGTTAAAATTGTCAATCGTACAAGAGCATGAATGATGATATGAAACATTTATACTTCAAATGAGTGGAAAGGAAAGCTCAAAGCATAGGAAGAGAAAGAGCACAATCTAGAAGCATCAGAGTGGGTGTATGCGTTGATGAGGATCATGCCAGACTAAGTGTTGTAACCTTTTTTGTTGTGTAATTTGTGAAGTTTTGTAATGTAGGCATTAATGAGGGGTGTTAGAGATAATGCCTAATTAATGCAGTATACTAATGTTTAGGGATTGGTTTGGGTTGTTAGAGGATGTTGAGAGATTCTCTCAACCTCTCTCTCCCAGAATAGAATAAGTTGGATCTCACAACACTTATTTAAGTGTGATGTATCTTTGTTTAATGAAGCGTAATACAATCATGTTTGTTGTGTGTATCTCTGCTCTCTTGAATTCCAAATTTGGATTTTTAGTACCTCAAAAAGTGTATGGCTGAGTGTCACTAATGGCAGCAGCAAGTAGAGGTGACATGTGTGGGGGTACGTGCAGTAGCAGGGAAACCCTCCTCAAGTAGAGTTCCGCACAACAATACAACAGTTCCCTACAGCTCCCCTTCTGTGATTCTATACAACAATAATGAGAGCACGGGAGCATTTATGAAGGAGAGAGAGAGATTGAGGATGTATGCATGCATGTGCCATCATTTGTTTAGTTCCAGATTAAATGCCTTTTATATTTAGCAGTTCAGTTCTATTTATTGTTTTGCTTTAGTTAGAATTTGCAAGTATTAAGTTTCTAATTTAAGTTCGCATGAATTAGTTAGGTGAGGTACATACCTAACTCAGTTTAGTGAAGCACATTCAACCTAATAGTTGAGGCACGGATCTAAAGGAGGATGCATGTTTGCATGCCTCAGATCATCTCCATTACCATTAGAGGCACTCTTGTACATGTGTCCAAATTCATTGTACCTAGTCTTCCTCTTAATCTATAGAAAAGAAGAAAGGGACAAAGGTTTATTCATTCCATTTCAGTTTTCAAAGTAGCAAGTAATTGGAGAAGAATTGTAGAGTTTGAAGCTTTTAGTGTAATTCCTATTTTCAAGATTAATAAGCTGTGATGTGATTTGAGTTTCAGGTTTATGTGCTTGCTGCTACTTTCTTCAGTTTGTTGTGTTTTCAATTCCTAATAGGAATCAAATTACAGTTTTGATAGAGATTCAAGTTTTATGTTCTCCTAAGTAGGTAGGTTAGAAATCATCCTAGGACTAGTACCACTTGCTTAGGAATTTTAACAATGTTAAGTATAACAGAATGCCTTGGCATAAACACTTTATAAGAGAGATCATGAAGATCATACGATGACATGATACAAATGGGAGCTTGAGTTGTGTATTTATGCACAACTCAAGTGAGGTGTCCCTTCAAAAGAGGGATGTGTCCCTTCAAGAAAGGTCATGGCCCCACAAACAAGAGCACACACCCCAAGAGGGTTATTGAGACTAAATATCAAATTTGACTATGTCAACCATTAACATACTTAGAAATACAGTTAAAGAATGAAAAAATATGGTCTTAGCCATAATTACAAGTAATATTAATAATGCTACATAAGCCATGGTCGTCGCTCATATCTACAAATAACACCAATAATTCCAACATAATTAAGGAGAATTCTCTAATCATTATTGCTTTGCACGTCAACGATACAATACTGGTTAGAAATGAATTGGAATGATCATATGTTTCTAGAGCAAGTGAAAGAAAAACTTATATTGCGTTTGAAATGGTTGATTATGGTGAAACTCACTATTGTCTTGGTATTTAAATTTTCAGAGGTTGGAGCTAGAAGCATGATTCATCTGAGTCAGAAGAAGAATCTTGAAGGTGTGTTGAATAAGTTTGGGATGGAAAGTGTAGACCACTGAAGACACCCATTGGGGTAAATATCAAACTCACCAATAATGTGTCCATAAAAAGCATGAAAAGGAGATGATGGATTGATATCATGTCATAATGCAACAAGAAGTCTCATTTATGTCATGGTGTGCACTAGACCGGACATTGGATTTGCAGTGAGTAAAACTAGCCAGTCCATGGCAAATCTAGGTCCTTGGCATTGGCAAACAATTAAGCACAATGAAGCAAATGCTACAGAACTGGAGGGAATGTTAGATTTGGGTCTTAGCTTTTGGAAATCCAAAGTCTTGTGGGCAAACAAATAACATAGACATCCAACTTCACTTTGTCAAAGAAAAGGTTATAAGGAAAAGAAATTGAATTTCACATTTTGCTCTAGATACAATAGTGGCAGGTATATTTACCAAGGCACTTCCTTGAATTAAGCATTAATGTCATGTTACCAACTATTTTGTACCATACTTGGACTTCTTGTGAGCCGCCATTTTCATGAACTTGTCAGGTGTTCATCATCAGTGTTCAGAATATCATAAGATTTTTCAGGGCCAATTTTGGCCCCTTTGTAATAATAGCATGTCCAGACCCCCATGGGGGAATTGTAATAAGTTGGTCTAAGCATGGTCATTTTGTAAAAGAATTGGCCTACCTTAGGTTTGGCTATCAGGGGGATACTCTAGAGTGTTTTTTCCTTAGGAATTATGCGTTGCGCTTCAATGGCGTATAATTCCTGAATTTTTCACTCACACTTCCAAAGCTGGAGTATTTACCATGGTGGTCGAACCTAGGGAGGTTATTAAAGTCTATGTGTCTATGTATTTTTCACATGCTATACATCAATAATAAGTCATATGGACATGCACTAGGTCCCTTAGGATTTTGAGTCGATTCTGATAAAAATAAAAATAAAATCTGTAAAATTAGACCTTTTTTAATGGTTTAATTGGAAAAATTCAAAGTGTAATAAAAGCATGGTCTAGAGGTGTAATTTGGTGTGGGGATGCTCGTTTTCATGCTCAGAGCGTCCTCTTTAACCAAGGACCCATTTTTCCTAGGTTTCGGGCGATTAAATTGTCATTTGTGGCATTTCTTCTTAAAGACGCGACAGAACGACATTTAAATGCTAAGTGTGCTACAAATTGCACAAAACAAAAAAGTTGGAAAATCCAAAAAATGATTAAAAAAAGTATGGAAAAGGTAGCAATGTGTTCTCTTAGGAAAGGCGACTCATTAAGTGGATTAAAGCACATGTTGTAATAATCAAAAGTTAGTATAGCGAATAGTTTCAAGTTAGAGGAGTGCCTCCCCTCACGTGTGGGCATCATCACCATGCATGGGAGCTCGTGTTTATTGGGTGATGTTTCCAAAGTGAGAGGGGTGCCCCTCTCATGAGGTGTCAACCACCTCATCACATCCCAACAAACAATCTCTAAGTTAAACTTGTTCAACGAGTAATTAGCTCTTCTTTCAAAGGGATGTGCGCCCCTCTCTCAACCTAACTCGTGCGCCCTCTCTTCTGCTCTTGTGTTATAAAAGCAAGTGCTTGCTCCTTATTGAAGAGGGATGCAAGGAACCTCTGCTGTAATTGTTGTATAATGCTTTTGCCTTTGTGTAAAGATTCTGAATAAATTTTGAGGCTTTGGAGGTCCATGCAATGAAATTGTCTTGATTGGGAATGCTTAATCCACATATGAGGTGATATATTTCTGTGTTTTACTTCTTTTTTCAATCTCATTGATCTATCCTAGCTTAGAAGATTATTGTTAATCCATAGAGTAAGCATTTGTAGCTTCAACTTGTTTATCTATGTTTTATATTTGAAGTCAAAGAGTAGCCAAAAGTAGTCAGTTATACTTAGGCTCTCCAAAATTTCTCTTACTAAAATATACTGGATTTGATCATGGGCTGCTTTTAGTTGTGAAGCATTGCAGGTTATCAAAAAAGCGAAGGAGGACTTTAAGATCAGCTGCATTTTCTTCTTCTTCGCAACTATTTCATGAATCTAATATTCTTTTGTCCTATAGGAACCTCCTTCTCCTCAAGAGATTCGAGATTTAGCAGCCACTCCTTCTTCCATCCTTCAAATCTTTAAAAATCTCTCTCTCCCCTTTATTTTGGTTACTAATAAGCTTAGGAAAAGATAGCTCCATTAAAGTCATCATTTACTCTCTTATGTTATGCATATTTACTAGATCTAAAAACTTCAAAATTACATTTAAAGATTAAATCAAAGTATTATCTTTTTTAGTATTGGAAACACACTAAAATTTTTCCAATCATTTGCAAATGCTAAATTGTGAAATTATGTGCTTTTAGCTAACCAATACTAACATCCTAACAAATTTTATGTTCGTTGATATTTTTCTTTTTGTCATAGGAAAGTGAAGAAACAAACCCCTTTTGGGAGCTTGAACCGCAAAAATCTATCTTCTTCAAGATCTTATTTTTCCTTTTGCTTGTTTCAAGCTAATAAGTCTCTTGAATCTCGCTTTTGCGGATCAAGAGCACTCTCTATCGGAGAGTTGTTAATTAACTTGTAATAATAATTAATAAAAAGCAAGTGGGATTACGGCTCCCACACCCCTCTTCCCCCATTTTGGGGAAGCCTATATTTGCCTCTGCTTTTGCTTATTATTTTGCATAGTTAGATAAACATAGCATGCTAGATTAGTTTCATTTCAATTTGAAAATTGTAATTGTTAAAAAAAATCTTTTCGCAAGCGTAACTAGTTTCAAATTCTAATCTTTCATGTCTTTACATATTTTTATTTCTTGTTAAAAAAGCATCAAAATCTCTTGAATCTCGTCATTTGCAGATCAAGAGTGCTCTCTGTTGGAGAGTCTTTTTTCCTTTCATATACTAACCCCCTTGCTCTCCCGAGTACAGTTTAGCACCTGAATGAGATTCTTGGGTAGTAGTTAGACTTTTTTCAATTTATTTACGTCATATATTTTTTGCATTATCTTTTGTTGAGTCTTAAGACTGCTTAAAATCTCTTGAATATCACTTTTTAGCAGATCAAGAGTGCCATCTATCGGAGAGTCAACAAAATTGGAACGAACATTTCTCCCACTGCGTGTATGCTCTACCCATTGTAGGTCGGTCTGAGCTCTGGGATATCAAAAGCGGTAGTGTCTCAATTATTAAATTTTCATATTTAATTAATCCACTCACTAATAAAATCAATTCCCCTTTAAACCAACAAAAATCCGGCATTGCCTCGATAGTGGTCGAAAGTGGGGAAATTTCGATTAAGGACGCGAGAACAACTGGGAGGCAGCCTCAAAGCACAATCAAGCTACACCCTTGTTAGTGTAGTGTTGAACACTGCTCTCGAGACTCCATTCCATCCCACACATCCTTATACGAAGCCACCTAGATCACATTCCGGACACATCCCTATATCGCAAGGTATATTGAGAATCCCTTCATCCCACAATTAATCAACCTCATCTCCTAAAATACATAATAAAATAAACCAAGAGCACTCGCACAACAATCAACTCAGCATTTAAAAAACGAATGGTGACTCCATTAGCACTGGTCTTTTAGCAACAACAATATTTTACAAATCTTTGCTTTATATCTTATGAATTGTTGTTATTATATCATGCTGTGAATGTGCCATTGATTAAATTTGCGAATAGCTTGGTCTAATTTTTTATCAAATTCAAACAACTTCTAAAAAACTACATCTATTCCAACCACTCAAACATTAACTAAAAGCTTAGAAACTTGTTCTTTTAGTAGGGTCTACCCCCCTTGGCTTCGTTAGGAGTTTGCCTAAACGGAGGAGTCGAGATCAGGTGACAGCACTTGACTCTTTGCTTGACCCCAAGACCACACCGAGCAGCTTCGAAATATTTTTGTTGTGCTCCCCCCCAGGTGTGCATCTCGGTGGCAACATTTCTAGCATTGTTGCTGGGGGCAATTTTTTTGTTCCTGATTCGACTTACCTTAGTTTTTCTTTTAGTTTTTACCTTCAACTTTTTTATTGATTTTTAGTCCAATAAACTCTGAAATTAGACTTGATCCATCTGGTGACTCCACTGTCACGTAATTTACCAAGGTATTCAACTAGAATAAATTTTGTAGGCTTGTTTGATTTCATCCCTAAACCTGAGAAGGTTTATCAGAGAAGATTAAACAAGCTCTCTTCTCGTAGGATCCTTAAGAATCTAGGATCCGAGTCTATTTCGAACATCCATTGCCTCTTTTTAGAAAACAATAATACTTTATCTGATATAATGGGTGAATTCTTTAGTCCACTTAACATTTCTCAGATAGCAGGTCAACCCCATGATCTACCCGACAAGGCCATTGACAAATTGCCTACATGCACTGGAACCGATGCCATAACTGCAACCGTTCACTTGAAGAGTTTTTCAAAGTGTATAAATACTTGGTGCAGAGCTGCTGACCATGGGCATGAAGATGTATACATGAAGTTATTTGCCTTATCTCTAGAAGGTGATGGCGGTGAATGGTTTATGAACCTGCCCAATAACTCCTATGCAACTTTGGCAGCTTTCAAAATTGCTTTCACAAACAAATGGGGAGAGAAAAAGGAGCCACGTCATCAACTAGATGCCCTACATACTATTAAGAGAAATGAGAACGAGACAATGAACGCATTTAATAAGAAATTCCAAGACTTAGTGAACAACATGCATGTGGACTTTAAACCAATAGCACTATCCATATTGGTTTATTACATTGAATATTTAAGTGGTGAGATGCAATATCAACTTAGAGATAAGGAGTTAAAATTGATAGAAACATGCAGTCTTCTAGCAAGTCTAACATTCATGGATATACAAGAGCCTTAGTTCCCATTAAACAAACTGAGCCTAAAGAAAAGGCATCCTCTTCTCATCAAGATATTCATGATAAAAATATTAAAGAAATGAATGAGAAGATGGAAGCTATGGAAATGAAGTATGTTTCCCAGCTTAAAGAAATGCAGATTCGGGTCATAGCTATGGAACGATCTCAGTCCAATCTATTCAACGTAATTTTCCTCCCAAGGGAAATTGGCAGAAGAAGGGACCAACCCATGAAAAGAGGCCTCCAAATCAATTGGAGACTGTTAACATGGTTGAGTACTATACACCTTTTTGTAGAGCATGCAAATATTTTCATGAAGAATCCACTTGTTACTTTTCACGCTATGTCCTAGAGAATGGTTTTCCTTAAGAAAGCAATAGTGAGTAGTTTTCAAGCGAGCATGATTATGTAAATGTCGTAGGTGATGTCCATACCATTCCCAAGGAAAGTTGGAAACAGGCTAGACAATATAGCCAGGAGAAAGACAACATTACTAAGACTTATGGAGAGATGCCTTCACCTGACCAAATCCGAAAGATGTCGAAGTTCAAAGGCTTCACATACCAGAGAAGAGAAAATGTTGGACAAAATATTCAATATCCTCCCAAGGTAACAAATCCTTATGATTCTGATGATATGAATATTGATTTAGGTAATTGGTTTAAAAAGGTTAAAATACTTATGCCTGCTACTGAAATCTTCAAGATTCCCGAACAAAGAGAAAACATAATGAGAGTTTTAAACTCCACCATTCCTAAGAAAGTCATTTTTTTTCCTGAAAACTTAGAGCAACCTCCCACAAGCAACAACAATGTCATGGAAGATCCATTAGTAATTCTACATACCACGGACCCAAGAAAAGAGGATCATCCGCCTTTTTATGTATCATTGATGATAGGTGATCTTCTTCTACACAACTGTATCTTAGATTCAGGATCCTCATCCAACATCATGACCAAGAAGGTTATGCATCAACTTAATCTTATAACATCCATACCATACCAAAATTTTTGTGCCATGGATACTAGACAAGTTGACGTAGTAGGCATTACTGAAAATCAACCAGTCAGATTGGCCAAGTATCTAGGCATTCATGTGACTATGGATATCCTTGTCATAGATGTACCTGATAAGTGGGGGATGTTACTTTCCAGAAAGTTGGTTGCTACTTTAGGAGGTTGGATCCAAATGGACTGGACTTATGCCATTGTACCTGGATCAAAAGGCTCATTAGTAAAATTGCATAACGAGAAGGAAAAGAAAATTCATGTGGAAAACCCCAAGAGACCCTCAAATCAATATGTCTATAATACTGATGATCTTGGGAATTATGTAATTAATTCTACCTTTTTAGCCCCTATTCAAGATCAAATTGACAATGAAAAGGTAGATGAAATTTGGAAAATGAACTTTGATGGTGCACATTCAAGAGCGGGAAAGGGGGTTGGGATTATCATTACTTCACCGGGAGGTCAAGTTTTCAACTTTGCATATAGATTGGAATTTGAAGCGATAAACAACGTAGCAGAATATGAGGTACTTTTAATAGGGATTGAACTAGAAAAAGATACGGGGATAAAGATATTAAGTATAAAAGGCGACTCTGATTTGGTAGTTCAACAAGTAAAGAACCAATTTACATGTAAGTGTCAAAGATTAAAAAAATACATAAATGCAATTTGGGACACCATGGAATTCTTTGATGCCTTAAACATAGAAGCCATTCCTATAGACCAGAACAACGCAACAGATAAGTTAGCAGTTTCAGCATCAACCCTTCAACCATCAGATGCGATGTTAAATGGTGAATGTACTTTAGAAATCAATTTCAGGCCATCAGTACTAGATAACATGGAACATTGGAAGGTTTTTTCGAGATGACGAACAAATCCTAAATTTTATTCGTAATGTTGATGAATTCTCAAACTTTAATGTCAATTTGCAAGAAGAGGGTAAAGAGTATTAGGGTGAGGGCGATCAGTTCAACAATCCTGTGCCTCATGGCCTAGTGGCATTTGAAAGAATATTTGATAGGTAGGATCAGAGGAAGAACAACATTGATTCGATGAAACATGGGGAATATGTGGAAATAAACATTGGGTCGGATAAAGAACCTAAAATGATAAAAATAAAAAAAAGGTACTTTAGAAAAGGAAGGGAATGACTTAATCAGTTTAGTTCAAGAGTATAGAGATGTGTTTGCTTTTACTTATGATGAATTAAAAGCATATCATGAAGATGTATTTTACCACACTATACCTTTAAAACAAGAAATCAAAGAAGTCAAACCTTTCAGACAAAAATTGAGACAGATAAACCTTAAGTTAGATCCCATTATTAAAAAAGAGCCCGAGAAAATGTTAGTGGCAACGATTATTGCACCCGCAATACATTCATCCCGGTGCTCTAACTTAGTGGTTGTTAGAAAGAAGAACGGAAGCATAAGGATATGTACCGACTTTAGGAATCTAATGTGGCTTGTCAGAAGGACAACTATCCACTTTCGAATATGGAAACCCTTCTCCAAAGGGTCACGGGTGCTAGCATGATGTCCATGCTAGACGGTTTTTCAGGTTATAACCAAGTGGTCATCCAAAAAGAGGACAAACATAAGACCACCTTCACAACTCCTTGGGGCACTTTTGAATACTTGAGAATTCCTTTTGGCTTATTGAATGCCGGTGCCACTTTCCAAAGAGCTATGGACTATGCATTCAAGGAGCTGATTGGAAAAATCATAGAGATTTATCAGGATGACTTAACGGTTTTCTCCAAAGAAAGATCTATCCATGTAAGTCACTTAAAACATGTATTTGAAAGATGTAGAAAATATGGCATTTCCTTAAATCCAGCTAAGTCTGTTCTAGGTATCGATGAAGGAAAGATCCTAGGACATATCATTTCCAAGGACGGGGTCAAGGTTGATCCCATGATAACATAGGCAATTAAGAAAATACCTTTGCCTAAGAATGTTAAATCCCTCCAATCTTTTAATGGACACATCAACTTCATCAGAAGATTTATCCCTAACATGGGCTGAGCTAATGAAACCCATGCATAAACTATTGAAAAAAGATGTCAAGTTTGTATGGACGGATGAGAGAAGGGAGGCTTTCTCATGTATAAAAAATGCAATCACAAGATCCCCTGTCCTAGTCATCCCATACTACACCAAGGACTTCATGATATTCTCCTTTGCATCAGAAGATACCATAGCAGGGGTTTTGCTCCAAAAGAACCACGAAGGGTTTGAGCAACCTATTGCTTTCATGAGTCGTGCCTTACAAAACTCAGAATTGAAATACACCACCATGGAAAAGCAGGCCTATGCCTTGGTCAAATCATTAAAACATTTCAGGACCTATATTGGATATTCTAAAGTCACGGATTATGTTCCCCATGCTCTAGTAAAAGACATCTTGTCCCAACAAGATTGCTTAGGAATAAGGGATACATGGGTGTCAAATATTCAGGAGTATTACTTAGAAATAAAACCCACCAAGATCATCAAAGGACAAGGTCTTGCCAAAATGTTGACTCAAAAGAACGAGGAAGCCATAGGAATGGTTTGTGAAAACAATAGGTTTGAGCCACTCATGACCCCATCATTACAGAACCTTGACAACCACCGATATTTAGACATCATCTATTTCCTTCTTCACCTTACTTGCCCAGATCACCTTAGGGGTCATAAAAGACGGGATTTAAGGTTGAAAACAACTAGGTATTTCTCACTCAAGAAGGTTTGGGTTGGAGGAACTTAGACAGGATAATACGTAGATGTGTGAATGAGCAAGATTCCAAAAGAATCTTGGTTGAATTCCATTCAGGATTTTGTGGAGGCCACATTGCAGCAAATAAAACTTCCCACAAAATCCTCCGAGCAGGTTACTACTGGCCAACCCTCTTTGCAAATGTGCATAAGTATGTTAAGTGTTGTCGAGAGTGCCATCATTTCACCGGGAAACAGAAATTGGCAGCTCTTCCCCTCACGCCAGTAGTGGTCCTTGCCCCCTTTCAGCAGTGGGGGCTTGACTTCATCGGTTAGTTCAAGGATAACTCAAGTAACGGATTTACTTGGATCCTTACAACTATCGATTATTTTACCAAGTGGGTAGAGGCCATACCCACCAAATTAGCACTAAGAAAGTTATTATCGATTTCCTTGAGGATAAAATCATCACGAGATTTGGTGTCCCTCTTAAAATAACAACGGATAATGCCAAGGCCTTTAGTTCCATTGATATCACTTCCTTTTCCTTCAAGTATGACGTTACCCTATCCCATTCATCCAATTATTACCCCCGGGGAAATGGACTTGTTGAATCCACAAACAAAAACTTAATGAATATCATCAAGAAAACTGCGGGGAACAATAAGAAGGCATGGGATAGAAAGATCAAGTATGCACTTTGGGATGATAGGATCACCAAAAAGAATGCTACTTGGTAGTCTCCCTTTGAACTAGTATATGGTTTCACAAATGAGTTGCCTATCAACATGCAAATACCAATGTTTTGAATGATTATTGAATATGGTTCAGAAAAAGAGGAGATGGAGTAGAGGGTGAATCAGATTGTTGAGTTAGAGAGAGCAGAAGGGCAGCTTTAGATCAGAGTTTGAGACATCACGAGAGTATGAAGAGTACCTTTGATAAGTCATCCAAGCCGAGACCTTTTCAGATTGGGGACACAGTCCTCATGTGGGATAAAAGAAGAGACAAGCCGAGCAAACACAAGAAATTCGATAGCCTCTAAAAGGGGCCATTTATCATTCAGGATTTCACCGGCACAAATTCCTTTATGCTCAACAACACGGAAGGAGAAAGGTTGAACCTGCCAGTAAATGGAAAACATCTGAGTTTGTTCTATAGTGGTGACACATAAATGCCCATGGGGGCATTTCAGGGCTTTTCTAAACCCTCTCCTTTTTGTCTTTTATGTTTTGTACATTATTTTTGTATAATATCTCATGTACAATAGTTGTTTTATACTAAATCTCATGTACAATAGTTATTTTATACTAAATGTTATATACTAACATTGTAATTTACATGCTATTTTAAATTTTATATGTTGGATTTTATTTGGCATATTTATCATGTATATGTGGGACTAATACATTTAAGTTTTGCGCAGGAACCAAAGAGTCTAGGATTCTCGAACACTCTTTTCGATTGAAAATCAAACAAGTGCTCGTCCCGCGGTTGGAGCCGAATGTTACCAACTATTTTGTACCATAGTTGGACTTCTTGTGAGCTGCCAGTTTCATGAACATGTCAGGTGTTCATCATCAGTGTTCAAAAGTTCAGAAGATTTTTTCAGGGCCAATTTTGGCCCCTTTGTAATAATTGCATGTCTAGACCCCCATGGGGGAATTGTAATAAGTTGGTCTAAGCATGGTCATTTTGTAAAAGACTTGGCCTACCTTAGGTTTGGCTATCAGGGGGATACTTTAGAGTGTTTTTTCCTTAGGAATTATGTGTTGCGCTTTAGTGGCGTATAATTCTTGAGTTTTTCACTCACACCTCCAAAGCTGGAGTATTTACCATGGTGGTCGAACCTAGGGAGGTTATTAAATTCTATGTGTCTATGTAGTTTTCACATGCTAGCCATCAATAATAATTCGTATGGACATGCACTATGTCCCCTAGGAGTTTGAGTCGATTCCGATAGAAGTAAATTTTTCCGTAAAATTAGACCATTTTTTAATGGTTTAATTGGAAAAATTCAAAGTGTAATAAAAGCATGGTCCAGAGGCGGAATTTAGCGTGGGGATGCTCGTTTTCATGCTCAAAGCGTCCTCTTTAACCTAGGACCCATTTTTCCTAGGTTTCGGGCGATTAAATTGTCATTTGTGGCATTTCTTCTTAAAGACGCGACAAAATGACATTTAAATTCTAAGTGTGCTACAACTTGCACAAAGGACAAAAGTTGGAAAATCCAAAAAATGATTAAAAAAAGGTATGGAAAAGGTGGAAATGTGTTCTCTTAGGAAGGTGGCTCATTAAGTGGATTAAAGCACATGTTGTAATAACGAAAAGTTAGGATAGCGAATAGTCTCAAGTTAGAGGAGCGCCTCCCCTCACATGTGGGCGTCATCACCATGCATGGGAGCTTGTGTTTGTTGGGTTATGTTTCCAAAGTGAGAGGGGCACCCCTCTCATGAGGTGGCAGCCACCTCATCACATCCCAACAACCAATCTCTAAGTTAAACTTGTTCAACGAGTAATTAGCTCCTCTTTCAAAGGGATGTGCATTGCTCTCTCAACCTAACTCATGCACCCTTTCCTCCTCTCTTGTCTATAAAAGCAAGTGCTTGCTCCTTATTGAAGAGGGATGTGTTGATTCCTGGAAATTCCTAGCATCGACAGTACGGATTCTCCCCAGTGAATAATCCCAATTAGATCATTCACTGTTTGGAATAAGGAATTCGTCCGGTTAACGGTCCGGCTACCGTAGATAAGTTTGTTGAATTTATCGTTTACGGCCCGACCCACCGTTTATATTTATGTTTAATTATGAGTATGAAAGTTCCATAATCTAATTGATGCATAACCTATAATTGACAGGAAGAAGCCTCACAAGTGATGTGCAGGTTCTTACCTCTCGTCTTATCACTTCTACCTTATCAATCAACTAATCCTATTCTAACTTAACTAATCTATCCTTGCAAGAAGCGAGTTTTAATGAGAGTAATATTTGAGAATGTTTATACAAATCCAACAGATAACTATTTAGATAAAGTATTTACATTCACAACAGAAATATACAAAGATAGCTTTGATGACATTTATATCCATTTACTATTCTTATATCACATAGACATTTGCACAAACAAGCAAAATCATTCATTACCATCGAAATAATTCAATAAAGTCAGAAATATCTCACAACATGAGGATGAAAACAGGAAGAAATAATTATGATATGTAATCCAAAACATTCCACGCAAAAATCCATGCAAGCTTTACCCAACAAATAGGTTTTTCTCATTAGCAGAAAATTAGTTTTCTTACAAAATGTCTCCAACTTCTATTTCACCAGAAAAAATCCCTTTATCTAATCCCTTCTCCCCTCTATTTATCTTACAAGAGAATTTTTCCTTACATGACCAAACGTTTCACCTACCCTCCGACTCTTGGATTGCTAAATTTTGTCTTTTGTGCTTGCACAACCAAACATAAATAATTATTTACAAATTATATTATTCTGCCAGTGGGGCCTCTAAACTAGAAATATAACTATCCCACAAATCAATTTCATGAAATATTATATTACATTGTAGAGGCTCTAATAATTTTAAAGGGATCTCATGAATGGATAATTCTTTCCCCACACTTATTTCTCCTTTAGTAGTTGCTTTACCACTTTCTTCCAGAAAATAAGCATTCACAAATGCTTGTCCTATGTGCTTTTTGAGATCTTCATTAAGCACGGCCAATTTCCCGATGTACTATAGGTCTTCCTTTAAGATATCTTTCAATTATGTTAGACGCTAGTGTTTGGTGGGAAAATCGTACATATCTTGAGCAATTGATATATGGCATTTCTCGTGCACCTGAAAAATATCTTTGTAAATTCCTTTACACTTTGAGATAGACTTTGGTAGTTCTGCTTGTATTTTCCAGGCAGTTTTTATGCAACTGTCTAAAAGAGATATATCTAACTTGAGTTCTGCAGCTGTCTTGTTCGGCAAATGATCGGGAAAGTTCGGATTTTCTCCTTTCCAGGCAATCAACTTCTTCACTTTGTAAAATGTACTGATTAATTTATGTCTTATAGTGAGAGCGCCTCCAGAAATTTCCTTCATCCTGTCTATCATATTTCTCATTTTATTGATTTCCTCAACCAATAATTCTTGTGAATGGTAAATTTGTTCCTGTATTTTACAGGCATGCTCATAGAATGGTGTCATGTCTTGCTTCTGATTTTGAGCAACTTTGACTTGCTCCATCAACGATTCCTTTTCATTCATTAACTCATCCACCTGGGACTGTAAAACTTCCTTCTCAATTATTATTTTATTTATGTGCGCTTGCAAAGAATCATTTTCTCTGACCAAGGATTCCACTTGCTGATTTGATTTGATTTCATTTTCTTCCAACTCATTAATTCAAGAATAGAAATCATTTCGCCTCCTTCCATGATTATAAGATGCACATTTAAGGCATCCTTTTCATTCTCCAATTCCTGATAATCTAGCAGTAATTTTTCCTTTTCAGATTCCATTGTATCCTTTTTTCTTTTTAATTCAATTCCTTCACCTCTGGATTTTACCAAGTTATCCTTTAACTTCAACATTTTCACTTTGCTTCGCTCCATATCATTCATCAACCTGACAACACTGTCGGCATTGGCCTGGGAGGCTACTATATTTACTGAAGCTGTAAACTTGGGATCTTTGTGGGTGCCTTACACTAAGGTATTTTCTTGGATAGTTACTATATCTAGCTGAGTACCCTTTTTCAACCTTTTCTCAGTTCTTCTCAAGATCATTTTCCGCTTTGGGTCAAAAACTATAGTATCCAATTTTGCTACAGAATGCTTCTTCGAAGGAGTAAAAGGTGTGAGCCCGAGCTTAGTGAATGGAAGATGTCCTCCTGTAAGCGGGATTTTGGAGTCGCCGGGTAGATCTATGCCACCATGTTTTGAAAATTATGATCTTATTCTTAGGTCCCTTTGTCTTCCACAACTTTCTTGAATCTAGCCTCTTCCTCCTTTTGTTTCTCTAACTCTGCTACTTCTTGCTCTTCTTTTCTTTCCTGCCTTTTGTTCTTCCTCTTTCTTATATGCTTCTTCTTCTTTCTTTTGAGCTTCTTCCTCTTTCTCTCTTAATTCTTCCTCTTTTTTTCGTCTTGCTTCTTCTTTTGCTGCTACAGCCTCTTCTCTGGCCTTCTGCTGATCTCCTTCTTTAGCAATATCCTTAGTTTGACTAGAACCTGCTCCATATTTTTGGCCAAATATTTTGTTTAAATCTGCCATATTATTCTCCCTTCGATATACTTCTTCATCCTTTAGGAAGTGGTCTTTGTATTCAAAATGAATATTACATGATGCACAATGTTTGGCAGCTTTCTGTAATTTGTCATTTCTAATGAAAATCTTCTCTCTAGAATGAAACGCCTCCAAGTCCTTTATAAAAACCTCTGCTCCTTTAACCTTAGTGAATTTATATGTCCCGATGGTGAAGGGGAGCGGAGGGTAAGAGGCCTTCTTGTTTTCGTCAAACAAGTGACCAACTCCATTGACAAAAACTTGTCTTATAGCCTCCTTATGCACTACATAATCTGTGACGTACTTTGGCATCAGAGAAGGAGCTTTAGTTCCATCGTACATTATGATATATGTGCCTTCTGGGGTAAAGTAGTAGTCCCCGTATTCATTGATCATAGTCATTGCGTCATCCGACAAACAATTAGGTTCCTCGTTAAACATTAACC
The DNA here is from genome assembly GCA_027924585.1 of Larix kaempferi. Lineage (NCBI taxonomy): Eukaryota > Viridiplantae > Streptophyta > Pinopsida > Pinales > Pinaceae > Larix > Larix kaempferi. Next base: position 642,456 of record BSBM01000633.1, on the reverse strand, counting down.
TATATAGAGGAATTATGAACTCCTCACATATAATCTTGTAGAAGCTTGTATATTTATGAGCCCACATTATTTGGCAGGCCACATAGAGAGGGGTTTCAACTGTGACCCAATAGCACCTCAACTTGTGGAATGGGTGCCTTATCAAGATACAATCAATGAGAAAAGAATACATAAATAATTCTGCTCTTTTCTGAGTCATTCCTCCTTGGGTTGTTGTTATCGTTGGCCGTATTCTCTGAAATAATGTCTGCCCAATTGAAGACTGTACCATAGGAGGCAACATGATACATAAGAGGCACCCATATAAGCTTGTAGATATTCGTGTTTTCCCTTCCAGATATTCTACTTAACATCATTGCTATAATTCTGAAGGGTGTTTTCAAATTCTTTGCATCGTGTTCTCCGCTCGCCCTCTGCCTCAACTTCTTTTCGGGAATCAACATCTTCTTAGCATATTCAGAATGGTCTATGTTGACCCCCTTTATCCAGTCTTCTATCATTATGATTTTTGGAGGCGGTAACCTATACTCTGCACTAATATGAGCTAGCTGAAATGACGCGAATCCTTCTCCATTTGTCCCATTATGATTCTTGATCTAACATCTACATGGGGTAAAATCCACCCAATTACTTTCGAACATGGGAACATCTCTGGACGAGTGGAGGCCTTATGAAGACCCGATTTCTTAATATTTTGGTACACCCTCAATAGATGCATCCGACACGTTTTGGTATCGGATGAGGTGGTATAATTCACCCCATTTATATTCAGGAACTACTCCTGTTGCAGCTTGTTGAATATTGTAACTTCTAAGAATATTATATTTGTACTTTATTATTCCAGAGATGTTTCATTCCTCCGAGGTGATTCTATTATGTATCCGGAGATGTTTATTCCTTCGATGAATTGTGGTAACCAGGGTTATTAGACCCACCATGTGGGGGTTGGCCCTGAGTTTATTATTTAGGGGTTATTAGACTTCACTAGGAGAGGTCGGCCCCATTAGGGATTTTGGTCAGTCGAGAATCAGTATAAGTAGAGGAGGAGAGCTCCTCATTTGACACACTTGCTCAACTCAGAAAGTGGCGCACTTGTGTTTGAGAGGTCTGCATAGGCGGTAGAGAAGAAGGAGGTCAAGTCTTGGAGCACATCTTGTATTTTGGTTGATCATCTTATTGAGGAAAGCTTTGCTGGGTTTTCTACCCCATGAGGGTTTCCCAGGGTAATATCTTTGTCTATCTTGTGATTATGTTTCGTTTAGTGATCTTGCTAGTCAAATTAGAATAATCTTAACATGGTATCAGAGCTAGCCTCAATAGAACATCTTTCACAAGGTGAAATTATATTTCTCTCTCTCTCCCAAAATTAGGGTTTATGCAAAAGTTAGTATTTTTGGATTCTGGTTGCATGGCTGAATAGCCATTCTAAAGATCTATCTTTTAAGCTTTGGATCGAGGTTTTTGGTTGGTAGAACTCTGGGAAAGTCAAACCCTAGTTTTACCAAAAGTGCGATAAACCAGAATTTCTGTTGCAGATCCGGAAAAGTGAAAAGGTAAAGTTTCCTACTCTATCACTTATCTCTTGGACTCCCAGAAGAGAAGATGGCTCCAAGCATTAAGCTTGAAGACAAGCTTGAAGGTATAGAGAATTTCTGGGCATGGAAATACAGAATTGGTCTCATTCTTGAAGAGAATGATCTTGCTCAATTTATCAAGGATGAAGTTGCAGAACTTGAAGGAGATGAAGCCAAAGAGAAGCATAGAAAGGATTTGGTTAGGGCAAAGAGAATCATTGTTGATTATATTAAAGACCACTTGATTCCCCAAGTGGCATCCAAGAAGACTCCAAAGGAAATGTATGATGCCCTAGGAAGAATGTATGAAGGAAAGAACATCAATAGGAAGATGAATCTAAGAACTCAGTTGAAGAGTACTAAGATGCACAAAGGAGAATCCATTGAAGACTACTTCTCAAGGGTCTCCCAAATCAAGGAGCAACTAGATGCCATTGGTGATACTCTTGATGAATATGAACTTGTGATGACTGCTCTAAATGGTCTCACTAGACCTTGGGAGACATTCATACAAACCATGTGTTCCAGAAAAGAAAGTATGAAGTTTGATATGGGAGGACTGTGTTCAAGAAGAAGCTAGGGTAGCCAACAGAGAATCCCTTCTCAAGGAGGATGACCAAGCCTTGGCTACACACACTAACATAAGGAAGAATCAATCCTACTTAAAGAAGGACAAGCACAAGGAGTCTCAATCTCCACAAAGATTTCAAAAGAAAGGAAAAATAAAGTTCTCTTCCTTCCAATGTTCAAATTGTCATAAAGAAGGACACATTGCTAGATTTTGTCCTTCAATCAAGAAGAAAAATCTTCACTATAAAAGACATCAAGCACATCTTGCAGAAGATGATAGTGAAGAAGAAGAAGAAGAGGAAGTAAGGCCTCATAGGAAAAGATCCAAAAGAAATGAAGATGAAGAAGAAAGGCCTCTCCCTAGGAAAAGATCTAGAAGGAATGAAGAAGAAGATGCAGAAGAGTATGTTCTATTTTCTGCACTCTCTGGATCTGTGTCTCCTGGAGAAGATACATGGCTTATTGATAGTGGTGCTTCAAAGCACATGACAAGTCAAAAGAAAACTCTCTCAAGACTTGAAGAAAAGTCTTCTCCACAAAAGGTATCTCTAGGAGATGATTATCAATATCCCATCAAGGGAATTGGTGAAGCAAGCTACAAGCTTGATTTTGGAACACCCTTGAAGATTAAAGAAATTTTATATGTTCCAGGAACCTACTTTCTATCTCAGCACTAGATAAGAAAGGATTTAGAATTGCATTTATTGATGGTCAAGTACTTTTGTGGCCCAAAGGAAAATCAATTGAGGATGCAATTGTCATTGGTGAAGAAGAAGGAGGTATTTAAAAACTCAAGGGTCACCCAGAAGCTGCCCTTGTCCATGAAACCACTAGCCCAAGTGAACTATGGCATAGAAGGCTTGCTCACATTAACTACAAGGCCCTACCCTATGTGAGCAAGGTGGTCATACGATTACCAGACTTAAAGATTGACCATAATGGCTCATGCAAAGGATGTGAAAAAGGGAAGAATGTCAAGAACCCTTTTCCAAAGAGTGAAACAAAGACTAAGAACATTTTGGAGTTAATACACTCAGATGTATTTGGACTAATGCCCACCACATCCCTAAGTGGGTTTGAATACTATCTCTCTTTCATTGATGACTATTCACGGAAGACTTGGATATACTTTCTAAAAGGTAAGAATGAAGTCTTTGGAAAATTCAAAGAGTTCAAGGCCCTAATAGAAAATCTCTCAGAAAGGAAAATCAAGATTCTCAAAACAGATAATGGCGGAGAATATACTTCAAAGGAATTCAAGACTCTAGAAGAAGTGTTCACAGGAAAGAAACATGAGGTAAGTCATCTCAAAATATTTGGATGTCCTGTGTACATTCACATTCCAAAAGAAAAGAGAACCAAGTTGGATCCCTCTGGTAAGAAGGGAATATTTGTTGGATATTGTGAATCATCCAAAGCTTTCAGAATTTACATACTTGGTTTTCATCATATGGAAATAAGTAGAGATGTAACATTTGATGAAGAAGCAACTCTCAAGAAATCTAGGAAGTGCCAACTTGAAGAAATCTACGAAGAAGATACACCTCCTAGAATCATAGAAGCTGTGCCCATCCCTGAAGATGTTACACCAGAGGATCATGACATGTTGGAACCACAAGAACCCCCGATTACAAACTTATCTAAGAAAAAAAGGCCAGCATGGGCTAAAGACATTATTCAAGGAGCTGAAAAATATGGAGCTCCTGAAGGCTCCATTAGAGAACGAAAGAAACCAAAGCTAGTATCCAACTATGTGGCCTTGATGTGTGATCTTGTGGATCAACAAACTACTAGCTATGAAGAGGCAGCTCAGAAGAAAGAGTGGGTAGAAGCAATGATAGAAGAATATCAGTCAATAATGAAAAATGATGTTTGGGATATAGTTCCCAAACCAAAAGATAAAAGTGTGGTTTCTTCCAAATGGATATTAAAAATAAAACATGCTGCAGATGGTAGTATTGAAAAATATAAGGCAAGATTTGTAGCCAGAGGATTCTCTCAAAAGGAGGGAATTGACTATGAAGAAACATTTGCACCAGTTGCTAGGTACACTTCAATTAGAACTATCATGGCACTTGCATCTATGATGAAGTGGAAATTACACCAAATGGATGTTAAGACAGCCTTCCTGAATGGTGTAATTGAAGAAGAAGTGTACATAGAACAACCTCAAGGATTTGAGGTTAAAGATGGAAAAACACATGTATGCAAGCTGAAAAAGGCTTTGTATGGATTAAAGCAAGCTCCCAGAGCTTGGTACGGAAGGATTGACAGTTTCTTAACAAGCACGGGCTTTACCAAGAGTAAAGTTGATCCAAATCTTTACCTCAAGATCATGGATGATGAACCTATTATATTACTGTTGTATGTAGATGATCTATTTCTAACAGGAAATGAGAATCAAATTGTCGAATGTAAGAAGAAGCTTTCTTCATAATTCGAGATGAAAGATCTCGGATTAATGCATTACTTCTTAGATCTAGAAGTATGGCAAGAACCAAAAGGAATCTTTTTAAATCAAGGTAAGTATGTTGTAGGGATTCTGAAAAGATTTGATATGTTGGTGTGTAAAGCCATGGCCATGCCCATGGACTCCAACTTGAAGTTATTAGTTAATGACTCATCAGAATTAGTGGATGTAACTCTATATAGACAAATCATTGGGTCATTGATGTATTTAACAAATACGAGACCAGATATATGCTTTGCTTTAAATACCCCGAGTCAATATCTAGTAGAACCTAGAAAGGTTCACTTAATAGCTGCAAAGCATGTAATGAGGTGTCTAAAGGGTGCATTAGATTTTGGTCTATACTATCTTGGAAATAATGAACTCAAATTACATGGTTACTCAAATTCTGATTGGGAAGGAAGTGTTTCAGACAGAAAGAGTATATCAGGTGGATGTTATGGTCTTGGATCTGCAATGATCTCATGGTTCAGCAAGAAACAATCTAGTGTGACTCTCAGTACTGCCGAAGCAGAATATATAGCTGCCTGCTCTGCTAGTTGTGAAGCAGTATGACTTCGGAAATTATTATCTGGAGTGTTTGACTTAGAAATGGATCCTACTGTGATCATGTGTGACAATCAAAGTTGTATTAAGATGACAGAAAATCCAGTTTTCCACGATAAGTCAAAACACATAGAGATCCGATATTTCTACATTCGAGATATGGTGTAGAGAGGATCTATTAAGCTCGAGTATGTGAACACTGAGGAATAGATTGCTGATATATTGACCAAACCTCTGTCTCGAGAGTAAAATTTGAATATTTCCGAGACAAGCTTGGTGTAGTTCAAAAGGACCCTCCTCGAAAGGGGGAGTGATATAGTCACTGATGATGAGAATGCCCTCATCGACAGCCAGGTCGATGATGAGGATACCTGTTTACTACACCTAAATATTTATGTATGCTTAGATTACTTAGATTTAGGATACTTATACTTAGAATACTTACACTACTTGTTTTTATATATATTGATGTATTGATGAGGATACGTGTTTTGATGATATATGTACTTGTATTGATGAGGATACTTGTTTTGATGATATATGTATTGATGAGAATACATGCTTTAATGATGATGATATATGTTCTTATATTGATGTATTGATGAGGATACATATGTGTACATGTATTGATGAGGATACTTGTTTATTTATTTATTGATGTATTGATGAGAATACATATGTATACATGTATTGATGAGGATACCTGTATGTACTTGTACTATTGATGTACTAACGATATCTGTATTGATGAGGATACATATGGGGATTGGATCATCCCTGGACTTCAGTCCTAAAGTGGGCTGTAGACATATGTCTCCGAGAATGAAGTCCTTAGTGGACAAGTGGGGATTGTATCATCCCTGGACTTCGGTCCCTTGAATTGATCCGTAGACGTATGGTCTTCGAGAATGAAGTCCTTGATGGACATGTGGGGATTAAGTCATCCTTGGACATAGTCCTAAATGTAGGGTGGGGATTAAGTCATCCTTGGACATAGTCCTAAATGTACGGTGGGGATTAAGTCATCCTTGGACATAGTCCTAAATGTGCGGTGGGGATTAAGTCATCCTTGGACATAGTCCTAAATGTACGGTGGGGATTAAATCCTCCTTGGACATAGTCCTAAATGTACGGTGGGGATTAAATCGTCCTTGGACATAGTCCTAAATGAATGGTGTGGATTAAATCATCCTTGGACATAGTCCTAAATGAATGGTTTGGATTGTATCATCTATGGACCTATGTTCTAAAGAGATCAGGATTGATCATCCTGTATGATGATAGTGTGATGACAATGCTGATGATCGTGTGATGACGATGTTGATGATCATGTGATGACGATGCTGATGATCGTGTGATGATGATGCTGATGATCGTGTGATGACGATGGTGATGATCGTGCGATGACGATGATGATGATGTATATGTTCCAGTAACTGGTTGAGTTAATGATGATGATGTATTGAAGAAAGCTTTCGATGATTTACAGATGTATCATGTATGATGTAATCGATGACTCCTTGCTCCTGTAGATGTTGTTATAATATCCTTCTCGTTAAGGGGGAGTGTTGAATATTGTAACTTCTAAGAATATTATATTTGTACTTTATTATTCCAGAGATGTTTCATTCCTCCAAGGTGATTCTATTATGTATCCGGAGATGTTTATTCCTTCGATGAATTGTGGTAACCAGGGTTATTAGACCCACCATGTGGGGGTCGGCCCTGAGTTTATTATTTAGGGGTTATTAGACTTCACTAGGAGAGGTCGGCCCCATTAGGGATTTTGGTCAGTCGGGAATCAATATAAGTAGAGGAGGAGAGCTCCTCATTTGACACACTTGCTCAACTCAGAAAGTAGCGCACTTGTGTTTGAGAGTTCTGCATAGGAGGTAGAGAAGAAGGAGGTCAAGTCTTGGAGCACATCTTGTATTTTGGTTGATCATCTTATTGAGGAAAGCTTTGCTGGGTTTTCTACCCCATGAGGGTTTCCCAGGGTAATATCTTTGTCTATCTTGTGATTATGTTTCTTTTAGTGATCTTGCAAGTCAAATTAGAATAATCTTAACACAGCTCTGGTGTCTTCATATTGGGTCTCCATCATGGTTTCCATGACGATTTCAATATCAGAATCGGATTATGTGACCTTGGATTTACGCTTAGAATCTCTCCTTTGCATTTTTGAATCCTGAGGTGAAAACAAAGTTAATGTATATAGAAAGAAAAATCCAATGTTAAGGCAAAAAATTTCAAGCAAAATGATAATGGAAATACAACATTTTAACCAAACTAATTCAAACAATAAATTGCAAATGTTTGAATCATCGATATGCATTATTTACAAGACAAGAAATATAGACAAGGGGTTTCATACTTCCATAGTATCAAGTTTTTTGGGATCTGAGCCTTTGTCTTAATGAACACTAAAGTACTGCATGATGGGTTCTTCCGCTCTATTGTTCATACTTGATGATAGTATCAATAGTTGGGAAAATAAGAGTCCGAATACAAGATAATCCTATATCAACGGGTTATATGTTGAATACTCATTATTTTAACCATGATATCATCTTACTTAACTAATCTGGTTTCAACTATTGAAAGCACTAAAAACACACTATTTAAGGTCTCAAGCGAAAACAAATGATTTAATGTTTTGTTGTTCAACGCAAGATTTTCAACGTTACTCTGACTGGTGAGGATTGAAAAAAAAATGAGGAGCTTAAGCTAGATTTCTATCTATCATTGGTCATGCCTTCCTTCCAATGCTTCTTTAGTCAGGATTGCCTACCTTTGCCGAATCAGACCATTTTAAACTACATTCATATAACCCTCAGACTTCATCCAAACTAATCAGGAGCTCTCAGATGAGATACTGTTGTGATTTTGCTACCTATCGGGACATTTGAAACATCTATAATTTTCAAATAGATGGAACTCTCTAAATGCCAACTTATCTACTTGCCCTACGGAATATAACCACGGTAGACACATCTCATGAAAACCCCCAAAATCTAAAGAGTGCGCCAAAAGTGGATGCATTGTCAGGTAATGGTGAACTAATGGTTTTGGACTCGGGTCCTTTGAAATAATGCATGGCATAAAAAACGACACTGGTTCAAGGCGGACTTAACCGTCTATTGATATCCGCAAAGATATAAAAATTAGGGCAAATAACTTTTAGAAGAGAGTTGAAAACCCATTTATATAAAAGAAACCAATTCCTAGTAATAAGATGGGGTTTGGTGACAAAAGATAAAATATATGAGGGCTTAGAAGATTTTCTATGGTGAAATACTACATGACCATCAACTTTCTTCAATTTGGATTACCAGTATTACATCGGGAAAAGAAATAAGATGGAGGAAGCCTTGATAAGATTTGGGCTATGTAGAAAAAAAACAAACCCAGCAAAGCCCACGTGTTCCAATACAAGCCTCTCCAACAAGGTTGACGAGTACAAGGAACCTACCTGGCGTAATGCGAATAGGTGTAGATGCCGCGCTCCAACATATTCAAGCGATCTGTCATCTAGAGATAGGCTCCACTTCAAATGGCGTTACTAAATGATACAAATAAACTTGAAAACCACTTTTTATAACCAAGTATAAAACCCTAGCAACTAATGCATCTTGTTAAACGTGCAAATGGGGTAAAAAAGGGATCATTTTCAGCGATTTTATCATTTGTTAGACGACCTTTTCGAACTGAAAACGTATTTCATGCTGAACCGTTTCACCTAAAAAAATATTTATTTGTCGGGAAGTTTCGGGTTAACATTTGATTTGGCTCGAGCTTTCTTATTAAACGTCACCGGGTCGTTTCGGACCATGGTTAATTTCCTTCAACTCTTGGGCGGAGCACCATATCGGCGGAAGATAGATCGAATCAAAAGACATTTTGTATCGAAATGTTTCAGAGGCAAATATGGTTTTGCTTCGACTGTTTCGGCGTAAAATTCAGTTTTGCTCAGATCACGAAACTTTCCTTGAATTTCTTCTATGGAAAAAAAACAACGCTCTGACCATTTCAGCATCAAATCCACTTTTGCTCCGATCGGGTCCAAACTCACATTTTCTCGACTGTTTCAGCGCAAAATAAGTTTTTTCTCTGAAACACATTCTGTCTTGAAGCATTCGCGCAAAACAAAAATGTTCTCCGATCGTTTCGGCGTTAAACTGAAACTGTCTCGACCGTTTTGGCGCAAAACCAAAATTTACCCCGATTCAAGAAACTGATTTTGACTTCAAAAAATTTCTAGGTGTCAAGCGAAAATACAAGCAAAGAAAGATGAAACAAAAACTCTAAGTAAATCCAAAATAAAGGAGGGGCCCTACAATTTTACAAAAAAATTGGGGATTAGGTTGCAGCTGCAACAGGATGCAAGGAACGTCTGTTGTAATTATTGCATAATGCTTTTTCCTTTGTGCAAAGATTCTGAATAAATTTTGAGGATTTGGAGGTCCATGCAGTGCAATTGTCTTGATTGGGAATGCTTGATCCACATATGAGGTGATATACTTATGTGTTTTAATTATTTTTGCAATCTCATTGATCTATCATAGCTTAGAAGATTATAGTTAATCCATAGGGTAAGAGTTTGTAGCTTCAACTTGTTTATCTATGTTTTATATTTGAAGTCAAAGAGTATCCAAAAGTAGTCAGTTATACTTAGGCTCTCCAAAATTTCTCTTATTAAAATATACTGGATTTGATCATGGGTTGTGTTTAGTTGTGAAGCATTGCAGGTTATCAAAAAATCAAAGGAGGACTTTAAGCTCAGTTGCATTTTCTTCCTCTTCGCAACTATTTCATGAATCTAATATTCTTTTGTCCTACAGGAACCTCCTTCTTCTCAAGAGATTTGAGATTTGGCAGCCATTCCATCTTCCATCCTTCAAATCTTAAAAATCTCTCTCTCTATTATTTTGGTTACTATTATGCTTAGCAAAAGATAGATCCATTAAAGTTCATCATTTACTCTCTTATGTTATGCATATTTACTAGATCTAAAAGCTTCAAATTTACATTTAAATATTAGATCAAAGTATTATATTTTTTAGTATTTGAAACACACTAAATTTTTTCCTATCATTTGCAAATGCTAAAGTGTGAAATTATGTGCTTTTAGCTAACCAATACTAACATCCTAACAATTTTTTTGTTTGCTGATATTTTTCTTTTTGTCATAGGAAAGTGAAGAAACGAACCCCTTTTGAGAGCTTGAACCGCAAAAATCTATCTTCTTCAAGATCCTATTTTTCCTTTTGCTTGTTTCAAGCTAATAAGTCTCTTGAATCTCACTTTTTCGGATCAAGAGCACTCTCTATCAGAGAGTTGCTAATTAATTTGTAATAATTATTAATAAAACGCAAGTGGGATTACGACTCCCACACCCCTCTTCCCCCATTTGGGGGAAGCCTGTATCTGCCTCTGCTTTTGCTTATTATTTTGCACAGTTAGATAAAAATAGCATTCTAGATTAGTTTCATTTCAGTTTGAAAGTTTTAATTGCTAAAAGTTTTCTTTTCGCAAGCGTAACTAGTTTCAAATTCTAATCTTCAATGTCTTTACATATTTTTATTTCTTGTTAAAAAAGCATCAAAATCTCTTAAATCTCGCCATTTGTGGATCAAGAGTGATCTCTATCGGGGAGTCTTTTTTCCTTTCATATACTAACCCCCTTGCTCTCTCGAGTACGGTCTAGCACCTAAAAGAGATTCTTGGGTAGTAGTTAGAATTTTTTCAGTTTATTTACGTCATATATTTTTTGCATTTATCTTTTGTTGAGTCTTAAGACTACTTAAAATATCTTGAATCTCGCTTTTTAGCGGATCAAAAGTGCTCTCTGTCGGAGAATAAAAAAATTTGGAATGAACATTTCACCCACTCCATGTATGCTCTACCCATCGCAGGCCAATCTGAGCTTTTGGGATATCAAAAGTGGTAGTGTCGCAATTATTAAATTTTAACATTTAATTAATCCACTCACTATTAAAAGCAATTCCCCTTTAAACCAACGAAAATATGGCGTTTCCTCGATAGTGGTCGAAAGTAGGGAAATTTCGAATAAGGAAGCGGGAACAACTGGGAGGCAACCTTAGAGCACAGTTAGGCTACACCCTTGTTGCTGCAGTGTTGAACACCGCTCTCAAGACTCCTTTCTAGCCCACACATCCTTGTACGAAGCCACCTAGATCACATTCCTGACTCATTCCCAATACCGCAAGGTATATCGGGAATTCCTTCATCCCAAAATTAATCAACATCATCTCCTAAAATACATAATAAAATAAACCAAGATCACTCACATGTAATGTCCCCATTCAAATAAATTCATAACAAGGAAATTCCATCAATCCTACTAGTTCCCTAGGTTGGATGGAGACATGAGGAATTGCAATAAGGGAGCTAATAAATGATGTTTGGACATTAGAATGGAATAAATATTTAATAAAGGAGATAAATAGATAAATACAAGAGAAAATCAAAGTGCAATAGTTCATGAAGACACATGGAGGTTGTGGGGTCCACACAAGCTAGAAATTCTGTGCCACATGGCATCCTCCTCTTGTAAATTCGAATCCATGGGAAGCCTAAGGTTCTTGGGAGGAGTTGGAAGGCTCATACACTTGGAAATATTCATCATAGGTTGAATTGGTATGGAAATGTAACTCCCATAGAAGAGGAAGAGTCAAATGAGGAGTTATTGAACATTTGGACTAGATTCCCTAACCTATATGACAACAATGATGAAGATGCTATGACACATATGACAAAGTGCATACCTAATTGCTGACATATGTCCATTATGACATGTCAGGCATAAAAATAGCATCCAAGAGGGCGCTTATGGGAGTTAGAGAAGCTCAAAGGATTCCTACTCGAATTGGTGGAAGGTGGAAGGCTAGGAAGGGGAGGACACATGGAAAATCATGAACCACTCCCTAATTCGAATTGGATTGGAGTCTTTGGATGGATTTGTAACCTTATAAGTCTAAGTATGTTTATAAAATACAGGGAACAACCAAGAGAAGAGCTTTTGATCATTTTGAGAAGTTGCATGTGTGAAGAGAGCTAGTGGAATACTAGTCTACTTGCCTGAGCTAATTTCGAGGGTGAAACATTCCCATCCTAATTGGTGTGTGGAAAAGCCATTCAGACATTTCATGGGAGATTTAATGGATTATTTATTTTTAGGTGTAAGCTATAGGGAAGCTCGTGGTTTCTTCTAGTGCAGCTCACTCCTTCAACCATTTCTAGTTTTCATTGCATATTCTTGATCCTTGAGGAGAGACGCTTTTGGTGAGATATTGTACTCTTTGGGGGAGCTTCTAATGCCCAATTTATTTTGTAATAAGATGCATATACTCTGTTCTTAACTTTCAGAACTCTATCAGGTCTATATTCCAAGTGGACATATGTAAAATTGATCATTAATGAGCAAATAGTGACCATTTCCCCTCTATATTGATGTATACCAATGAAATGTTGATGAATTCGAATGGAAGAATGTTTTTATGATGCATTTATGATTAATGGACTTTCATTAATGAGATGCACAAGTTTCATGTTCAATACTTAAGCATTTGGATTCATCTTTCTCAATTTTATGCCATTTGAAGAAGATTTAATGCCATTTCCCCCAAGGTCGAAATTAGTGATTTTGTAGTTGTTGGGAGAGGGTTATAATAGAATTAAAAAACTGAATAATGATGCACATGAGACATTAATATTGTCCCTTAGACATCCTATTCTTCTGTTCATACATTCGAGTGGGTCTGGAAGCTTTTGAAGAGCCATATTCAACATTTACCTTGGGGGGATTTGAACCCCAAATTGCTAGTAAAAACTCCTACTTTGGACAGAATCTTAAAGGGGTTTGTAGAAGTATTTTGATGGCCCTAAATCATCCCTGAAAATCATAATCAAGTCCTAATATCATTCATACACCTTCTCTAAATATTTAGGAGCATTTGGAGCAATTTGGAGACCTAGACCTCAAAACTAGTCAAAGGTCGAACTAGGGAAACAAGTGAAAAATTTGTCATTTTAATAAATTTCTTAAAATTTGACATTGCAAGTGGTATCAGAGCATGGTCTTGGAACCTGATGTGGTTAACCATTCATGAGGACAAGGATTCAAACAAATAAGCCACCACCCTTAGAACCTTAAATTGAAGGTGTTGTTGTTGAAGAGGAAGAAGTAGGAGAAGAACAAGATCTTGTTGAAACTATGACTAAGGGACTCTTTGATAATAAGGAGGAATATCTTAAACTCATGAAACCTCTATTTGATGAAATAACCAAGAACATGACCCAGCAGCTTATGAAAGGATTCGAATTGATGGCTAGCCAATTTGGAAACAAAGGGGTAATGGGAGGCAGCAGTAGTTCACATTCAGAAGAAAGGAATACAATGGGTGAGCATATGTTTTCAAGCACAGGACCCCATAATAGACCTAATGAATGTCATCGCACACCAAGGCCTACTAAACCTAAATTTCTTGTGCCCAAAGAAGAGCCTAACACCCAATTTGATATGGATGAAGTGGTAAAATAATGGGAAAAGTTGAGTGAGGATGTAAAAGGACTCTACCATTTGACCAATACTTTAATGTCTCAAACAAAATCAAGAAGAGGGAGGATAATAGGGCTCTATTCCAACACAAAGAATTAAATTGTGCTATCAGTAAAATTCCACTTCCTACTTTGGATGGTTCCTCTCAAAGTTCTGCGAACACTTGGGTGCAAAAACTAGATGTGTATTTTCAGCTGAATCCAATGGTGGAAGAGGATGCATTAAAAGTGGAAATTTTGCATTTAGAAAGATATGCCAATAAATGGTGGTTCCATGGTCTGAAAAATTTGGGACATGATCAGGTTACTACCTATGGAGAATTTTTTGACAGGGTGTTAGAGATATTTGAGCAAAAAGACCCAGAATTACCTTTCAAAGAACTAGCCCAATTGAAGCAAGTGGGAACTCCTGCTAATTATATGTTGGAATTTCAAAAATTATCAATCAAGGTGGCTGATGTATCTATGGGAAGGTTAGTATTGCTGTTCACTGAAGGTTTGGATGAACCCTTAAAAGGTTTAGTTAAATCCCACAAACCAACTACTTTAAAGGATGCTACGAGCTTGACTAGAGATCTCCAAAATGTGCTTCCTAGAACAAGATTTCCTCCCAAGCCTAACTTCAAATTTGAAAAGAAGCCTTAGAAAAGAGATGCATTTGAAAAGAAGCCTCGGAAAAAAGATGCATTTGAAAAGAATAAGAAAGAGGGACTAAAAAGGGAAGAACTTAGAAGAAAAAAAATGTGCTACACATGCTTTAAACCATGGGCACCGGGGCATAAATGCACTAAGGGAAAAGCTCAATACATTGAAGTATTTTCTTATAATGATGAGTATGAAGGGGGTATGGATGAATAAGGACATATTTCAGATCAGGAAGAGGGGTATGATACATCAGAAGAAGGGAAACAAGAAGAAAATCAACCTTCACCTGACAAAGCAAGAATGGCAGTACTTTCAACTGTGCCTCGTTATCACACTATTCGATGCAAGGGTGTGGTACTAGGACAAAGAGATTCAGTTTTGGTAAATGGAGGAGCCACACATAACTTCATTGATGCAGACATGGTGGAGAGAAGGAAGATACATAGTGAACCATTCGATGGATTCACAATTGTCATTCCAGGTCACAACACTATGGAGTGCAAAACATGGGTTCCAAAGCTGCAAATCACCATAAGTAACTATAATTTTTTTGATAGATTTTATGTGGTTGATGTTGCTGATACTAATGTGGTTTTGGGAGTGCAATGGCTGTACTCTATAGGGGAGAATATAGTAAACTATCAAATTCTTGAGATGAAATTTCAAGATTCGAAAGGAATACTAAGGGTTGTGAGAGGGCAGCACACCTATCTGAATTAAGTAGTGACCTCCAATAGTATGAGATCTATATTGAGGCATGGAGACATAGAATGGGATGATGAATGTTACATCACTTCTCCCAAGCCAAACATAAAGGTTGTTGAACACCCAAAGGAGATTGAGCAACTCCTACAAAAATATGAAATTTTTTTTAGAGATCTTCCACATGGTAGACCACCTGATAGGGGGGCTGAGCACAACATTGTTTTGGAAGAGGGTACTTCACCCATTCCAATGCCACCCTATAGACATCCAAAAAAATTTAGAGATGAGATTGAAAAGGCCATCCAAGAACTCCTAGAGTTGGGACTCATTAGACCATGCTCTAGCCCTTATGCTTCTTCAGTAGTGTTGGTGAAGAAAAAAGATGGAGCCTTGAGGATGTGCATAGACTTTAGAGCCTTGAACAAGGAGACAATCAAGAATAGGTATCCTATTCCTAGGATTGATGAGCTCATGAATGAGCTATTTGGAGCCAAATATTTTTCCAAAATTGACCTTAGATCAAGTTATCATCAAATTCGAATGAAGGAAGAAGATGTGCAAAAGACTGCTTTTAAATTTCATAATGGCCACTTTGAGTTTCTTGTTATGCCTTTTGGATTAACTAATGCTCCAACCACATTTCAAGCATGCATGAATAGGATCTTTTGCAAGCATATTAGAAGTTTTTTTTTGGTTTTCTTTCATGACATTCTCATTTACAGTAAAACTTGGGAAGAGCATTTGCAACATTTAGAGACTGTGTTGAAAACTTTGCAAGAATAGTCCTTGTTTGCTAAGATGTCTAAATTTGAATTTGGGATGAAGGAACTATTGTATATTGGGCACATTATTGGGAAAGAAGGAGTTGAAGTACATAGGAAAAAATCAGGGCTATCTTAGGATGGCCATCACCAAAAAACATCACAGAATTAATAGGCTTCATTGGAATATGCACCTATTATAGAAAGTTTGTGAAAGGGTTCTCCAAATTGACTTCTCCACTCACTGATTTGACTAAGAAAGATGCTTTCAAGTGGGATGAAGAGGCTGAAAAGGTATTCCAAAAAATGAAAGAGGTAATGAGTAGTTGTCCCATACTTGCATTACCTGATTTTTCTAAACCTTTGTTGTGGAATGTGATGCTTCAGGTGAAGGAATAAGGGATGTCCTAAAAAAAGGCCAACACCCTATAGCCTTTGAGATCATAAAGTTGCAGTTTCATGAAAAGATTTACTCCATCTATGACAAAGAAATGTTGGCCATCATGCATGCATTGACCAAGTTTAGACAATACTTGGTGGGAAACAAGTTTGTGGTGAAAACTAACCACAATAGTCTAAGGCACTTCCTCACCCAAAAGGATCTAAATGAAATGCAACAAAAGTGGGTAAGCAAGATTCAAGCTTATGATTTTGATATTGGATATGTGAAAGGGAAGAATAACATTGTAGAAGATGCATTATCTAGAAGAACTTCTTTTTCTCTTATGGACATTGCAAAAGATTGGAAAAATATGCTAATGGTTGAATATGCAAAAGATAGTTTTGCTTGTGATGTGTTAGATGGGGTCAAAGGGGATGATAACTACAAGGTTTTGAATGGGATGATACATTATAAGGGTAATTTATTTCGTTCAAAATTCAATATTCAAGTACAAAATTTTGCAAGAAGCACATGATTCTCCACTAGCTGACCATCCGGGGATCTTCAAAACTTATAGACAATTAAGGAAAAGGTTTTTTTGGAGAGGGCTGAAGGAAGATGTTCAGAAGTATGTGAATGAATGTAAGGTATGTCAGCAAAACAAATCTGAACTTACATGCCCAACTGGCTTAATGCAACCATTTCCTTTTCCAGAGCAAAAATGTGACAGTATCTCAATGGACTTCATCACAGGTTTGCCCAAATCTTTGGGTAAGGATTGCATATATGTGGTAGTGGATAGGTTGACCAAATTTGCTCATTTCTTTACTGTTACATCATCTTTTAGTGCTGCACAAGCGGTTGATATTTTTTTCAAATAAATCTTTAGATGGCATGAGCTCCCCAAGAGCATTGTAAGTGATAGAGATAGTAGATTCATGGGTGCTTTTTGGCAAGACATTTTCAGATTGGTGGACACTCAATTGACTCCAAGCACAAGCTATCATCCAAAAATTGATGGCCAAACAGATAGGGTAAATCAATGGTTGGAAGGGTACCTAAGGAACTATGTGGGAGAGCATCAAAAAGCATGGGAAAAATGGCTACACTTGGGTGAGTTTTGTTACAACACCACCTTTCATATGTCAATAGGAATGTCTCCTTTCAAAGCATTATATGGTTATGATGCACTTACTTTTGTTGAGCTTATCTTTGGTGATAGTAGAGCCCCAAAAGCTAAAGATTGTGTGGAAGAGAGCCAAGAAATTTTGAAGCTCTTGAAAGACAACTTGCAGGTAGCCCAAAATCAACAAAAACAATATGCGGATCAACATAGGGAAAAAAGGACCTTTCAGGTCAATGATTTGGTATATTTGAGGTTGCAGCCATAAAAACAAACATCCTTGAAAAAGAAGGGAGCAGAAAAGCTAAAACCAAGATACTATGGTCCATACAAGGTAGTTCGGAAGGTTGGATAGGTAGCATATGAGTTAGAACTTCCGGAAGGAAGTAAAATCCATAATGTATTTCATGTTTCATGTTCCCTAAAAGCCATTGGTCAGAAAATTGTCATTTCAAAAAAAATTCCTCCTTTGGATGATTAAGGTCAGCTCACACTTGTTCGAGAAAAAAATTTGAAGACTAGGGAAAGAAGGTTAAGGAGCGTAACTATCAAAGAATACTTGGTGCAATGGAAGGATATTCCAAGTGAAGATGCCACATGGGAGGAGGAACAAATTTTGCAGCATCCAAATCTGAAATTGCTTGAGGACAAGCAATATTGGGTGGGGAGGACTGTAATGTCCCCATTCAAATAAATTCATAACAAGAAAATTCCATCAATCCTACTAGTTCCCTAGGTTGGTTGGAGACATGAGGAATTGCAATAAGGGAGCTAATAAATGGTGTTTGGAAATTAGAATGGAATAAATATTTAATAAAGGAGATAAATAAATAAATACAAGAGAAAATAAAAGTGGTAATGGTTCATGAAGACACATGGAGGTTGTGGGGCCCACACAAGCTAGAAATTATGTGCCACATGGCATCCTCCTCTTGTAAATTCAAATCCATGGGAAGCCTAAGGTTCTTGGGAGGAGTTGGAAGGCTCAAACACTTGGAAATATGCATCATAGGTCAAATTGGTATGGAAATGTAACTCCCGTAGAAGAGGAAGAGTCAAATGAGGAGTTATTGAACACTTAGACTAGATTCCCTAACCTATATGACAGCAATGATGAAGATGCTATGACACCTATGACAAAGTGCATACTTGATTGCTGACATCTAACCATTATGAAATGTCAGGCCTAAAAATAGCATCCAAGAGGGTGCTCATGGGAGTTAGAGAAGCTCAAAGGATTCAACTCGAATTGGTGGAAGGTGGAAGGCTAGGAAGGGGAGGACACATGGAAAATCATGAACCACTCCCTAATTCGAATTGGCTTGGAGTCTTTGGATGGATTTGGAACCTCAGAGGCTAAGGATGTTTATAAAATACATGGATCAACCAAGAGAAGAGATTTTGATCATTTTGAGAATTTGCATTTGTGAAGAGAGCTAGTGGAATACTAGTCTACTTGCCTTAGCCAATTTCGAGGGTGAAAGATTTCCATCTTAGTTGGTGTGTGGAAAGGCCATTCAGACCTTTCATGGGAGCTTTAATGGAGTCTTTACTTGCAGGTGTAACCTATAGGTCAGCTCATGGTTTCTTCTAGTGCAGCTCACTCCTTCAACCATTTCCAGTTTTCATTGCATATTCTTGATCCTTGAGGAGAGGTGCTTTTGGTGAGCTATTGTACTCTCTGGGGGAGCTTCTAATGCCCATTTCTTTTGTAATAAGATGCATATACTCTTTTATTCAATTTAATAACTCTATCAGGTCGATATTCCAAGTGGATATATGTAAAATTGATCATTAATGAGCAAATAGTGACCATTTCCCCTCTATATTGATGTATACCAATGGAATGTTGATGAATTCGAATGGAAGAATGTTTCTATGATGTATTTATGATTAATGGACTGTCACTAATGAGATTCACAAGTTTCATGTTCAGTACGTAAACATTTGGAGTCATCTTGCTCAGTTTTATGCCATTTGAAGAAGATTTAATGCCATTTCCCCCAAGGTCGAAACTAGTGATTTTGCAGCTGTTGGAAGAGGGTTATAACAGACTTCACAAACTGAATAATGATGCAAATGAGACCTTAATATTTTCCATTAGACATCCTCTACCTCTGTTCAGAAATTTGAGTGGGTTTGGAAGCTTTTGAAAGCCATATTCAACATTTACCCTGGGGGAATTTGAACCCCAAATTGCTAGTAAAAACTCCTACTTTGGCCAGAATCTTAAAGGGGTTTGAAAAAGTATTTTGATGGTCCTAAATCATCCATGAACATCATAATAAAGTCCTAATATCATTCATACACCTTCTATGAATATTTGGGAGCATTTGGAGCAATTTGGATACCTATACCTCAAAACTAGTCAAAGGTCGAACTAGGGAAAAAAGTGAAAAATTTGTCATTTTAATAAATTTCTTAAAAAGGGACATTACATCGCACAACAGTCATCTTTACACTTTAAAAATGGACAGTGACTCCATTATCACGGGTCTTTTAGCAACAACAATATTTTACAAATATTTGCTTTATATCTTATGATTTGTTGTTATTATATCATGCTGTGAATGTGCCATTGATTAAATTTGCGAATAGCTTGGTCTAAATTTTTATCAAATTCTAACAACTCCTAAAAAACTACATCCATTCCAACCACTCAAAGATTAACTAAAATCCTTAGAAACCTTTTCTTTTAGTAGGGTCTACGCCTCTTGGCTTCGTTAGGATTTTTCCTAAATGGAGGAGTCGGGATCAGGTGACAACATCTGAATCTTTGCTTGCCCCCAAAGCCACACCGAGCAGCTTTGAAAGATTTTTGTTGTGCTTCCCTACAGGTGTGCATCTTGGTGGCAACATGTCATAAATACCAACTCAATGTATAGAGTAGGTGCTTAGCATTATATACAGGCTAAGTGGGAGTGTTGTGCAGGCATCCACATTGGAGTTTGGGTATCTGCTTGATGCCAGCACGACATAAAGCTAGAATCAATTCTCAACAGTTTATTTTTGTGACATTTTGTATATTTATTTGTTACGGAGAAAACTTCCTATGACTTGGGGCAGACCACAACAGACAACTGACTACCAGAAAATAACTCAATTCTCAATGCTATGCTATATAAATGACAATGCAAATATAATGGAGAATGTAACCAACCTCGATCCGGACGTTCGATGTAGATCCCCGTTGAAGGTTTCAATTCGTGCACTTGAACCTGCAAATTAGTCTTAATAGCCAATATACAACAAGCGCATATAATATATGAAAAACATTAACATCATCAATAGCAATGGTCCATGATATCATAAGTAAATGCAACCCAATGTAATATAAACAACATTCACAACATTAATGGACGAGAATATGAATATTTCTATTAATGAATAACGAGAAGTACAATGTGATACGACCTCTTGCCGGCAACCAATCTGAACCAAGAACTGGGTCTCTCCCCTTGTGCCTCCACCACTTCAATCCTCCATGGAATGGCAAACTCAAACTATGAAAGGAGTTTGGAAGGTGAACATAAGGGGTTCACAACAACAAGGATCAATGAGTGTAGACTCAAGATACGACAAAAATCCACCAGAGTTATCTTGCTCTCTCTTTCTCCTCCCTTCCATATGCCATAAGAGCTCAATATATAACCTTCCAAAGGTAAGTGAAAGGACACATCGAGGTGTTTTGGTGCAAATGGAGGGACAAAGGTCACCCTAAGACCGCTTTTTGGGAGTAAAAAGTAATTTACTAGTGACTTTTACCATTTTACTTGACACCCGCTGGCTATAGTGGAACAACTCGTGGGTACGCTGGCTAAAATGTAACAGCTAGCGTACAGGAAGAAAAATGGGGAAATACTGTGTTCTGAAGGACATAAAGTACATCCGAGTCAGTGAAATGGATCCTGAAGGCCAAAGAGTGTTGATGCTCACAGGGTGGAAAATTACGTTGTAACAGATGCCCCCTAATGTGTGAGGTTAGAGACTGATGCTACGATGGCCGAAATACATTATAAATCTCAGAAGTGGAGTGATGGAAACACAAGTGGAAGGAGCAGCTCACTCGTCATAATACAATAATATCTCTGAGTACATGTCGGTACAATACAACAATCTGATACAATGGCCATGAGTAGGTAGTACATAGTGAATACATGTCATAAGTGATCATAGCCATGATCCCTCTACAGTAAGATATGGTTCCCTGCTGAAAAGGAAACAACTGGTGCAAACTGCTAATATCCGATATGTAAAGTCACGATCATAAGTAGCATACTGAATTCCACTATCACCTGGGGTCTTCTACACAAACCACCTACGGTGCAAGTCCCATCAAGTGAATAAAGGAGTTGAGGTCAAACCTGATGTGACATCATCTGATTACCGGTCAATGATGTATATCGTTAACAGATGTGAGATAACCCACCAATAATGAAAATGGGCATCAAGGCACATAGTACAATCATCAGAGTGTGAATAGATGTGTTGAAGTTGAACACTAAGATGAATCCATCGATCAAGGGACATTGATGTATTCCCAAAACTGTTGATGGTGAGAAAACCTACCACTAATGACTGCAAGCCTCAAGGTACTCAACCGAACTCTAATTCTCAAATTCCGGAATAAATGGGTTGAAGTCGACGGAACGAAACTCACCAGAAGGAGGGCATTAAGTCATCCCCCATCAATCAGCAAGAGGTACCATCTATGCTGAAAGATTTGGAAGAACTCAGGTGAAATGGACTAACTCAATAAGGATGGTCGACATGCAATAGTCAAGAGATCTGAGGAGTGGTCGATTTTGGTTTCAGGACTTCCTTTGAACAAGATCATGAGCAGATGGATAGACTCAGGCAGCATAGACTCGACATAACACTGTGTGATGCAGGAGGCATCAACAAAGGGCTCCATAATGACTGGAAGCTTAACCAATCGGTGGAGTAAACTGAGAAACAAGTACAACTCCTAAGGTCCAACTATAGTCTCGACTCATAATGTATGGAGTGGAATAAAATGCTCTGTTCAAAGGCGACACAACAGCTGCCAACTAGATGTAGTAACCATAATCCCGTTCGGCTTTTTGGAATATGTGATTTTTTTGGTCTTTTTCATATTTGGAAAAGCTTGAAAAAGAATAAAATTGCTTATAGTACAACAATGGAGGGAACGACTATCAAATAGCGAGCAGACTAGTCCCAGGCAGTGGAACATACCTATGATCAATGCAAGGAAGCATGTGCAGGATGTGGACACTTGGGGGGGGTGTTCCCTCAAGGTCATAAGGTCATCAAATTGCGAAGGGCAAATGGAAGCTCTGCAGGGCTCGACAGGGAAAGTGCTCAGGCACCAGGCTAACAATTGAGTAAGCGGGAGCCGACACAAGGCTCAAGCGGCAGGCAGGATGATGCAATGCAATCACAACTCGATATAAACGGGGGAGTCCTTATGGGAGATGGCTAGCATAAGATAAAGTAGAGTATGAGTCTCTATCGCAAAGTCATGGCATAACTACAAAGGACTCCCGATCTTAAGGACAAACAATGGCATGGGAGCCATAATGCAAAAAGGGGTTCTAACTAGGGTACCCATGTTCGAAAAGGCCCTACCGCCACATAACGACACTTCTATAATAGTGTGAAGGTTCCGTGTCGGTTAAGAAGCGGGGTCGCACCTAGGGTTTATGTAAATGGTCAAAAGGTCAAATGCATAATGCATGTGAAAATGACATCTAACCTATATGCCAGGTGTGAAATATACCTGCCGTAGGCGCGAAACAATCAAAAACCACTCTCGCCAGAGAAATCTTGTCAAAAAATGCTACTCCAAGACATTATATTAATCCAAAACAGCTTAAAATGACAAAAACTATAGACAAGTGGATTTTCAAAACTATAAATAGTAATAAAAAATTACAATTTACAATTCATTTTCACTATTCACCCAATTTGGAGTTTTTAGTTAGTTTTCACCTCGAATTTCAATCGCTGATTCTGGGAGCTACGGGCATCAGTTCGTCGAGCCGTCTGTAGCAGGTTAGTAGTCTCATCCATACCTTTCAATTGATTGTTTTTATTTGAATTTTCATTGGTCCAATTTTTTAAATGGACAAGCCCTATTTGGTCATGGCGGTACCCGCGAGCTACAAGCATACGGGTAGCAGGTAGGGCTTGGTACCCATGGTCAACGCATGCGTTGACTTGGATACCTGCATCTGTGAGATAAATAGACCGCGGGTACGGTCGTGAAGTTTGTTTTTTAAATAAACATGACTAAAGTTTTGCTTTCTCTTCCTTCAGGATGGTTCTAGAATGGAGAGAAAGGGAGCATGACGCTATGGGTGAGGCCGTCCGCAATGATTTGCCTGCACAACAAGCTTTACAAGCATGTGGTATTTTCAAAATTTGGAACATAGGGGGTTTGAGGGCCCAAAACCTATTGCTCCACCGTTTGATAGACTACTGGGACGTAGATGCACAAAACTTCAACTTGGACGGTCAAATACTCTCCTTGGAGGTAGATGACATTTACTTTATTACTAGTTTGTCCCGTCGAGGTGAAGTGGCAAGCCTTTGATCTCGTTCTGTGGGTGGTGGGATCACCATTCCCGACTACATTGAGTGGTACTGTCTTCCCAACACTCGGACAGTGGGGAGTCAGGTGCCCATCAAAGCCATAGTCAGTCTGAGCATGAAGGTTATAGTGGCTACCCTTGTGCAGATTACAGGTTCGGCAACTCTTCACCAGGCTTCAAGGCCAGTGATGTTCTACGCCTCACAGTGTATGCAACCCATGGTATATGACTGGTGCACAACGTTACTGGGGTCCATGAAGACCCAGTTAAAAAAGTGCAAGCGTGGGGAGGCAAAAAAATTTGGATACGACAGTATCTAATACAATTTATTCTTTGACTGAGTTCCAGGGCTCATTCTGAGGGTTGAAGTCCCTCGTCATAGTCTCCGCGACCCAGCCCTGACTCGATGGGTAGAGGTCTTGACGCGATAGGGTGGTGACCGACAGGCATCACCATACACAGATGAGTTCTTTCACTGGTGGGACCGACAAGTCATAGCTATAGATGACTACCCCTATGTAGGGATAGACTTTCGTCAGGATCATGACATGCTGCTTACACCAGGAGCAGTGTTTGAAGACATTGGTGAGTTACTCTTTTTATGTTTTTGTGTATTAAATTTTTAGGGATTTTTGATTATAGATGTAAATGCAAAAACTTTTTTGGGGTAGTATCACGTATTAATATTTCACTATTTGCTCACGGACAAGGGTCCAGTAAGACCACAGGGATTCCTGAGACATCGTCGATGGGGTAGGGGTGGTGTAGTAGTGGGTGCTGCAGTAGAGCATACACTACAGACTGTGCGGGTCAACCTATCATGGATGACCAGCATGGTACCTGGTATAGAGGTAGCGGAGCTACCAGAGGATATGCAGCGCTATGTGGTGGGGGTATCGAGCAACTGGGTGCTACTACTGCAGCATATAGCTAACACAATACACTATTATTATCAGACGCATCCTACCGAGGTGGCAGCTAGGCCTCCTCGTAGGGCTTAGACATCTCAGAGTCCCATTTTTTGTATCGATATGTATATTTTTGAGAGCTACGGGCTCCAGTTTTGTATTATGACACTACCATTTTGGACATGTTATTTATAAAAAACTATGGTTCTCCGGTTCTACTATACGTGTATGTACAAATGTATGAATGTGTGTTTATTTGTGTGCTTCATTAAGAATGTGACAAATGCCAATCTAGGACATAGTTAACATATGCATCAGATATATAATTAAAACTTCTCGGAACATGAATGTATGTAATGGAAACAAAATGTCGTTCCAAGAGTCTTACCCTTAAGAATCTCCCTAATAAAGTAGGATCCCTCACACGGTACTGACCATTCAACTGAGACACAACCAGTTGTGAATCTAGGCAGACTTCTAAAAACTGGATACCATGTGAAATAGCATCCCGAAGTAGCTCAATTACAGCACTGTACTTAGCCACATTGTTAGATGTAGGACTGTGACAAGCATCTCCTAAAGACACAACTAGGTGGTCAGGTGAATAAATAACCCAGGCAGCAGAAGCATTTTGCTGCGTATGATGGGTAGCACCATCTGCAAACCCTAAGAACGTAGGAGATTCCGCTGACATCTGTCAATCAAACAAAGAGAATCAGCAGACCCGAAAACCAAAAGAAATCTAAACTATGTACAGAAGCAAATATACAATAGTATACAAAAGTATTAACTCGAACTAGAAGTTCAAGCGTAATACCGCTTGAGGTAGAGCCCATTTCTAGGCTCCTTCAAGACGTTGCCTTCATAATATTCCAATTCACAGGCTCCTTTTTCTAGGACACGCCTCACGATGTAAGGACCGTGCCACATGGGGTTAAACTTGCCTGCCCCCTGGGGTTCTTTAGCTTGGTCATATAAGAGGACCAAGTCACCTTGAACATATTGTCAGGGATGGACAGACCTATCGTACTGAACCTTGGCATGACGTTTATTGGCATCTATAGCCACATCGACATCTCGACGCTGCTCGTCAAGTTGCTCAAGGTGGATTAAACGTTGCTCAATACCCAACGTATCAGGGAGGAGCTCTGTAGCTAGTTTTAATGAAGGGATTTCACATTCAATTGGTAAAATTGACTCCACACCGTGTACCAGCTAAAACGGTGAGAACCCGGGTGGCAGTCTTGACTGCGGTTCGATATGCCCACAAAGCAGGATATAACATAATATGCCAGTTGTTCTTGCTCTGTTGGAGGGTACGTTGGAGAATGGTCTTTAAATACTTATTGACTGCTTCAACTTAAACATTCGCTTGGGGGTAGTAAGAAGATGAGTGTTCTTGACGAAACCCAAGATTGAGTGACAAATCCTCCATCATTTTGTTCTGAAAGTGACTGCCATGGTTAGTGACAATCTCTTTCGGAATACCGAACCGAGTAATAATCTGATTGAATGCGAAATGGGCTGCTGTAGCACCATCGAATTTTACAGTAGGCATGGCCTTAGCCCATTTGGAAAAGTAGTCCACGACCACTATGATATGATGATGCCCCCTAGTCAAAGCTGGTTTGCAATCCATGAAATCCACCCCCCACTTAGTGAAGGGATCGACGGTGACGACCGGATGAAGGGGCGCTGGATGTGAATGTATATTCCGAGAAAACACTTGGCAAGGGTCACATCTCTTCACAGCGTTCATACAATATTTAAAGATGGAAGGCAAAAAGTAACTAGCTCGCATAATACGTTGGGCTGTAGCAAGCCTGGATAAGAGACCGCCACACGCCCCAACATGGTAATCATTAAGCACACGCTCCGCTTCTTCGTGAGTCAAAAAACGACGAAAAATAGAATCCTTTCCTCGATGATACAAAGTGTCACCGACGATGGTATAATCTTTAGCGTGATGTTTCACACACTGTCATTTATCTTGCGAATAGTGCGAAGGAAACTTCAAAGTTTGGAGATATACAATAATATCCCCATACCAAGGGTCCTCTGACGAGATAAGAAATAAGTGCTCATCCACAAAGGAATCTTCATGGAAGACATCCTCATCGAGTCGCAGAAGGTCCAACATAAGCTCAACAAAGACCAAGGATTTCACTGACTTCGCCGAAGCAAAATCGAAATCAAACTCCTGAAGGATCACAATCCATTTATTGTACTTTCCCCCTATAAGACGTCGTGAAAACATGAACTGAAATGGATTGATATGTGCTATGACTGTGGTCTTCCTAAGCATGATATAGTGCTGTAACCGTTGGACTGCATGTACAGTCGCAAGTGCTAACTTTTCCACGTGATTATATCTCAGCTCAGCGTCTACTAAATTTTGACTAAGGTAATAGATCACATGCTCCACAAGCACATCATCAACTTGAACTAAGACCATGCTAATCGTCTCTTGAGACGTAGCCACATAAAGTAAAAAATCTCTTACAAAATCGGGTGGACTAAGCAAAGGGGCTGATACCAAAGCTTTTTTAAGAGCATCGAAAGACTGCTGGGCTCGCTCATCCCAAATAAATGGTGTGTCTTTCTTCAACAAGCGCGCGAAACCTTTGGTAAGACTAGCATAATTCACTACAAAGTGATGTAGAAAAGTAGCTCTCCCTTGGAGGCTTTGAAGTTGTAACAAGTTGCGCAGAGGAGGCAACCGAAGTATTGCCTCAACTTTAAGAGGATTGACTCTAATACCCTCTTTCGACACTATGAAACCTAGAAGGCGACCTGTCCTTACAGCAAAGATGCACTTATTGGGATTCAATCGAATCTTGTAGCGTATACATCGTTTGAGAATCAAACGGAGATGCTTGGGGTGGTCCGCTCTCTTGCGAGAATGGCCAGCAAGATCATCCAAGAAAACCTCCATTATACGTTTAAGGTCATGAAAGGCATAGGCCATGGCACATTGAAACGTAGCTCCGGCATTTTTAGGGCCGAAGGGCATTTTTCGGTACGCAAATGTACCCCAAGGACAAATGAAAGCATTCTTATGTTGGTCCTCAGGTTTGATTTGAATTTGATTATACCCTGAAAATCCGTCCATGAACGAAAAAATTTCACTTCCCGCACGAGCATCCAAGATATGATCAATGAATGGAGTGGGGAAATTGTCCTTTGGACATGCACGGTTCAAGTCTCTAAAATCAATGCATACACGGATAGTTCCCTGCTTCTTATCCACAGGAATGGGGTTTGACACCCATTCGGTATGGGGAACGGGGTAGATAAAACCAGCCTTGAGCAGTTTCTCCACCTCTGCCTTGATAGCGGTTTCCTTCCTAGGGTTAACAACATGAAGATGTTGTCGAACCGGTTTAGCATGAGGATACGGTCTAATCTCGTGTTCGACAATATTGGGGTCTATTCCTGGCATCTCCTCGTATGACCCGGCGAAAGCTTCCCAAATTTCTGTAAACAATTCGGTGTAAATGGAAACCTCCTCAAAAGAGAAATCATCACCGATGTAAATGTTCTCAATCTTTCCGAGAGTGCGAGAGATGTTGATCGGTAGAGTCAGGGAAATATTGGCCATGTTCCCCTCTGCGTAAATCTCATGTGAGCCCAAAAGAGCCACAAGGTGACCAACCATCTCGACAAGAGTCATCCTAAACTCTTCTTGCTCGGTGAGATCGAGGTTGGGAAGGAAATAAGAGCGATGATGCATGTCCTCCCAAGGTCTCTCACTACCACACATGGCCTCGATAATAGCTTCATCCGAAGGTAAAGTATCATCAAGGCAATCGTGCAAACAAGACGAGTTGGCTGCCCAAACCGATAGCATAACATGATCTTCCTCTTCTGTCTGTGAATAGGAGATATCCGACTCTACTATGGCTTGTTGAATATCTTGATAAGCAAGCTCAACAACAGACAGTGGCATATCCATCCCAACATGCGCAATGTCTCCAAACGTGGAACCCGTGGACGGTAAGGTCCACGGATCATCAAAATACGAAGTCCAAAACGGTACATTATGCAATGGAGGAGACGCATTGTCGAAAATTGTTCCGATAAAATTAAATGGGTGAAGGGAAATCATAAGACCCCATCAATGCGGGGTACAACCCGACACCCATGTTCCCAGTTTTCGACTGAGAATCTGTAACTTGAGGGACCACTGATCCCGCGGATGCTGTGGAATAAGGACTAATGAAATCCAGCTGGTCGATTGTCACAATCTTGCCTTCGTGTGGAAAGAAAATAACTCTGAACACAGTGGACGCGACAACTTTCAGAGTGTACATCCAATTCCTACCCAGGAGCAGGTTGTAGTCAATGGGTGCATCAATCACCTTGACTTCAATAGGAACAGGTTCCCCACCCAAGTGGACAACAAGGAAAGGGATAATCCCATGCGGCTTAAATGACCGACCATCAAATGCAGTGAGCATGGTCATAGACTTGGATAGGGGAGGAGAGCCAAGAGATTTCCAACAAGATAGAGACATCACTGATGTAGAAGCACCTTTGTCAACCACCGTTCTCTTGATGAAATTCTGAAGGTACTCCACATGGATTTGAAAAGCCACGTGGTAAGGTAAGCGAGGTTGGACGTCAGTAGTGTCAAACTTGATAACTTTAGGACTTGCCCCATCCTGAACTCCTAAAGCACTCAAAAGGTCATGCCTTTGAGAAGGACATGCCTGTAAAACTTCAAGAGCTGACATGGCACACGGAGTTTGGCCCAAATTTTCTACAATAGAGTAGTTCTAGGTGGCTCGAGCATTGGGATTATGCATAGAGCGCTTGAGAACACCTTTCTCTATCCGCAACATAGTAGAGGGCTTCTCAATATGCAAAGAGTTATCAGTAGGAGGAGACTCATTCCCCATATTTGGTTGTGGTGCACCATAATCGCGTTGATGAGCAGCAACACTAACCTCTGATTGGACCATATTCACGCATCCATAGCCACTAGTATTGGAAGAAGACGTTGCAGTCTCATTAGGTCCATAACCAGTAGCGGGAGCATGCGAAGCCATGTTCTGATGATGAGGAAGGGGATATTTTAACACAGCTGGGATCTGTGCCAAATGCTTCGATGCTTCTTCGATTCGAGGACACAAGTGAGTAAGGTGATCTTCCCCACAAAGCTTGCAAGGGAATTTCACTTTACGCCTAAGTTTACGATCACCACTAGCATTTCCGCCTTCCCGAGGAGGGTTGGTGTTCTCTTTTCAAGGAGTATTGTGATTACTATTATCGTTCCCATTGTTTCCACCCTTACAGTTGTTTCTCCCCTTCTTCTTACCACCAGGCTGCTGGTTACCCGATGGATTCGTCGATTGCACAGTATGTACATCAGACGATGGAGTGGAAGTGGACAAGGCGTGAACCTGTCCGGGAGTAGACTAGTTAAGTGACAAATTTTTCATTTGATTAGTAACCAAATCTACAGGTCGAGTACTTGCGGATCTCACAATTCCATCGGCATGTGGTCCAGGAACTGACTTGGGCTCATGTCGTGTTCGCGGTGGGTTAGGAATAATGTTGTACAAAATGCTAGACTGAGAATATAATAAATCTAACTGCTGGACTTTTAAGATGGCTTGTTCCTCAGTCACAATGCCGGACATCAGAAAATCCTTAGCAATATATGGAAGTAAAGACTTGAGAAACCATTCCAACAGAAACTCTGGAGGAATGTTGGCTTTCACTAACCTCTTCCGTCGACGCCACTCTTGAACGTGGTCAGAAATGTGTGTGGCCTTATTCTGGCGGAAGGTAGACAAAGGTGAAAGGTTGTGACATGGTCACCCGGATCCTCACCACTCTTCCCCTCAAACTTGGGAATGTCCGAAGGGAGTTTGGTAGGGACTGGAGGCCAATTAGGATCGTGACACACCGGATCATTCGTGAGCTTCGAAAGATCCAGAAGATTCATTCGAGCAAGGAACAGGGGTTGGGGCTGGAAAGCTTGATTATAAGCTCCTATAAAAGGGTGATTGTACAGACCTGAAGGATAAGATGGACCATAAGCTTGACCATGATCATTAAGATGTTGATTGTACGGAGCTGACTGACCATAAGCTTGACCATGGTTATAAGGTTCATAACCTCTTCCAACCTGACCCGTGTGAGGGTAAGCAGGTATATATGCATTTTGTGCATTGTATTGATGTGGGTTGTAATAAGAGCCATCACCGACTGTATTATAGTAAGGGTTACCACCATAATTATGGGGCATATACGTGTTACTTGTAGCGGGAACCATGTTGTAATGACCATGATTATAAGGTATGTTCCCACCCCCTACATAAGCATTATTAGTAGCGTGAGCAGTCGTATGGTGACCATGAGGTATATTCCCAACCCCAACGTTGGCATTACTAGTAGAAGGAGCGGTGGTGTTGTGACCATGAGTATAAGGTATATTCCCACCTCCTACATTAGCATTACTAGTAGCGGTAGCAGACGTAAAAGTATATGGTATGTGTCCACCCTCGTGATTGGGAGGATTGTTAACATTCGTGAATGTGGTCCTCGGTTGACGGGTAGAGGCATGTGTATTGTACTGTGGATGGGGAGTCGTATTGTGAACAGTGTTCCTATTAGGATGGGTAGTCCGAGGAGGCGACATTCCTCCAACATTTGCATTGTTAGGAGGGATGTGACCGGTCCCCATACTATGTGTGTGAGTGGAAAATGTGGTGCCCTCGGCGAGGGTATTGCCCCCAGTGAGTGCAGTGCTGCTAACACCATGACTAGTGCCAGCATGACTACCAAATATAGTGGAAGGATCAACTGTGTTGTAATCAGGCATACCAAAAGAGAATGGGGTAGCGTTGGTCGTAGGACCTATGTTATCATGTAACTCCTGCATTCCGTACCGGAAATCATGTGGATTCAAAGGATCGAACGGGTCATCCTCAGGTGGATCCAGACAAAACAAACTAGGTTGGGTCTTGAGTGGATCCAAACCAAACAAACTAGGTTAGGTCTCGGGTGGATCACCCCCCCATGCCTCTCTAGGAGTAGGGGTGTCTGAAGTGTGTTCGACTCTACCCGATGGAGTCGTAGGGATTTCTCCCGTGCCCGAATGTGCAGTCATGAAGTTGATACGATACGCTTCGTAAGAATCTGAAGACTCGGAGAGGGCCTTTCGGCGTCCTCTACTAACACGGCGTACAACTTCGGTGGTCGGTAAACCAACCAACTGACGAGATTGGTGGAGAGCAGGACTCTGCGCCACGATATCTCCGGAGAGACTATAAAATAAAAGCATCCCCTAACGACCAGTCTATTGATCAAAAACATAAAATCAAGAGCACACACCTAGAGAAACTACAACCAAATGCAGACAAACAGAGTGGCTAAATGAGCTCCTGACACTACAGCCGGTATGTCTCGCCTAGGAGAGGCTTGAGACTCCCAAACTATAGCCGGAGGTAGCAGAATCAGTTATAAAGGTTCTCAGGATTCACTACGTGCAAAGGTCCAAGACCCTCTACAACAAACAACTGTGTTGTCCAACCCCTATCTGACTCAGGATACAAATAGTATAACCACTACAAGCACCTTATGCGATACCTAGGTAAGGAAACTATGGTCACTGCAGTATAACCAATGCTCAGGGGGACAGTCACAGGTGGGATCCATCGTATGAGCAGTGTAGCTAAGCCCGAAACTCAAGAGGGTGAAATCCCCCAATAGTCCTCAGATACGACAAATCCTAGAAATATCTCCCACGTTTGGCCAATATTGGAGGGCTATCTCTGCAACCAACCTCCTGTGACCTTGTGCTTCACTCTGGTCTGAGTAGAGCTTCCTGAGAACACCGATGTATGCCATGGATTTCACCACTCCCTGGTCAGACACATAATGTTTCGTCTAGTAGTCTTGGATTGTTAACTCACAATGATCTATTCCAAGACTCTAAACTTATGCTAGTTGGTATACCCTATAAATAAAAATTGTTCTAATCAATTTTAATATTAAGCATTAATTTTAATGGCTGTGGTTACTCAAAGGATATGGTCGTGAAACTAATGATGTATATGACTCAATAGTATGCAAAATTGTCGAACTCTAGACTCATCTATCCAATAAAAACAATCCCACTAGAATGAAAATCAATCCAACAGTTTCGAAATAAAAATGCAACTCTTTTATATTTTCAATGCACAAGCAGATCCTAGATGAAAGCACAAGCAATTAGATGCAAAATGCAGTACATATTTTTTTTTTTTTTTTGTATTTTCACTTATAAGCGAAAGGAAAATGCAAAATATGTTTTTGTATTTTTCAATATAATGAAATGAAAAATGCAAGGAAAATCCCACTATTTAGTTACAGAAATGCAGAGGAGATCACTAAGACAACCTAGCAGATCCTAAACAGTAAGATTCAACCAATGTAATGAGCTAGAAAATTAAAAATGGGTGAAAACCAACAAGGCTCAAAACCAAGAGAAAAGAGGAGTTCTGGTCACGAACAAGGCATGGAACAGTCAGGAACAAGGCCAAGGAAGACTCAGGAACACTCACAACCAACCCAACAACAACCAAAGGCCAAAAACCAATCACCCTTGGAGTTGTACGCTACTGTTGAAGAAAAACCTACGGGTACCCGCGGGCTATAATGCAGACAGAAGCGGGTAGACGCGGGCAGAACTAGGCTCACCCGCGTACAGGGAAAAACAAATGAGTAAACAAAGAGCCCAATGACCCAGAAAATCCTGTTTTCTATAGTGTATCCTAACGGCCAATCAATGACTTAGAGACTCGACACACAACAACTCTAAATAAGGACTAATGCCTAAAAATCCCCAAAAATGGATGTTCTCCCCAACGGAGTCGCCATTTCTATTACGGAGAAAACTTCCTATGGCTTGGGGCAAACCACAACAGACAACTGACTACCATAAAATAACTCAATTCTCAATGCTATGCTATATAAATGACAATGCTAAGATAATGGAGAATATAACCAACCTCGATCTGGACGTTCGATGCAGATCCCCGTTGAAGCTTTCAATTCGTGCACTTGAACTTGCAAATTAGTCTTGACAACCAATATACAACAAGCGCATATAATATATGAAAGACATTAACATCATCAATAAAAATGGTCCATAATATCATAAGTAAATGCAACCAAATGTAATATAAACAACATTCACAACGTTAATGGACAAGAATATGAGTATTTCTATTAATGAATAACACGAAGTACAATGTGATATGGCCTCTTGTCGGAAACCAATCTGAACCAAGAACTGGGTCTCTCCACTTGTGCCTCCACCACTTCAATCCTCCATGGAATGGAAAAATCAAATTATGAAAGGAGTTTGGAAGGTGAACATAAGGGGTTCACAACAACAAGGATCAATGAGTGTAGACTCAAGATACGGAAAAAATCCGCTAGAGTTATCTTGCTCTCTCTTTCTCCTCCCTTCCATATGTTAGTTTTTCAGAATTTTCAATCTGATCTAAGATCTTAACTGAGAGAATAACATGTACAACATATCTACAGCATATCAATCATGGACATAATAATGCAAACACACAAGAGACACCGAGTTTCACCGGGGAAAACCAAGAAGGTGGAAAACCCCGCAACTTCCTCAGAGATAGAAAGAGCAATGATACAACCAAAGTACAAGAGATAGTCTTCTCCTAGCAATAGATCCTCCTCCTCACAAGTGCGCCACTTTCCAAATGAGAAGTGTGTGTAATGGGATGATCAAATAGAGATCTCCCGATCTCTATTTATGCTTGTCATGTCCTGCCCAATAAACCAGTGGGGCCGACTTGTCTAACTTAGCCTAATAACCCATGGTTATATTAATCTGGGCTGACCCCACACTTGGTGGTCTAATAACCCATTTACCCACATGACTCATACAGGGCCGACCCCATCAAGGTGGTTTAATAACCCATCGACAAGTTGCAACACTTGCGACACTTGTCAATACAAATGATGTCACTTCCGTATAAAGGAATAATACATCTCTATAGGAGTACAATAAAATACATTCCAAAGTTACATATACATCAACACCATATGCCATAAGAGCTCAATATATAACCTTCCAAAGGTAAGTGAAAGGACACATTGAGGCGTTTCGGGGAAAATGGAGGGCCAAAGGTCACCCTAAGACCACTTTTTAGGAGTAAAAAGTAATTTACTAGTGACTTTTACCATTTTACTTGACACCCGTGGGCTATAGTGGAACGACTCGCAGGTACGCTGGCTAAAATGTAACAACTAGCGTACAGGAAGAAAAATGGGGAAATAGTGTGTTCTGAAGGACATAAAGTACATCTGAGTCAGTGAAATGGATCCTGAAGGCCAAAGAGTGTTGATGCTCATAGGGTGGAAAATTACGTTGTAACATTATTAAAGATTGCCAATGTCAAAATAAGTGCATCAATTATTTTTCTGTTTGTTCTTCATTTTTATGTATATCATTGTGCTTGTTTAAGTAAAACATTCCAATGGCTCTTGCGCATCTACATTGAATGCCATAGGAGTTCAAAAATTTCCCAAAAATGGGGATTGATGGTCTGACTTTGATTTCTTTCCTTTTCATAGACAAAAATATTCAATTTTCAATGCAATGATATTATTTCTGACACAAATCACATTTTTTAAACAAATTTACAGCAGTACATAAACCGAAAATGGAGGTACAAAACAAGCAACATTACTGACTTGTCGATGTGTCAGACAAACAGGTTGTGATAAGGGATTCCATCACCACCAAGATGCTGTTGATATCCCAGGCTTAAAATCTCAGCTAGTCTACAAACATGTTTGCTTTATGGCAAAAGAAGCAAAAATCAAGTGGTTCGTAAAATTCAATATGCTAAGACAGAAAATAGCAGCATTACATTCCATTTCACAATAATAGCATATACAGGATCACTGAAGAAACAACAAGCATAGCATAAACACAAGAGACAGAGATTTATCCTGGGAAACCCTCATGGGGTAGAAAACCCAGTAAAGCTTCCTCAATATAGATGACCAGCAATATACAAAGATGCAAACCCTGAGCATAAGCTCCTTCTTCTCCATAGCAGACCTCTCCTCCACAAGTGCGCCTTTCTCAAGTGAGTGTGAGTGTATCAAATGAGGAACACACCTCCTCTATTTATACACTTCACTGATATGTATTTTACACAAGTACACGTAGGCTCGTATTTAACCAATGGGTTAAATACCCCACTACAACTAACTGGGCCGACCCCTCTAGGGTGGTCTAATAACCCTTTGACCCACATAACACATTTAGGGCCGACCCCCACTAGGGAAGTCTAATAACCCGAGTTACCACATTCCGACGGAGGAATAAACATCTCCGGATATACAATAAGATCTTCACGGAGGAATGAATCATCTCCGGAATAATAAAGTACAAATATAATATTCTTTGAAGTTACAATATCTCAACACTCCCCCTTAACGAGAAGGATATTATAACAACATCTGCCCGAGCAAGGAGTCATCAACATCATACATGATACATCTATAAATCACTGGAAGCTTTCTCAACATCATCAGTAACTCAAGCAGTTACTGGAACATCACTATCAACATCAATCATCAACATCACGATCTTTAGCATCGTCTTCAGACGATCAGCAGCATCGTCATCACACGATCAGCAGCATCGTCATCACACGATCAGCAGCATCGTCATCACACGAACAGCAGCATCGTCATCACACGAACAACAGCATCGTCATCACACGATCAGCAGCATCGTCATCACACGATCAGCAGCATCGTCATCACACGATCAGCAGCATCGTCATCACACGATCAGCAGCATCGTCATCACACGATCAGCAGTATCGTCATCACATGATTAGCAGCATCGTCATCGCACGATCAGCAGCATCGTCATCACACGATCAGCAGCATCGTCATCACACGATCAGCAGCATCGTCATCACACGATCAGCAGCATCGTCATCACATGATCAGCAGCATCGTCATCACACGATCAGCAGCATCGTCATCACACGATCAGCAGTATCGTCATCACATGATTAGCAGCATCGTCATCGCACGATCAGCAGCATCGTCATCACACGATCAGCAGCATCATCAAGGAATGATGTAAACCAGTCATGTACCTTTTGAACCGAAGTCCAGGGACGATCCAGTCCTATCTTTATCGAAGACATACTTCTACGGCTCTTCTTTCGGACTTAAGTCCAGGAATGATCCAATCCCTTCATTATCGGAGACATACGTCTACGGCTCTTCTTTCGGACTGAAGTCCAGGAATGATCCCAATCCCTTCATTATCGGAGACATACGTCTACGGCTCTTCTTTCGGACCGAAGTCCAGGAATGATCCCAATCCCTTTATTATCGGAGACATACGTCTACGGCTCTTCTTTCGGACCGAAGTCCAGGAATGATCCCAATCCCTTTATTATCGGAGACATACGTCTACGGCTCTTCTTTCGGACCGAAGTCCAGGAATGATCCCAATCCCTTCATTATCGGAGACATACGTCTACGGCTCTTCTTTCGGACCGAAGTCCAGGAATGATCCCAATCCCTTCATTATCGGAGACATACGTCTACGGCTCTTCTTTCGGACCGAAGTCCAGGAATGATCCCAATCCCTTCATTATCGGAGACATACGTCTACGGCTCTTCTTTCAGACTGAAGTCCAGGAATGATCCCAATCCCTTCATTATCGGAGACATACGTCTACGGCTCTTCTTTCGGACTGAAGTCCAGGAATGATCCCAATCCCTTCATTATCAGAGACATACGTCTACGGCTCTTCTTTCGGACCGAAGTCCAGGAATGATCCCAATCCCTTCATTATCGAAGACCTCACGTCTACGGCTCTCTTTAGGACTGAAAGTCCAGGGATGATCCCAATCCCCTCAACTGTCCACTAAGGACTTCATTCTCGGAGACCTTACGTCTACGGCTCTCTTTAGGACTGAAAGTCCAGGGATGATCCCAATCCCCTCAACTGTCCACTAAGGACTTCATTCTCGGAGACCTTATGTCTACGGCTCTCTTTAGGACTGAAAGTCCAGGGATGATCCCAATCCCCTCAACTGTCCACTAAGGACTTCATTCTCGGAGACCTCACGTCTACGGCTCTCTTTAGGACTGAAAGTCCAGGGATGATCCAATCCCCTCAACTGTCCACTAAGGACTTCATTCTCAGAGACCTCACGTCTACGGCTCTCTTTAGGACTGAAAGTCCATGGATGATCCAATCCCCTCAACTGTCCACTAAGGACTTCATTCTCGGAGACCTTACGTCTACGGCTCTCTTTAGGACTTGAAAGTCCAGGGATGATCCAATCCCCTCAACTGTCCACTAAGGACTTCATTCTCGGAGACCTTACGTCTACGGCTCTCTTTAGGACTTGAAAGTCCAGGGATGATCCAATCCCCTCAACTGTCCACTAAGGACTTCATTCTCGGAGACCTTACGTCTACGGCTCTCTTTAGGACTTGAAAGTCCAGGGATGATCCAATCCCCTCAACTGTCCACTAAGGACTTCATTCTCGGAGACCTTACGTCTACGGCTCTCTTTAGGACTGAAAGTCCAGGGATGATCCCATCCCCTCACATGTTCATCAAGAACATGTATCCTCATCATCATAACATGTATCACCTCAACATGCATCATCAATATCAAAACATGTAAAACCACAACATGTATCATCATCATCAAAACATGTATAACCACAACATGTATCATCAACATCAAAACATATATGACATGTATCATCAACATCAAGACATGTATAACCACAACATGTATCATCATCATCAAAACATGTATAACATGTATCATCAACATCAAAACATGTATAACCACAACATGTATTATCAACATCAAAACATGTATAACATGTATCATCAAAACATGTACAATCACAACATGTATCATCATCATCAAAACATGTATAACATGTATCATCAACATCAAAACATGTATAACCACAACATGTATAAGTAAAGCTAAGTATTCTAAGTATAAGAGTCCTAAATCTAAATAATTCTAAGTAACTGGGTGTAGAGAACATGTTACCTCATCAACGACCTTGTTGTTCGATGAGACAATCTCATCAGTAGTGACTATACTACTCCCCCTTTCGAGGAGGGTCCTTTTAAACTACACCAAGCTTGTCTCGGAAGTATTCAAACTTCACTCGAGACAGAGGTTTGGTTGGTAAGTTCTTCACTTGACGTAGAGGTTTGGTTAGTACAACGGTAACCTGTTACAAATTCAAACTTTTAGAGTTCCTTTCTGCGTCATATCTTGTTATTTCCCTATGTTCTTTGACTTATCATGGAACACTAGATTCTATGTCATCTTGATACAACTCTAAATATCACATAGGATCTCAGTTGGTTCTATCTCTAAGTCAAACAAACCTAAAGCCAAACTTCTTCACAACTAGCAGAGCAAGCAGCCATATATTCCGCTTGTGCTGAGAGCCACACTAGACTGCTTCCAGCTAAACCACGAGATCATGGCTAATCCCAGACAATAACATCCTCTCGATGTGTTCTTCTTGTCTGATACACTTCCTGCCCAATCAGAATCTGAATAGCCATCTGAAGTCATGATCTTCAAGATAGCATAGATCAAATTCTATCGTGCCCTTTATGTGCCTCATCACATACTTTGCAACTATCAGGTAAACACATCTAGTTTCCACTAGATACTAACTCAAGGTGTTCATAACAAAGCATATATCTAACCTAGTATAAGTTAGATATATCAAAGACCCAATAATTTGACTGTACAGAGTTATATCCACTAACTCTGATGAGTTATCCCCTAACAGCTTCAAGTTGGAATCCATAAGAGTGGCCATTCCAACACCTCAAGTCATATTTCTCATCATACTTTCCCTGGTTGAGAAATATTCCTTCTGAGCCTTGCCATACTTACAGACCTAGGAAGTAAAGCATCAATTTGAGATCTTTCATTTTTTTTTTTTTTTTTTTTTTTCATTTCTGCATTGAATGATCTTCTGCATATCTATCTGTGCCATCTCTCATTAGATGGGTCTACTGATATGAGCCTCAATATCATTCGAACTCTGTGGTGAGTTCCTTCTTGCATCCATGTCATATGTGTATCATATTCAACCTTGTAGCAAAGGTTGAGATCCACATCACCCATGGTGATCATTAAGCTTATCAAATTATTATCGATCCTAGGTACCTATACAGAACCTGATTCATACTTCTTCTTTAATTACACCATACTTGGAGCAAACATCTTGTCGTGATTCTCTTCCCCTTTCTAAGAGAATCTTCTAGCCATGAGCCTTCTATATTTTGTTTGATTTGAAAATCTTCTTGTTTGAACATCCACCACTTGTACGGTGTCCATCATTCTTCATGACCTTTCCTACAAATCAAAATTAAGTACATGATTAGTAATACTTCATAATCATCAAAAGATAACCCATTATGCATACAGATATCATTTACATAGTGATGCAACTATTTTGACCAATATTTTGGCACAACACTTTCCCATATCCTGTATGCATACAGTGGCTATCTAGATGCCTTCCATCTCTACCAGAAGATACTATCGAGAGTGTGCACAACTCTCAGCATGTCAGCAAAGAGGTTTCATTCTAGACAAGCAACAATGGAATGTTTGTCCAAACATATGCACATTAGTTGTATACTGTTCAATGCTCTATGAATGTTTACACTCAGCATTATATATTCTAGGAATACAAATATGCATGCAGGCAATATCATTACTATTTCAAATAGCAACTCAAATACTTATCTTTTATGTTTGTGTGGCTGCCTCCCGATTGATCTTCTGTATGTCTTTTGAACTTCTATTCATTCTGTACCACTGTGCATGCTCAAGAGTCATCCTCATGATCTCATACACAAACATACACTCATTAGTATATTCTAAATGCTATCAAAACATTATAGTACTAAATAATCTTGAAAACGTATAGTCATGATTATAGTTAATAAACATTAGTATTCAAGATTTCAGGGAAGTCTTCTTTTACTCATGCATATCATTGATAAAAGATATAATATGCATAATCCCTTGATTACTAACTTTATGAATAAGCATAACCAATCATTCCAAGTATACTTATATAAGGGATCCTAACACAAGGTAAGATTCATGGGAAACATACCTGGATTAGTATACCTACTTGGTTATGTACAACATACCTAAACAACCTCTTCAATGATTTAGAGATCCTGAGCTAGAACCTGCATGTCTCATAGGTTAAGCATAATATAACAAAGTCATACATACCTCGTAAGTAGAACAAAGATTATGGATGAGTCTTTGTCTTCATGTTTTCATGGTCATGGAGCCTGATTTGTCTTTTGTGATGTACCTGTATCTTGTTAGCAGACAACCTCAACCTCACACAACACCATAATGCATTAGTACAATCATAAGTGTCAACACCCTAACCAATGAATATCTTCTATCATGCATTCATAATTTTGTTAAGGTGATACAACAAATCTAAAATCAAGATTGTACTAATTGTAATAACATGAAGACAAACATACCATAAACTTAATCATGAACAAATCTCAAAACATACCTCGATGAGTCATACCTATCGAGATCGCTTGTAATCTCCTTATGTAAAGCCTTAGCCTCATCTCCCTCTGAAACATGAACTCCTTCACTTATGTAGGTGACCAATCCATCTTCTTCTAGGATTAACCCTATCCACTTGATTTGCAAGAACTGGACCTGGAGCTGGATATGGGTTTGTCAGAGAAACCCCAAAAATTCAAACTTTGAATTTCAAACTTTCGAAAGGATATAAATATGCGCCTTGATGAGCTGATCAAACTGATATATTCAGAATTTGAAAACTGCAAAGTTTTACTCCTCAATTTTGCCTTTGAAACTTTCGGATTCACTGGACGTGACCCTGAACTGGGGTTTGATGAATCCCACTCTTTTGCCCCATCAAAAAGTTTGATCCAAAGCTCTAAGCTTCTATTTTTCTGAGGAGCTTCCAGCCGTGGTCACAGATTTCAAAAATTCCCATTTTTTACAGAAGCCCTAATTTTCCGCTTTTCTGATCAAACTCCCGAACTAGGGTCTAATCAAGCCTGGCCTTCTGCCCAACCAAAAATTCTGATCTTGTTCTCTAAATTTCTATTTTGATGAGTAGCATCCAGCAGTGGTCTCCGATTACAAAAATTCCAACTTTCTTCAAAGCCCTAAATTCCGGAAGCCATGAATGAAGGTACCAAAAAATAATTCTGTTTTGACAGAAATATGTACCTGATTGTTTCTGGTGTAACTCCGAAATTTTTGATCCACAGGGTCTGAAAAAGTTTTCTGAGATAGCCTAACCTGTTAGCTTTCCATCCTGACAGGTCTGACCTCAATTGGATGTTCTGAGAGAGAGTTATGCCAAATGTCGCAACGTGACCTGTTTTGGGAAAATACAGGAGAGCGAACTTGTACGGCGTGCCACGTGTCACTGTTTGACCTTCGGCCTCTGAAAAAGTTTTCTGAGATAGCTCGGCCTGTTATATTTCCATCCTGACAGGTCTGACCTCAATTGGATTCTCTGAGAGAGAGTTATGCCAAGTGTCGCAACGTGACCTGTTTATGAGATAATACAGGAGAGCGAACTTGTAGGGCGTGCCACGTGTCACTGTTTGACCTTCGGCCTCTGAAAAAGTTTTCTGAGATAGTACAGTCTGTGTACTACCTGTCACTTTTCACGAAATTTAATTTGGAGCTTCCTATCCCAAGTTATGACCTTTGTCCCAAGGTCACCTGATTTTGACTCAGATCTGGAAGAGGCAGAAACCCTATATTGTACAGATCATAAATCACAAAGTACAACGAATTAGATGTTGTCCTTTGGACACAAGGTACCTGGAGATCTTAGCTTCGTCCTGTAACAATTTCAGATCCGAAAACTTCGCCAAAACGGATTTATAGCGAAAGTGCTATGATGACTGGTTTTTTCTATGTAAAACCCTAACCTTCAAATTGTCGTAAGTAAAGCAAGTGTCTTTAGTGCCATACCTTGTCTTCCTTCAGGTTCGCTCTGATACCATGTAAAATTCAATATGCTAAGACAGAAAATAGCAGCATTACATTCCATTTCACAATAATAGCATATACAGGATCACTGAAGAAACAACAAGCATAGCATAAACACAAGAGACAGAGATTTATCCTGGGAAACCCTCATGGGGTAGAAAACCCAGTAAAGCTTCCTCAATATAGATGACCAGCAATATACAAAGATGCAAACCCTGAGCATAAGCTCCTTATTCTCCATAGCAGACCTCTCCTCCACAAGTGCGCCTTTCTCAAGTGAGTGTGAGTGTATCAAATGAGGAACACACCTCCTCTATTTATACACTTCACTGATATGTATTTTACACAAGTACACGTAGGCTCGTATTTAACCAATGGGTTAAATACCCCACTACAACTAACTGGGCCGACCCCTCTAGGGTGGTCTAATAACCCTTTGACCCACATAACACATTTAGGGCCGACCCCCACTAGGGAAGTCTAATAACCCGAGTTACCACATTCCGACGGAGGAATAAA
Source organism: Larix kaempferi (assembly GCA_027924585.1). Classification (NCBI taxonomy): domain Eukaryota; kingdom Viridiplantae; phylum Streptophyta; class Pinopsida; order Pinales; family Pinaceae; genus Larix; species Larix kaempferi. The sequence goes on along the minus strand of BSBM01000633.1, from coordinate 598,993 downwards.
CATCTCCGGATATACAATAAGATCTTCACGGAGGAATGAATCATCTCCGGAATAATAAAGTACAAATATAATATTCTTTGAAGTTACAATATCTCAACAACTCATACAGGGCCGACCCCATCAAGGTGGTTTAATAACCCATCGACAAGTTGCAACACTTGCGACACTTGTCAATACAAATGATGTCACTTCCGTATAAAGGAATAATACATCTCTATAGGAGTACAATAAAATACATTCCAAAGTTACATATACATCAACACCATATGCCATAAGAGCTCAATATATAACCTTCCAAAGGTAAGTGAAAGGACACAACGAGGCGTTTCGGGGAAAATGGAGGGCCAAAGGTCACCCTAAGACCACTTTTTAGGAGTAAAAAGTAATTTACTAGTGACTTTTACCATTTTACTTGACACCCGTGGGCTATAGTGGAACGACTCGCAGGTACGCTGGCTAAAATGTAACAGCTAGCGTACAGGAAGAAAAATGGGGAAATAGTGTGTTCTGAAGGACATAAAGTACATCTGAGTCAGTGAAATGGATCCTGAAGGCCAAAGAGTGTTGATGCTCATAGGGTGGAAAATTACGTTGTAACATTATTAAAGATTGCCAATGTCAAAATAAGTGCATCAATTATTTTTCTGTTTGTTCTTCATTTTTATGTATATCATTGTGCTTGTTTAAGTAAAACATTCCAATGGCTCTTGCGCATCTACATTGAATGCCATAGGAGTTCAAAAATTTCCCAAAAATGGGGATTGATGGTCTGACTTTGATTTCTTTCCTTTTCATAGACAAAAATATTCAATTTTCAATGCAATGATATTATTTCTGACACAAATCACATTTTTTAAACAAATTTACAGCAGTACATAAACCGAAAATGGAGGTACAAAACAAGCAACATTACTGACTTGTCGATGTGTCAGACAAACAGGTTGTGATAAGGGATTCCATCACCACCAAGATGCTGTTGATATCCCAGGCTTAAAATCTCAGCTAGTCTACAAACATGTTTGCTTTATGGCAAAAGAAGCAAAAATCAAGTGGTTCTAGCTTTGTGGGAAGAAGTAAACTGGAATTGAACAAAATTCATCACCTGAATCATTTAACTCATATCAGCCAAATTTTTGACAGAAAAACTCAAGGCATATTGGTTCATTTGTTATGGAAAGTGCCCACCGACTATTCTACAAAATGCCTATGTGGAAGCATAATCAACAATTTTGCATATTTGCACTCATTATTTAGACAAACAGTTAAGAGGACATCTCTTGTTATAAATAACCTCTTCAAAAATGCCTACTAAACCCTATGTTACAGTTTGTTTTAGCACCTAAGTGGTAGATCCCTAATCCACTAATGCTACAATTGCAAATTCAAAAGACATGCCATTGTAACCTTAGCATAAATATTTTGTACTCTATAGGCCTACTCTCAAGGCCAAAGGATGCTTTCCTATCAGTTATTGGATCAATATATGGGAGAGATAAAAGAAAGGATATTAAACCTATTTGAAATGTAGATGTATTTAAGTTAAGAGTCCCACATGAGTGTTTTAATCAACCAATATATGTCAATAAACAATAAATAAAACACTTTACAAAAGTAGATTTGCTCAAGCATGAGATAGATCATCCATGGACACTCCAATAGAAATAACTTATGGAAGTTTAAATAACAATGAACCACAATATATTCAATATCAAAACGGAATCCAATAGGTTATCTTATTACCAAAATTCATCCACAAGTAAAGCATATCCAACAGTGGAAATTATGTTTATTATTTTATGATATTTATCTTTGAGTGAGGCTCTCTTGGAGAGAGAAAAATCTCTGCAAAAGGAAATCATCCAACTTATTAAATGTCCAATTTTTTTGTACTGATTATGATCACTTCAACAAATATGGCTCAATCTTAGTGAAATTTAATCCCACGAACTTATAGCTGATTAATTAATGATCTTTCCATTACATACATCATCCATGAGCAATATGAATGTGCCAAATGAGATAAGCAATAAACTTTGCACCATTAAAATTTCCAGAATGCCAATAACCAAATGAGAGATTAAACTTGCATTTAAAGAACCATAGACATTCAGAAATTTAGGTGTGAAATTGCTTAGAAATTTTTTAATGAAACATAACCACCAATGCAATTACCACCAATTAACATTTGTTGTTCATATAGATAACCGTAGGACATATTAAATCAGAAAATTGCAGAATTTAGTAGTTATGTGAACCAACAATTTTAGTGAATTTAGTATTCACCATTAAAACATTAAATTATTAGCCACAAAGTGTTCTTTTCATAAAGTTATTATTGTTGTCCTAATGGATTTTAAAACATGAAACAACAAGGAAATGACAACTAAACTAAGATTTAACTCAAAATAGTTCACAAAAAAATTATAGGACATAAAGATCTAAGTTTTCATGTGTCAGATAATCTTAAAATGTTTTTTCTATAATTGATCTTTTGCAGAAATTTAATTTCCAGAATTAATATTTATGGTTTAGATGACCTTTAAGCTAGCTAAAACTTCACAAATAATAGATTAAAGTGCTCAGAAATTTTATCAATGTGTTTTAGCATGGAAAACCCTCACCAAAGATGGAAATTACAAGATTATAGAGCTGTTTTTTATTGTCTAAAATTGCAGAAAATCAAAAGTTATCCTACAAGAAAACTCTAAATAGTTGAAAATTAAAATTAACCTACAAAAAAATTAAGAAAAAATTATCTAATCCTAAAACTAGATAAAAAAAATTAGAAAATATTTTTGGAAATTTTTCTTTCTTAACTTATGTTTCTACTCTAATGCGAAAGGTGAAAGAGTATTTGATGAAGTTTTGGTTGTAGAAATTAGGGAAAAGTGACTAGTGCATTTTAGATCCTTGGACAAATGGAGTCCTAGACTTCTCCTCCTGGAGCCTTGTTTGCATGTGCTTGAATGGAACCCCTACAAAACAACATGCCAAATTCCTACTCAAGCAATTGATTTTAACTTGTTAACACTACCAAGGAAGGGCATGTTTGCGTACACCTACAATCTAATCGCCTAGCTTATACCCTAATAAATGCTACTTGTTGGGCACCCCTTGTTATACCTCAAATTGTCACTTTGAGCGCCATTTCGAGTCTTCGTGTCCTATCACCATGACAAACGTAATGGTCGTACCTCCTAAGAAGTGTTGAGAGCCATCTTCACCACATTGGTCCCCTCCCTAGTCTTACTTGGAGACAAATCCAACCCATGATGGTTGAATGCCACCTCATCAAGCCCACTTTTCCCATATTTCCGCGCCCTTCTAGTGGTGCAAGGCACGAAAATACAACATTTTTGCATTCTACATGTTTGCGGGGGCGCAAAAATCTCGACATTTTCGCGCTATGCTCAGTCCCGAGGGGGCGAAAATCCCTCAACAACCATGTTGCTTGGATTTTGGATCTTGACTCCAAAGAGATATTTTTGGGATTGGGATTCCCTTCGAATCTCACCTGGCTCTCCCTCTTTAGCTTGGTTCAACTCCTTGATCCACCATTTACTGACCTAGATCCATCATTCTCTCTTAGTGGTTGGCCTCCCAAATCCTATAAGAAGGAGGCCATCCATGAGCTAAGGGGGAGAACATTTGGAGGCATCAAACCTATGGTCTTAGGAGTTTTGCAGAGGTAGCAAGAGGAGAAGCTTGGAAGGAAATTCTATTGCTTTGGACATCAAGGTATAAATGCGTGTAATTATCTTCTTTGGTTTATCTAATAAGATAACTTAGCAAATTGTTCCCATTTTCATGCCTTTAATGGTAAATGCATGAGATTGTCTATGTTTCATAGGTAAATCCTTGTTTATACATATACTACTTTGGAGAAGGTATTGTCTTGTATTCGTTAAAAAGTTATTAAGCCCATAATTGAAGACCGGAGTTGGAGCAATACAGGAGAAGCAAGGACAACCATCAAAGTTAGGGTATGTCATCTATCTGCTTCACTTTTCTATAGCCTGGTAATTCATGTATGAACCAGATTTAGGAAGATTTTAGTGTCTATTTGTTTTGTTTCTATCATAGATTAAACACTTAGGAGTATAGTTTGATTTATGAGAGAGTTTAACTATCCGTGAAGGAATTCTCTAACACATCTCTCTATGCAAATACCTCAAACATGCAAAATAATTAACATATGATAAACCATGGAGAAACACTACTCTTCTAAGGACCAGAAAAATCAATTTGACAATGATACAAATATAACAAACTTTGCCTCAATTAAAAGCACCAAGTAGAAATCATGTGAAGACACCCCAAGAGAACATGAGCCCAAAATGAACCAATATGATAGTATTATTCTCCAAGATCAACAAAAAATGACAAATGAGGAGTGAGTTCCTTTTATAGGAGGACTCGACTTCCTCTACGATAGAATAATATTTTTTAGATCCTTGGGAAAATGAAGTCTTAGAATTCTCCGCCTTGAGCCTTGTTTGTATGTGCTTGAATGGAACCCATGTAAAACAGTTAAACAACATGTCGAATTCCTATGCAAGCTACCGATTCTAGCTTGTTAACACTACCAAGGAAGGGTAGCTTTGCATACACCTTCAATCTAATAACCTATCTTATACCCTAATTAATTCCACTTATTGGGTGCCCCTCCTAAGATGCCAAATACCTCAAACATGAAACAAAATTAGTGTTAGAGTTTGCACTTTAATTCAATTTAGTTAGATATTTAAACTGAAAGATAGACAAGCACAACAAAACAAAAAATATACAAGAATTTTCCTTGGCAAAACCATAAAGGAGAAAACCCCGCAACTTCCTCAGAAATAGATTCATCATTAGTACAATATCAAACAAGATAGAAAAACCCAAATACAAGATGTCTTCTGCAGCTTCTCTCTTTCTCCTCCACCGAGCTTGTCTTCTCTCTCACTTGGTGCGAACTTACTTGAGTGAGTGTAATATCCAAATGAGAGAGTGATCCTCTCTATTTATACCTTAAGTGTGAATGACCTAATTCCTCATTGGGGCCGACTTTCCTAACTGACTGGGCCGACCTGTCCTAGGGAGACTCAAAAATACAATTTACATTTATATTTTGGGGAGCTATTGCCCCGACTTACAATGGAGGTTTTACCTCGATATTCTTGCATGACCAAATACAATAATGGCATCCCCGAACAGACGAAAAACATCTCCGATGGAGATACAATAAAAGTACAATAATAATATAATAATAATATACAAACGAATATCTTTCGAAGTTACATTTACAACAACACTCCCTCTTAACTAGGAAGGTATTCGCTCGACACAATCATTATCACAACTGGACACAAACTCTGGAAAATGTCATCATTGCTGGATCATCATCATCGCTGGATCATTATCATCGCTGGATCATTATCATCGCTGGGTCATCATCATTGCTGCTGTGGCAATCCTCATCTCGTTGATCATTGACTAGTGACATCTCTCGAATATTATATCCGTCATTAGAATTTCTACAGAGCCAACCCTTTTTCATGCTGGATGTAGGCATAACTCTCATCTAGGTCTTCATAATCGCTATGAGCAAGCCATCAAGTAGGTAAAACCTAGGACCACACATTACATTGCCACAAGAATCACCTGTGTCTCCTACTATCATCTCATCGTATCTGGATCATCTCATCATCTCATGCGGAGAACAACCCAGGTGCATACATCATGTCCATCAGACAACCTACGTCTTCCACCCAGCAAGTACAACCCAGGAACATATGCGTCTTCCACCCAGTGGATACAACCCAGATGTATTACGTCTCTCTCTCTTAGTAAACTTGCGTCTCCCACCCAGTGGATACAGCCCAGGGACATCTCCGTCTTCCACCCCGTGGATACATCCAATATGTCTTACGACTCTCTTCAAACATGTGGATACATCCCAGGAGAATCCTAGATGAATTACGTCCTTTTAGACCACCTGCGTCTTCCACCATTCAAGATACATCCCAGGCGCATCCCATATGCTTTATGACCCGTGGGCCTACCAACATCTTCAAACATGTGGATACACCCTAGGAGCATCCCAGATGCATTACGTCCTTTCATACCACCTGCATCTTCCGCCATGTAAGATACAACCCTATTGCACCTGCATCTTCCGGTCACATCACTCCCTCTTTCGAGGAACCTCAATTTGGATAACACCAAGCTTCTCTCTAAAGTACTCAAAATTCACTCTCGCCAACAACTTGATCAACACATCGGTTATCTGATCATCTGTCTCCACATATTGGAGATTCACTTCTCCTCTTTGCACCATATCTCAGATATAGTGGTACTTGATCTCAATATGCTTTGACTTGTCATGGAACACCCGGTTCTCAGATAACTTCACACAAATCTGGTTGTCGCAAAAGATACAAATCACCTCTAACTCGAGATTAAACAAATATGATAGTATCTTCCAAAGCCATACTGCCTCGCAACCAACCAAACAGGCTGCAACATACTCTGCTTCGACTGTACTCAGTGCCACACATGACTGCTTCCTGCTAAACCGAGAGATCATATCAGATCCCAATCTAAAGCAACATCTTGAAGTGCTATTCCTATCTGTGGCGCTGCATGCCCAATCTGAATCAACATATCCATACAGGTCAATCTTCTAATTCATCTCATATTTGAGCCCATACTCAATTGTACCCTTTAGGTACCTCAATATATGCTTTGCAGCAATTAGGTGAACATGTCTCAGATTTGTCAGGAACTGGCTCAGGGTGTTCACAACAAAGCATATGTTTGGTCTTGTGTTCTTCAAGTATATTAATGAACAAATAATCTGTCTGTACATCATGGCATCAACTGTATCTGAAGAAGCATCACATAGTAGCTTCAAGTTCGATTACATTGTTGTGGCCATTGCCTTGCAGTCCATCATTCTGAACCTCTTCAGAATCTCCACTGTATACTTTCCTTGACCAAGGAAAATCCCATTTGTATTATGTACACCTCCATGCCTAAGAAGTAGTGCATCTCGAACTTTGCGACAATCCTTCTCTTCGTTTATGCAATGAGCTCATCCTCTCCTATTACAAACAGGTATTCTACATATAGCGGTAGTATCACTAGTCTTCCGCCCTCAACCTTGAATTAGAGGTTGGATTCTGATTTACTCTTGGTAAAGTATAAGCTTGTCAAAAAATGTATATCCTTCTGTACCATGTCCTTGGTACCCATCTCAAACTGTACCACATATACTTACTCTTCATGAGGGGAGACATCCGGTTATCACTCTGAGTATATCCATGAGATATTGGGTCAAACACCTTTTGCCATAGATAGAGGCTAAGTGATAATGTCTCTCCATCTGTGTTGTAGTCACTCCCTCTGAAGTAGAGCTTTATCGCTCCCTTTGTAATTGAGCACTATCCTCCCTCTTCATCGTGTACTCTCTACATCGGGACATTATGCACTGGAGTGACTGGTAGTATTCTCTTCTGATGATCTTCTATGTATCCATCTATGTCATCTTTCTAGGTCACCGGATACCAAGATCTCAAACTCTGTTGCAAGTTCTCTTTTGCACCCATATATGAGCTTCTCATCTTCAACCTTGTAGCAAAGGTTGATGTCCCATCACTCTAGGTGATCCTTGATATCATCATGCTATCCCATGGGTGCCTTCTGAGCCCGTACAAATCCTTCTTCAATCTGTGCACATGTGGTTCTCTGTAGAGAGTCCCGAATTCTGGAGGTTGCTCGATATACATTTCTACTTCGATTACACCATCTATCTGGTGTAATATCCACCATTAAAGAAGTGTGTCTGGTCACTAGAGAAACGTCTCGTCACAGTCGAATCCCTCTTTCTGAGAGAAACCTCGCTTTGTACATCTGTAGTATGTTTTATTTCATAAATATTCTTGAATGTTATAGTTGAACCATCGTCACTTGTTCTTCGGAACAAGTCTCAATATTATTTTCTTGTAGGTGATGGTACACGATTTTTCCTACAAGTCAAATTTAGTTGTGTGGTTAGAAACATTTCATAATTTTCAGAACAAATTCTTATGCATAAAGACATAGGTCACACAGTCATGAAACTATCTTAGGAAATGCTTCAACACAACATTGATCCATATCCTGTATTCATACGGTAACTTTCTATATGCCTTCCATCTCTACTAGAACATTGTTAAGAGCGTGCACTACTCCCAACATGTAAGCAAAGAGGTTTCATTCTATATAAGTAGCAATGGAATGTTGTACAGTACCATATGCCACTTACTCATCACATGTATATTAGTAGTATATTGTACATCCGCAATGCAATCACTCTAATATGCATAATACACTTCCTGAATCTAGGAATATAAATATGTACACAACTGGACAATATAGAAAATGACAATTCAAATACTTATCTTTGTTTGGTTGTTGGGTGGAATCCCTCTTGATCTTTGCTTCCTTGCAGGAACTACTGGAGTCTCTGATAGTATGTTCTACTTCATTGTCTAATTCTAAGGACCTGTTTCTTTCTTGTTATAGATCACTTGTTCTTTGTACTGGAGTAGACTCTGTGTGTCCCTTCTTCCGCATCTTAACCAATGCTGAAATGGATGAGAGGTTTTTCCATGGGGCATTGATCTTTATTTGTTTTTCCCGAAGTCTAACTTTGTATGATCTTCTCCTACTCCTTTCATGTAATACTGAAAGTCATCTCTAGATTCACCTGATAAGGTGGAACCTTCTTAATGAACCCTTGTAACTAGTTACCTTCATTTATTACAATACATATTCTTCATCACTTGAAGAATATTCTTTTGTTCTTTTGCTTGCAGGTTCATCATTTTCTGTAGTATGTGCATGATGCCTCTTCTTGTTGATTCTCCTGGAGGATCCTTGGTTCATGGGACATTTTCTTGAATAATGTCCTTTCTCATCACATGTAAAGCACCTAATACTGGATAGGTCTCTTCTAGGTACGTGATTCATATGGAATCTTTTATACTTCTTGTGATGGTGGTCCTCCCTCTTGTTTTGATTCTTTTTGTGTGAGCAATTAGAGCTTGATCATCATTAGCTCCCATATTCTCTTCTCTTGCTACTTTGCCTTCAATTGCTTCAAGTTGCTCCTTGATTTGAGAGACCCTTGTGAAGTAAGATTGCATAGTCTTTGAGTGTTGGATATTTACATTCTTGAGATGGTTCCTTAGAGTCATCTTTCGATTGATATTCTTCCCTTCGAATATCTTCGTTAAAGCATCAAACATCTCCTTGGGAGACTTCAAGGATGATACATGAGGGATGAGGTGATCTTTTATGGAGTATGCAATAATCCTCTTGGCATTGACCAAGTTCTTCTTGTGGATTTCTTTTGCCTCTTCTCCCTCTGGTTCTGGAACCTCCTCATTTACATACTTGTCAAAATCATTCTCTTCTAGGAGAAGAGAGATGCTATACTTCCATGCCCGGAATTTATTAGCTCCCTAAAGCTTATCCTGAAGCTTTGTGTGATTTGTCATTTTGATATGAGAACCTCAAATGGAAATAGCGAGGAATTAGATCTTACCAATTTGAGATTCCCAACCTGGTTCTGGGGCTGGCTAACCTAGGGTTTATAAGAGAAAACCTAAATTTACAAACTTGGAATTTTGAACTTCTGCTTAGACAAAAAGATGCACCTCCTCAAGGCGAGTTGTCTAATGTACTTCTTGTCCTGGATTGGTGGAAGGAAGCCCCAAAAGTTTGATGCCCTAGTTTTCTCTCGGCACTAGTGACTGGGTCAAAAATGAAAATTCTTCAAATTGAATTATGCTTTCTCCAAAAGATGTGCCCTCCTAGGGCGAGTTATCCTAGCCCTCTTTTCTTGATGATCTGTGGAGAGAATACCTTAAACTAGGAAGCCCTAGTTTCTCGCTGCTGCATAATGCCTTCTTTTCAGATTCTCTCTAATACCATGTTAGAGTTTGCACTTTAATTCAATTTAGTTAGATATTTAAACTGAAAGATAGACAAGCACAACAAAACAAAAAAGACACAAGAATTTTCGTCGGGGAAACCATAAAGGAGAAAACCCCGCAACTTCCTCAGAAATAGATTTGTCACTAGTACAATATCAAACAAGATAGAAAAACCCAAATACAAGATGTCTTCTGCAACTTCTCTCTTTCTCCTCCAACAAACTTGTATTCTCTCTCACTTGGTGCGAACTTACTTGAGTGAGTGTAATGTCCAAATGAGAGAGTGATCCTCTCTATTTATACTTTAAGTGTGAATGACCTAATTTCTAATTGGGGCCGACTTGCCTAACTGACTGGGCTGACCTATCCTAGGGAGACTCAAAAATACAATTTACATTTATCTTTGGGTAGTTATTTCCCCAAATTACAATGGAGGCTTTACCTTGATATTCTTGCATGACCAAATACAATAATGGCATCCCCGAACGGAGGAAAAACATCTCCAACAGAGGTACAATAAAAGTACAATAATAATAATATACAAAAGAATATCTTCCGAAGTTACATTTACAACAACAATTAACATGTGATAAACCATGGAGAAACACTACTCTTCTAAGGACCAAGCAAATCGATTTGATAATAATAGAAATATAACAAGCTTTGCCTCAATTAAAAGCACCAAGTAGAACTCATGTGAAGACACACCGAGAGAACACGAACCCAAAATGAACCAAGATGATAGTATTATTCTCCAAGATCAACAAAAAATGACAAATGAGGAGTGAGTTCATTTTATAGCAGGATTCAACTTCCTCTATGATAGAATAATAATAAAATGACTAAAACCCTAGATCCAACATAAGGAACCACCAAGACATGGTACAAAATCATAAAATATGTGATGGTTATAGCTAACATGCTCAATCCCTAACAATATCACCCAAGAATAGTGGGGCTCTCCACAAAACCATCCTCTAAAACCAAGGCTCTCCATAATACCATGTGCAAAAACCAGCAACTCGTCCTCAAAACCAAGGCGCTCCTCAAAACCACTCACACGTGTGGTCAAAATGCCTCAAAATGTGGTCAACAAGCCAATGATTAGCCTCAAAAGTGGTGCGATGGGGTCCAAATGGTTGGAAAACATCCCAAATATGGTCAAGTCCAACGACCTCATGAATAAACCCAACGATCCATGAATGTGCTCAAATCAAGGTGGGACAAATCCATAGAAACATCCAATAATCATCTAGAATCATCTTCGAGCCACACATTCCAAGCAATCAAGAGTCTCCATCATGAAAAGGGGGTGGGCCAATCTCCTATATAGGGAAGTCAACATGAGAAATCCTCCAAGTGTAGCACTCCATGAAGCCACACCTAATAATCACCACAAATTCCATCTCAATTGCCATATCATGTGTGAGTAATTATATCGTTGTACAAAAATAATTAAACCATCATATAACTCAGGAAATGTTAATCAAGTATGACAATAATACATAAAATAAAGTTACACATATACCTTTCTAGCAACTTAATGATTTATTTATTTAACTTTCACCCTTCCTAGTCTAACATTGGCGTGACCCTTGTAACCTTATTAGACATGAAACCCAAAATTTAAAATGCATAGCTTAGCTACCTAAGTCAGTTGTGTGTGTATATGCTGTGAGTGTGACTAGGGAAGAAAGGGGGTCTTTGTTAATTAACCATCTTAGTAACATGAGAGTACATGGTTTATCCATATGTTTCTAGAGTTAGGATCTTATGGTTTTCTTCCGCATGTGTTCCTAGGAAGTGTTGTCATGGGTCATCCATCCTCATGCGTCTTTTTTCCGATCCCTTTATTTTTATTCGACTTTGGTGCCTCTTTCGTTTGCACTTTTACTTAGCCATTTAATTGGTTTAGTCTCTTTTGCTTTAGATTTGGCTTAGACAACCTAGGACAATAGAACCTGGCTTTTGCAATGGGGAGTATCTCCCATGATTCTTTCCATTTACATTTGATTTATTTAGCATCATCCTTTTGACAGTACGAGACTCTTTTAGCTTTAATTTTGATGCATTCATACATTGGAATAATTTTGATACCACAAGTTATTACTGATGATGGGTCATTTATAAAGGGGAAAAATGAAGGGGATGGATGAGTTGGCTATCAAGATGAAAAATGGCTAGGCAAAAAGTTATGAAATGGTTGAATACACCTTTCTTAGTTCACTAGGGTACAAGCCAACCTTCGAAATGACATACTTCCAAGGAAATATACACCAAGTTTAGGTTGAAGAGTGATTGTTTTAACTGTTATAAGTTACCATATAAGCATAAGTGTAACATTTCATGCTAACATCATTGTCATATAAAAAATAATTCTGAGAGTCTATAAAGGTTTAGAGATATCACAACACAGGACATCTGACACTACATCTAGTTGGGTGCATGAAGGAATTGGACCATCTAACCATGTTGGAGGGAACTTTGACCAATGATCTATGGTGAATCCGCAAATCTCATCTCAAGAATCTCTAATCAAATCACACCTGACTGAAAGAGGGGTAACACCCTACATAAGAGCTCAAGAGAGGTTTTCCCATGGTTCGATACGACGATGATGTGGATTATTCTGAAAACCCATGAGTAGAGAGCCAAATTTTTGTGTATCTTGTTCATTTGCTTCACCAAAATGATGAAGGTAGGGGATTAGGGCATTTCGTTCACTCTAGTGAAGGCGATAATGTAGATAGTCTTAAGCCATTAAACAATTATTGGAGCTTGATTCATGGTCTAGGTAAGGGGGGGTTCGATTGAACACAATCAAAATCTAGGTCCATTATGCAATAACCGATTAGATGTTTTAGGGTCAATGTTATCAAATAAAAAATTTTAAGGAAAATTTTCAAGATGGGACTGCGGAGGTTGGTGGTGGATTCGATGTAGGTATGAGTGTCATTTACCCAGTATTCCTCCGGTCTATATCTCCTTCACATTTGTTTAGTGATGTGTGTAAGTCTTTTTGAAACGCTCGGTTTTGTCGATATTATGTTCAAGGTTCTAATGTTGGCTCTTGTAGGTCACTTAATAAAGTAGTGGGCTGCAAGGATGTGTTTTTGGTAGTTCTCCTCGAAAAAATACTAGTCAATCTTAGGAGATTATGGCTTTCGATGGATTGGGCCTATCTTTTGGTCAATTTGTGATTGGAACATTGTCTGCCCCTTATTTGAATAATACTCAAATAAATTTTGGAGTGCGGTCTAGTTCTGTGGACAAGGTTTCCAAAGCGGTTCAATGAGCCAATTTAGGCCCTTCAATCTTAGAGCTACATAAGTTACCCTTTTATCCAGATGGTTGCAAGGTGAATTTAGAGGAGATTTTGAAGGGACCTATTATCACACAACTTGTAGCTACCCCAAATAGGTATCCTATATAGGATGGAAAAGAGGATCAGGGAGCTAAAGAGGTGACTAGCAAGGATCCTTCTCTCCGAGGATGGATCGATTGCCACACCAAACATGATTCTTGTCACTTTAAGCCATAAGCGAGCTAAGGGGGAGACCCTAGCCTAACCTTGTGGGAAAGACTTGATGATAGGGTACCAGATCTCAATATAGCAATTTACAGTGAGATACCCTATATATGGATCCTAGATCAAAATGTATTTGCAACTGAGTGAAGTTTAGGGGGCCGATGAAGACTTTTTAAATGATTAAAACACAATCTCGGTAATGATTTATCAGTAGTTTACATTAGTTAATGTGATCTAGAATGAAGGTCTTAGGTTGAAGATGGAAAAATCACCACCCAAGGGGGTTTGAGCTTATAACAATGGAGAATTCTTGGGATAGTGGATTTTATAGGATATTAATGCTTCCTAACACTTATTTGATTTCTTGGATGACAGATGAAGACACTGGAAAAGACCATAAGCAAAATCAAAGTCACACAACCAAGAAAGCGACTTATCTTCCACAATTCCAAATTAGTTGTTTAGATCAATGCCTCTAGAAATGGGATATGGGGTCCCTAAATATGACACCCTAGGGGTGTTTTATTGTTCACGGGACCAAAGAAAAATACCCTAGTTGTAGAATTCCAAAATTTTGATTATTGTGACTGGAGGAATTTTTATAATTTTTGGTGAGGGTTTTACTTCGATTTGTAATCATGCTGACAGTGGAATAGAATGAAAACAAGAGAAAGAGATGGATTGGACTTACTTGGATCTAATAGGTGCCAATAATTTTTTCCCTGCTTCCAACGTTTCCAATATGAATATCAATTTTCGTGCCCCGACTTGCTTGCTATTTTCCCAAGTGCACCCCTCTTGAAATTCCAAACGAGCACAAATAAGCTTATGTTTGATTTGGATCACAAGAGAATAATTTGCATGCAAGAAAAAAAGGGAGAGATAGTGATCAAATGACTAGCAAGAATAACACAAACAACCCCCTATCAAACCAACGATTGAGAGAGAGAGAGATTGGATTTCTCCACCAAGTCACCCTCCTCCTGCAATTAAATGGAACACCACATTTTTTTCCAAAAGATAGAAAGATATATCTCCAATGCCAAAGAGAATAAGAAGCAACAAAGATCCTGAACTTCTCAAAAAGATACACAAGTGTTTTTCCAAAAATGATTTTCTATTACCTTCAATCCAAGAGCCAAAGTCCTTTTACAACGAGGAGTCTCCTCTCTTAAATAGATTTGAGAGAGACCAAATTCCTAACCAACTTTTTAATCAATGGTTTAGATTAAAAGATAATATGATGATAAGCAACGGTGAAGATTCTAATCTGTCACTCACATGGATCACTAGATTATGTGGGAGGCGAATTGCCTCATAATGCCCAAATACATGATACATAATGATAAAACACAACATAAAATCATGGAATTCACCTAGGGGCCACAACTTGCCACCTAGGGACATAATACAACACTTTTACATGGAAAATGATATACAATATAAGATCCATCATCATAAAGTCGTCCTCAATGAAGGAGTGTGAATAGCATGGAGGATATAATCATGCACTATGTAGCTGGATGATGACAAGACCATGTGAAAGTGCATCTAGATCATCTTTGGAGCCCAACTAAAAATACCCTAGTCATAACTTTGTCATTCACTAGTCCTTTTTTCTACTTGCCATGCCATGGTCACTTTAATTAATTTAATTAAACTACTGAAATTCTCTATAAATCCTTAATATGCCCAAAATAACTTCTTTCTTTGCCCAAAATACACATCTAACTGCACAAATGAACTCAGAAATGACAAATCTAATTGGAATCACTACAATTACACCATGGATCAACCTGTAATATCACCTGTGAACATTTTCCACCATTTTTAATTATAAATTTACCCGTTGACTTTATAAAAATGATGATAATGGGAAAATTATTATAAACTACAACATGGAATGATTTGGTTAGCCTCCAAAGGCACTAAAATGGACAATCAAACCCTTGTAGTGAAATCTGGGCACGGGCCCCTCCTGTTGATGAAGTCAAAGAGTTGACCAAGTTAAAAGTTATCAAAAATTGTAACTGAGCACAAACTGAAGATCTCTGCATGCATGAGGCATTAGTAGTAATTTATTAAATGCATTATTAGCATACTAAAAGCGTTAGTAATGTTTAACAATGGTGATCAACTCAATAAACACATAAACAAGACTTTTAACCGAATTGGTTTCATAGCAAAGTGAAGTCTTAACCATATACTCATTTTCACATTCATTCCGATATATAAAATAGATCATTCCTCAGTGTATTGGGTGAGATGGAATAAAACAAGGCTTGGCTAAGTGAAGGTTTTGACTTATTGGACAGACTTAATGCACTTTAAGAGATCATGTGAATCAGGGAAACCATTGTGACATGTGTTGGATAGGTAGACATTAGGGGAAGGAGGTGTCTCACAGATGGATAAAGTGCTTAGAAGGTTCCTCTAGACTCTAACAAGAATCCTTTTATACACCACTTTCCTTTCATTGCAAGACTTCATCATCTACTTGTTGTTCATTGCAAGTCTTGACTTTCTTCAGGCTTTTTTATTTTATAGCCTTTTATTGCATAACTTTGTGTTGAAAAACACATTTTATTTTCTTTTTATTTCATAGTCTAACATTTTGGCTTTTTAATTTCACAGCTTGACATTTTGGCCTTTGCATCCATATACTATATAGCATTTATGTGAGCCGATGCTTTTGATTTCATACGATGAGGAATAATTGATTGGATACTATTAGAGACACTTCTAGTGACATACACAATCCTAAACCGCACTTAGAGATCCGAGGTAACAAACATGAAAGTGATCAACATGTATGAAATAATAGTCACACACTTTAGAGACGAGACACAAATAAACATGGGGGCCAATCCATACATAGAGGTCACAAAGGGGGAATTTCTTCAAGTTTACAAGTCTTATCCAAGTCAAGGGATTTGTTACAAACATGGAATTACTGATGGACGAAGGACAAGTGATAATGGTGCGAGGAGTAATGAAAATGATCTAAGTTGTACAAGGGCTATCCCTACTCATGAGCACATACCAAGGAATTAACACTAATACTACTTAACATCTTTAGTTACCAGTCTGTTGAGATATTGTAACTTCTAAGAATATTATATTTGTACTTTATTATTCCAGAGATGTTTCATTCCTCCGTGAAGACCTTGTTGTATATCCGGAGATGTTTTATTCCTCCGTGGAGAATGTGGTAACTTTGGTTATTAGAATTTCCTAGTGGGGGTCAGCCCTGTATGAGTCATGTGGGTTAAAGGGTTATTAGACCAACCTAGTGGGGTCGGCCCTGTCACATTATGTTAAGTAGTTAAGTTGGGGCCGACCTAGTTAGTGTAAAAGTCAAGTCAGAGTTGTGTATAAATAGAGGAGGTGTGTTCCTCATTTAACACACATTCACTTACTTGTGAGTGGTGCATAGGTGAGAGAGAGATCTACTATGGAGGAGAAGGAGCTCATGGTTGAGTATTACATCTTTGTATTTGCTGGTCATCTATATTGAGGAAGCTTTGCTAGGTTTTCTACCCCATGAGGGTTTCCCAGGATAAATCTGTGTCTCTTGTGTTTATGATATGCTTGTTGTTCTTTCAGTGATCCTGTATATGATATTGTTGTGAAATGGAATGTAATACTGATATTTTTCTGTCTTAGCATATTAAATCTTAACATGGTATCAGATCTATCTTGAAGGAAGGCAATGTATGGCACTTACGACACTTGATTCACTTGCGACAATTTGAAGGTTAGGGTTTTATATAGTAAAAACCAGTCATCGTGGAACTTTAACTATAAATCCATTTTGGAGAAGGTTCAGGATCTGAAAAATTTACAGGTCGTAGAAAACATCCCCTTGCACCTTGTGTCCAAAGGAAAACCTTAGATTCATTGTACTTTGTGATTTATGATCAATACAAGTTAGGGTTTCTGCCTCTTCCAGATCTCAGTCATAAACATGTGACCTAGGAAAAAAGGGCACAACTTGGGATAGGAAGCTCCAAATGAAATTTCGTAAAAATTGATAGGTAGGGCACAAACTGTACTTTCATAGGTCCATTTTTTAGAGGCCGAAGTTGAACCAGTGACACGTGGCATGCCATACAAGTTTTCTCTCCTGTTTTATCCCATAAACAGATCACATTGCGACACTTGGAATAAATCTCTCTCAAAGAATCCAATTGAGGTCAAAATCGTGGGGTTGGAAATATGACAAGTCAGGATACCACAGGCCGAAGTTTCAGACCCTATGGATTTGTAATTTCAGAGATGCACTAGAAACAATCAGGTGCATATTTCTGTCAAAACAGATTTGGATTCTGAGCACCTTCATTCTTGGCTTGTCACTGCTGCGGGAATTTAGGGCTTCGGAGAAAGTTGGAATTTTTTGAATCGAAGACCATGGCTGAATGCTCCTCATCAAAATCAAAAT
Organism: Larix kaempferi; assembly: GCA_027924585.1. Classification (NCBI taxonomy): domain Eukaryota; kingdom Viridiplantae; phylum Streptophyta; class Pinopsida; order Pinales; family Pinaceae; genus Larix; species Larix kaempferi. The sequence goes on along the minus strand of BSBM01000633.1, from coordinate 581,058 downwards.
TTAGAGACCAAGATCGATTTTTTTTGTTGGGAAGAAGGTCGGGCTTGATCAAACCCTAGTTTGGGATTTTGATCGGAAAGATGGAAAATTAGGGCTTCTGCAAAAGTTGGAATTTTTGAAATCTGTGACCACGGCTGGAATCTCCTTAGAAAAATTGAAGTTTAGAGCACAAGATCTAACCTTTTGGTTGGGAAGAAGATCAGGCTTTATCAAACCCTAGTTCGGGATCTTGTCGAGTAAATCTAGAAGTTTCAAAGGCAATTTTGAGGGGTCAAATTTTGCAGTTTTCAAAATTGAAGTATACCAGCTTGATCAGCTCAGCAAGCCACATCTTTCCATCCATTTAGAAGTTTGAAATTCAAAGTTTGAATTTTTAGGGTTTCTCTAACAAACCCTAATCCATCTCCAGATCCAGTTTCAACAAATCAAAGTGGATTGGGTTAATCCTAGAAGAGAATGAATTGGACACCTACATAAGTGAAAAGTTCCAGTTTCAGAGGGATATGAGGCTAAGGCCTTACATAAGAAGACTACAAGCAATCCTAATAGGTATGACTTGAGGAAATACAACTATGTTTTGAAATCTGATTCTTGATTAAGTTCATAATATGTTTGTCTTCATGTTATTAAGGTTAGTACAATTATGATTGTTTGATAATGAATGCATGTGAATGATAGAAGACATTCATTGATTAGGGTTATGACACTTATGATTGTACTAATGCACTTGTGGTGTTGTATGAGGATGATGTTGTCTGCTAACAAGATACAGGTACATCAAGAAAGACAAATCAAGTTCTATGACCATGATGACATAAAGACAAAGACTCATCCATAGTCTTTGACCACATAGAAGCTCTACTTACGAGGTATGTATGACTTTGTTCTACTATGCTTAACTTATGAGATATGCAGGTTCTAGCACAAGGTCTCTAAATCATTGAAGAGAACAAAGAAGATATTGTTTGGGTATGTTAATGTCACATACCCCAATTTTGTAAAAATTATGTAATTATTTTATTATATTCCTGAGACATTATGTTAAACTTAATGCTAAGTAGGAATTGATGACTCAGCAGAGTCACTAGAAATGGAATGTAATTCAGAATATTTTATTATTAATAAATAAATTATGGAGACAACAGCATGGGAGAGCTGTTAAAAAGAGGTTACTGGTCAAACTGGTGGATGGAACTAGGTGGAAAGGCAAAAGACAAGTGGCAGCATCCTCAAACACTTCCTAAGTTGCAGGTGGCAACTTCCCTATATTTGGGGTCATGATTCCCCAAGGAAGTGGAATCAGAGCAGGTGGCTCATTAATGACAGTTAACCCAACAAAGACCTAGGCAATCTTTTAAATAGTACTCAATGAATAGAGCTGGGGGTTTGAATTTGTTCTAGAGGGAGAATGCATTCAGGTGAATGTTATTCAGGAATCCCATTGAGGAAGAGGGAATTACAGTAAGGAAGTTGTTTGAGAGGAATGTTGCAGTAACTTGGTTCCATTATAGTTGTTTGGGCTGAGTGAATTATTTTGCTGCACCTAGTTCCAGCCAGGGAGACCAGAGCAAGCTCGGGGGTCCTGAGAAGTGTTGTCTGGGCACTCTCCAGGAGTTGGTAGGGAGGAACAACCTCCCATTGCTGTTGTTGTCCACAGCTTATACAGGTTCTGTTATTTTATTCCTTTATGATTGTTATTTTATTCTTTATGTTTATTAAATATGAATGGATGTATGCTGTGTTTAAATTCCTATATGTCTGAGGAGTAATTAATTAGAAAGTTAAAATCTCAGAATAGTCATAGTTAGATTTGGTAGAGTTATTGTGTTTATCAGCATCCCTAGTAAGAAGTAATTTTTACTAATTAGGTATCTATACTGTATTCAATATAATAGTAATATTTAAGTAGTAACTTATTATTACATTTATAACAACCATCTATCATGTATTCAATACAACTGTAAGACTTTCAGTATTCGTTTATTAATACAATTATAAACCTAGTTTAATTATAATTTTTGAATAAATAAGCAAGGATTATATATAAATAATTGTACGCTGTATATTACAAAATTTATTTAACAAATCATAGGAAACAATACTAAACTTTTAGAAATAAAAATTACAGTACTTATATCCTGATAAATAACATTGCAGAGGAAGGGTAGCCACGGTTAGGTTATCTATACCAATGCACAAACCCTTTTTAAATTTAACAAGTCTTTACATTACAACCAAATCAATACGCCAAACCCTAACAGAGAATTTCATAAAGAATTTAACTTTGTTAAATAACTTAGCCATTGTTTTAAAAACAAAATATTTAGCAGAACCCTATTTGGCTCAGCATCGAGCTTAAACAGTATAGTATTAACTTTCACTAGACTCTCTTTTTCGACAGAGTCATAATCAAAACAACCGAACAAGCAACTAAACAAAAGCACGACCGTGGTGTTCGAATCGAACCCTATCATTCCAGCTTCACAACAAGAATTTATCAGCAGAGAACTAACCTAGTTATTAATTTTACAACAAAAGAAACAGACAAAACATTATTCAGCTCATTCATCAAGTTTAACCATTACGGTTACTATCAATTGTTCAATTCACTTTTATCAACAGAGTCGTTTTTTATTTATTTAAAGCTTAAGCATTTGAACTGAAATACCAACTGTAAAATAGTTCGGGTCAAACCCTACCAGCCCTGCTGGTACAAGCAAAGCAAATACTAATTAGTTAATACAATATTTTCACATACAGCCGAGCCACAAATCCACTGTATAAGTGGATTAAAAACTTAAAAATTTACTTACAACTGTACATAGCTTTAAAACTATAACGCATGCTATAAACAAAGTTCCTTTATACAAGAGGATTGTAAATAAGTCAGTTATCAAAGCTCAATTACACAGGATAAAATTATAACAAAACATATTACCAAACCCTGGGTGAAAACCCTGCACATTTTAAGAGAACATAAATGAAACAAAATAACGAGGCTGTAACCTCATCTACAGGCCGGGTCACATTTCTTACCATTTATCTAATTATATACACAGTATTTCAACTATAGAAATCCATCAATACGAAGGAACGACTATTAAATTACATTCTCGACTAAAGCCATAACAACCCATTTCAATACAGGGTTAAAACCTGTTAAGGAACTCGTTTAACAAGCAGATAAAAGACCAACAGAATGGATATAGTCATAGAATTGATCTTTCACAGTCCAAACCCTAACCGCTCTAACCAACCAGCAAGGAGGAAAATTCCATGGTGAAAACCAGGCTTACCCGGTAAAGCCTTTCGTCGAAGCCTTGTGCCATCCACGCATTCGAGAGGGGCCAGGACCTGCAACGACAGTGTAGTATCAGTTAAAGAACTAAATTTCTGTTAAACTAATTCTTTTAACTAGAGAAATGAAGGAAAATAATCCTGTAACTTACCGGTGCATCGGAGGCAGATTCAAACACAGCAGATAGTTTGATAACCACGGCAGAGTCAATGTTAAACCCCTCTCTGGTCATTGAAAAGAACGAGTTGACAGAAGCAAGGAGGAACTTCCACAATGGAAGCTTTAACAGAACCAAAACAAGAGATACAGTCACACCGTGACAAGGCCAGTGATGGCAGCAAAAGAAAGACCCTAGGTTTTAACCACCGTAAGGCCGCCAACAACAATGCATAACAAATCCCATACCACGTAGTTAACAAGCACATAGGACTGAAGTAGCATTGAAGATGCTTCCCACAATGTATCAGTAAGGTTCGGACAGGAGGGTTTACAGAGTGATTGAGCCCGAAGGTAAGGGAGAAATGCCGAGATTAGGGTTAAGTCAACGTTTATATATCATCAACACTTGGCGCTGAAACAACCACGTAGCCTTTTTAATATTTCCATGCAGTAGGTTAACCCTCCATTGTAAGTTGGGGCAATAGACCCCAGAGTCAGATTGTATTAGGGTTAATAGAGTCTGCTAGAGAAGTCATCCCAGTTAGGTACAATTGGGGCCAACCTAGTAAGTGAAAAGGTCAAGTGAAAGATAAAGTATAAATAGAGAGTGGAGCTCTCTCATTTGGATATCACACTCAATCACAAGTTCGCAGTAGTGAGAGAGATGACAAGTTCGCATAGGAGGAAAACAAGAGGAGCTGCAGAAGACCATCTTTGTTTTTCGGGTTTTACTTTTGTAATATTGTATTAGTGATGATTCTATCTCTGAGGAAGTTGCGAGGTTTTCTCGTTTATGGTTTCCCCTAGGAAATTCTTTGTGTCTATTGTGTTATGTTGTGCATGTTATTATTTCAGTAAGATCCTAGATAAAAATTGATTAAAAGTAGAAAATATAACACTTCATAGACTTTGGCATTATGTCAGTGGCTCGCATCTTGGTTGGTATTGACTTAAGGGAAGGCATAGTGGGTGACATGACATTGCAACATGGAGTGATTTATTTTGTGTAGTAGTTGGGTTGCTCAGGTGAACCCTTCAAATGAATAAGATGTCATCGTTATGGTCATATTGCACAGGATTATGGCCCTTCCTTTCATAAAAAGGTGTGGATTCATAAGGAGAAGCTAATTGGGGAGTCACAGTCACAAGTTCATGTTGGTGTTTTGAATTCAAGGGTGACATTTGTGCCTTTCAAGACAATCAAAATGAGAAGAATCAACCTTTGATCAAGGGTCACGAGAGGGGTTTTGATCCAAAGGTAGTCATTGATCATACTACACAAAGGTCTCTAGAGGTCAACCCTGAGAGAACAATAGATGTTTGCACAATAGAGGATAATCGACTTCATGAGGATAAGCAACCAATGGATGAAGGTAAGTCTATTAAATATCCTACTCTAAATCATCATGCTCTTTATTACCCCTCATGCTGCATGAGGTTCCATTTCCATCTTTGACATAATTTGGTTGTACAATACAAATAGATTGCATCATATACATTGATCATTTCCATACCCTGGGATTATTATGGTTGCATGCACTTTTCCTAGCATTGCCTTGATGGCTTATTCCGATTGGTTGCCTTAACAACTTGGTGTGCGATGTCTAGAGGAAAGTGTACATAGATGTTGATTTATGCCCCCAGAATGTGCAAGATCCCCAACATCGTTGTGTCCAATATGGTTGAGGTGCATCCCATGTTTTTTTATGATCAACGTTGGATTTGATGTTTTACAGAATGATGCTTTGTTGATGTGATGGATGGTAGGTTATTTGATGATATATGATTCCTAGGTGGAGCATATTGTGACTATTGATATAATTTTGGTTTCCACCTTAGTGTTGTGACAATATTTGTAATGGCTCAACTAGTAATACATGGTTTAGTATTCCTTTAACTACATTAACTACAGTTCTTTATGAATTTACAGATCATAAACAAATGAATGGGGTATAAATTTCAACTACAGATAACTAACTCCAAATTTTAAGTTTTATTCCGATGAAGAATTTATGAACATGCATTTCTTCTAAAAACAACAGCTAACAGAATTATGCTATTAATATAACTATTAATTTGAATAAAGAATAATTAGGCTGATCCTATTTTCCTGGAAGAATCGTCCTGGAAGAACGGTCCTTCTTTTGACTTGATTTGGCTCTCTTGTCTTCTCGATCACCGCAACTAGGCTGACCCTACTTACCTGGAAGAATGGTCCTCCTTTTGAATTGATTTGGCTCTCCCATATTCTCGATCACTGCAACTAGTGTGGTGGAAAAAATTCTCCTCCCAAACTAATTACCCAACATAAAAATGCTGAGGCCCCCGAGCCCCTAGCAGTTAATATTATGTCATCCTACCAGATCCCATAACAACCAGCAACAAGCCCTAGCCAAACAATTCAAGACAACTTGAACATCAACCGACAATTTTCCTCCCCTTCTCAAACAACCAACAACAAATAGTAAAATAACAAATAAAAAAAACCCCCAAAAGCCCCCCAATATGCCCCCAATTCCTCCATTTATGTAGGTGATTTCCTGTTGATGTATATGTAACTTCGGAATGTATTTCATCTATGTATTTCATATATATTTATTGTACCCTTATAAGAGATGTGTTATTCCTCTATAAGGAAGTGTTGTCATGTGTATTGACAAGTGTCACAAGTATGTGCACTTGGCGACGGGTTATTAGAACACCATGTGTGGGGTCGGCCCTGAAATATATATTATATTGTGGATGTACCTAGCTAGACAAGTCGGCCCCATAAGGTCACTGGGAAAACAGGTTAGTATAAATAGAGATTGGAAGGTCTCTATTTGTATCACTCGGAAACTTACACTTCTCTCACTCAGAAAGTGGCACAATAGTGAGGAGGAGGATCATCTGCTACTAGGAGACTATCTCAGTGTATTTTGGTTGTACTTTGGTTGAGCCATTGCTCTCTCTATCTCTGAGGAAGTTGTGGGGTTTTTCACCTTAGGGTTTTCCCCACAGAAACTCCGTGTCTCTTGTCTCTCATGCTTTTGATTCTTGTGATGCTTATTGCGATTGTCATGCATTGATATACTATATATGTTATTCTCTCAGTGAAGATCCTAGAGTATTGTGAATTAATGCTCAAAATTTAACATGGTATCAGAGCTAACCTGATAAGAAGACATTTTGCAGTGATGCAAACTCGAGTTTCTTGTTTATTGGGTTTCTTTCCACAATTTTTGGAAAATCAGTATAATAGATTGACTCTGCTCATCAAGGAGAATCTATCTGTCCAATCAGAATTCAATTCTGAGCATTTTCAGATTTGGCCCTAAAAATTAGGGTTTCCACAAAAATAGGAATTTCTGAAATCTGAAGACATAGCTGGAAGCTCCTTGCAACAATCGAAGTTTAGAGCTTTGGATCGAGATTTTTGGCTGGGTAGATCTTCAGGAAACTCAAACCCTAATTCAGGGCTCTCCTTAGTGAACCCAGGATGACAAAAAGGCAATTCTGAAGGGCAAAGATTTGCCGATTTCAAATTCTGAATACACCAAGATGATAAGCTCATCAAGGCGCATCTTTCTATCCTTTCAGAAAGTTGAAATTCACATTTTGAATTTTTAGGGTTTTTTCGACAAACCCTAATACGGGACAAGATCCAGTTTTCAGCATTTCAAGTGGTAAGACCTAAATCTTTTCTATTTCCATTTGAAGTACTCTTTAAGATGTCTCACCACACCAAGCTTGAGGATAAGCTTGAAGGGGCTGATAACTTCCGAGCTTGGAAGTATAGGATTGGGTTAATCCTGGAAGAGAATGAGTTGGACTCATATGTAAAAGAAGACATCCATATCCGAGAGGATGAAGAGGATAAAGTATTGCATAAGAATAACTTGGTCAAAGCAAAGAGAATCATTGCTGATTCTATCAAAGACCATCTCATACCCCATGTGTCTTCTCTAAAGACACCCAAGGAGATGTTTGACTCTTTGACCAAGCTATTTGAAGGGAAGAACATAAATCGAAAGATGACCCTACGGAACCAATTGAAAGGAGTAAAGTTTCAGAATGGAGAAACCATTCAATCTTATTTTTCAAGGGTCTCCCAGATCAAGGAATAACTAGAAGCAGTGGATGAAATGGTGAAGTTGTGATGACCACTCTAAATGGCCTACCCAGGTCATGGGACTCCTTTATTCAAGCAATTTGTGCAAGGAAGAAGTTGATCTCCTTCAACAGATTGCGGGAAGAATGTTCTCAAGAAGAAGCAAGGCTCGTGGCCCGAGAAGAAAAGATGGGAAGTGAAGATCAAGCTCTCACAGTACACACCAAGAAAGGAAGGTCAAAGAGAGAGCACTCTCATACCAAGAAATCTTCACACTATCATCAACAGAAAGATAAGAAAGATCTCAGATGCTTCACATGTAATGAGAAAGGTCATTTTGCTTCAGAATGTCCCAAGAAAAAAAGGAACAACCACACCAAGAAGAAGAAGGGTAGTAGGAAAAGATATCATGCTCATGCTGCTGAAGATGATGAACCACCTAAGAAGAAGGCTAGGGCAGAAAGTGATGATAGTGATGATGACTCATCAAGTGAAGAAGAATATGTTCTAATCTCTGCTCTCACAGGTACTATCTCCCATGGTTGTAATGATTGGTTAATTGGCAGTGGGGCTTCCAAACACATGACTGGGTTTAAGGAATCTGTTGTGAACCTATCTGAACATGAATCACCCCATAAGGTGAAACTTGGGGATGATTATCAATACCCAATCAAAGGAAGTGTTGAAGCCACCTACAACCTAGATTCTGAAAAATATTTGAAGATGAAAGAAGTCCTTTATGTACCTAGGCTCAAGAAGAACTTACTCTCCATCTATGCATTTGATGCAAAAGGTATGAGGGTTGCATTTGTGGATGGCCAAGTCCTAATGTGGCCAAAGGGAAAGACCATAGATGATGCAGTAGTGATTGGAGAGCAAGAGGGAGGTTTGTATAAATTGAAGGGACAACCTGAACATGCCATGGTGCATGAATCCATGGAGCCAAGTGAACTTTGGCATAGAAGACTTGCTCATATGCACTATAGGGCACTTCCAATTGCAAGCAAGGCTGTAGAGGGTCTTCCTGAAATCAAGACCAAACATGAAGGTGTTTGCAAAGGATGTGCAAAAGGTAAGAACATTAAGAAGGCTTTCACAAACAGTGAAAGCAAGGCAAAGGATATCCTGGAAATCATCCACTCAGATGTATGTGGTCCTATGTCATCCAGTTCTCTAAGTGGGTATGTTTAATATGTCTCATTTATTGATGACTTCTCCAGGAAGACTTGGGTATACTTCTTGAAAAACAAAGATGAGGTGTTTGATAAGTTCAAGGAATTCAAAACCTTGATGGAGAATCAAACTGACAAGAAGATCAAAACATTCAGATTCGACAATGGTGGAGAATTCACCTCAGGTGACTTCAAGAAGCTTTGTAGTGATTCAGGGATTAAGAGGGAGTTGACTGCTGCTTATAATCCTCAACAGAATGGAGTTGCAGAAAGGAAGAACAAAACAATCATGGAAGCAGCAAGGGTAATGCTGCATGACCAGGATCTACCTATGCATCTATGGGCAGAAGCAGCTAGAACATCTGTATATGTGCAGAACAGAACACCCCACAAGATATTGGACAACAAGACACCAGAAGAGGTCTTTTCTGGTAATAAACTTGAAGTCGGCCATCTCAGAATATTTGGTTGTCCAGTATACATTCATGTCCCAAAGGAAAAGAGGACTAAACTAGATCCTTCAGGAAAGAAGGGTATCTTTGTGGGTTACAGTGAAAGCTCGAAGGCTTACAGAATATACTTTACAGGTTTTAAGAAGATTGATGTCAGCAGGGATGTAACATTTGATGAAAACTCAACATTCATAAAATGAAGGAAGGCACCCATCAAAGTTTATGAAGAACCTAAGGAAACTAGATTTCAAGACACTACCATGACTGAAGCAATTCCAGAAGTTGTTCGTGAGTTTGAAGATCCGCAAGAACCTGTAGATCCACCTCGTGAGGATAACTCTCACAAGAGGAAACCTGCATGGGCTAGAGAGCTAATTCAAGATGCAGAAATATTTGGCATTCCAGAAGAAGAACACAGAGCAAAGAAGAGAACCAGATCACATACCAACCATGTTGCTTTACTCTGTGACATTATGAACAAAGAACCCTCCAGTTATGAAGAAGCAGCGGAAAAGAAAGAATGGAAGGATGCCATGGTTGAGGAATACCAATCAATAATGAAGAATGATATTTGGGATGTTTTCCCAACACCTAAAGAGAAGTCTGTTGTGACTTCCAAATGGATCTACAAAATCAAGCATGTTGCAGATGGCAGTGTAGAGAAATACAAGGCAAGATTTGTAGCTTGTGGATTCTCTCAGAAAGAGGGAGTAGATTATGAAGAAACGTTTGCACCTGTAGCCAGGTATACTTCCATCAGAACAATACTTAACCTGGCTGCAGCAATGAAATGGAAAATACACCAGATGGATGTCAAGACTGCTTTCTTGAATGGTGTAGTTGAAGAGGAAGTATATGTGGAGCAGCCACTCGGTTTTGAAATACATGACAGGGAGTCATATGTGTGTAGATTGAAGAAAGCCTTGTATGGCTTGAAGCAAGCTCCCAGAACTTGGTATGGTAGGATGGACAGTTTCCTATCTAGTTTGGGATTTACCAAAAGTAAAGCGGATTCCAACCTTTACTACAAGGTTGAGGAAGGAAATCCTATGATTCTATTTCTATATGTGGATGACTTATTTGTAACAGGAGATGACAGATTGATTGCAGATACTAAGAGGAAGCTTGCTGCTGAGTTCGATATGAAAGATTTGGGAATGATGCATTATTTCCTAGGTATGGAGGTGTGGCAGAATGCAGGTGGGATATTCCTTGGTCAAGGGAAGTACACAGTATATATCCTAAAGAGATTCGGGATGATGGATTGCAATGCCATGGCCACACCCATGGCATCGAACCTGAAGCTTCTATGTGATGCTTCATCTGAGCCGGTTGATGTCTCTATGTATCGTCAGATGATTGGGTCCTTGATGTACCTGACGAACACGAGACTAGATATTTGCTTTGCTGTGAACACATTGAGTCAGTTCCTGATAGATCCGAGGAGTGTTCACCTGGTTGCTGTAAAGCATGTTCTGAGGTACCTGAAGGGTACAGTGGATTATGGGCTCAAGTATGAAGCGAATCAAAAGTTTAACCTGCAGGGTTATGTTGATTCAGATTGGGCTGGTAGTGCTACAGATAGGAAGAGCACATCTGGGTGCTGCTTCAGTATGGGATCAGGTGTGATCTCTTGGTTTAGTAGGAAGCAGTCCTGCGTAGCACTGAGTACAGCTAAGGTAGAGTATGTTGCAGCCTGTTCAGCTAGTTGTGAGGCAGTATGGATACAAAAGCTACTGTCTGAGTTATTTGATCTCCCATTGGATGCTACTGGTATCTTCTGTGAGAACCAGAGTTGTGTGAAGCTGTCTGAGAACCTAGTGTTTCATGACAGGTCGAAACACATAGAGATCAAATATCACTATATCAGGGATATAGTGCAGAGAGGAGCTGTGAAGCTCCTGTATGTTGCGACGGACGAGCAGATTGCAGATGTGCTGACGAATCCACTAGCCAGGATGAAGTTCGAGTACTTCAGGGAGAGGCTGGGTGTTCTTCCGATTGAGGACACTTCGAGGAAGAAGTGATGGACACATTTGCTGAAGCCATTCCAAGCATGTTGGAAGGAGGATCCTTCACATGGCTGTGGATGTAAGTGCTGGATGATGAGCATCAGGATGATGTTCTAGTTTCTGCTGTGTATGATCAGTTGGATCATTTATATGTATATGTATATACGCATCATGTTGGATGTTGGATATGATCAGTTGGATCATTTGTATGTATTTTTGTATATGCATCATGTTGGATGCTTGGACCATGTATCTATATATGTATCAGGTGGATCATGTATGGTGATATGTATCATGTATTTGTATTTGTATCAGGTGGATACACTGTATGATCAGGTGGATCATGTATGATGATATGTATTAGGTAGATACTTGGTATGCATTAGGTAGATGCATTGTATGATCAGGATGATCATGATGACGAGCTTCAGGATGTTGCTCCAGATGATATGTACCAGGACGGTACAGTGATAATGATCAGGATGATCATATGTATCAGGTGGATACAGTACATAATCAGTTGGATTATGTGTGATGATTTCCGAAGACATAGATGCACAGTGCCTTTCTGACATGGTGGTAGATGCGTTCTCCCATGTGCATTGATGTAAGTGCAGATCCTTTTTGACATGGTGGTAGATGCGTTCTCCCATGTGCATTGATGTAAGTGCAGTGCCTTTCCGACATGGTGGTAGATGCGTTCTCCCATGTGCATTGATGTAAGTGCAAAGCCTTTCCGACATGGTGGTAGATGCGTTCTCCCATGTGTGTTGATGTAAGTGCAGAGCCTTTTCGACATGGTGGTAGATGCGTTCTCCCATGTGTGTTGATGTAAGTGCAGGGCCTTTTCGATACGGTGGCAGATGTGTTCTCCCATGGTCGTTGATGTAAGTGCTGTGAGCCCTTCACGGATGGTGGTAGGTTGGTCCTCCCATGCCGTTGAGTGTAAGTGCTATGTGTGTGCATCTGGGTTGTGCTTCGTGATACTCTGTGGCCGTGGACAGGTTGTGCAGTAACATGTAAAAGATCCTGGGAGATCCGATAGGTTGAGCTGTGTGCTCGTAATCAGTCCTGGGATGCTCTTTCGAGGTTTTTTTGACTCACGTAATTATTCTTGAGGATTTCACAGTATGGCCAGTGATGATGAAGACCTGTAGGTGGTGGGCCTACATCCAGTATGAAAAAGGACTGGCTCTGTAGAACTTCCTATGACGAGTAGAGTCAGAGATTGGTTGAGATAGCAGCAGTAGTGACGATGATGATGACGATGATCCCGAGAAGAAGAATTTTCTAGTAGAACTGTGTCGAGAAATACCTTCCTAGTTAAGAGGGAGTGTTGATGTATATGTAACTTCGGAATGTATTTCATATATATTTATTGTACCCTTATAAGAGATGTGTTATTCCTCTATAAGGAAGTGTTGTCATGTGTATTGACAAGTGTCGCAAGTATGTGTACTTGGCGACGGGTTATTAGACTACCATGTGTGGGGTCGACCCTGAAATATATATTATATTGTGGATGTACCTAGCTAGACAAGTCGGCCCCCTAAGGTCACTGGGAAAACAAGTTAGTATAAATAGAGATCGGGAGATCTCTATTTGTATCACTCGGAAACTCACACTTCTCTCACTCAGAAAGTGGCGCACTAGTGAGGAGGAGGATCATCTGCTACTAGGAGACTATCTCAGTGTATTTTGGTTGTACTTTGGTTGAGCCATTGCTCTCTCTATCTTTGAGGAAGTTGTGGGGTTTTTCACCTTAGGGTTTTCCCCACGGAAACTCTGTGTCTCTTGTCTCTCATGCTTTTGATTCTTGTGATGCTTGTCATGCTTATTGTGATTGTCATGCATTGATATATTGTATATGTTATTCTCTCAGTGAATATCCTAGAGTATTGTGAATTAATGCTCAAAATTTAACATTTCCATTAATTAAATAAATTAGAGTTATTTATGCATGAGTGCCAAATGGCCTTCATGCATTTTACTTTTCCTAAACAGGTTTAATTAACTTAACTAAGTTTATTTGTTAATTCACTTTCTTATAATTTTTTTTTTTTAATTCACAATTTAAACAATACATACTTTATTAATATGCCCTAATTAATACTTAGCTAATAATTAATTTTTGGGGTGTTACATACTCCCCCCTTTGGGAAACTTCATCCCAAAGTTATATTCCCCACCACAACAAGGAGATTTAATAATACACAACATAATACAAAAGTTACTTAATTAGTATAGTGGATATTTAGTACTATTGTGAAGGCAAAAATTAATGCGTGTGGCCAACACACAAAAAATTACTCCTGCACTAATACAATCGGACGCCCTAATCACTACATGCTCTTGTTTAATTTCCTAGGATCTAATATGAAACCATTCATACAAGTTATGCATTAATCTCATCATATACTCCATAAACATGACATAACAATAATAACAAATAGATAATAAATCAAGAGAGACTCAATGAGACATAAATACATACACATCCCCCCAAAAACTCCCTCATTCATTACTTACCCTCTTCCTGAGAATCATACCACCCGAGCAACCTCCATAAACCTCCACGCCAAAACTCCAGGTGGTCTCGCTCACTATTGCACGGGCCCTCTACTGTAACCTGTTCGCAGAGAGTACAATAGGCATCAAAATCCATCATAGCTATCCTAGTGGCTAAGCCAATCTGTTACAACCTCATCGACCGCACCAGATTTTGGTATGCTTCTGGTATCCACTAGACCTCATCAGCTGCACTAGATTTTGGTATGCTTCTGGTATCCACTAGACCTCATCAGGTGCACTAGATTTTGGTCTCTTTTTGTCACCTCATTGACCACACCAAATTTTGGTCAACCATGCATCTCGAAAGGTTGCTCCTCACTTCCTCCATATCCCTCCAAGGCAGCCAACCTCGGGCATCAAAATTCTTGTCCATATACCTCCCTCTACGGTTAGTGTATCTTAAGCCATGGACTTCCGGTATTAGACCTCATTGACCGCACCAGATTTTGGTCTCCTCTGGTCACTGTTTCCACCTCTTACACACCTGGGGTTAACACAACAAAAATAGTCAAGCTGCTAGGTGCGTCCTTGGGGGAAAGTATGAGTCAAGTACTGTCACTTGATCTTGAATCCTCCGTTTAGGCTTAAATCCTAATGAAGCCAAGGGGGGTAGACCCTATTAACGTTACTAAGGATTTGGGTGCTTAGTTCTTTTGGATGAAAATTGTTATTTAACATTTTTTTGGAATTAAAACATTGATCAAGATTATTGCAAGATGAAATCAACTATGCAGCATATATGAATATAAATATCATGGCAAAATATAACTTAATGCAAATAACCAATATCAAATACCAGTGCCATGGAGTCAAAGTAAATGTTGCTGTAAAGTAAAGGTTTTGCAATTGTGTTCTTGGTCAATTTTAGGAATTGTTAAGGGATGAGTTAATTAAAGGGAAAATGGGAGCTCCCGATATACCGTGAGGTACAAGGAGTAATGTCCGGAAATTAGGCAAAGGTGGATCCTCACAAATACATGTGGGCTGGAGCAGAGTCTCGAGGGCGTGTTCAACACTACACCAATAAGGATGTAGTATAATGCTGCCCTGAGGTCACTTTCTAGTGGTTCCCGCTTCTTTTGAGAAATTTCCCTACACGTTACTGAATATTCGAGTATTGGATTTTCACTATGTTGAGGGTTATTAATTTTATTAATGTGGGTTTTTATTAAATGTTTAAGAATTAATAAGTTGTTGCGCTCTTTTCTGATTTCCCTAAGATCAGGCTAATGCCCGTAAGGGGAAAGAGAATACTTCGCGAAACAAAAAAATGTCTGTTCAGATTTGAGTGCTTGAAGTAGATGAAGTTAAACAAAATAAATTGAAAAAAAAAGAAATAGATAAACTCACCAAATCTATGTGTCACTTTCTGATCAACCACCACTAATCGACAATGCCTTTGTGTGGAGGTGAGAGCATACTTTGTGGCAATGAGATTGGATTTATTTAATTATTTGCAAAATGAAAATAAAAGAAAATTAAACTACTTGATCAAAGTATACACCTTGCACAAAGTGTTAGAAAAATTCACGCCATGAAAAGGAAAAACGTGAATCCCCCCAGGTGGGATGGGATGTGGGCGTTGTGTGTCCCACTTGCTTGTTTAATAAATTTTACAATACTTGCTTGAATAAGTTCCTCTTAGTCCTTTTAAACTCAGATCTAAGGGATTGCAATTTTAGAAAATGAAATATTGGTAAAAGAGGGTCCTCATAATGTATTTTTGGAACTTTCTGGTGAAAATTGACTAGAGATTCCTTCTCTTTTTTCTTGGACCTGCTAAAAACCAACAAGCTAAAATTACAAGATTAGTGGTTAGAACACATAAAAATACATGAAAATTACAAGATCTATACTTGCAAAAAATATTGGAAACTATTGAGCGTTTTCAAGTATAGAAATGCTAGATCTTGATCTATGAATTTAGCTTTGAAAATAAGACTTTCCTAGATCTATTTGAGAAGTAAGAGATAAAAAATATTTAATCCTTTAGATCTATTCTACTTGCTTCAAAAGAAATGAAAAGGGAAAGAAGAGTTTGTTTGTTTGAAAGAGATAGAAGAATCCAAAACCAAGTCTTTAGCTTGAAAGATTTGGAGAATCAATGCTGCCTGCAAAACAAAAATGTCAACAAGAAATGGTATGACCAGCTGCTAAGTTTGAAGAAGAGTCAAACTAGATCCACTTCCTTTACTTAACACTCTATCTTGCACAGTCTCAAGAACACTTACACATAAACTTGATTAAATCCAGTATATCAATCAAAAGAGACAAGAAGGGTATTAGTATAACCGACTACATGTGCTGCTTCTAAATATCTAAATAATTAAATATAAGTAAGCAAGTCAAATCCAATGAATGCTTACTCTACAGGCTCAAAGTCCTTTCTAAGCTAGATCAATTCACAGTTTATAACATAAGAGCATAAAGAAACTACACTAGATATACCTCAACCAAAATGCATGCATAAGAATGGGCCAACAACAGATAATCATGTAGACCTACAAAGCCTTTTGAAGTATTTTACTCAGTAAACCACAAGCATTACAAGAGAAGAGGTTCTGTGCTATCCTTCATATGCAAATGAGGATCCATGAACTTGCTTAAATATAAAAATGAGAGAGCCAAAGGGGGGGGAGAGGGGGCGCACTTGCCAAGAGAGGGGCGCACTTGCTGAGTTGGAAACATGTTGGCGTGAGATGTAATGAGTTGGAAAAGGCTATTTGTTAGCTTCTTTCCACTTTCTAACTCCATCTCTATGCTTATCTTACACTTGCCAATTTCTTTCTTGGGAGTCGCACCCTCTCCATGAGGAAATGCGCCCTCTCTAATAAGAAACATCCTCTTTCCTTTAAATACAGAGAAAAACACTCACAAGTGTTTTAGAAACCTTAGGAATGTTTCCACTTTGATTCACCAACTCAGAAATTTCAGTTTCAACATGTTTTTTGAGTTTTTAGAAATTGTCGGTTTCTTTATTTTCTCCATTTTTTGGTCTTTTTTACCATTTTCGAGTAATATTCAATTTTGGAGATAAATAATTACTCGAAAACTTAGGAAAATGGGTTTAGGGGTTAAGTGGGTGCTCTAAGTTAGAAAATAAGCACCCCCATGTCTAATTATTCCTCCTAACCACACTTTTATAACAAATTTATTTTTTCCAATTAAACTATTAAAAAATAGCCTAAGTTTATGGAAAAAAATATTATTTTTGTCGGAACTAACTCAAACTCCTAGGGGACCTAGTACATGTCCATACAACTCATTATTGATGTCTAGAATGTAAAATAAATACATAGACACATAGGATTTAATAGCCTCCTAAGGTTTGACCACCATGGTAAATACTCCAGCTTTGGAGGTGTGAGTGAAAAACTCAGGAATTATACGCCACTGAAGCGCAACGCATAATTCCTAAGGTAAAAACACTCTAGAGTATCCCCTTGATAAATAAACCTAAGGTAAGTCAAGTCTGTTACAAAAATACTATGCTTTGACCAACTTATTACAATTCCCCTTAGGGGGTCTGGACATGCAAATCTTACAAAAGGGCGTAAAAATGGCCCAGTGGAATTTTGAACACAGGTGATGAACAATTGAATTTTTCAAGTCTTTGATTGCTCATTGTAAATCCACCTAAGTGCAACTTAGTGGATAACAGTCACCTCATCGCCCGCACCGGATTTTGGTTGACCATGCATCGAAACCGTAGTCGGCATAGGATTAATTGTTCGGTTGTCCCCCAACCCATAAAATTATATAGTATACCTATTCTCAGTCGTGGTTATGGGCCCCTAAGAAGGCATATAAGGACAGTAGTTCCCTGTATCACAGTCTCACTCGCCACCAGGAAGGTGATTAGTACTCATCTCTAAACCAACAAGATTTTTTTATCATCAAAATATTAAGGTGCAACTTTTATTTGCATTTACATTATGAAAAGAAAATTTTTCGATCATGCTCATCCTTTATGAACATTTAAAACATGATGATAACATAAGCCATATATGATATATGCTCAACAGGTCATAATGTATCCATTTCCAATGCCAATTTAAATGACGTGAGAACATAAGCCATATGTCTTCTATACTAGATATATGATAATGTATCCATTTTAAAATGTCAATATAAATAATATGATATCATCAGCCATTATCATCATTTCATCATCACATACTAAAACATAAGTGTGTTATTCTTCATATGAGATCATAATTTGATAAGTATCTAATAAGTGGCATCCTCATAAGTGACATCACATGCAATGAATTTAAATATGTTAAGTATCATAGGAAATCTCCATTCTGCTGAGTATAAAAATAATATTCATCTTGTAAACAACATCACATACTAGAAAATAAAAGAATCACATGAAATCATCATTCTGTCGGTACCCACATCATTAGTATCCACATCATAAGTATCTACATCATGAACATCATCACATATGAGGAAAAAAATAAGTATCCACATCATAAACATCATACTAGAAAATAAGTATCCACATCATAAACATCATCACATACTAGGAAATATAATAAGTATCCACATCATAAGCATCATACTAGAAAATAAGTATCCACATCATAAACATCATCACATACTAGGAAATATAATAAGTTTCCACACCATAAGCATCATACTAGAAAATAAGTATCCACATCATAAATGTCATCACATACTAGGAAATAAAAGTATCTCATGAAATCACAATCCTGTAGAGTATCAGAATAAGTGTCATCATCATAGCTATAAGTCACACATCTAATACTACTAAAAAAGATAGGGAAAATCTCAACGCATAGCGTCTGCATCCTCCCGTGTGGCCAACTCTACACCGTATTGATCCCATTGGATCTTGACCTGGTCCATGATGCATCTACAAAGTCGTTGAGTCCTGCGGTCTAGAATGCAGTATGGTTCGACCTGAATGGCTTGTTCCTCAGAATGTCGCAATGCCTCCAAGTTCAAAATATGAGATGGGTCTGGGATATAGTGCCTAAGTACTGAAACATGAAAAACATTATGCATCTTTTTTAAATGGGGTGGCAGCATAACTTCGGTCAAGCCACTTGGCATCAGTGTAGCTTTTCTTCCGATCATGGGCCTCCTTAAGCATTTGTTTGATCATGGCCATCTATTCCTCCATTTCATGAAGTAGGTCGAGGCCTATTGTAACACAATCCTCTAAACAGTCCCAACTAAGGGGACTCCTACATGGTCTTCCATACAATGCTTCATACGATGCAACACCGAGGGGGATATGGTAGCTATTGTTGTATGCAAACTCTACCAAGGGCCAATATCTCTTCCACTGATTCTACTGGTCCATGAAATAAATCCTCAACATATCCTCCATCACCTGGTTAACCCTCTAATTTTGGCCATCCATTTCAGGATGATATGCGGTACTGAAATTTAATTGCGTGCCCATGGCTCCTTGGAGGCTTTTCCAAAATCTGGACGTGAATTGGGAATCCCTATTTGAAATAATTTTTCGAGAGACTCTATGCAATTGAATTATCTCCTTAGGGAATATTTGGGCAATGGTGGGTGCATTAAAGGTACTTTTTACTGGAATGAAATGAGCACTCTTGGTGAGATTGTCCACCACGACCATGATACAATTGTGTCTCTGGGAGTGGTGGGTAATCCCCCTAAAAAGTCCACAGAAATGAATTCCCATTTGGACTCAGGTATGTCATGAGGCTGAAGCAGTCTTGTCGGGTGGTGGTGATCAACCTTTATCCACTGCCATTACAAACAATGAGATACATAATGCACTATGTCCACCTTCATTCCATTCCAAAAGAATTCCTTTTTCAGTGTTTCATGCATCTTCCGTACCCCGAGGTGGGATAAGTATGGCACTCAATGGACTTCATCCATCACCAAAATTCTAAGCTCCTCATTGGATGGCACATATAATCTTCCCTGAAACCTCAGTAGTCCATTTTCATCCAAGGAATAACCATCAAACCTAGTTAGTGCGGATTCCCCTTTGCTAATGCAGATTGAACTTGAAGGTACCACTAGTCCTTACTTAGATGGTATGTTATTCTATCTCTGAGATCGTTTCTAACAGATACCACTGGGATAAGCTGTGGTCTCCTGCTTAGAGCATTTTCTACCTTGTTCTCCATCCCTTTAATATAGGATATCTTGAAGTCATATTCAATAAACAACTCGCTCTAGCACCAATGGCAGGCATTCATATCCTTCTGAGTGAATATATACTCCAAGCTCCCATGATCTGACTTCAACTCGAATTGGCATCCTATCATGTAATGCCTCCATATTTTAAGTGCCATGACCGTTGATGTCAGTTCCAAATCATGGGCAGCATAGTTAACCTTATGGTTTTTAAGCTTCCCAGAGGAATAATCTATAACCCCACCTTCTTACATCAAGACTGCTCTGAGACCTTCCCCGGAAGCATTGGTGCAAGTGACAAATTGCTTGTCCATATTGGGTACTTTAAGAATTGGAGCGATGGTCAAACGCCTTTTAAGTTCATAAAAGGATCTTTGGCAATTATCAATCCAGCCAAACTTGACCCCCTTTTTCTGCAAGGTCATGATATGTGAAGCGAATCGAGAGAACCCCTCCACGAATATTCTATAATACCCTACTAACCCTAAAAATTTGTGTACTTCCTTGGAATTCTTGGGGGATGACCAACTTAATATGGACTCGATTTTTTCCAAGTCCACGAAGATCTCTTCTACGTTAATGGTGTGACCTAGATATTGAATCTCCTTCTGGAAGAAGTTACATTTGGACAACTTTCCACACAACTTATGCTCCCTAAGGCACTGAAGTTCTAGACTTAGATGCTCTTGATGCTCATGCCCGTTTTGAGAGTATATCAGTATGTCATCCAAGAACACCTGTACAAAGAGATCTAAGTACTTCTCGAACACACTGTTCATCAGGTTCATGACAGTGACAAGGGTATTGGTTAACCCAAATGGCACCACTACGAATTTGCAGTGCCCATACATGGTTCGGAAAGCAGTCTTAGGGATGTCCTCCTCCTTGATCCTCAACTGATGGTAACCTGATCGAAGTTCGATCTTAGAAAATATCGATGCCTCTTTTGACTGGTCAAATAAATCATCAATGCGTGGCATGGGGAACCGGTTCTTGATGGTGGGCTTGTTCAAATACCGGTAATCAATGCACAGACGAAGGGTGCCATCCTTCTTCTTGAAAAATATTACGGGTGCCCCCCAAGGTGATACACTAGGTCATATTAACCACCGATCGACAAGTTCCTTGAGTTGAATACTTAACTCATTGAGTTCTGGTACTGTCATTCGATATGGGGTCTTGGATATTGGTTATGTGCTTGGTTGTAAGGAAATGGTGAATTCAAACTCACGTACTAGGGGTAATCTAGGTAAATCATGGGGAAAAACGTCTACAAACTTAGAGAGGATTGAGTGTGGAATTTCAGAGGTGTTATTTCCTTCTCTTATCACTTCTAAAACATAAATATTGCATCCTTTCCTCATACATTTCTTTACCTTGGAGGTCGAGATAAACCACAGAGAAATGCCTCACTTAAGCCCCTCAATCACTACTAGCTCTTCTAAATCATTATTGCAAAATACTTTCTTCTCATAACAATCGACCAAGGCTCGATGTGATTCCAACCAATCAGTTCCCACTATCACATCATATGCACCTAAAGCAATGCTATACAATTTCATTTTAGTACAAACACTTCCTATTTTAACTATGCAGTTCTTCACCAAGAGACCTACTGGTTGTTCCATCCCGAGGCCATCTCTACTAGGTCAAAGTCATTTTGAGCTTGGGCTGCCAACCCACATCTCTCTAATGCTGAAGGGGAGATGAATCTATCTATATCCCCTGGATTTATCAAAACATACAAGGGGATGCCCTTGATCATACCTGTTGACTCCATGACTATAGCCTGGTGCTCTGCTTGGTAATGGTTGATTGTTGCATGAATCTGATGTTGACCCTAAGGCTGACTAACCCGTTTCCCTCTCTGCTTGACCGAGCGGTCTCGTCAGTAATGGGGACCCTAACATGTAAAACATCTAATCCCAGGGGGGGTGGGAGTGACCGTCTGTACATGACCACCATGAACACCTCCCTGATGATGTCATGATCTTGATCTTGACCCTGTTGTTTTAGGTATAACTCGTGGAACAAAAGGGGATCAGGCTGTCATGCTGGCCATCCTAGCTGGTCCAGAGTGCGCCCCCTATACCTGACTCTCCTGCCCCCTATTTGAAGGGTTCCTGCTTGGCTGAAGTTCCCCTTGGGTACCTGACCCCGGGTATGTACCTATGCCTGTCTCAGTGCATGAAATTCCTTATCATTATTTTTCTTAACTTGCTTGGCTATATTTGTTGTTTCTTCCATGGTGGTGGGTTTCCACATGGCTACTTTAGTGTGGATATCTTCATCCTACCCATGAAAAAACCTTTCAGCCTACCTAGCATCGTCAACCATGTACTTGACATGATGCAACATAGCATAAAATTCAGCTCTCTATCGGCTTGTTCCTTTGTTGGACTGCATGGACGGCTGCCTTTTGTTGATTCTTGTATTTGTCGGACAAATATTTGCTTCTAAATTTCTCCTCAAACAACTCCTACGACACCTCTAAGAGTCCAATGTGCAACTTTTGTTCTATGCTTACCCACTGTTATCACATCCATAGTAGCCTGGGCTACCATGTCTTCAGACCAGTTTTGAGCACATTTTTGAGCCAGTCGTTTTGCTATGATATGCATGAGATCAGTAGTTGATGAGCAATTATTTGATGATCACTCCTTTATCAGCGGACCCAGAGCATATATTTTCAACCTTATGTCAAGACTGAGCCTCGTGACCCCATATTTGATGACCGAGTTAGCCATTTTCTTCCATACAGAGCAGATATGATGGCAGTGCCCATGGTCTATACAACAACAGTGTTCCAGTGTTCAGATGCAGGTATATGACCCAGTAGGCATATGGTTTGTGCATTAGATATTTGTATTGTACTCTTTTACTAATCTTGGTATCTTGACTGGCTATAGGGTGGTCATGATTTGGCGATATTTTATGTGGTTCTTGTTGATGGTTTAGAGTAGAGATGATTCAATTACTTTGGATTAAAGATTCTTGTGGTTACTCATTGGTCATGCCCTCACAATAGTATGGACTTGGTCATTTCCCCCATTATGGTTTTCTAGTCATAGCATCATCTGTCACTTTCCTCATCCATCCGTTATCATCCATGTTTGGTTATATCTTGACTTACACCTTAGATAGTGATATTAAGGACTTCTCCCACCTAGGCCTCTATGTTGGATAGACTCCATGTTGTTTTTGTGTCTCGGCTTTAGAGTGTGTGATTCTAGTCATGGTGATTGTTATCCTTTAGTCCTCGAAACCAAGTATGCCTACCAATAGTGTTGCTAAATACTAAAGCATCAGAACTTAAGTGTGTCGTATTCTAAACGAATGCTAAATCAACAAAAAAATGTTATTAAACACTATGGCAAATATTTATAATAGCTAATAAGTGGCCAAGGGATGAGCACTCATCCTTTATATGATGTAAGGTCGTTTGCCTCGACAGGGAAACATGGTGGTCACTCCATCGCACCTATGGACGGTGGCAGACAATGGAGGTCATACCGAGTCATTATCTGAGGCCCGCAAGGCTATTCAGGGCACTTGCCCTTGGAGGTTGGCTAGTGAAAATATTTTTAAATGAAATAGATGTTAAATATCAAAGTGTAAAGCTAACAATAAATCAAATTTATATAAAGGTTTCTTGTCTAGAGTCTACTGGAAGCAGTCTCATCACTCTACCCATCTGTGAGACACCGTCATCCCCTGTGTGTTTCTCTATCCAGCATATGTGTAGGTGGTCTTCCCTTATTCCTCTATTCGAGAGGTCACAGTGTTGAGGTTGTTAAGTCATACCCTTTATCCTAGCCTTGTTTATTCCACCTTCACCCGTTTATAGCAAAATGAACACGTCCATAAATGAGTATACACTTGAGGTTCTTCTTTTTAGTCAATGGTTACTTTGATCTGGACTTATTATTGATGATTTGTATGTATAATCACCAGTTAAATGCCACTTTATTTTTTAGTCTCGCTATCAATATATTTAAGGGAGCATATCTTATCCATTTTTACTTGCAACATCAGTTGTTTCTAGATTGGGTCATCATTTTGATTAGTTTTGACCTGGTCAACCCAGATCGACCAAGTCAACAACAGTTTCTGAGATGGTTTGGACCAATGATGTTCGAGATTGATTATTCATGGTCCTTTGGTGCCCATTAGATGGTTCCATGCATCAAACAACTATTTCATGTGATGGTTTGTGAGATTTTTATTATTATCAACATTCAAAGACCATTATTTTTATTATCCGGGCATGGATGAACTCACATATGATTATATTGATGGTCACATGGTGTATGAGTACTCATTCATACTTGATTTGGACTTTCTAAGTCCAATGGGACACTCAGTTTTCAGTTCCGGGCACTTTCAGTTGATTTTGTGGTTAGTTCATCACTTTGCAGTAGATTGCCATATACAAATGGCTTGTACAGCACTTGCACAGATCATTTTATTTATCCTAGGGAGATACAGAGGATATATGGGGTGTAGCTACTTGTTTTTACCATATTCCCATATCCACAGACACATTGGTACAATCAGATGGGTGCATAGGGCACTTGGCAGTGAGTTACAATCAATTTTATCTTTTCTACGTGATGTTCCGACAGTTAAAAATGGAATAATGACTAACAAAGGAAATCAATTTGGCTTAGTAAGGCAAGTAAATTGCAAGGGGTTTGATCTGAGACTTATTGTGATGCATTATACATCTTCGGGCATAGTCTTCATCTTCAGTGGAGTGCACACATCCTCTCAGTCATCTCATGAGGGCGTCTTCTTATGTATTGGTGACTTTAGTCACTTCATGATGTATCTTGTACTTATTGTATATGGGGCTTGGTCTAGTGAGTATTTTTTTACCTCCTCGACCCCCCCAACATGATGTTATGTTGTGTTCCTAGTCACACATGTGTCATACGTCCCCCCTAAGGTGTCATTGAGGGAACACGTCCCCCTTCTTTTGAGTGATCCATGTATTATGTTTCCGGCTCATATTAGCTGTTGATCTCATTGTATTATCTTATGATCTCAACAAATCATATAAAAACTGGTTAGGGTTTTGGTCTCTCCCAATTCTATTTAAATGAGAGAAACCCCTCATTGTAAACGAACTTTGGCTCTTGGAATTTTCATAATAAAGAGATTTTTGCAAAAATTCTTGGATCTTCTTTGTGGGATGTTCTTGTAATTGATTGGAGAGTCTATTTCTCTTAGCATTTGAGATATTTTTGTGGATCCAAAATATTTTTGTGGAGATAATGTTTAACTGCAGGAAGGCAACTTCAATTTGGGCATTTTTGTAGGGGTTCCTCAACTCGTTTCTCTTGAAGCCATTTTGTAATAGGGGGTTTTCAATAACATCTTTGATCTTTGATATTTCTCATGCTTTTACAATCTATTTCTTCATAGCATCAAATCTCACTTCGGTAGTTTGTTTGTGCAGGAGAGAGGGACACACTACCTTCCTTGGGAAAATAGATTTCACTTGGGTACACCATCAAATCATCTCAAATTGATTGAGAAGAGATAGATCATCACTTGAAAGGAATCTACAAGATTTTCCGGGTATGATCTACTCATAATATTTTGTTTTGAAATTCTAAACCATTGACTATTAAATTTTACTGCTGAAACCCTAATTGCCATAAGTTATAAAAATTCTATATCTCAATTGATTTGGAATCTTGGCCAAAGATTTATGGGTTTTTCTCTTTAGGCCTAGTCCGAAGTGGGTCTCCTAGGGCATCACCCTTAAGGGACTCCATCTTTCCCAAATCCCTAGGCATTGGTCATTAACCCTTGCGCCCTCCTTGATTTTGCCTTGCTTCTAGGTTGTTTGAGTTTCATTTTGGCTTGTGAGCTAAGCTACTGTCGAATATATCATCTAGCTGTGCTAGAAAGCCTTAATTCATCCAAATCTATCACCTTGGACCATTTTCCAAAGATCTAATTAGCGTTTCCCAAGGAAGCTAGATTTGATCATTTATCCTAGCACTTACATCCTAGATGCATTCTTGATTTCTATGTCATTGTGACTAAAGTGCTTTTTTGGTCATAATATTTATCTCCTTTAAGCCTCTACAGTGATTTCATCCCTTAGATCTAGGGTTCCATCTTTCACCTTACGTATTCTAGCCTTTAGTCTGATCTGGTGACTGGATTAGATCTCTCATATTGTGAGTAGATCAGGATCTCCCCCTTTTCTATCTCGAGCTTTGATAGCATAAAGTGAAGAGTGCCTCGTTTAGCGTGAAAACCAATCCATCTGGGGATCGAGGCCCTCTTAGGTCACCTCTTTAGTTGTCCATCTCCTCTATCGTCCTTTATAGGATCATATTTTGGGGCCACTAGAAGTTGTGTGATAATACCCACCACATTAGATCTTTTTCTTTCAGCAGGCTCATCGCTATCGAAGCTCGTTCATTTGTGGTGTAGTCCTTAAAACTAAGGGCCCTCGTAATTGACATCAACCATGATTCTGCCACTAACCCTTCTTGTTTCCTCATGAATTCTGGTAGGTTAGACTTGTGCACCTCCTTCATAACATCCAATGGTGCTCTTACACCCTTCAAGGAAGACAATTGTTCTTGATCTTGTTTATATTTTTGCTCAAGCTCCTGATCTTGGTTTGGATTAGGATTATGCACCACATTCTGATTTTGGCTCTACCCAACCATCCAATCCCTAATCATGTAAGACATTTCTCCTAGGGAGCACAATATGGCTTGTTGTACAAGTGAACCAGCCTCATCATTGGCAGAAGATTTCCAATGACTTTTTAATGCCATTACCCTCTGGAATTAACAAGAGGGACGATTAAATTAGTTTGGTTCTATTAACGATAGAAAGGTAAAGTTTTAGTTTTAGGGTAAATGAACCACACATAAATAAATACAGTGTTCCAACTACCACCGATTTACAAAAGAAAAGTCAGAAATTAGTATTGTTATCACTCAATCTTTAGCTGCCACTAGATGTATCCCATATGGGACGGTAGAGGAGAGGGAAACCAAGTTAGTGACACTTCAAGCACCAAGCCCACCACTCAAGTGAGCGATTGTCACACCGAACAAGGTGCTTGTTGCTTTGGACGAGGCACGAGGACAAGTCAAAGGGGAGACCCTGTTCAACCAGCGATGGTTGAGACTTAAAATAAGACACCTAAAACCCCAAAATAAGAAATAAAAGACAAGGAAGAAGTTCCTAAGTGTCCTAAGATTGTTTCCAACCAAAACACTGAAATTTTGTATGAGATAGAAGCATTTGATTAACTTATTTCAGATCTGATAGGTGGATGAAAAATAGTGAATTTGAAAGATTAAATGGCTAGAAATTGCTCTAAGGACTAAATTAGTGGTAGAAGTAAAAATAAGGTTCCTGCCTATGGGAGGAATTTGACTTAAAATGCTCAAGCATGCATAACATAAATACAATCGGTGATTTACTAACTCTTCTAGCACATTTAAACTTGGTATTTAGTGATGGTAAATCAAGGAGAACCAAAACCAAGCCTACCCACAATCCCAAAACCAAAAGAAAGCTTGAAAATGCACAAAAATGCCCAAGGAGGGCTCATACGAACAAGCTAACCAGTGCCAAAATATGGGTAAATGGAGTTCAAAATGCACGGGATTTTGTATTTGGGGTTTTCTAAGCTAAACTAAAATGGGTATTAAACAGAAAATAAATCCTACTGTTAAATTATGAAATGTGAGAATTTGGGGGTGTTATATCTATAACATTTTATCTCTAAGTGTCCATAAATTTAAATAAAGAGAAGAGTAGAAGATAAATTACTTGGTAGTGATGGATGAATTTAGCTTGGATGAATACTACCCCCACAAAGATAAAATGCCAAACTTGGAAGAGCTCCCTCTTTGATTTTCTATTGCCGAAATGCCCAAGTGCGCCCTCCTCCACCCGCCACAAAGAGAGTTAAATGAGAAATTGAAGCAAGTGCAAAAATAAACCACTGAAAGCGAGAGACAAATGATGAGGAAATGAATAACAATAATATAAATTCACTCATTGTTGTTTAAATTCTGGAAAGGGAGTAAAAATGGAGTTTTTCTCCAAGTGGTGCGCCCCTCTCAGGATGGTCTCTAATTCTGCAAAACAAACCAGCAAGCAAATGATATGGAAATCACATAACAAGCTTAGCAATGCATCGGAAACATAGCATTCAATCACCACAAGAACATCCAACTTATAAACCACCAAGAATTTCTCGAGTGATTTTTCTCTCTATTCAAAATTCAAGTGCCAAGAGTGCCAAGAAGCCCATACAATGAGTGAGTTCTCTCTTAAATAGAGAAACTCAATACAAAATCCCTATCCAAAGAGATCAATGGCTGAGATTAAATCATCTCAACCACACATCAATGGCTAAGATCATCCCTCAATGTTGTGATGAGCAAGCTACACGAGGGGGGGGGCGAATTCCTCTACATGCCCTAGTTGAACAACATACTAGTGTCATAAAACATGAATTACATGAGGACAGGGGCTGACTAGGGGTCTATGTCTCCCTAAGGCACCTTCTTTTACAAAGTATTTGTGCCCATACATCAAAAACATAAGTGGAAAAGCCCCTAATGGAGCAAATTCGCCCCCCTTGTGGAGCTGGGCCATATGAGGGCCCCACATCAAGTAGATAATGTCCAAACTATAGTCCAAAGTACCAAATATTTACCCCTTACCTTTACTTACCCATGCACTTGCCACTTTAATGTTGAACTTAGCCAAAGTCTGAATTTTCCATTTAATTTAAGCTAGTTTATATGGATGAACATGAAAATTGAAATTCGAACCCCTAAACAACAGCGAGTTCCCTTACATTATAGGCTACTTAAACTTATTGGAGCAGTAAGACTCCCCTACTAAGCCAATTATCAGGATTGGACTAAATATCCCTCTTCTAATGTCCTCATTTAAAGAAATATAAAACAAAAAGAAAATATTTTCAGGCATGGTATACGCGGCTGATGAATGTCTTTTACAGAGCGAGGCGAGCATTTGGGGCTGCCTCTCATTGCCACGGATGATATCATCTCTAGGCAGTGCCATGATGGTAATACCATGCAACCTCCTCTAGCAAAATATACAACAGATTTGGCTGAGACGCTGAAACAATTTGAAGATACAATTCGATGATACAGTCGTATTGCAACAACAACAGAATGGGAAACCTCCGATCAATAGCCATTATTATAGCTATGAAGTTACCACCATGACTAAAGTCGGTAGCAGGACCGGGTTAAAACATGTATCCATTGACATAGAAAGACCATCAGACAACGAACTTCATCTAGACTTTGACAACAGGTTACATTGTATAGGAAGCGAGACATACATTAGACCAGATCTTCTGGTGCTACCAAGTCCTTTGATCGGTCATCTACCAGGAGTTTCTTTCCGATAGAGCCTGTCCTCAATACTGGTAAATGGGCATCACTCATTGTGAACCAAGCTATTCAAGAGCATACAACTTTTTATTAGTATTAATGTTAAATTAAATTTATATTCTGTTACAACTTCTTATTATCAGTATTAATGTTAAATTAATGGATGCATAATAAATAAATAATAAATAACATTTCCATGCAGTTCAGAGGATCAAAGTTCGAATCCCATAAACACTTTCGAATTTCAATATTATTGTTTTTTTTTTACTGTTTTTTCAAATTTCAGTAGGTCAGTTTTAGGAGAACCAAAGGTGGAGCACTCTCGAATAATCCTCCGACAAGGATTTCATCTCTTGAAGAAAACGATAATTGATCCAATGCTTCAACATATCGCAGTGAGATAACTAATAATGCTCCAATTGTTAACAAACCAACTAATTATTGTTTTATAAAAAAATTATAAATATAAATATAAATCATTTATTTTATTTATAAAAAAACAATAAAAATACATTAAAATATAAATAATTTTCCAAATATAAAGTTCACTCTTGTTTACTTTCCTTCTACTTTAAAAATTGTCACTCTGCTTGGAAACTATTCGTTAGGATTGCCAATCTGCAAACAACCAAATCAGGGGGTTATACCTATATCATTGTAAGGTAAGAAGCGGCGGAATAGCTATGAATCAAACATTACAAGGGCAGGGCTTTGAGGGAACATGGCACGTCAACCTAAACATATATCAATACTGTGGTGCTATTGTCTGACCACGTTTCTTTGCTATTGTCTCCATGGCACATCACATCCATAAAAATGCCCTGGCAATGGTGGGTTTCTTGTTCGACTTGTTCGCCTTCTGCAAATGTGGTAAGCATTAGTGTAAGCATATTTTGTCGAGTTTTGTTGAGTTATCTAATGAAGTCCTCTTGTTGTAGGAAGGAACTTAGGGGTAGTCGTGTTAGAATCCCTAGGGGAAGTCGTGTTAGATCCCCCCCAAAAAAGTCTTGAAAATTGGACTTTTGGGGGAGGTTCTTAAAAAACTGTCCCCAAAAGTCCAATTCTCATTACTTTATTGTTTGGGGGAAAGGGGTTTAAGAACCGCCCCTAAAACCCTAAAACAACTTTTGGGGGTGGTTTCAGCGAAACCACCTCAAGCCAAAACCGCCCCTAAAAGGGTAAATTCTTGTAGTGGTAGTTTGGTTATTTTACGAGGTGTTGGAGATATATGCGTAAGCCACTAGAATGGAAATATATGGATTCAAGTATTCCTTAGCATGTCACGGCTTAAATAATTGACAAGAGGAGTCCTTACTATAGTTATGGCCTTGTAATATTGTTGTTTTCAACATATTTCTAAAGTACATGGGCTTCGAGTTTAAGCGAAACAATTTTTAGATCAGGAAATGAAAAATTTTCAAGTTTTAATAGGGCTCTTGCTATCATTATGTGGAAGAAATATGTGTGGTTACAGATGTTCTTAATAGGAATCATGGACGTCCATGTTTGTTGGATATAATAGACATGAGTAGTGAGAAAAACAAGACTAAAAATCTTATATCTTAAAATTTCTTGATTCCTTTTTTATTTATTTGTATTCTAGGCATTATGCAAGAGGCACTACATCTTGTAAAACAACAAACAAAGCTAGAAAAAATCCAAAAATTAAGGATGATTATGGATAAACCATCACCAATATGCTTGCCAATACTATTGTTTTGGGAATCCCCTAAATGTTCCTAGGCTTATTATTCAGAGAGTGTGTAAATCTCTCCGACAATTGAGAATGCAAATTTCTATATTCTTCCCTTAATCTATATGCAAGTCATATATCCAAATGAAAGAGAGGAAGAAAGAGGAAAAAAATGTTTCTTATTAATATGAAAAGGAAACATTACAAGTACAACATGAATACCTAGTTTCTTATTACCATGTATCCTTCACGAGGGCTCAAATTCTTTTCCCTTAGCCACATACTTCAATACTTTGTTGATGGTGATCTACAGTGTCGCATGCAAGAACCGATCTATCAATATTTTGATCTCCATTCAATATCTCTACACTTCTAGAGATAATAACTCCCCCTTAACAATAAATACATGAGCTTCAGACTACTTTTACTTTCTTTGAATCCTCCCAGTTCTTGCATGCTTGATAGCAATTTTCCTATATGCTTCTCTTAGCCACAAATCTTCCATTTATAGGCTAAGAAGGTGGCATGGTTAAGATTAAGAGTGAATGCATATCACATCAATTTTGTCCATGCATGATCTGAACTTGTAGATTTTATGACTCCCAAAATTTCTTCATTGTATTATGGCTTTTGATATGTGTCTATGGTTCTTGTACAAAACAACTACAGTTGGCCACTATTCTCCTTTAAAAGAACTACGCGGGTCATTCTATTCTTCAAGGAAAAGCATGACCACATGTTCTTAAGAACAAAAACAATTGATCTAAATCTTAGAGTCGTCCCTTGTTTCAATCATTTTGACTGGTAGTATCATATATTCATCTTCCTCATATCAAGGGTGTGAAATATCCATATAACACATATAATTTACATCTCTTCGAGGTTTACTATTTTTTCTTTTGGTTATAGGAAATCAAACTTGACAATATTGATGTAAATTCAAAATGCACAATGCAATGCATCAACAATATCGATGGACTCTTTAGTTTTTACTTTTGGATGAAGGTTATGTGCTTGGCATGTAGTTAAAGAATGGAACATTAATTTTTTTGCTTGAAATAAAAGTGATACGATTTTTTTCTTCAAAAACACAAACAAATAGAGGAATCCCCAATGGCTATCTCAATCAATTGAACCATTCACCCAAGGCATGTTTCTAATGGGAAATCCTTAGGACATAGGTTCAAATATAGCCAAATCTCTCATGGTTACCAACCACTATTTGGTCCAATAGTTGAGCCAGCCTTCGTCGGTATATTCCTAGGGAAAAGGGGCATTTGAGGTTTTCCTTGGGAAATAAATATACTCTCTCTCTCTCTCTCTCTCTCAACATATGGTGACACTACTATTGTTCACCAACATAAATGTATGTGTGTTAAGAAAAAGTAAAAATCAAAGCACCAATCAAAGGTGATTATGATATGATTTGATAGTTTGTAGACAAAGGTGGAGTTAGTTGTATACTCCCACACATGAATAAAGTTATAAAATAAATGATAAGAATGTAATTATTAGTCCATTTCTGTCGCGAGTAGGGATTTTTAATAGTAATTGGATCCTACCAATGTGCATGTTTTTAGAAATTGATGTCATCATGTTCTTTAGCTAATGTATTGAAATTTATTCAATTCTTGAAAGTGTGACTTATGGGATGTTTTGATTTTTTCTACTTGGAGGAACATGGTGATTTGAGATGATATTGTCAAGCTTTGGTTTATAGCATTTCCTATGTTTCATATATTTTGTTCTTCATTGAGCATTTTCTTGGTTATATTTTGCTTTTGATGTATGTATTCAATGCAATTGTTAATTTTATGACAATACACTTCCCTGTTCTAAATTTCCCTTACAATCTACGATTCTTGGAAATGAATAGGACAACTTGCCTCCACCGCCTCACCGCTTCCCATCGACTCCTCCATCCCCTAACTACTTCCCAACACACCGACTCTTGTTTGTCTATGTCGCTTCGAGCTGCAACGCAAGGTTAGTAGACTAGATAAACTCGAGCATTTTACTCCAAAACCAAATACTAGATTTGCACAAATTTTAGAGTTTGAGAATTACCCAATCATAGAGTTTCTCTTACTCCATGTTGTAACTAATACATAGGAAACAAGGAATGTTGGATCAAAAGATCAAGAGTTTGAGTTGCAGTGAGCGACTTCTTTAGTGGTCTTTTTGTATAGTTTTTTATCTTCTCTCCCATGGAAAAAGTATGGGGCCCCTACTATTTAGTTGCATGAGGAATATAGATTATATATCGTAGATCCTGCTGAATATTAACCTCTCGTGTTTCCATATCATGAAAACAATTAGTTTCCTCCATTTGTTAACACATTGTGATGACTGAAATTCACTCGTTTGAGATTGCTCTCCTATTTTTGGTAAACTAAATACAAACACAAATTCAGAAGCATAAATATTTTTTTATTTAAATGCTTTTCACATTGTCACCTTAGGTTTAGAATCAAAATTGCAGTACGATAGCAAATGTGACCATATTCCTCATGTTGCGAAGCTAGAAATAATTGCAAATAAAATAATAAAGTTTACGAAGGGAAAACATGCAAAAATAACTTATTAACAATGTATTGGATAATATTTGACCTATCATGTTTCATGCGAACACTAGCTTTTGCACGAAATTTTAACCTATACAAATTGACTCTTAAATTAGAGAAAGGGTTATGATAAGTAAACTTTTACTTGAAGGATGATACATTTGATAACAAAAGATAGACACATAGATCACTAGATCCTTTATATTTGACTTATAAATTTGATGAGAAAACACGAATAAAAAATATTTCTAATAAACTCATTAACCATGACTTCATTTTTTTGGAAATAATAGTTTACTTCAAACATATAAAAATTAGAATATAAAAAAAAAACTTAATTTAACAAAGGATATCATTAAATTTCTAAATTATATCTCACATTATAGTGCATCAACAATTCTATCACCCATGCTAACACCTATAATTTATTAATTATTTTAAAAATTCAACATATTATATATATATATATATATATATATATATATATATTCAACATAACAATTTTACTATAATTATATAAAATCATTATACAAATTTCTTACCTTGATAATTCACCCCTTTCTTTTCATTTGCCGTTTTTTAATCAACTTTGCAAAATTTAAAATCCGTTTGTTCCAACAAAATTTGGAACCTTTGTTTACAACATAATTCCTATTAGGATCGGCTTCAAAGGAAATGGAAAAGCGAAAAAGAAAAAAATATTATAACAACTATTAGATTAGGGATCCCCATGTTGAAATTAATTTTAGAGACAACTATTATTGTTGGTTTTTATATTGCTTAAACAAACTCCTTTCAAACCGAAAACCATAATGAGGTCTCTCTATATGGTTAATACACACATGATATTTTAATTAAAAATAATAATTTAATGGTAAGATTATTTTAATTATCATTAATAACTTGTGCATGCCGGAAAAGAAAAACTTTGGGAAAGGATGGAATATATATGTATATTTAAATAAAAACATACTTATATAAAAAATAAAAAAAATAAAAAAAATAAAAAATGAAAGGATGCAAATGACTTAATATAAATTATACAATCATAATTGAGGAAGGGAACCTCTAAAGATTAATATTTTTTTTGAAAATGAGAAGGTTATATATTGAGTCAAAAGATCTGATTTTTTTTACAATAAGCAAGTATAATTAGTACAATCCCTGACCCTTAAGGAGTGCGAAGTTTTCTAGATAGTGAGTCTTATTTTTCTTTCTTTATTTTCCCAGATTACATGGGTAAGTTCTAATACATTGATTGGATAAACAAACACATAAGCAATACAAACTAAAATAATCCAACTCAAAGAATAAAATAGAAAATCTTGTGTAGCCACTCATTAGACAAAGCTTCAAGGATCAAGGGTTTCATAAATGATTACATCGAGAGGCGCTTTCTACAGCCCAAATGAGTACGATGTGTCACATCTGTAACTTTGACGTAGCACATGTCGACTCCAAAATAACAATGTAAAAAGTATATATATAGCCAAGCACATGCTGACTCCAAAATTAAATTAACTACATTGTAAAAACACATTTATATAAATATATATCCAGTTTCAATTTCAATGAATTCCATTGATAAAGTAGCTTGACCTAACAATGTTAAAGATTAAATTGATGCTACATGAAAAAAAATGAATGCTCATATTTAATATTTTCTTAACAAAATTGTCATGCATTTGGATTGTTTGAAACTCAACGTTTCAAGATACCAACTGGGCTCATCATAAAGAGAAAAGAATCCACTTGATAATGAAATAGGTGGCTTGAAACTAAGCTTCAAACAATCCAAATGCAACATTCCAAGAATTGTAATTTATCCCTATGTAAGAAAATGAATCATAAAATTAACATGCTTCAAGTGATAATTGATAGTTATATTAGCATTTAAATGTACATGCTATAATAACACAGTCAAATTCTAAGATTTTGTAACCAGGGATATGAAATAAAGGAGTTCACACATCAGTTTCAAATATTATTGAAAAATCTAATTTGAAATTTATATATACAACATAATGAATTTCTTACATATGTTAATTATTGAATTTCTTTAATTTAACTTAACTATTTCATATATGACTATCCAAATAAAAATTCATATGCACACTATATCTCAATAAAATAATAAAAATGATTAAAATATTAAACATCCATATTTGCGTCATGATCTAATATCCCTCTAACATCCCTCTAATTTGAAACCTATGCATTGAGAAATGTAAGATAATCTAATGT
This sequence comes from Larix kaempferi, assembly GCA_027924585.1. Lineage (NCBI taxonomy): Eukaryota > Viridiplantae > Streptophyta > Pinopsida > Pinales > Pinaceae > Larix > Larix kaempferi. The sequence continues at coordinate 545,225 of BSBM01000633.1, read as the reverse complement.
TTTTTTTTCAAGCCAAAAAAATGATAACTTGTTATTCTTGTGGAATCAAAGTTACATCAAAATACATAGCCACATAGAAGTGTTGTCTGGATAAGCTACCCATACTGAAACATACTACAAATACCCCGACAAATCTATTTATCAAGATAAACATAATTCAAGCTAATACAAGCAATCAACTGACCATCATGGACCATGGAGACTATAATCCCCCAGAAAAAAAGACATAAGACTGATTACAAAAAGAGTTGCGTCCAACCATACTAGCACATCAAGCAAAAAGGAACCAGGCTAAAACAAAAAGTGAGTTCCTACATCAATAGGAACATCATTAAAAAATTCTTCATAATGAATAAATCCATGCATGTGTCCCACCGCAGCCTTTGATAAGCGATCAACATCCATGTTAAACTCTGGGTAGATATGGCTAAAAGAGAGTTGATTAAAAAACTCCTTTAACTCCAAAATTCTAGTCATCTAATGAATAAGATGAAGGAAATTTAATGAATATTTCCCTGCGATCCAGTTAATAATAACCTGTGAATCCCCTGCCACCTGTAACATTTGAATACCTCTATGCCTGGCAATCCACAAAATACCCCACAAAGCCAGCAACTCCACCTTTGTATTAGTTCCAGTTCCAACACTCATCCTAAGCTTAATGGTGTGTCCCGAATTTATATGTAACACCATACCAGCTCCACAAAGACCCTCTCTCTGAGCCCCATCAAAATAGATGACAGAGTACGAAGTGTCAAAAAGAGGAGGAATAAGAGATCTCTTTTTTTTCTTTACCTTCTTCAGGCTTACTTCCCTATACTAATCGATTGCTCTACAAGCTTCCTGGAAGAAATTTGGCCTTTTATTTTAAAAAATAAGGCGGTTCCTTTGTTTCTAAACTTCCTAGAATATAAAAAGAGGCAACTCGAGAAATCTAGGCTTCATAAGACACCAATACCGTATACTATCCTGAAAATTATCTTGATTCCAACTGTCCTTGAAATGTAAGATCTCTTGATAGGTTTTCCAGACATTAGTTATAAATGTGCAAGTCACGAAAAGGTGAGACACAGATTCAATGTTCTGAGAGCAGAGAAAGAAAATACCCAGGCCAATAAAGCCATGTATCAATTAATTGTCCCACGTAAGAACTTTGTTTTCCAAGCGTAACCAAATAAAATAACAGATCTTCGTAGGAATTTTTCATTTCCATATCTATGAAGACCACCAAGAAGGCTCCTTTACCACATGTTCGGACACCAGAAAGTCATATGCATACTTTGCAGTAATGTTACCGTTTGAATCTTCCCAATCCCACACTAAACAATCAGGTTTATCCGTCAAGCGAATACCAGCTGCACTTAAATTTAAAACGTACCTTTTCCATTCACCAACCTCTTTGCCAGAATGTCCCAAATCAGTAGATTGCATCCATGCAGAAAAATAAGACCCAGTAGATCCCTTGATATGAGATAATCTAATGTTATTGATTTAAGTGATTACATTTTGTATCATTTCATTCTTGCCAAATCAAGTTAAGAGCTTGAATGGTGTTCGAATTGAATCTTCTTTACCCTAATATATTTAGTTACCACAGTTAGCTGAGTAGTTAGAATCACCACAATTAAATAGTTCAAACCCTTCTCCGATTCAATTACTATTTTAAATATATATCGGAATCTAATATTATAATGGGGTAGTTCAATAATTAAGTTTGTACATGAAATATTTTACTTGAAGTAACTATGGATGGGTATCTTCACCCTAATTTAATTTACTGAAACGACACTCAGTAGCCAAAATCTAGGAGTTCAGTTGATCACCAAATCATTATTGGAGCCAAAAACCTCGTGGTTAATCCATTCATTCTATCCAAAGCTTTCCATTAATATGTAACGCAAACATGCGAATTAGGAAATGTGGTATGATCTAATAGTATTGTTAAGATGTATTGATTTCAGTGATATTACATTTTGTATGATATCATACATCTAATAGTCAAAACCCTAATCTAATTTAATTTCCACAATTAGTCAAGTAGATAGAACCACCATAGTTAAATAGTCAAAACCCTAATATAATTCAATTTCCATAGTTATACAATTGGAAAGAATCACCGCTATTAAATAGTCAAATCCCTAATCTAATTCAATTACATTGAGGGATGTCTATGATCTATTGATCTATGTATTTAGATGGAGATTTGTGTTATGATTTAATGCATATATGTGCATTGCGAAATGTTATATGATCTAATAGTATTGTTAAGATGTATTTATTTATGAGTGATTACATTTTGTATGATACCATTCAGTTAAATAGTCATAACCCTAATTTGATTTAGTTACCATAGTTAGCCAAGTAGATAGAATCACCACAGTTATGTAATATGGTTTAATAGTATTATTAAGATGCATTGATTTCAATGATATTACATTTAGTTAAATAGTCAAAATCCTAATATCATTCAATTACTATAGTTAGCAAAGTATATAGAATCACCATAGTTAAATAGTAAAAACCCTAATTTGATTTAGTTACCACACTTAGGCGAGTAGATTGAATGACCACATTTAAAAATTAAAAACCCTAATATGATTTAGTTGTAACCAAAGTTAGCCAAGTAGATAGAACTACCATAGTTAAATAGTCAAAAACCTAATCTAATTTAGTTTCCGTAGTTAGTCGATTGAATAGAATCACCATTGTTAAATAGTCAAAGCCCTAATCTGATTCAGTTACACTGGGGGACATCTATGATCTATTGATCTATGTCTTTAGATGAATATTTGCGTTATGATTTAATGCAAATTTGTGCATTGAGAAATGCAATATGATATAATAGTATTGTTAAGAAGCATTGATTTCAATGATTACATTTTGTATGATACCATTCGATTAAATAGTCAAAACCCCGATTTGATTTAGTTACCGGAGTTAGCCAAGTAGAGATAATCACCACAACTATGTAATATGATCTAATAGTATTGTTAAGATGCATTGATTTCAATGATACTTACATTTTATATGATATCATTCAGTTAAATAGTCAAAACCCTAATCTAATTTAGTTGTCGCAGTTTTCCAAGTACATAGAATCACCGCAGTTAAATAATCAAACACTAATTTGATTTAGTTACCACAGCTGGGAAAGTAGATAGAATGACCACACTTAAAAATTAAAAACCCTAATATGATTTACTTACCACAGTTAGTCGAGTACATAGAATCACCACAAATAGATAGTCCAAACCCTAATATAAACTGGTTAAAATTTTGACTACATATTGGCATCTCATATTCTAATGTGGTGACTCAGTAATCTAAGTTTGTATATGAAATATTTAACTAAAGCAATTGTGGCTAACTATCTTCTCCCTATACGAATTCATAAAGTATATCTAAAGAACTACATCTGATTGTTGATAGAATCACCATAATTAAATGGTTAAACCTTAATATAATTTACATAAATGACACTTACCAAATAGAATCCAGGAGTTCAGTAGATCGCCAAGACATTGTTCGATCTGAAAAACCCACTATTGATCCATTCATTACGACGGAAGCTTCATATCCATCTTTTCTCACCATTTTGTATGACATCATTCAATTATGACCATTTTGTATGATATTATTTAGTTAAATATTTGAAAGCCTAAACTAATACAATTTTCACAATTAACTAAGTAGATAGAATTACCACCATTAAATAGTTGAAACCCTAATATGATTTAGTTACACTGAAGGACATGTATGATCTATTAAAATATCTCTTTAGATAAAGATTTGTGTTATGATCTAACATCCATCTAATTTGAAATATGCGCACTGAGAAATACAATATGATTTAATAGTATTGTTAAGATGCATTGATTTCATTGATATTACATTGTGTATGATGTCATTAAGTTAAATGGCCAAAACCCTAGTCTGATTGAGTTTGATTACTCTATAGTATATATGTAATTCATCATTAAATTTCATTGCATTCTTTCACATGTATATTCACTAAACGTGATTAATTTATTACATTTCAATGTGGTAATTTTGGTTCTTAAGTACCATTGTCTTGATGCAGCCACTATGATTAGTTGGATCTATTAAGAGTGAAGAGGGATCAAATCCCTTTTAGACTCCTAAACTTCCACTCACATTGAAGTTGAAACACTATTTTTTCAAACCTACATAAAAAGGGAAATAACTAAAGTTACTCTCGGTGCTCTAGATGTTATCATGTACAAATAAATCTAGTTGGTATCATATGTCGACTGAATTTAAAATTTTACACATAAACTAAAAATAATAAAACAAACATAAATCTATTTTAAACTTGGATCTAAGCATCAAGAAGGATCAAAATTTTTGAGGTATAATTTTTTATCTTCAATTTTTTACACATCAAGAAAAACAATGACACAATTTGATCCCTAGTAGTACTTGATAGATCCAAGTTTAAGATGGATTTGTATCTATGTTAATGTAACCTATTTAAAAGAACTAGAAGTTTAAATAAAGATTTTATCAAAAATATCATTAAACAAAGTTTTATCAACTAAATAATATTCAAATAGTAGCATGCCTAGAATATTAGCATCCCTATAATATAGTTTTTTTTGTAGTATCATGCCTAGCATATTAGCCTCCCTATAATATAGTTCGCTTTATGTACTTTTTGAAGGAAATAAATGTGAAAAAATAAAACAATAAGTATTATTGTAAGACCGAGGCTTAAGTAAAACAAGCTAGTGAATCCACATTTTTCAAAGATCTCGGACAATCTGGGGGACTGATGCTGTCAGACAATCTAGGGGACTGTTATCTGCTTGGAACCCGCGTTTTTAGAAGCTCTCGGCCTTTACCTCACATATGGGGATGATTCTAAAAGGTAGTGTCTTGGGGTTCTCAGGTGAACTAAATTTGGTGAATTGCTATGGTCCCGACTCAAAGAGAAAAATCTACTGGGAACAAGCAAATCAATTGGGATTACTTCAGCTCCATAACCTGATATTAGTAGGTGATTTAAATTTCACCTTGTATGTGGTGGAAACTTAGGGGGTATCTTCCATGCTCGACAGGTTAACCTAGTTTTTGCAGGAAACAATCTCTAAGGCAGGCTTAAATGATATTGAACCGATGTCGGTTGGCCCAACTTGGAGCAATGGTAGGAAGGTTATTGAAAAGGTATCCAAAATACTTGACAGGTTCTTACTTGGAGACAATATTCTGGAAGTGGTACATAGATACAGATCATGGATTGAATTTTCATCAATATCGGATCATCTCCTGATTTTTCTTCAATTGGATTTCGATGGCCAAAGGAAACCCATACCCTTTTAAATTTAATCACGCATGGATAAAAGATGAAGATTTTAAAAATTTGGTACGGGAAGTTTGGCATAATTCAGACAATGCAGTCAACGGTAATCCCTCCCCAAAAATGGTCCAAAGACTAAAGTGTGTGCAGACAATCTATTAACATGGACGAAAACAGATCTCTCTAGACCTAAATGGTATAGATCTAGAACAAAAGAGTACACACCATAAAATCCTTCCTATTTAGATTAGATTGGAGGATAGATGGATTACTTTGTGATCACAATCCCTTTCTCTTTGCTTGATTTACTTTTGATCCTTCGAAGAGATGGAAATAAGCAAATGACGTGAAAGCATGTATCTATGAATCTAACTAGATAAGCGGTCAAATAAGCAAATCGTAAATGATATTACAAGACATAACACATTTATGGAAATATGTTTATATTAATGTAAATTGTAGCCTATACAAAGTGAGGGGAGTTACAACCAAAGCTTTGACGTCACGACTCCAACATGAGAGATCTTGTCTCAAAGATCCAAAGCCTCCTAGCTTCCTATGGATTAAGAAGATGATCCCGAGTGAATTCCACCATCATGAGGGTGCATAATCCTTCCTCCTCCTCAATGGAGAGACCTGGTTGTATTTATAGGGCTAGATGGGTAGAATGGGTTGAATATTTAGGGGAAATATCTAAGGGATTATCCCAATGGGTTGGGGAACCGAAAGACACCTATCCACATATCCAAGGATAAGCCTTCACATCACCAAGCTTCGAGAAGTCGCTCGAAGCTCCCTTTTATCCTACATTTTAACCAACTCCGACGCATCTTACACAAGGCCAAGTTGCGCCAGAGCTAGACCACTGCATGAAGTATAAAAGAAACCTGTGCCAGGAACGCATCCTGATAAGGTTCAGAGTGTGTCACCCCAGGACTGATGCTCCTTGTTGGAAGGAAGAGTGCGTCGGGGTGACTAGAAAAGGTAAAAGGAAAAGAGAATCAACCTCTCTTCTGACATCTAAACCAAGTTACTTCAGGGATTAAAGCATGGGGATGACACTTGACTCATGTCGACAAGATTTTGGTGTAACATAATGCCCCCCAAAGCATGAGGCTGGTAAAATAGAACAGGTGAAATGCTTTGCAAGATAAGGGATTGAGGTGAGAATCACCAGTTGGAAAGGACTATTGCAATACAACTGAATCTGAGAAATATGTCTCACATGACTCATAACATGGCCATCGACAAATACATTGCAGATCCATGAGAATGAAGATCGACTGAACACAACCATGGATACTAGACACAAGTGTAGATCCATGATGAGATGATAACACAGCCATGGCCAATACAAAGTGGATCCGTGTGATATGACTCAAAATAATCTCCATCGCAACCTGGGTAATATTTAATAATTAACCCAGGGTCTTCAACCGAACTCACAATGATACGAATCTATCCATGTGATTACAATGTCTTGGAGCCGAAAATGGTAGAAACCACATGATTACCGGTCATTGATGTATACCATTAACAATCACGAGGGAAATAACCATTGATGTCAATGATTCCCAAGGTATCATAGTACATACCATCGAATGTGAATTAAATGATTTGAGGTCGAACACTTGACATAATATTTCAATCAAGAGACAATGATGTGAACTCATGTTGCAAGCGAGGGTAACCTGCCATTAAGGCATGCAGGCCCAAGGTACTTGATTGGTTTCTAGATTCAATCCTTGGATTATGTGTTGAATTCGACAAGGATGAACCCATCAAAGGAGGGCCATGATGTATCCCCCATCATCGACATGAAACATGATCATCAATGTTTTGGAGTAAATTGGACAGTAGAGCAATGTTTGAGACTGACTCAAGGAAACCCGACATGATCGAAGGTAGTATGACAACAGATAGTAAATTGATGAACAAACCTCTCTTGAACATGGGAATGGCATGACTTGGAAGTATTGACATAACGAGAACAGTACCAACCCTTAATGCAACTGATGATGGAAGCATTATTTGGATGAATCAAAGGAGAGGGAAGACTTATGGTATCGGTATTACTTGAGGACAAACGAATTATCCAAGCATGTGAAAGCATATGCAGATGAGTACCGTGTTCAAGAGTGACTAAGCACTACCATGATTACAATGAAATACAAACACTTTTCTTATCCCCATCATTATTGATGAGTACCTCTTATGTTTTTTAATGAGCTTGAGGAGGGTAACAAATGCTCGGTATAGCTCATCCTTCGGACGAGTCCAATCCCAAATGTTTTACGAATGGGCCCTTCGATGTAAAATTTTAACAAGTCCAAAGAAGGTAAACTCGGTGTCATTTCATGTTTTGAGAGTCTGAAAAGAACTAAAGAAGACTCCAAAGGTTCTTTTTCGTAAAAGTTAGTCTCTTCACCTGAAAAAGGGTAAAACAATGTGAAAATAACTCTTCCAGTCACGATTAACCGGAGTGTTCCTTTTTCATAAATATCACTCTCTGGTCCGAAAAAAGGGATAAACTATCACTAGGGAAGCGATTATTCAAATTATTTTACAAGCTTGAAAGCATCAAGTTCGCTTCGCTATCTTTTCATATTTAGGGAGTCTGAAAAGAGCTTAAAGAAGAACTCCAAAGGGTTCCTTTTTCGTGGGAGTTTTACGAGCCCGAAAAAGTGATAAAAGATAACTCGGTAACTTATTCTCATTGTTTTATGAGCACAAGAAAGAACGAAGAGTAAGCTTGGTGCTATTAATGTTTGATTTTAACGAGCGACATAATAAGACAAAAGCGCTCAAAAGTTGTTCACACTTGAAAACAAATGCGAAAATACCACAATAGTTGCCAAAAAGTTATAATGTTGCTTTACTTTACCCGTAGACTCCAAAAACTAGGTCAAAACGAGAAATTAGGTGTTCAGACACAAAAATATTTCCAACTATAGAAAGAATTTACCCATAAAAGAATAAATCAAAACAAGAATATTCCACTTTTGATATAAAAAGGGATGAATAGTAAAAATTAATTAACATTATTTTTTACCAAGTTTGGAGGAGTGAAAACACCATTTGGAGTCGATTTTCAAGCGTTGATTACGGGAGTTTCAGCCAATTGTTTTTGATACCGTCAGTGCAGGTAATCCTAAACCTTGTCCTCTTGATTTGTAGTAGATTAGATTTGCTTTAAATGTCAATTTTTTGGGTTTTTAAGCTTGTATAGTGGGGGGATTGTGCTCCCTCTGGGTGGCACACTTTACCCTTACGGGAAGCACGTCGAGGGATCTTTGACGCGCTTCACGTAAGGGTAGAGTGCATCGACGATGCCCTGTATACACATACGTGGTGCATCGGCCCAATCCAACCCATTAAAATGATGAACAAGCCCAAAAATCAATTCTAAAATCAAAGCAAGGTTCTGATGGGTGTTTAAACATTGTTTGGACAGGTTTGGGTCATTAGAATGGTTCAGTGGAGAGAAAGAGAACGCGAATTGGAGGATGCCCAAGCGATGAATGATCCTCATTCTATGCATGTGCTCGAACAATGTGGCTTACTAAAATTATTTCACATACAGGGCATGAGGGCCCAAGTACCCTTGCTGGAACATTTGATTCGATGGTGGTATTTATACCAATAGTACTTCTGAGTTAGTGTTCATACCTTGACTATAGATTTGGAGGACATCTAATTTTTTACAGGATTGTCTCAACGAGGCGCACCGGTTTTTCTATCAGGGCCCCATGGTAGTGACCAATCCACAGAGAGTCTAGTGGCTCAATTATGCACACCTGGTACTCAGATGCTTGGTGGGAATATTTCCATCAAGAACATGAGGGATCAGCCATTACGCACGGTTCTCTTCTGTATAGAGAGAGTGGCGGGGATCAGGGCTCTCCATCAATCCACAAAGGCACATATGTTGTATGCTATAGAGTGCATGGAACCAACAATGTTCAATTGGTGCGAGGGTCTCCTCGCGAACCTCAGAGATCAACTCACCAAATGTCGTGGGGGTGAGCTGAAGCAGTTCAACTATGGTTCTATTGTAGTTTCGTTCTTCCTAGAACGAGTTCCGTTGTTATGTCCATAGGTGGAGAGAGAGGATATAGATCCGAGAGATCCTCACATGGTTTGTTGGACCGAGGTCATGGCTCGCCATGGAGGTGGGGGCCCCATTATCAGCTATAGTCCTGCTTTCTTCAGATGGTTGTGTGAGAAACTCCTCATGTGAGGATTACCCATATGCAGGGACAGATTTTAGGGGTGACCTAGACCTGGCTCTACCCAAGGGGGAGTAGTGGGGGAATCTAGGTAAGAACATCAACTCTATTTTGTTTTTCATTTTATGATTTTTAGTGTTTTTGGAGTAGTATTGATAGATTTCATATGGTTTGTGCAAACGTTGGTCCTGCCAGACCATTGGGTGCCTCTTCTATTGAGTGGAGAGAAGTAGTGCATGACATAGAAGTCGCGCATCAGGATGCGGTAGAGGAGCTAACCGAGCTGGAGGAGAACCTCCAAAGATTGACACTGGGTATACCGGATGCCTCCATAGATGAGCTACCTTACTGATACCAGCGTCAGACCGCAGGAGTCTCGACACATTTTGGTCCATTACTCCATAGAGTGGCCATGACTATCATCTATTATCATGAGTGTCCTAGAGATTAGCTCATGTGATATGTATATACTGAAAGCTACGAGCTTCAGACTTTTTGTATCTATGACCTACTGAAAGCTCATATGCTTCTGATTTTGTACCAGTACTACATTTTTTGTATTATACCGACATGATGATATATATATATATATATAAAACACTATTCATGACTTACCATGTTTCATTGATGATCATGGGATCTTGTACAAGTTTGATTTATACTATAGATAATTTACATGTTGTGTTGGTTTTACATCTTTTCAATGGAATGTTTATGAATGCGCAATGTACAAATCCAATATGAAATTGGCCAAGGATTCAACGATGGTGTTCATGTATCTAGGGATATGCAGGTATTGAATGGTCTCAAAATACCTCTCCAAGAGACATACTCGTTAGAATAGACATAGTAGTATAGGATCACAGATAGCGTAGACACAGTTGAGGTGGGAGACCACCAATTGTGAGTCGAGGTGGATGATAATGTGGTCCATACCCAGGGAAAGAGCATCGGTCAACAATCCAATCACCGCGTGATACTCAGCGACATTGTTGGTTGCATACCCTAGACAACTTCCTCTTGAACTAATGAGCTCTCTAGTAGGGGAATAAAGTACCCATGCTTCCGAAGCGAGACTACGGGTATGTAGGCTAGCACCATCCGGAAATCCAAAACATGTTGCCATCTGCACATCCAGACAAAACATGGTATAAGCGTGTAGACAAGATCCTAACACACTTGAAGTAAAACGTCACACCACACAAAACACACATCATGTACAATATATACATAGTACTAATGCAAAAAAGACTTAGGCATAGTACCGCTTCAAGAAGAGTCCATTGCGAGGCTCTCCTAAAGATATCCCATCATAATATTCTAATTCATATGTTCCCTTCTCCAAAACATGTTTAACTATATATGGACCGTGCCACATGGACTCAAGTTTTCCTTCCCCCATCTTATCATGTTTCTGGTTGTAGGTAAGTACCAGGGATGATTTTAAGAACCCCCCCAAAATTTATATGTATAAAAAATGGGCGAATCTCCCCGATACATAGGAAAACTTGAAGGCGATTTTATCAATAATATAATATGTATATATAATTTTTTGGCGAATCTTTCATTTCATTATATAATGTTGTAAAATCTTGGCGAATCTTTCACTAAATTATAATATATTGTAAAATCTTAGCAAATATTTCACTTAATTATAAAAAATTGTTAAAAATTGGCGAATCTTTCACTGATCTATAAAATATAGTAAAAATTTGGCGAATCTAGAACTGATTTATAAAATATAGTAAAAATTTGGCGAATCGAATGGTAGGACAGTTGCATATTTGTCAGTGAATACTTAGAATGACTCAATCCACACAAATTTTCCTCAGCAAGTGATAACTTCACCCATCACTGTTTTAAAATGGCCCAACACCATAAAAACATCCATAAATTGATAAATAACAACCCCATGCACTTCTAAATTCACCCAGTGATGAGAATAACACTCCATGCACTTCTAAATTCACCCAGTGATGAGAAAAATGCCCCAGACACTTCAATACTTACCCTAGGTACTTCAAAATTTTCCCAAATATGATAAAACTACCCTAAGCACTTCAATATTTTCCTAGGCACTTCTAAATTCTCCTAAGGATGATAAAAAATCCCCATGCACTTCAATATTTTCCCCAAGCACTTCAAAATTCCCTCGAGGCACTTCAATACTTACCCCAACGATGATAAAAACACCCAAACACTTCAAGTTTTTCCCAGGCACTTCTATTTTTTCCCAGGCACTTCAAAATTCTTGCAGCAAAGATAAAAATGGGCCCATCCACTTCCATGATTTTCCAGGCACTTCATTACTTGCCCAATAACTACAAAATTCGTCCAATGATGATAAATATGCCATATGTACTTCAATAGTTTTCCTAGGAAAGGGAGAAAAACACCTGACAATGATATAATCACCCATGCAATCACAAAAATGCTTCAATCCACACAAATTTGCCCCAACAATTGATAACTTTTCCCATCACTATTTTAAAACGTCAAAACACTATAAAAGCATTCATACATTGATCAATAACAACCCCAAGCACTTCTAATTTCACGCAGTGAAGAGAAAAATGACCTATGCACTTCTAAATTCACCCGGTGATGAGAAAAATGCTCCATGCACTTCTAAATTCACCCAGTGACGAGAAAAACGCCCTAGGCACTTCAATACTTGCCCCAAGCATGCCAATTCTTTGAAAGATGATAAAATTTCCCTAAGAACTTCAATATTTTCCCAGGCACTACTAAATTCTCCGAAGGATGATAAAAACTTCCCATGCACTTCAACAAAATCTCAAGTTCAAAACTTTAGTGTTAGCACCCAGACCACATCAGCAACAAATCCAAATTTGATGAGGTCTGTGCAACTAAATATTAATTATGGGCATGCATATGGATGAGATCAACCTCCCAACAACCATAAAAAAATTTATGTGGTAAAGACAACATTAAATGGCCTTGAATTCAATTTTAGACTAGATTTGAGCTAATCTGGGAAAAGTATGAGATGATTCACCATAGTAGCAGCTTGTTAGACCCTTCAAACAACATTGAAAATGATTCTTGGCACTCCTGGGATCACTTCCACCATGAAGCAACATTTAATCTCTAGTTCTGGCAAGTTTCTAGGCATGAAAGTGGCAAATTTAGGCATGAAAGTGGCAATCCCTCCTCTGACTAACCATCAACTAGTAATTACCCTAGACTACAACCAAATCATTCAAGGGCATGCATCCTTTCTACATTTTGTATTTGAAACATAAGGGTAAATATGTTTTGTATTTGAAACAATCTCTGGTGTTGTAAACAACAGGGAGATCATTTCTGAAAGACCAAATGATGGTAATGATGTTCAACGGAACATCTTAGCTAATACAAAGATAGATGATGATGGTGATACTGTGGTGTTGAAACAAGGGATTGAGAATTATCTTGATGGTTTATTACTGATGTATCATGTATATGTATCTATATTTACCCCTATGTTTCAGTGGTACTCGTAGAGGAACAAGCAGGAGCTTTCGGGTTTCTCATACTAGTCCATTTAGGATTTCCATGTCAACAAGTTAGGTATCTAAAGATGAAACAATCTCTGGTTTTGTAAACACCAGGGAGATCATTTAGGAAAGACCAAATGATGGTAATGATGTTCAAGGGAAGATCTTAGCTAATACAATGATATATGATGATGGTGATACTATGGTGTTGAAACAAGGGATGGATAATTAGATTGATGGTTTATTACTAATGTATCATGTATATGTGTCTATATTTACCCCTATGTTTCCTACTAATAAAGCTACATTCAATGGTACTTGTAGAGGAACAAGCAAGAGCTTCCAGGTTTCTCTTACTGGTCCGTTTAGGAGTTCCATGTCAACAAGTCAGGTATCTCAAGATGAAACAATCTCTGGTCTTGTAAACATCAGGGAGATCATTTCTAAAAGACCAAATGATGGTAATGATGTTCAAGGGAACATCTTAGCTAATGCAAAGATAGAATGATGATGGTGATACTATGGTGTTGAAACAAGGGATGGAGAATTAGATTGATGGTTTATTACTGATGTATCATGTATATGTGTCTATGTACTTTCAACTCTTCTAAGATATGATTTTCAAGTCTTTCAAGAATTATTTGTAATGTATGAAATGAGTAGTACTTTAGATATGTTCATGTTTCTGCTCTTAAAACTTTATCTAGAGTTAGGGCAATTTTACACTGTATTTTATTTTTCTTTGTAGTGGAATGACAGTACTAAGATACACTGCAATGGTAATAATGGATGAATGATTTGAGTTGTTTAATGTTAGGGGATTTCTCTCCAAATTGTATGTCTCTATTATAATGCTTGTTTTGTTGCAAGATTTTTGAAGCACATAATTTTAAACAAGACATCACATTCTCGAGAATGTGGCAATATAATGTAGTTTATTTTTCTAGAGGAACTATATGAACTGAAGGATTTAAAGCATGTTATTTCATGTCAGGTTATCTATTATTGATGGTTGGAAATTGGAATGCTTTCCATTGGCAGTCATAGGTTTATTTCCTTGATACTTGCTTATTTTATTATTTTATTATTTTTGAAGTATAATGTTATTAAATGTCATTTTGTGCTACTCATTACAACTGATCTTTCACAAGATCACATAATATCACTCTCATACAATTCTTTTGGTGTTTAGTTTGCAAGTGGCAAAGTCGAGGTATAACAATGACTCAAATTGTAGTTGCATTTTGTTCCCTGCTTTATGAAAATTTGTTGCCATGCAATCCATAAAAAGATGTCAATATATTTCTCCTTCTTCCTTACAAAGAACACTTCTTGAAGGCATGAATTTTGGTATAAAAGAGTATAACCAGTACTGATTTCAGTTTACACTCAGAATTTTAGGGGGATGGACTGAGATAATAAGTTGTGATGAATTTCTCCAACCGTGTATTTTCCTATCTTCATTGGTTTCCTCCAAATCAAAACATCCTCTCTATCTTCAGCTTCCAGCTACCATGTCTTGATTATATTGAATATATTCCTAGTCATCTTTCTCTTTCTATTTCCATTTCGTTATTGCTTGTTCCTGCAAACAAAAGACCACAACCATTGTGGGTAAGTTTAGTGAATTTATAAAATTGTATTTCAAGTGGACAAGGTGCTGTAGGACTTTGACCTCAGTACATTGAACTTTTCCAAATTTGGTTAGGAAGAGGTGCTATTTCATTTTGATTAAAGTGAGGAAAACAAAGTTCATTAATTGGAAAAGGGCCTTGTCTTGGTCAATCCAAACCTGATCTCTTTTAGTGTAATAGAAATAAATGATGATGCCAATACTTTTTGATGCAGTGTTTGATGTGTTCTGAATTTTGAAAGATGATGTTCATTGATCATCTTTGCTCTACTGTAGGAAAATCTAATTGAATATGGGTATGTGCTTCTTGTGATAAGATTATTGGATTGCTTGACCCAACCAATTGACCATGATAGCTCACTGTTAGCTATGCATTTGGACATTGAGGTTGGCAATCCTTGTTTTCGTCTTGGGTTCAACAACTTGGGAGATTTTGCAACTATAAACCATTTGTGGCTGTAGGTAAGACTGCTATTTTATTTACAATATTTGACTGTCATAAAACTCATATAACTATTTCCCCTACCTGCTATAACTACCAAAAATCTATGGAGTGCCAACAAGTTAAAGGAAAGTACTTGATTGCATGAATTTTGGAATCTACTGGAACTTTATCATCCATAATACTCGTAAGCTCTGCAGATATGTAGGCATAGGCATAAATGTGCAAATCCACAAATTTTATGTAAACCTAGACGAGACATCTACAATGGACCAAAAGTCACATAGGTTGCTCAATAAAGTAAACATGAAGGGGAAAGAGAGAGGAAAGAAGTGGATCCTAGATGAGGGGCATACAACATATATAAATGAAAAGATGCCTTCAAACCTTCCTCTTAACTCATGTCAAAGTAAAAATCTAGGTTACATTTTTATCATGAAGTATTTGGAAGGCTTCAGGAGCCATCGAGCATTGAATTACTTGGAAAGGAAGTTCCTTATGAATTGGTTTGTCTTTTATTGATCATTCCATCTGGGATCTTGGATGTTTAGACTCATGATTGAAATCCTTAGCCAAAGTTGAAGATAGATTTTTCAACTCAATACTATTGATAGGATCATTGTTAACATCATCAAAGAACCTCATTACAAAAGATTTGTTTCTTAAGTTAGACTCACCTTCCCCAAAGGTGGAGAGACTATAGGTGGAATCATATGAAGTGGTTCAAAAAATGGACAAAGCTTGTAAGTTTCTTTCTAAGCAGACCACATGGTTGTTTCAACTTCAATCCATGTTGGAATCATACATTGAGTAGGGAGAAAAAAAAAAAAAATATTTTGCTTGGTCCTTAATTTTGTGCAACCTTCTATTCAGGCTATGTGTAAAGTACTTTGGCATTACCTAATCTAAATGCCATTTTTTTCATAAAGATGAAATGGTAAAACACGTGTTCTGGTTTTGTCCTTTTGACAAGCCTTAGCAATGGGCCTCAAATCTTTGTTGTTAGCATCTTATCCACTTCCATCACTTGGAAGTCCGCACTTCTTGGTGACAAGATCCCATGGGTCATTGATTTCATGAAGTTGATACGTGTTATCCATTACTTGAGGTTGTAGTTAGTGCTCTTTAAACTTAGCCAAGTATTGTTCCCTTTGAAATCTTAGCATGGTCAAACTTGGCATCATTGATTATGTTGTAGAAAATTTCTTTATCATCCCTGATTTTTTTTGTGTTATCTTATTGCAAAGCTATTCCAAATCTTTACAAATACAAGAAGTATTGCATAAGGTGCAAATTTTACTATTGATGGAGTATTTTTTCATAGCATTGCCTCATATGGAGTTGAGTATGAGAACATCATAATTTATTATAATTAATTGTAAATATATTAAAGAAACCACAATGTTTTGCACAACTAAGACTCGCATTCACTAAGACATTGAGTGACTAATTTTATTTCTTGAATCAACATCTCAAATAGTACAATAACTTGAGGCTGAATTAGTTTCACGTCTTTTTGTTGAAGAGTGTTTTCAACTAGATATTTTGAAAAAATGAGTTGTTCAAATTGCTCACCTTGTGGGTTTCTATTTAGAGTTTACAATAGAAAGGAGTCAATCCTTTGGAAAATATTAAGATTGGAACACCATACTAGTAAATGACAAGGTTATAAGTACTTACATGGGGATGATCCCTTCTCTAAAGTACTCAGATCTACTTTTAGTTTTTCCAATAAGGCATAATATATATAGAAACATAAATAGCCCAAGAAGGGAAACATCATACCTATGACTGAGAGAGAGACCAGGGAATAGTGTCAACAATGGTACAGTTGTGTTAGGACAAACTTAAAGCACCAACATACCTTCTAACTTAGTTAGGAGACAACCAATGTCAACCACCAGTCAAGCTGCAATAACTAATACTGGCCCTAACAGAGCTCATAATACAACGTGAGACCTCAACTGTCACGTCCCCTCCCATCATTACAAACCATGGAAGGAAACATGACCAATCTTACCGGGCTTAATTGGTAAACTCATCCCCATACATTACTAAGAAATTCGTAATAAATAAAAACTTGTGTGTGTAGTATCATACTTCAAATAAACAAAGCGGAATTAAAACTCGTATTAACACACACAAACTGAAATGCATCAGCATATCTATCCCAAGCAAATCATGAATCTAATGCAGAGAATCAATCCCCCTCTTCATGCTATGCGCAAGCTTCATATCAACCATACTAATGCATGCATTCAACATACAATTAACAGTCATTAATTAACACATTACATAACACAAAATAAGCATGATTTAACCTCAAGAAATACTTATCTTTGTGATGAAGCTGTCCAACAACTGACTATGGGGGAGCAACGTTCCACCCAACCATAGGTATCTGTCCATCCTGTATTGTTTCAGCCAAGAGACCACCCCCGAGCTGGGTTGTGTATCCACTAAGGAGAAACTAGATGGGCTCACTTACAACCATGGTTTCACTCAAACAGTCATGCTAAGCCAACACTCAGTTGGGTTTATCAAGCATGAAATAAGCAGAGGAGGAGGCTGTTAAGCCAGTGAGATCAACCACAGAGCTACAGACATCTCAGACTAAATTCAAGCAATCCAATCCTCTATTCAAACATTTACACTTGGATTTCTCACAAATCTGTCATCAAATAACTCAATCCCGTCACTGGGTTTCCGGGCTATAAAAAATGGGTTTTCCAATGGATTTCATGGTATCTAATACTCTCAATTTCGCCCCAAGGTTCATATCTATGGATCTCCCATTGGATTTCACTGTCAAATACCAATTCTGGGCGTTTACGGCTCTTCAAAACATGGGTTCTTGCAAAGTTGCGATTTCTGGTTTTTCTCACTGCTGGGCATTCGTAATGGATGAAAACTGAAGCTGGGATCTTCAACAATGGAATGGGAATGAGGAAGAACCAATTCCCATGAGGTAGAGTGACTTGTGGGTCAAGAAAATAGAGCCCATACTCTGCCATACGAATTTCTGGGCTGCCCATGCTCCATTGAAGCCATGGACTAAAATCTTCAACAACTTCCTTACAATAGAAATAAATGTCATCAAGGAAAGTCAAATGGGTTCTCACAATGACATTTGGCAGCATATGGTTCATCCCCGCAACCCCCTCACCACTCCCTAGTGGATACACATGGCCCCTTCTCATTAGTTGCTTCCATAACCAGTTTTGGTATTTTATTGTGTGATGTTTATTTACATCAATTTACAATATTCCATGGCTAAATAACACATGGGTAACATAATATCTAATACTTGCCTTTTCACTAAAATCCGAGCATCTACTAGCGGGGCCTTGGCCTTGAGCTCCACGCTAGGAAAACATACATCGCATGCATACAATATTTACATTAAAAACTAAAATATCCTAAGGGTCAAAATGGGGTATTACATCAATAGATTCTAATAGTATTTGATAACAGCATCCAGAAAGCCATAGGTTAAGGGTAGCTTCAATAGGCCCTAACCAAAAATTTCAACAACAGCCTGAATAGACCCAACACCAAAGTGACAGTAGCTAACAGGAGCAGCAAAAAGAATGGAGAACGACATCCTAGTGTCATATAAGCAAGAAATAGTGTCACAAATTATACTTCAGAACTAGGGTTGAAAAATGGCACTAATATTGACAATGCTATATTACATTCTATTAATTCATTTGGGCCTGTTTTTAAAGTTGTCTCAAAACTAATAATCACATGTACCATTTAAATAGGAAGAATTGCCCTTTTACCTAATGTTTTCTTTATTCCAATTTAACCCCGCCATTAATGCGACAAACCTCATGTCCTCTCTCACTTAGATAGTATTCCAACAAGTCCAAAACTTTAGTCCATTGAGAAAATATCAACATCTGTAATTAGACATGGAATCTTGTCAGAAAAAAAAAGCAAGTTTAACATGGTAAAGGTATTGGCTTGATAACCAGAAATATGCATCATTGTATTCTCTTGATCACATTGTGTTCCCACCATGAGACATATTTATCATGAACTATATGGAGAAAGCAGGCTTAAAATAGAAAAATGATTGAACGGGAAGCAGAAATGTGCAAAGGCCAATATCTTAACTTATGTTTCCGAGCCTTCAAATGCATTAATATCTTGTCTAGCAAACCAAATTGACCACACTGCTTAACCAACTGCTCCACTGGTGGATATTCAACTGGATAAACAACCAAGATCCAATACGATACAAACATGTTGTTGATGGTCCTTCCAATTTTGGCTTAAAAATTAAAAATTAAGATATCATCAATGTAAATCACTACAATGCAACCCAAATGAGGATGGAATAGATTTTTAAGAAGATATTGGACAGTGGCAAGAGTGTTGGTGAGTCCAAAGGGCATAACCAACGATTCAAATAACCCAAACTTAGTTTAAAATAATATTTTTCCAAATGCTATAGGGATCCATGTGGACATGATGATAACTATAGTCAAATCCATCTTAGCGAAGAATTGGGCACCCTTGAGATGGATAAGCAAATCATTAATGCAAGAAAATGGGTATCAATTATTTGTAGTCACTTCATTGATATCATGATAATAAGTAACAAGATGCCATTCACCAGATTCCTTTATAGGAATGAAGAAAGTAGAGGAACCATAAGCAGAGGAGTTAGGTTCTATATGTCTAGAGTTTAAGACATATTGAAGATGTCACTTAATATCAAGAAATTCATGAGGGGCTAAATGGTACATTGGATCAATTGGAAGAGAAGATGTTGAGACAAGATCAATAGTGTGCTATATGAAATGAATGGGGGGAAGGCCAACAGGAGGTGTAAATACATACACAAAATCATCTAACAAGGGATGCATATAGGGTGTGGAAGGATGTGATTCATTATCAATCTTAACTCATTGAACCACACATAGTGAGATGCATTTGTGAAGATTGACATGGAACACAACAACATTGTTGGACAACAAGGAAGGTGAATGGGTTACAGAAGATGTGAGATCACAAGCCTTTCCATCTTTAAAAAATTTATAAGTTTTGTGGTGAGCATCATATAGGGAATGACAAATAATTTGGTAAGGTACCCCAGTAGTAAATATACACAATTGAGAGGAGACACATCACATTCCAAAGTATATTGAAATGCCCCAATGGAAATGGTGATAACATAATGCTCAGTGACATGTACATGAGGACCATATTTTGTAACCATATTGATGCAATTTCTAAATTCAATTTGCAAACATACTTAGCTTACATTTCTGATGCCCTAGAGGTAAACTTCAATAGAGTAGTTCCATTCATTCCTCTCTTTTGTCACTAACAAATTGATAAAATGATGAAGTTCTGGGAAGAGGAATATGGTACTCCCTAAGGACAATTTTTGGTCAATTTGAGTGGCATATATGACTATCCCGAGGGTAGATTTGGTCCCAGCTTTGTATATGCATCACATATTCTACATGGATAAGGTCAAGACCAATATTTGGAACATATGCACTACTGGATAGTGTCATGGGATAAAGGATAAGGCCCACATAAAATAAATTCATCTAATTAGCCCTTAGTATTAGTGGATGAGGTCACATTTTGGAAGCTAGAAGTTAGTATATTTTGTAGCATGCAACAACATGCAAGCTACACGTTTGTAGAAAAAATGCCTCCATATACTACTTATCTAGTGTTCAATCCATTATTTAACCATATTGAAATGTAAAAGCCATCCATTATCTAGTGACTGGTCTGTCTGAGAGATTCGACCAAATTTAAACCTACAATCAATGACCTTCTCACCCACAAGTACAACATACCTTGTGTAGATGTTTCAATCAATTAAACTAACCCTTAAAACTAAATATTCTCCTATTTATATCAAGATTTATAATATAAATAATAGACAAAGCTTAATGCATTTCATTTCAAATTCATTGATTTTTTCAAAGTTAAAAAAATATATTAAAATTTTGCATTTTAAACATTGTCAGTGTAAGGTAGGTATCCTATTTAATATCAGTAGCCTGTTTCACCATAGTAGTAGCCTGTTTGACCCTTCAAACAACATTTAAAATTATTCTTGGCACTCCTTGGGTCACTTCCTTCATGAAGCAGCATTTAATCTCTAGTTCTGGCAAGTTTCTAGGAATGAAAGTGTCAAGGTTAGGCATGAAAGTGGCAACCTATCCTTTGACTAACCATCAAGCAGTCACTACCCTTGACTACAACCAAATAATTCAAGGGCATGCATCCTTTCTACATTTTGTATTTGAAAATGACCAAAATATTAAGAAACAACAATTGACCATGTGATTTGTACCTATTGTATATATCCAACAACCTTCGATGATGTAATATCAAAGTGTGAGTTCAACACTATCTTCTCCAAATAAGCACTAGAGACATTTGGTAGTGGAACTCAAGTCTTCTCCCACTATCAACAATACAGTTGTATAGGAACCTTTTATCCCTAACATAGTTGTTTTGGTATTTTTCAAGTTGGTCATCATTGTTTATCTGCGTTTTGGGAAAAGTAAGCATCCCTAAACCATGAATTCTGGGCATGGCAACAATTGTTCTGGGCATGATTAAGACCACGGCAGCAACAAATTCAAATTTGATGAGATATGTGCAACTAAATCTTAATCTTGGCATGCATATGGATGGGATTAACCTCCCAACAACCATAAAAAGAAGTTATGTGGTAAAGACAACATTAAATGGCCTTGAGTTATGTTGAGCATATTGAAACATGACTTGGAAATAAACAAAACTGATATGGGCTATGGAAACCACATTATAGGATTTTTTTTGGATTTTTTCTGGAATGCAGTTCCACACAACAAAATGATGACTCTTTATTTGATAACAAGTCATCCAGAGAAAGTACCTCTTGTTATACAAGACATGAAGGCAACTGATGTGGTGCCTGACACATTTACTTACAACATTTAGATGAAAAGTTGTACTGCTATGTCAGGCACTCGTTCTGTGGAGAAATAATTGGTGATGTGATCAACCTAGATGGTTAAGACTAGAAATAAATTAGGATAACACCTTTTGTCGGCCATCATTGTCGAAAAGCATCGATAGAGGCACCATCTTTGGCCTCCCCTGCCTGTTTCACAAAACAAAAAGTCCTTGACATTGGCATTGGCTATCTCTGAGATGAGAAGCCTCATGAGCCCGACCAGGGCACAACAATGGGTGGGAACCCATAATCACAAACCAAAAGCCTACTGTTGAAGTTTGGAGGCCACCCGCAATAACAAGGACGACCCTCCACTTTACATTAGCACAATCCCTGCAACAACATGACTTCCAAAGTCTTCTATGCAGGTCAGGATTCCAATGAGGTATGGCAATTTTTACTGTAAGCTCGATGGTATTTTGGGTTTGCTTTGACAAGTTACTAGGTTGCTAGACCTTTAGACTTTGTTCTTGTGGCAGTCACCCTATGCAACCTGCCCTTTTTTTCATAAAATACCTAGTACATACTTTGATCATGTTACTAGTTAAAGGAAACATTTTATTCAACAAAAGTACAACCTCTATTTCACTACCTTCTTTATGTTATTTTCTTCTAGAATGGTTAGTAGACTTGGATAACAACATAGTCACCAAAAATGATCATTTTGCATGTTTGTGTCCCTTTTTCCCAATTTTTTCTTAAACTGTACTAAAATTATTTAAAAACAACCAAGTCAATTAACATTTCCATGGACTAGACCAGACCTCAAATTAGGGTTAAAAACTGTTAATTTTTTTCTTGATATTTATAACATATGGTTTTGGGATGCTAAGCATTCAAAGAAGCAAATCTTGTTGTAAAATGTTTTTCTTGAAATTATTGGTGACATTATTATGAAGTTTTGTACTTATTAAATTGTCCAATTACCATTCCTCTTTACTCAATTTACCATTTTTTTTTCCTTATTTGAGGTTCAAAAGTTGTGATATGGACAAAAAGTAATTGCACCTAGAGCATCAAGGTGCATTCTATAACCCAGGTGGTGGTGGGGATGGAGATGGGGATCAGAGAGGGGGTGGGGGTGATCCATCAACTCTCCATGTTTGTGTGTACGTGTGTGCCTTTGTATGTACCAATATATTGTATATAAAGA
This sequence comes from Larix kaempferi, assembly GCA_027924585.1. NCBI lineage: Eukaryota > Viridiplantae > Streptophyta > Pinopsida > Pinales > Pinaceae > Larix > Larix kaempferi. Next base: position 521,969 of record BSBM01000633.1, on the reverse strand, counting down.
GTGCATTAGATACATTGAACATGGACACTAGCCTAGACTCATCTAAACTTAGATCTGATATGCAATTTGAAAAATCAATTTAGAGTACACAATGGTTAACCTCTAAAACATAATTTAACTTGTAAATAATTCTGAGAAAATGGTTAACCTCTAAAACATATGTTAACTTGAGAACAATTTAGACCAAACACTATTACATGTTTGTATTCCAATATTAGAAGATAATTATTATTTTATTAAATTTAAGAAATGTACATTTAAGAAAATTGTAGGGAGTAAATTAAAAAAAAATGAATATGCTCAACAAGCCATCGTTTTAGTTGAAGACTCATTTTACCTCTCTTCTTGTATTTTTTTGTAGACTCATCTGTGGATTTGTGATGTAGGACCATAGAATATGTATGGTTGGATTGAACAGAACCGCTTAACTTGTGATTGTGACTAAGTTATCATCTATCGATGTTCATTAGTGACCACAAGTTAAGTGGTTGTACTAGTGATATATCCTAGAAGATCATATAAAAAGTATTGTAGTGAACATTCTATTATTAAGGTGTCCAGATGACAATAGTTATAGAGCTTGCGATTACTTTAATGCCATGTGCTCACCCTTCACACACCCTCTACCACTACCACTACATCAAGCTAAGCTATTCATTGACCCTTCTACATAACTATTGCAGATACTTTTCCATGTTAACTCTTGCATATTTCTACTTTACTAGGTCTAAGTACAACCATCTGTGCTCCTATGATTCCTTAAGTTCAAACTCTGTTCCTTTACCCATATGCCTAGATGAAAAAATCATAGGTCACATCTTGCCTCTTTTTGCTCAGTGCTCCTCCCTTTACCTGATCTGCACAAAAATTTCCTCTTATTTGTACACACCTTCAAGCATTCTCATGTTTTTTAAAGACCTTATAAAGAGAGGGAAGTTTACTTTCAACCAAAACAATGAATTGAAAATCCTGCACCTTCATTACATTTTCAAATTTTAGACGGTGTCTCTCATTTAAATTTTCAGTGAATTTGATTGAAATATTCAGTCATCTTTTTAAATTCAACGGGATCCAAGTTCATCATTGTTTCCTCACATGAAAAATACTGGCATGCTTATAACCCTTCTCCAAGTGTTTCCATAACTCTATGAGGTTATCTTGATCAACAAATCTTCTATTTAAATTCCGACTTAAGGCCCTATTGTTTATGCCTCTTGCCTACTCAAGGATTGCTCTTACATAACTAATTTTTCCTATAATTTTTCTCGTGTTCAGTGATATCTTTCTTAATAATATTCCCAATATTCTTTTCTCTAGATGTGTTTATGACAACAGTCTTTAAACCCACTCCCATTAAAGATAGATAAGTTTTCACTTGTAGATAATCTAATTAGGATTATAGTAGCTCGAGGAGGATCTAACAGTTCACATTAGATAACCTAATCAGGATTACAGTAGCTCAAGGAGAAGGATCTAACTCTTCACATTAGCCAACAGAAACAAGGATCCAATCCTTCAACTCTAACAAAGGCACTTTGCACCCTTATCCAAAAGAATAAAAGCTTCATTCCCAAATAAAACAAAAAATATATTCCAAGAACCACAACCAACCTTTCAAACATGAAAATCCAACATAGGTAGGTGTTAATTTTTGAGCATTAATTCAACATACTCTAGGATCTTTACTGAGAGAATAACATGTACAACATATCAAGCATATCAATCACAACAAGCAATCACATGAGACAATAGACACACAGAGTTTCCTTGGGGAAAACCAAGAAGGTGAAAAACCCCAATAACTTCCTCAGAGATAGATAGAGCAATGATACAAAACCCAAGCATAAGAGATAGTCTCGTAGTAGCAACTTCTCCTCCTCCACTAGTGAGCCACTCTCCAATGAGAGTGTAAGTGAGAAAGTGAATGATCAAATAGAGTGCCTCCCGCACTCTATTTATACTTGACTTGACTTGCCTATTAACCTTTACTAGGTTGGCCTCAACTTAACCGCATAACATAACGTTGACAGGGCCGACCCCCAATAGGGTGGTCTAATAACCCTTTAACCCACATGAATTATACAGGGACGACCCCCAATAGGGTGGTCTAATAAGCCTTTAACCCACATGACTTATAGAGGGCCGACCCCATCAAGGTGGTCTAATAACCCATCAAGTATAAGTTACGACACTTACAATATAAATGATGAAACTTTCGTATAGAGGAATAATAACATCTCTATAGGAATACAATATACATAGGTGAAATACATTCCGAAGTTACAATTACATCAACACTCCCTCTTAACTAGGAAGGTATTTCTTGACACAGATCTACTAGCACAAGTCTTCTTCTCTGGATCATCGTCATCGAATCATCATCACTGCTGCTGCTATCTCAATCAATCTCCAATCTACTCGTCATAGGAATTTCTATAGAGCCAGTCCTTTTTCATACTAGATGTAGGCCCACCACCTGCAGGTCTTCATCATCACTGGACGTACTATGGAATCCTCAGGACTTATTACGTGCGTCACAAACCCTCGCAAGAGCATCCCAGGACTTATTACGGGCACACAGCCCAACCTATCGGATCTCCCAGGTCTTACATGTGGTCATGGCACAACCTCGAAAGAGCATCCCAAGACTTATTACGGGCACACAGCCCAACCTATCGGATCTCCCAGGTCTTACATGTCCTCCCAAGCACAACTTGTCCATGGCCACAGAGTATCATCCTGATACTCATGATTGTACTGATCATAACATCATTCACGAATCACAACCCAGATGCACATCACACAGCACTTACATTCACCGGCATGGGAAGACACACTTCAACCATCCGTGAAATCTCAACACTTATATCTATGCCATGGGAAGACACACTTCAACCATGCGAGAATGGTATCGCACTTATATCCATAGCCATGGGAAGACACACTTCAACCATGCTAGGAATGGCACAACACTTATATCGCAGCCATGCGAAGACACACTTCAACCATGCTCGAATGGCACAGCTCTTACATCAACGAACATGGGAAGACACACTTCAACCATGTCGGAATGGCCCCAGCACTTATATCACAACCATGGGAAGACACACTTAAACCATGCTCGAATGTACCCAGTACTTATATCGCAGCCATGGGAAGACATACTTCAACCATGCTCGAATGGCCCATGTGCATTTGTGTCTTCGGAACTCATCACACATAATCCAACTGAATATGTAATGTATCCACCTGATACATATCATCACATATGATCATCCTGATCATCATCATAGCATCATCCTGATGCATATCATCTGGAGCAAAATCCTGAAGCTCATCATCCATGATCATCCTGATCATATAATGCATCCACTTGATGCATACATAGTATCTACCTGATACATATCATCATACATGATCTACCTGATCATACAATGTATCCACCTGATACATAAGCAAATACATGATCCACCTGATCATATAATGTATCCACCAGATACATATCAACATACATGATCCACCTGATACATATACAAATACATGATCCAACTGATCATAACAAGCATCCAACATGATACATATACTGGGCAATAACTAGAGCATCGACCTGATGCTTATCATACAGTGCTTACATCCACAGCCATGGGAAGGATCCTCCTCTCACCATGCTTGGAATGGCTCCTGCAAATGTGTCCATTACTTCTTCCTCGAAGTGTCGTCAATCTGAAGAACACCAAGCCTCTCTATGAAGTATTCAAACTTCACTCTGGCTAGTGGTTTCGTCAACACATCTGCAACCTGCTCATCCGTCGTAACATATAGGAGCTTCACTGCTCCTCTCTGCACCATATCCCTGATATAGTGATATTTGATCTCAATGTGCTTCGACCTGTCGTGGAACACCGGGTTCTCAGACAGCTTCACACAACTCTGGTTATCACAAAAGATACCAGTAGCATCCAACGGGAGATAAAATAACTCAAACAGTAGCTTTCTAAGCCATACTGCCTCACAATTAGCCAAACAAGCTGCAACATACTCTGCTTCGGCTGTACTCAATGCTACGCAGGACATCTTCCTACTAAACCGAGAGATCACACCTGATCCCATACTAAAGCAGCACCCCGAAGTGCTCTTCCTATCTACAGCACTGCCTGCCCAATCTGAATCAACATAACCCTCTAGGTTAAACTTTTGATTCGCATCATACTTGAGCCCATAATCAACTGTACCCTTCAGGTACCTCAGAATATGCTTTACAACAACCAGGTGAACACTTCTCAGATCCATCAGGAACTGGATCAATGTGTTCACCGCAAAGCAAATATCTGGTCTCGTATTCGTTAGGTACATCAAGGACCCAATCATCTGACGATACATCGTGACATCAACCAGATCAGATGAAGAATCACACAGAAGCTTTAGGTTCGATGCCATAGGTGTGGCCATGGCCTTGTATTCCATCATCCCGAACCTCTTCAGGATCTCTACTGCATACTTCCCTTGTCCAGGGAAGATCCCATTTGCACTCTGCCACACCTCCATGCCTAGAAAATAATGCATCATCCCCAGGTCCTTCATCTTGAACTCGAAAACAAGCTTCCTCTTCGTGTCGGCAATCAATCTATCCTCCCCAAGTCCTAGGAGCTTGCTTCAAGCCATACAAGGCTTTCTTCAGTTTGCACACATGAGTCCCTCTTTCTGGGAGAATCCACGAGCTACAAACCTCGCTTTGTATTTATCCATGCTACCATCTGCAGCATGCTTGATCTTATAGATCCACTTGGAAGTCACAACAGACTTCCCTTCAGGTCTTGGGACCACATCCCAAACATCATTCTTCATGATCGACTGGTACTCTTCGATCATTACTTCATCCCAGATACTGGGAACTTCAGATTCTTCAATAGATAGCTTTGTTGCTGGAGTAAATGTTGCAGTCCTTCTTTTGTAGGTGATGCTATACGATCTTTCCTACAAGACAAGTTAAATTGCATGATTAGAAACATCTCATAGTTTTCATAACAAATTCTTATACATATCGAGGAAAAAAAAAATTCTTATACATAAAGGCATATGTTATACAGTCATGCAATTATCTTAGACAATGCTTCAATACAACATTTATCCATATCCCGTAACTTTCTAGATGCCTTCCAATCTCTACGATAACATTGTTAAGAGTGTGAACAACTCCCAACATGTCAGCAAAGAGGTTTCATTCTAGATAAGTAGCAATGGAATGTTGTACAGTGCCATAGGCCACGTACCCATCACATGCATATTAGTAGTATACTGTTCATTAATGCAATTATTCTAATATGCATAATACACAACCTAAGTCTAGGTACATAAGCATATACACCATTGATCAATATTATTTAAACAATAAGAAATGCCAATTCAAATACTTATCTTTGTTTGTTGTTGGGTGGACTCCCTCTCAATCTTTGCTTCCTTGCAGGAACTACTGGAGTGTGCTCCCTCTTGATCTTTGCTCCCTGGATTACCTGTCCTTGAACTTATATGCATCCTCGATCACTATGCATGATTACTAGTATCATCATTGTGTTATCCTCGAGATCTCATACATAATCATACATTCATTAGTATAATCTTAATACTATCAAAACACAATAATCTTAAACATGTATAGTCATGATAATTTCAAACACAGATAATAAGCATTAGCATTCAAAGTTCCAGGGAAGACTTCTCTTACTCATGCATATTCATATTTGACCATAGAACTCTTCTGGTTAGTCATATCATCAATCAAGGTAAGAGACATAATATGCATAAACCCTAGATTACTCAAACTTGTAACTTCATGAGTAATCATTATCAATCATACAAAAGTATAAGATCCTTACATAGGGTAGGATTCTAACTTGATATAGGAAAAACATACCTAGTCATCATATTTGATAGTTATGTCTAGCAATGTTTTTCTTGTTCTCTTCAATGACATGCATAACTCATAAGTTAACCATTGTAGAACCAAATTATACATACGTCTATGTGATCCATGATTATGGATGAGTCTTTGTCTTCATGTCACTATGGTCTTGATCTAGGACTTGATTTGTACCTTCATGTTAGTGGATAACATTCTCTTCATACATCACCACAGTGCATTAGTACAATCATAAGTGTCATAACCCTAATCAATGAATGTCTTCTATCATGCATTCATACCTTCACTAGGGTGATAAGACAAGTCTAAAATTAAACAAGATTGTTACTAAACTCAATAACATGAGGACAATCATATTATAAACTTAATCATGAACAAATTTCAAAACATAGTATTACCTGTAAGTCATACCTGTCAGATTGCTTGTAGTAGTTGTTGTTGTTGTTCCTTTTGTTCTTAGGACAATCTGAGGAAAAGTGTCCTCTTCTTGGTATATGCTGTGAGAGCTTGATCTTCATTCCCCATCTTCTCTTCTCGAACTACAATCTGAGCTTCTTCCTGTGAGCATTCTTCCCACAACTTACTGAAAGAGATAAGTTTCTTCCTAGCACAAATTCCTTGGATGAAGGAATCCCATGACCTAGGAAGGCCATTAAGAGTGGTCATTACCACTTCTCCATTCTCTATAACTTCTCCCACATCTTCAGGTTGTTCTTTTATCTGGGATACCCTTGAGAAATAAGACTGCATAGTCTCCACATTCTGGAACTTGATATTCTTCAATTGATTCCTCAAGGTCATCCTCCGATTTATATTCTTCCCTTCAAATAGCTTGGTTAAGGAATCAAACATCTCCTTAGGTGTCTTCAAAGATGACACATGTGGCATGAGATGGTTTTTTATAGAATCAACAATGATCCTTTTAGCCTTGACTAAGTTCCTCTTGTGTAAGGCCTTAGTCTCTTCTCCCTCTGGGACATGAACCCCTTCACTTATGTAGGTGTCCAACTCACTCTCTTCTAGAATTAACCCAATCCTATACTTCCATGCTCGGAAGTTATCAGCCCCTTCAAGATTATCCTCAAGCTTGGTGTGGTGAGAACTTCAAATGAAATAGAAAATATTTAGTTCTTACCACTTGATTTGCATAAATCTGGATCTGGAGCTGGATTAGGGTTTGTCAGAGAAACCCTAAAAATTCAAACTTTGAATTTCAAACTTCTGAAAAGATAGAAAGATGCGCCTTGATGAGCTGATCAAGCTGGTATACTCAGAATTTGAAAACTGCAAAGTTTCACCCCTCAAATTTGCTTTTCAAATTTCTGGATTCACCAGGGAGGACCCTGAATTAGGGTTTGACTTTCCCGGAGCTTCATCCATCCAAAAAGTTCGATCTTGATCTCTAAACTTCGATTTTTCAGAGGAGCTTCCAGCCATGGTCTCAAATTTCAGAAATTCAAACTTTTGCAGAAGCCCTAATTTCCGGCTTCACTAGACAGGACCCTAAACTAGGGTTTGATTTTCCCGGAGCTTCACCCGACCAAAAAGTTTGATCCAAAGCTCTAAACTTTGATTTTTCAGAGGCGCTTCTAGCCATGGTCTCAGATTTAAAAAATTCCAACTTTTTATGGAAACCCTAATTTTTAGGGCCAAAACTGAAAGTGCTTAGAATTGAATTCTGATTGGACAGAAAGGTGCGCCTTGCTGAGGAGAGTCAATATAGATTCCTACCTTTCAAGATATATGGAGAGAAACCCAAAAAAAAAGAAGCCCTAGCTTCCGCAACTGCACAATGTCTTCTTCTTAGGTTAGCTCTGATACCATGTTAATTTTTGAGCATTAATTCAACATACTCTAGGATCTTTACTGAGAGAATAACATGTACAACATATCAAGCATATCAATCACAACAAGCAATCACATGAGACAATAGACACACAGAGTTTCCTTGGGGAAAACCAAGAAGGTGAAAAACCCCAATAACTTCCTCAGAGATAGATAGATCAATGAAACAAAACCCAAGCATAAGAGATAGTCTCCTAGTAGCAGCTTCTCCTCCTCCACTAGAGTGAGCCACTCTCCAATGAGTGTGTAAGTGAGAAAGTGAATGATCAAATAGATTTCCTCCCGCACTCTATTTATACTTGACTTGACTTGCCTATTAACCTTTATTAGGTCGGCCTCAACTTAACCACATAACATAATGCTGACAGGGCCGACCCCCAATAGGGTGGTCTAATAACCCTTTAACCCACATGACTTATACAGGGCTGACCCCATCAAGGTGGTCTAATAACCCATCAAGTATAAGTTACGACACTTACAATATAAATGACGACACTTCCGTATAGAGGAATAATAACATCTTTATAGGAATACAATATACATAGGTAAAATACATTCCGAAGTTACAATTACATCAACAGTAGGGAGGCAAAAATCGTTGATACTGTGAAAAAACATAGCCCAAAATACTTAATCTGAAAGAAAATACCAGATACCTCCCTCCACAACAAGCAACAAAAACAAAATACAAGTGTTAACAAACAACTAATGAACTTGGCTTATGGAAGAGAGAAGGAACTCATTTATTATTCTGCTTGTGAAAACCATTTTTTACAACAATAAAACCCTGGCACTTTATTGTAGCAGCTCCTAACTCAACTGTATGTTACATATCCTCCTATATATAAACTAAATTTATTAAGAGAATGTATTAAAGAAATCAACAGAAACTTCAAACTAGCAGTGTGTGTAACATTGACCTGCTTTTTAGCCAAGTTTCATGCTACCGTTGTTCCTTGTGCAATGATTCTACACTATCCCATGCTATGTTACCAATAACCTAATATCAAGGTATAGTATTTGAGAGAAACCCATAAAAATTCAAACATGCCCATTTATTCATGAATTGGTTAGTCTTTCTCGAGAAATATAGACCATGTCAGCAACATCAATTTGTTTCTTTCCATGGCAAAGCAAATAATAATATTGAGAAGCCAATATTCAAGAATGAACTCAATTAGATTGACCTGTAACTCACAGGCTCGTAGCCGCATGAAATAGAGACTAATGGGTAGATGTAGGCTGCAGCTGAGACTCGCTTCCTTGGTGTAGCAATCCAGTAGAAATGCCTATATAGTAGCAAGGTTTGGAATGCTCCTTTGACAATATGCTGCCCTGTAGGTGCTGAGATTCAAGTGAATATTGTATTGACAGTCCGTGGAAAGATGAAAATTATGCCAATTACATTAGAGGAATTTCGGTCTCGTGCCAATAGGTCTCCTACGATGAATGCACAGGAACCTAGTACATAGACCATTTTTCTCTTTGCTTAGCTATGCAGAGCTCATTTCCATTTCTGGATATTGATAAGTATTTTCAAAGAAAATATGAAATAAGTAAATACATTCTAAAAAGTGAAGATGCTCAATTCATGCAAGTGAAAGGAAATAAAGACATATTTCCTCGAACTGTTGAATCAAAGGAAATCAAATGAAACTAATGAAGCTACAACAAAGTGTTCAATTCACATCAAATAAGAACTAGAAAAATTCAAGGGACTAACACAATCTCTAACAAACATAAACCCAAACTTCCACAATCGACATAATACTGCAAACATAAGCAGTACACAATCCATAGAAATTTTCCACGATATCAAAGCTAGATTCGAAGGGACTAACACAATCTCTAACAAACATAAACCCAAACTTCCACAATCGACATAATACTACAAACATAAGCAATAAACAATCCATAGAAATTTTCCAAGGTTTCAGAGCTAGACATCAACACGGTTTCATGTACTAGAATGAGCCCATTCTTGCTTAGCGAAAGTCTTGTTAAATTATTTATTTATCCTGTGATACTAGGACATTATCTATGTGAAGAGATAGGCCCCAGATTTGTCACATTCCAGCTTCATTTCCTATCACAAACAAGAAAGATAATGTAATAGTTAAATATCAAAACATCAATCTTAAATAACTTACATCAAGGAAATGTAGTCCCAATCATCAATGTTACAACGAAAACCACAAAATATAGAATATATTTTTACCTAAATTGCAACCTCAAATTGACATATAGTGATCTTGCTACCATAAAGACTTTCCAACTTACTACAAAAATAGAGGAAAAACAAAGTTAGTCAAATAACATGAATCACATCATAAAAAATAGAACACTTGGACTCACAGTCATAATTTGTCAGTGAAACATAACTGCACTAACTAGATTCAAGGCAAGTGGGGACTCTACTTGTTATCTCGTCCCTTAATGGTCCAACGGACATTTGGGGACCTGAATCTTGACAAACCGACAAACCGATAGAATCAGGCATTTTGTCCTACACTAGCCAATTATGCTCGTGGAGGCTAAGACAATTATGAATTGCAACTATGCCAATTGCATTAGAGGAATGTTGGTCTCGTGCCAATAGGTCTCCTACAATCAATGGATAGGAACCTAGTGCATCGACCATTTTTCTCTTCCCTTAGCTATGTAGAACTTATTTATTTTTCTGACTAACGATAAGTATTTACAAAGAAAATATACAATGAACATAATAGATTCAGAAAAGTGAAGACAATTAATTCATGCAACTGAAAGGAAATAAAAACATATTTCCTCAAACCTTGAATCAATGTAAATCAACTAAAACCAACAAAAACTACAACAAAGGGTTAAATCAAGAATCAGATGAGAACTAGAAGCATTCAAGGAACTAACACAATATTTAACCAAAATACACGCAAACTTAAAAAATCGACAAAATGCTTCAAACAAAAGCAATAAACAAACCATAAAAATTTGTCAAGATATTAGAGCTAAACACCAACACGGTTTCATGTACTTGAATGAGCCCATTCTTGCTTAGCGAAAGTGTTGTCAAATTAGTTATTTATCCTGTAATGCTAGGACACTATCTATGTGAAGAGATAGCTCCTAGGCCTAGCTTTGTCAAATTCCAGCATCGTTTCCTGTCACATATAAGAAAGGGACAATGTAAGAGGTGAACATCAAAACATCGATCTTAAAATAAATTTCATGAAGGAAATGTAGCTCAAATAATCAATGTTACAAGAAAAAAGTACAATGTAGAATCTATTTTTACCTGAAACGCAGCCTCAAATTCACATATAGCGATCACCAGCAAGGGTCCATGGAACACCCTAGACCAAAATAAGACTCAAGTCCCTCATGTATATTGGATCATAAATCGCTAGTAAAAAAATCAAATTCCCAATTCACATTCTGGCCTTGTTCCTCATTTTCAACATTATCAACATGATCTTCTCTAGATGAACCATCATTATGATCCTCAAAGACATTATGTTCCATATCAAGTTCATTAGAGAAATTTGTTATATTGTTTTCTCCCCTTCTTTCATGATTTGATTGCCAAAGAGCTAGTTCTCTTTCATACGGAATATTGTCAACCTCATACTTTGTTGCATATAACCTTAAGCATGTCTCCACAATTTTATCAAGCTTGTTCCTCAACTTTGACTTCAAGAATGATAGTGCACTAAACATTCTCTCATCCTCCATTGATCCCAAAATCATGGTTTGACATAAATCCGCTAATTTGAAATATTCTGACATTCTTTGTCGTAGGATTTCGCTACCACTGAGTTTAGTCCATAATCTTGTAATTGCACCATGTTCTAGAGGATTATCCAACTCAGAAAATTGCTCCCACATTGTTGTAGCAAAGCAGTGAGCTTGATCTGACAATTTTGTTCCATCTAAAATGCCTTGGATATGTTCTCCTTGTATCTAGGCCTCTCGACAAAATGGCTCTGCAAAGTCTTGCATTTCCCTATAAAGTCAACCTTTAAAGTATTTGAACATTGATGATGGTTCCAATATTGAGGGTATACCACATACATGGCCTCCAACAATTCATCTCGAGGAAATCATTCTCTTATCTCTGATGATAGTGATTTTGCAATTTCTATCAAGTTGTGCCTCACTGAAATCACAACATTGTCAAATCGTTCTCTTGACGCGTGGCACTCTTTGGTGGATCTTCCTATCTTATCGTTATAATAAAAGGGAACCATATGCCCATGCACTACCATACATAGTATCCCTTTTTCATCAAACTTAAAAAAAAATTCATCATTTTCTATATTGATTATCTTAGTCCAATTTGTAAATGCTAGACCTGTAAAAGACTCTGCCATAATATACAAATTATCCAATGCAAGGCATGATAATTTTCTTGCATTTGTGTATTCAACAATATACATCGTGCGACTCCGAGACATCTTCATGAGGTTATTCATTTCATGAAGCATAGGAAGAATTCTAGCCAATGTTAATAATGTCTCTATATCAGTTAGTAGAAAGAGAAGAGTTTGAGCTTTTTCTACTCTTAAGCAATGTTCATACATTACCCCTACCAAGGATGAATATTCCTCGAATAGTCTTTCAGCTGGTCCCTTCAGTGAGATCCATCTTGTATCAACCTATTTTAATAGTTTTTTTCCATTTGTAACACTGTCGACAAAACTTTTAAACTCTAAAAATCGTTTGGGACTCCAACAAAAGTATGCATGAACCTCATGTACAATATATTCAACTTTTGAAACCAATGCAAAGTTGCTCACTATTTTAAATGCAAGATTCATCCAATGAATACTAAGCATATATGGTGAAGCTGAGAGTTGTAGTCTAGCACAAAGGTTGTTCCTTTGTCCCTGCATTACTGATACTCCATTTGCTCCAACACATACCAACTTTTTTGCGATCATTGAATGATCCATACCACCAATTTCCTTCAAACTATTAATAACAAGTTCATAAATATTTTCTGCTGTAGAACTTTTGCTCATTTTATGAATTCCAAGTAGATAGAAATGCCTGATATGGTCATTGACCATATAAATGCTCATGCAAATCCATGAAGTATATCAACAGCCGTAACCTCATCCAAAGATAGTGACAAAAATGTAGCATTCGCAATCTTCTCTTTCATATCATCATTTTCTACTTGAGCTAGATATTTTCCCCATTCCCAACCACCCGTTAAAGACCAATGAGAAGATGGCAAATTTGGCACTTGAATAAAAGATAGATATTTCATCATTTTTGGATAATCTGTCATAGGATGACCATTGGATAGGATGTGAAATACAGTGCTTAATTGTATCGTCTTTGATAACAAATTTATTTCCATCATCTTTCCAAATTGAGATGTGATGGTTCCTCCACTTTCTTCGAGTTTTCTATTATTTATTAAGAATTTATTATATTCCTCTTCATATTGAAGATGACGACATTGGCTAATATATTTCCATCTAGCAATAGATTCATTCTCACCATTTACATTTTTCTTATCATACACCTTTCCAACATGCTTCTATATTGTGTCTAGCTTCATCTGCAATTTCACTACCCTGCCAACTTTCCAACTACAGGAAATGCATTTAACTTCTCATGAGGTCTCATTCTTATTTGTTGGAGGTATTGGTTCAATAAATGGGTATCTTGAGACCCATTCAAATTGGAATTTTCTCCCCATGTCCCACCAGCCCTTTTTCCTTTTCTTTGAATCGACTGTGTCACCTTGCAAGGAAAAATATTCAACATTTGAATTACCAATTTCTGATGAAAATGCATTTGTCTCACTTTGATCACTAGAAGAATTTATTCTACCATCCATTGTATGGGTTGCAGATGCATTCTCAAAAGTGTTGAAATCTCTCTTACTGATACCTTGCTCAAGAGAGCTTGAAGCATGAATAAGATGCGGATTATTGGATTGAGGCTTTTGAAAATATGATATTACATCCTTTTGTTTTGATGTTTTATTTTTCTTTCCACGATGCATGTTTGACATATTACTTAGTATTCCACAATTGAAATTCCAAATCGATATAGAAACCAGAAATGAAGCCTGCATGGGAAAAATGATATAAAATTAGTACAATAGCACATTATATTGCAAGAAAATATAATGAGACAATACAACTAAGTAGGAAATCAAGAACAATAACCGCTCCACATAGAACTACTATCAATGCACTATCAAATGATCAACCATAACATCAACATTGAATTTTAAAGTTTCAAAAGATAACATTTGTAATAAACAAATTGTAACAAATAACATCAACCATGAAATGAAATAGGGCATCCTAGCCTTCAATGCCCATGGTCTCAATAACAACAAAAACCACTAACTCTGATAAATATATAAAATCCCTTAGCCACTTTCCAATCTCAAAGTCCAATTCTCAATTTTCCCAATCCCATCCCTCAATTCTGAGTTCAAGGTTCCATTCCACCAAGTTCAAATTTTTCTACAATGTCCTCCACCCCTAATCCTATAGTAAAACAATACATCTCTTATGGATAAAAACTAGAAATGATCTCATCTCCTTTTCTTAGACATCACTCATACAATAAGGAGGTTGTAAAATTAGTCACAGTAGATCTATTGAACAAGTAAATCAATCACAATGATGGAAAACAAATTGGAGTAAAAACTGTACAAGAGAGATGCATCAGTGCTCTATAACTAAGAATAGTAGAATTACAATACAATACTGTCACAATGAGTGAGCAATTTGAATTAGCCAAGGAGGTCATTTGAATATACTGCATGGAATAGCTTGGCTCCAACTAGGAGTCCTCATCATCAATCAGTGGTGGTCATGAATGCACAAGTAACTGTCAGCCAGGTGTCAAACAAAGTCTAACTGAGTGTAATAAGTGTAACTGATGGATATGGCACTAACGTAGGGAAGGAGGCTAAGTGGAGGGCGCATGAGGAGCTAACTGGAGTCATAATAGGTAGTCTAGTCTCACTAGAGGTCCATTGGAGTGATAACAGCAGTTAGGAGTCAGTCTAGCCTCAAATCAAGAAAAGACAACTAGCTAACTAAAGTGAACTAGAGTGGTAGGTGAGAAAAGGAGCCCCTCTCAAGTGGTAGGTGCATGCTGAATGCACTAAGCACTAGGAGGGCTAAAACTGAGTGGAAGGAAGCTCTCGGGTGCTGGCAGACTAGGGACTAGGTGCTGGAGGCATCAAACTGGTGACTGGGATGCATGCAGATGCATGCATGCAAAGTACATGAATGAATGATGAGATATCCTAACACCCCCCCTGAAGCTATACTATGATGTAAAAAATAAAATTTAGGGCCCTGGTTACTAAGACCAAAGGTCACCCCAATACAATAATCCAAAAATGCTGAAAATAAGCTAAGTGAGGAAAGAGGGAAAACCCAATGGGAAGAAAGCCCCCCCTCAAGCTACACATAAAATGGATCTAATCTGTCTCCACCATGATGGAACTCACCCCCAACAGTGAACGGGGGTAAGAGAACTTCTTCTCAGTGAAGCTCTTGGTGAAGATGTCTGCAATTTTCTCATCAGTAGGGCAATATTGCAGAATGATGGTGCGATCATGCACAAGCCTCGGATGTAGTGCATGTGAATCTCAATGTGCTTGGTCCTCTTCCGATGAACTAGATCTGTGGAGATCTTAATAGAAATTTGATTGTCACAAAATATGACAGTCGAATTAGTGCTACCAAAATCAAACTCGGAAAGAATACCCTGCAACCAAACTGCCTGAATACATGCATTGACTGCCCCTCGATACTCTGCCTTTGCTGAAGAAAGTGCAATGGCTGCCTGCTTTTTGCTTGACCAGCAAATAGGACCATGGACAATCATGAAAACATATCCAGAAGTGGACTTCCGATCAATTCTATGACCCGCCCAATCTGAATCAGTGAAACCAATGAAATCTAGCTCAGAATCTGTAGCATAGTGTATGCCAAAATGTCTCGTACCTTGCACATATTGCAAGATCCTTTTGGCTGCCCGCAAATGAAGCTCATGGGGATGCTACATATACCTTGATACAACACTCACGTCATAAGAAATATCAGGCCTTGAGTGTTTCAAGCAGAGTAGTGAACCAATCAACTGTCGATACATAGTGCAATCTGCAAGCAGTGTAGAATTTCCCTCCTCAAGACTGATTCATAAGAGGAATGGAAACGGAGCTGCCTTACATTCTGCCATATTAAACTTTAATAGCAGGTCTGAAGCATAATTTTTCTGAGATAATGTGATCCCATCAAAATTTTGAGCTATCTCCAAGCCCAAAAATTGCTTTAGCAAGCCCAAATCGCTCATGTCAAAAGCTAGATTTAAGGCATTTTTTAGCTTGTTGATTGTAAGGAGAGTGCTACCAGTAATGAGAATATCATCAACATAAAGAACAACAAACAGAAAATTACCTTTAACTTGCTGTAGGTACACATTCAGATCATATTTGCATCTTTTGAAATTCTAAGAAAGAAGGAAGGAGTCCATCTTTGCATACTAAGCTCTTGGGGCCTATTTCAATCCATACAAAGATTTCTTCAATATGCAAACTAATGATGGATCTGAACTGTATCCTTCTGGATGCTTCATATATACTTCTTCATTGAGATATCCATGTAGAAAATCACTCTTCACATCCATATGGTGCACTTCCCAGTGCTTGGATGCGGAAATAGCCAAAACTAGGCGAATGGAATCCATATTTGCAACCGGTGCAAAAGTCTCAGTGTAGTCCACTCCTTGGACTTGGGAGAAACCTTTTTCCACCAGCCTAGCTTTGTATTTGCTGATAGAGCCATCAGCAGCAACCTTCATGTGGTAGACCCACTTACATTGGACTAATTTTCTTCCAGGTGGAAGAGAAACCAGCTCCCATGTATTGTTCTTTTGAAGAGAACTATACTCTTCATCCATGGTGGTTTTCCATCTTGGGTCTTAGTGGGAATAATAGTATGATTTTCGATTTGAACCAATCATCAAATAAAATTTCTCAGATAATAATGGATCAGAAAAAGAAAGAGCCATACCTTCTCTTTGAAAGTCTTCTCTCGTTCTCCTTGGATCATCAGGATTTCCAATGTTTGGAGCAACAGATTGTAGAGTGTTTTGGGCCCACTTTGGTAACTGAGGAGGATCATTATGGTCAGAATCAGAACCTGATAAGTCATGGCCATCAAATTCTGATAAAATATCAGAGATATCGGATCCAATGCTTTCTTCATCTTCTCTTGAAATTTCTTCTTGTAGAGACTGCGTATCGGCAGTGTTTTCCTTGACTAGTTTTAGATCTTGAAGCAGTTCTTCAAACTTCTTTTGGGATCCATTTATTACAAAATATTCAAGGAGGATGCCCCAACCTTTTCTGCTCAAGATAAGGCATTGATTGCCACTATGGGAGATTGGTACGTGGGAGAATATTTTTCCTACATCAGAGTTTGGGGTAGCAACACAGTTCATCTATTACCCAGGATTCTGCCTGATAGAATGGTATTGGAAGAGATATCCTTCCAAACTGTAATTGATGGCGCGTTCCCTCGATTTATTGGAGCTAAAAGGAAAGGTTGGCCCAAGTTTCCTCATAATCTTGGATCCCTAGTTATTAAAAACTCCACTCATGCAACTTTGCTTGGGAAAAATATTACAACCTTAAAACTTGGGGAGGGCCATAAAAGGATGCATGATCCAAAGTCTTTCTTGACCAATCACTTCACAAATGAACATATCAAGAGTACTTATGTGCATCATTCTGAGCCTGATGAATCCATCTATGAAGGTGTAAATTCATTCTAGGATGTGTTGACCAAAGTCCCCTCTCAGGAGGAGAAAAGTTTCATTCACTAGTACCAGCAAGAGCTCAAGGTAAAAGTGCTGCAAGACAGGAAACTCAAACTGTCGGATGATGAAATATCTCAGAAGGAATTGATGGAGAAGGAGGCACAAAAAACTCAGCTTAAACATCCTTTGCTGCTCACTTATCAATAAGAAGATAAAGGTAAAGCTCCAGTTGAGGATCCTCAAAAGACTCAACCCTCGTTAATCTGAATGCTCTCATAAAATCAGCTGAAGAAATGAAGAAGAGCCTAGCATTAATGAGCTCTGCATTTGATACCAAGACTACTGCTTCCACTCCTCCAGCCAAGAAGCAGAAAACTAAAGTGTCAGTCACGAAACCTGAATTGTTGCATATTGATGACAGTGATTTGGAAGATGATTTTTCCTTTACCAACTTGTCATGTCTAGTTACTATTCCTACTAGCCTAATAGTGGTCACTTCAGTTACCCAGACTTCTTCTGATCCACTTGGCAATTTATTGGTTGATGATTCTTTTCCTGAAATTCATTTTTCAGAAACCACCATCACTTCTACTATCACTTCTTCTCAATTTCTTACCATCCCTACCAATTTTCCATCTATATCATCATCAAATCTTATAGTTCCTCCATCCCCATCATCCGATCAACTTGTTATTCCCATGGATATTCCCCCCAATCTAGTTGAAATACAAGTTTCTTCCACATCATCAGTTCCTTTCACCTCATATACAATCCCCATTCCTTTATCTTCAATCTCCACTACTGTAGTACCTTCCACTTCCATACCTCAGATAAGTATGCCTATTCCCCCCCTGCTGCTTCCCAACCTGTATCTTTGGTTAGAGTTCTGGGAGTGTCTTCATCCCTTGTTGAAGAAATTGCAGATTTTGGTGAAGATGTAGTGGTCTCACTTGGAGAATATTTTTGGAGTAAGTCAGAGAAGGTAGTTGTGAAGAAAGGTTCCAAGAGGGAAAGAGAAAGGACATTGGTGTAGGGATTTGTGCCTAATCATATTATTTGGACGAGAACTTCCACAAATGTCAAACATGAAGCCTTAGAAACATCTGCTGCCATGGGAGCCTTTGCTGGTGCTAACTATGACTATGTTTCCTCACTCAACATAGAAATTGAGAAGAAGGAATAGGAATTTGAAATACCTTAGGTAGAAATAGGTTCAATTGGATGAACAACATCAATCTCAGTTGCAGGGATTGAAAGATAATTATGAAGATCAGTTTCATAAATTGCATTCTCAGAATGATGATCTTAAACAACAACTTATAAAGGCACAAGGGAAGAATGCACAATATGCTGTGAAGTTAGCAGCCCTGGAAAAACAGTTGGAAGCTTCACAGTCCATTTCTGTTGTTTCTTCCTTTTCAAAATTCTCTAAAGAATAATTTAAAGAATTCACCTTGAAGATTAATGATGAATTCAAGAACTCTTTGATTGAATTATTTCAAGGCCTGATTCAAGATATCTTTAATTCCTTTGAGAATTTCTCAGATATACTTGGTAATCACAATCAAAGGAGAAATGATGCCACCAGAGCCTTTGAAGATGTAATTGATTGGAAAAAATACATCAAAGATAAACTTGAAGCAGTCTCTATTCTAGGTAAGATCAAACAAAGAAAGATAAATATTTATTTGGAATCCTAGGAGAATGCCCGTGACATGGTTGAAACTACAATTGAAGAAGGGTAGGAAGTATGCAGAAAGAGATGGTTTGCATTTGATAATATGCTAGGATTGTTGGAGTTTCCTGCCATGAATCAGATTGAGACTGCTCTTCCACCTAAACTTATGATTACACAGGTTGAAGAAAAGTATCTGAAATATAAGGAGCACATTGAGTAGCTTGAGCTGATCCAGATAGCATAGATCAAGGAATTAATTGAATCGCCCGTGGCTTCAAGGATGAATATTAATCTCTTCTTACGAGAATGGTCAAAGGCTAAGAATAGGGAGATTGAGGCTTTCACCTGCAAGGCACAATTATAGCTTGAGCATGCAAAGCATTAAGATGTTGATGATCTTTTGGATGTATTTGTCAAGTGGCAATTTGCCCTTGGCAAATATCATGAATGGGGGGGGGACCATCGAAGGAGAGAACTGGAGACACTCTGTACTTGGAGAATTGAATGTTTTACAATCTTTAAATAATTTCAGTTAGTTTCTCTTTACCTTTCTTTTGTTATGTGTATCAAGTTTCATTGATTCATTGTTTATTCATACATACATCTAATAACTATGTTTTGTATTGTTAAATCATAAAACATATAAATCTGTGTGCTTGATTTATCATTCATATGATTTATATGCAGGTTATGCATCAATAAATTTCTTTACTTGATTCATATTGTTTCACATTCTGCAATTACATAACAGTCATTATCATCATAAGATAATTTGTTAATTAGCTTATCATTGACAGGACAGTCACATTCTTTTTAATCCTTAGAATAAAATAAACTAGTTTTTACTATTTTGTTTTGTTTAAAACTGGTAATGTGAAATATGATCTATATGTTTATTGGTTAGTATAACACTTCCATCACACCCGAGGCCTCAACTGAACCATGACCTTGGACCTTGTTTGAGACCATATAGTGCCCTTTTTAGTTTGCAAACATAATATTTGTTTTCTGATAAGAGAAAGCCTTCAGGTTGTTCAATATAGACTTCTTCTTCAAGGTTTCCATTCAGAAATGCATATTTAACATCCAATTGATATACTTTGAAGTTTTTGTAGCATGCAAAAGCTAAGAACATCTTGATTGCTTCAAGTCTTGCTACAGGGGCAAACATTTCTTCAAAGTCAATACCTTCCACTTGAGCATATCCCTTGCATACCAGTCTGGCCTTGTTTATTATTACTTTACCATCTTCATTTAACTTGTTCTTGAAAATCCACTTGGTCCCAATAACATTCTTGCCTTTAGGTCTTGGGACAGTTTCCCAGGTTTGGTTCTTCTCTATTTGGTCCAGCTCATCATTCATAGCTTTGATCCAATCATCACTTTTGCTAGCTTCTGCAAATGTTTTAGGCTCTACTAAAGAAAGTAATGCTTGTTATTGATCATATAATAACCTTCTTCTTGCTTTAACTCCAGTACTTATATCACCAATAAATTGACTTCCAAGATTATCTCTTTGAACTCTTCTTGATGTTGCTTTTGTATCAGATCTTGGAGAATATTCTGTCATTGTCTTGATATACTCCATCTTCTTTTTCTTCCTGTTCAATCTCTTCTTCATCTTCTAAATCATCTTCCCTTTGCAAGGCTTCCTCTTCCTTATCATTATTTTCTATCTCATCATATTGAGTTCTAATTCTTCTTGGCTTCATGTCATCTACTCTTACATCTGCACTCTCTATGATCTTGTGTAGTCTTTGATTGTAACATCTATATGCTTTCTTGGTGGATGGATATCCTAGAAATATTTCCTCATCGATTCTAGAGTCAAACTTACCAAGATCATCTTCATTCCTCTTTATGTAGCACTTACTACCAAACACTCTGAAATATTTGACAGAGGAAGGTCTTCCATACCATAGTTCATAAGGAGTCTTGTCATTATTTACTCCGAGTTGTCCTCTATTGAGTATATAAACAATTGTGTATGTTTCTTCTCTCTCGTATGCATCTAAATTTTTTTCTTCATTAAGCATAGTTCTGGCTGCTTCTTGGACTGTCCTATTCTTTCTTTCCATAATGCCATTTTGTTGAGGATCCCTTGGAGCTAAAAATTGTTTTTTAATTCCACGGGTTTCAAAAAACTCATTGAATTCGTTTGAGGTAAACTCTCCTCCATTATCTGACATTTGATTTTCAGATTTGTCTCATTTTCAACCATTGCTTTAAAAATTTTAAACTTCTCAAAAGCTTATGATTTCTCTTTGAGGGATGTTACCCAAGTCATCATTGTATAATCATCAATGAACAACAATTCTACCTCTGGAAATTCTTCATTCTTCTGGTCTCTTCCTTTCTTGATGCTTTTATGATCTGCCCTTTAGAGATCCCTTACTTCCAAATTGAACTTATGTTTAAATACTCTTTTCCAACAATAACAAAGATATAACATCGTGTCCATTCATAATCACACCTTTTCAAAAGAAATTGTGTCCTTTCTAATGAGAATCGTGACCTTTGGATAACCCTGTCCTTTTGTATTTTTCCGATTAGCTAAATTACCAATTACTAGTTAAATTACTAATCCCCTCCTTGATATCCCCAAAATTTGCACGCAGATGCCTGTAGCTTTCATGTTCGTTGTAGATATTAGCGAACTTACATGCCCGCAGCAGGATGACTGTAGGATGCATAGATTCTCGTAGCAAGCTAAAATGCTTGTATCCTTAGGCCCCTTGCGGGCATATCCTTAGGCTTCGCGGGCATTTCTTTATGGTCCATGCAGGCATATCCTTATGTATTTATGCGAGCATTTGCTAATGCCTTTATGCGGTCATATTGTAAGCCTTTCAGGCATGTACAAGGGCTTGCGGGCACATGCTAGAGCCTACGGGCACATGCAAGACCCTGTGGGCATATGTATGACCCCTGCGGGCATATGCAAGAGCCTGTGGGCATATGCAAGTTTCATGCGGGCATATGCAAGAGCTTGCGAGAATATGCAAGAGCCCTGTGGGCATATGCAAGTTTCATGCGGCATATGCAAGAGCTTGCGGGCATATGCAACAGCCCTACGGGAATATGCTAGAGCAATTCACCTGTGTCCAGAATGGTGAACACAAGAAAGATTGAACGACCCTTTTTGCAGTCTAGAACTAGTATGAAAACAATACTGGGCAGAAGAAGAGTCGGTCGCCCCATCATTTATGAAGGAATTGTGCAAATATTCAAACTACGAAGGCTAGGCCGTTAATTCATGTATATCCAAAATGGTGAAGACTAGAAAAATATTAAGCACAAGAAGGGTCAGTCGACCCTTCATTTAACATAGAAATGTAAAAATATTTAATATACGAAGGCTGGGATGACAATTCCTGGCTATCGACTTCTGCAGTAAATGGTAGTGATCGATACATTGGCTAAGTGATAACATATAAACAATATTTATCCCGAATTTCGACAAGAAGGATCAGTTGCCCATTCGTTTAGTAGATAATTGTAAACACCAATATTCAACAATTCACTTTTATCCAGAATGGTGAACACAAGAAGGATAGACCCACCCTTCTTGCAGTCTAGAACTATTATGAAAATAATACTGGGTAGAAGAAGGGTTGGCCACCCTTCATTCAATTATTTCGGGCCACATTAAAAAATGAGGCATTGATTAAAGACATTCAACTTCAAATGACCACCATATTATACAAACAACAATTCATTTAGTTGACAACTTCTACATTTAATTGATGTAAATTTTATTGGACAATTCTCATATTATTTATGGACATAGTGTCATGTATCTGGTGATGTGTTTCAAACATTCTTTCAAAAATTGCAGAACATGAAAGCAATATACTTAGAAACATTGAAACATAATATTTTATTGACTTTGTTGTGTGTGTTTTTTTTGTTTGTAGATACTAGAAGATTTGTTACCATTAAACCATTGATTATTTTCAATTTCAATGGAGTTTTGTTATATGCGGTTCATAAAAAAAAGAAATTTGGATTGTCACAAACACCGGATATCGAATCAACGACAAAGTATTATTCTATATGTCCAGGATTAAGGGAATTTTTTGAAAAATTCTTTAGTATATTTGAAGTTGGGGTATGGACATCTGCACAACAAAAAAACGTTGAGGAGTTTTTGCTAACATTATTAGAAAAACGGGATTGCAAAGGGAACAATTTAGAGTAATTTTAACATAAAAATATTGTTCTTGCATGGCCATAGAGGATTATCAGAGTGATGGAAATCCTTATGTATTTCTCAAGCCTTTAAACAAAGTTTGGGACATTTTGATCCAGGGATGGGATGCTACAAATACAATGATTGTAGATGACTCGAAAGAAAAACATGTTTGTAATGAGGAAGGGAACTGTATTATAACAAAAACGTATACTTGCAAAGATGACAATGACACATTATTGTTAGATCGATTATGGCCTTGCTTGCTACACTTGAATGGTGCCAATTGTCAATAAAATGAAAAAAAAATGTTAAATAATACACTTGAATGTTTGTTTGTACTAGTATGTTCAATTTCACTGTGATTATAATTCTTGTAAATTGTCGAGTTCGATTTTCGAAAATGCAAAATTAAAGTTTGAAAGTGCTAAAATTTGTTTTAAAATTTCAAAATTAAGTATTGGAAGTGTCATTATCATATTTATCATATCGATGGTAAAGCGCAAAAACCAATTTCAAAATTGGCGATATCAAAAGCAAAAATATCTTTTGGAACTGGATTTGGCACTTTTGGAACTGGTTTAGGCACTTTTGGAACTTGGATTTGACACTTTTGAAACCTGGATCTGGCACTTTTGGAACCGGATTTTGCTTGATTTTGGGGTTTAGAAAGGTTGTTTTTGACTCGTCTTCAAAGTGACTTGAACTAGAATATGTCCAAGTTTAATGAAAATAATTGGCACTAAGGTTGTTTATACAACACTAAGTCCCTATATGAAAAATAATGTGTCATTCATTAATTAAATTAATTTTGTGTTAAAGAAAATTCTTGTTGGTACAATTCTAGTAAACGTTTTTCATATGTTTCAAGGCTCTAAGGAACATCTAGTAAAAGTGCTATAAGGAACATTCATGAAACTTGGTCTTGGAAATCTACTCAAGGCACCAAAATTTTACTAATGACAATAAAAATTACAAAGGATAGTATAATATGGTCTAGGATATCTACTCAAGGCACCAAAATTTTACTAATGACAATAAAAATTACAAAGGATAGTATAATATGGTCTAGGATATCTACTCAAGGCACCAAAATTTTACTAATGACAATAAAAATTACAAAGGATAGTATAATATGGTCTAGGATATCTACTCAAGGCACCAAAATTTTACTAATGACAATAAAAATTACAAAGGATAGTATAATATGGTCTAGGATATCTACTCAAGGCACCAAAATTTTACTAATGACAATAAAAATTACAAAGGATAGTATAATAAATATAAGGTAACAATCGAAATGTATTAAAATAATTGGCACTAATTAAAAGTTAAATAAAATATAGTTATTAGTTGAACACTCATCTATCAATTTTCAAAAAAATATTTAACAATTAATTCAAGCTTTTTAACCCTTTTATTTGGTGAAATATTGTAATGCCCTTTTATATTTTAAAGCAGATCCTTAATTATATTTATCCATCCCATAAATATAATAAGAAGATTTTAATTATATTTATCCATCCCATAAATATAATAAGAAATTTTTTAACTAATATTTTACGAAAACTTTTGAAAAACACAAAAGATGATTTAGGATATCCACTCACATTGAAGACAATATTTTTTCAAATCTACATAAAAAGGAAAAGTTATTTTTGATTGCTCTATAAGGAGTCTTGTCATTATTTACTCTGAGTTGTCCTCTATTCAGTATATAAACAACTGTGTATGCTGCTTCTCTCTCGTATGCATCTAAAAGTTTTGCTTCATTAAGCATAGTTCTGGATGCTTCCTGGACTGTCCTATTCTTTATTTCCATAACGCCATTTTACTGAGGAGTCCTTGGAGCTGAAAAATGTCTTTTAATTCCATGGGTTCCACAAAATTCATTGAATTCATTTGAGGTAAACTCTCCTCCATTATCTAACCTTAAACATTTGATTTTCAGATTTGTCTCATTTTCAACCATTGCTTTAAAAATTTTAAACTTCTCAAAAGCTTATGATTTCTCTTTGAGGAATGTTACCCAAGTCATCCTTGTATAATCATCAATGAACAACAATTCTACCTTTGGAAATTCTTCATTCTTCTGGTTTCTTCCTTTCTTGATGCTTTTATGATCTTCCCTTTAGAGACCCCTTACTTCCAAATCGAACTTATGTTTAAATACTCTTTTCCAACAATAACAAAGATATAACATCGTGTCCATTCATAATCACACCTTTTCAAAAGAAATTGTGTCCTTTCTAATGAGAATCATGACCTTTGGATAATCCTGTCCTTTTGTATTTTCCAGATTAGTTAAATTACCAACTACTATTTAAATTACTAATCCCCTCCTTGATATTCCCAAAATTTGCACGCAGATTCCTGTAGCTTTCATGTTCATTGTAGATATCAACGAACTTACATGTTCATAGTAGGATGCCTATAGGATGAGTAGATTCCCGTAGCAAGCTAAAATGCTTGTATCCTTAGGCCCCTTGCGGGCATATCCTTAGGCTTTGCGAGCATTTCTTTATGGTCCTTGCAGGCATATCCTTATGTATTTATGCGAGCATTTGCTAATGCCTTTATGCGGGAATATTATAAGCTTGTGGTCATATTGTAAGCCTTTCGGGCATGTACAAGGGCCTGCGGGCACATGCTAGATCCTACAGGAACATGCAAGACCCTGTGGGCATATGTATGACCCCTGCGGGCATGTGCAAGAGCCTGTGGGCATATGCAAGTTTCATGCAGGCATATGCAAGAGCTTGCGGGAATATGCAAGAGCCCTACAGGCATATGCAAGTTTCATGTGGCATATGCAAGAGCTTGCGGGCATATGCAAGAGCCCTATGGGCATATGCTAGAGCAATTCACCTATATGTGTCATTCATTAATTAAATTAATTTTGTGTTAAAGAAAATTCTTGTTGGTACAATTCTAGTAAAAGTTTTTCATATGTTTCAAGGCTCTAAGGAACATCTAGTAAAAGTGCTATAAGGAACATTCATGAAACTTGGTCTTGGAAATCTACTCAAGGCACCAAAATTTTACTAATGACAATACAAATTACAAAGGATAGTATAATATGTTCTTGGAAATCTACTCAAAGCAAGAGCTTGCGGGAATATGCAAGAGCCCTACAGGCATATGCAAGTTTCATGTGGCATATGCAAGAGCTTGCGGGCATATGCAAGAGCCCTGTGGGCATATGCTAGAGCAATTCACCTATATGTGTCATTCATTAATTAAATTAATTTTGTGTTAAAGAAAATTCTTGTTGGTACAATTCTAGTAAAAGTTTTTCATATGTTTCAAGGCTCTAAGGAACATCTAGTAAAAGTGCTATAAGGAACATTCATGAAACTTTGTCTTGGAAATCTACTCAAGGCACCAAAATTTTACTAATGACAATACAAATTACAAAGGATAGTATAATATGTTCTTGGAAATCTACTCAAAGCACCAAAATTTTACTAATGACAATAAAAATTACAAAGGATAGTATAATAAATATAAGGTAACAATCAAAATGTATTAAAATAATTGGCACTAATTAAAAGTTAAATAAAATATAGTTATTAGTTGAACACTCATCTATCAATTTTCAAAAAAATATTTAACAATTAATTCAAGCTTTTTAACCCTTTTATTTGGTGAAATATTGTAATACCCTTTTATATTTTAAAGCAGATCCTTAATTATATTTATCCATCCCATAAATATAATAAGAAGATTTTAATTATATTTATCCATCCCATAAATATAATAAGAAATTTTTTAACTAATATTTTATGGAAACTTTTGAAAAACACAAAAGATGATTTAGGATATCCACTCACATTGAAGACAATATTTTTTCAAATCTACATAAAAAGGGAAAGTTATTTTTGATTGCTCTATAGGGAGTCTTGTCATTATTTACTCTGAGTTGTCCTCTATTGAGTATATAAACAACTGTGTATGCTGCTTCTCTCTCGTATGCATCTAAAAGTTTTGCTTCATTAAGCATAGTTTTGGATGCTTCTTGGATTGTCCTATTCTTTATTTCCATAACGCCATTTTATTTAGAAGTCCTTGGAGATGAAAAATGTCTTTTAATTCCATGGGTTCCACAAAACTCATTGAATTTGTTTGAGGTAAACTCTCCTCCATTATCTAACCTTAAACATTTAATTTTCAGATTTGTCTCATTTTCAACCATTGCTTTAAAAATTTTAAACTTCTCAAAAGCTTATGATTTCTCTTTGAGGAATGATACCCAAGTCATCCTTGTATAATCATCAATGAACAACAATTCTACCTCTAGAAATTCTTCATTCTTCTAGTCTCTTCCTTTCTTGATGCTTTTATGATCTTCCCTTTAGAGACCCCTTACTTCCAAATCGAACTTATGTTTAAATACTCTTTTCCAACAATAACAAAGATATAACATCGTGTCCATTCATAATCACAACTTTTCAAAAGAAATTGTGTCCTTTCTAATGAGAATTGTGACCTTTGGATAATCCTGTCCTTTGTATTTTCTAGATTAGTTAAATTACCAACTACTATTTAAATTACTAATCCCCTCCTTGATATCCCCAAAATTTGCACGCAGATGCCTGTAGCTTTCATGTTCATTGTAGATATCAACGAACTTACATGTCCGTAGTAGGATGCTTGTAGGATGAGTAGATTCCTGTAGCAAGCTAAAATGCTTGTATCCTTAGGCCCCTTGCAGGCATGATTTAAGCCCCTTGCGAGCATATCCTTAGGCTTCGAGCATTTCTTTATGGTCCCTACAGGCATATCCTTATGTATTTATGCAAGCATTTGCTAATACCTTTATGCGGGAATATTGTAAGCTTGCGGTCATATTGTAAGCCTTTCGGGCATGTACAAGGGCCTGCGGGCACATGCTAGATCCTACAGGCACATGCAAGACCCTGTGGGCATATGTATGACCCCTGCGGGCATATGCAAGAACCTGCGGGCATATGCAAGAGCCCTACGGGCATATGCAAGTTTCATGTGGCATATGCAAGAGCTTGTGGGCATATGCAAGAGCCCTGTGGGCATATGCTAGAGCAATTCACCTGTATCCATAATGGTGAACACAAGAAGGATTGAACGACCCTTTTTGCAGTCTAGAACTATTATGAAAATAATATTGGGCAGAAGAAGAGTTGGTCGCCCCATCATTTATAAAGGAATTGTGCAAATATTCAACCTACGAAGGCTAGGCCGTTAATTCATGTATATCCAAAATGGTGAAGACTGGAAAAATACTAAGCACAAGAAGGGTCGGTCGACCCTTCATTTAACATAGAAATGTAAAAATATTTAATATACGAAGGTTGGGATGACAATTCTCGACTATCAACTTCCGCAGTAAATGGTAGTGATCGAGACATTGGCTAAGTTATAACATATAAACAATATTTATCCCGACTTCCGATAAGAAGGATCAGTCACCCCTTCGTTTAGTAGATAATTGTAAACACCAATATCCAACAATTCACCTGTATCCAGAATGGTGAACACAAGAAGGATCGATCCACCCTTCTTGCAATCTAGAACTATCATGAAAATAATACTGGGTAGAAGAAGGGTCGGTCGCCCTTCATTCAATTATTTAGGACCACATTAAAAAATGAGGCCTTGATTAAAGACATTCAACTTCAAATGAGCACCATATTATACAAACAACAATTCATTTAGTGATTTGTATATTTTTGACAACTTCTACATTTAATTGATGTAAATTTTATTGGACAATTCTCATATTATTTATGGACATAATGTCATGTATCTGGTGATGTGTTTCAAACATTGTTTCAAAAATTGCAGAACATGAAAGCAATATACTTAGAAACATTGAAACATAATATTTTATTAACTGTGTTGTGTGTGTTTTTTTTGTTTGCAGATACTACAAGATCTGTTACCATTAGACCATTGATTATTTTCGATTTCAATGGAGTTTTGTTACATGCGGTTCAAAAAAAAAGAAATTTGAATTGTCATGAACAACGGATATTTGTCCAGGATTAAGGGAATTTTTTGAAAAATGCTTTAGCATATTTGAAGTTGGGGTATGGACATCTGCATTATTACAAAAAACAGGATTGCAAAGGGAACAATTTAGAGTAATTTTAATACAAAAATATTGTTCTTGCATGGCCAAAGAGGGTTATCAGAGTGATGGAAATCCTTATGTATTTCTCAAGCCTTTAAACAAAGTTTGGGACATTTTGATCCATAGTTGGGATACTACAAATATAGTGATTGTAGATGACTCGAAAGAAAAACATGTTTGTAATGAGGAAGGGAACTATATTATAACAAAAACGTATACTTGCAAATATGACAATGACACATTATTGTTAGATCGATTATGGCCTTGCTTGCTGCACCTGAATGGCACCAATTGTCAATAAAATAAAAAAAAATTGTTAAATAATACACTTGAATGTTTGTTTGTACTAGTATGTTCAATTTCACTGTGATTATAATTCTTGTAAAGTGTCAAGTTCGGTTTTCGAAAATGCAAAATCAGAGTTTGAAAGTGCTAAAATTTGTCTTAAAATTTCAAAATTAAGTATTGGAATTGTCATTATCATATTTATCATATCGATGGTAAAGCGCAAAAACCAAATTCAAAATTGGCGATATCAAAAGCAAATATATGCTTTTGGAACTGGATTTGGCACTTTAGGAACTCGTTTAGGCTCTTTTGAAACCTGGATTTGACAGTTTTGAAACCTGAATTTGGCACTTTTGGAACCAAATTTTGCTTGATTTTGAAAGTTTTTCATATGTTTCAAGGCTCTAAGGAACATCTAGTAAAAATGCTATAAGGAACATTCATGAAACTTGGTCTTGGAAATCTACTCAAGGCACCAAAATTTTACTATGACAATAAAAATTACAAAGGATAGTATAATAAATATAAGGTAACAATCAAAATGTATTAAAAATAACTGGGACTAATTAAAAGTTAAATAAAATATAGTTATTAGTTGAACACTCATCTATCAATTTTCAAAAAAATATTTAACAATTAATTCAAGCTTTTTAACCCTTTTATTTGGTGAAATAATGTAATGCCCTTTTATATTTTAAAGCAGATCCTTAATTATATTTATCCATCTCATAAATATAATAAGAAAATTTTAATTATATTTATCCATCCCATAAATATAATAAGAAAATTTTTAACTAAGATTTTATGGAAACTTTTGAAAAACACAAAAGATGATCTAGGATATCCATTAGAGACAATATTTTTTCAAATCTACATAAAAAGGGAAATAATTAAAGTTGTTCTTGATGCTCTACAACCAAACCTAGTATGAGATTAGTCTCCACGAGATGTTATCACATTTTACACATCAAGAAGGATCAGATTTTATGAGATCAAGAAAGATCAAATTTTTTAAGGTGTAAGTTTTTATCTTAAATATTTTACACATCAACAAAAAAGCATGACACTTAAGAAATTTGATTCCTCTTAGTACTTGATAGATCCAAGTTTAAGATAAATATATATGAAATTTAATTCCTCTTAATGCTTATATGAATTTAACCTATTTAAATAAAATTTACAAAATGTCATTAAATAAATTAATCATTTCCTCTGCAAAGTAATGTTCAGCCCACCCTATGTTTTCAAGGCACTAAAGTACTGACATGAAAAATCTGTGTAGTGCAGTGATTTTTCTCTACAAACTTAATCTTAAATCCACCCTAAAAATTTTCAACAAGAACTAACGTAAACTTAAAATTAAATTAGAATGAAATGCTGTCAAGAAATATGTGTTAAACTAGAGCAACGCTATGACTTTACACAAGTGTTAAACCGGAGCAACCCTGAGAGTTTACACCCTTCTTGAACAGGGCTTTGCTCTACGTCCTTAAATCCATCTTTTAATTTTTAAATATGTACACCTCAAACACAATAGGGTCGTGAGCAATGGACTTGGAGAAAATAAGTTAATCATCTGAATTGTACAAATATTTATCTGCATTATACAAATATTTTCTGTGCAAGGTGATGGTAAACGTCCCAATTTTTCAAAAAGTGAAGCAAACTTAAAATGAAATACAATACTTGAAACAAAGAAGAAGCATTTAACCTTTCACAAAAACGCCATTGCTCAGCATGATAATTACATTGCGTTTTGTGATCGACCTTCATTCTTTCATCTCCAGTCTCTCTTCATTCTTTCATCTCCTGCCTCTCTATGTCTTGTACCCATCCAAAAGGAAAAGAAAATGCATATGGGAAAATAAAAAAATGAATCCAGAAGCACTGAAGAAAAGAAAAGTAGAGGCAAAACCAAAAAAAGTACAGAACATATAACACAAACAGATGACAGAGAGAGGCAGAGGAACTGTTGAAACGTGTACTTCATTTTTCCATTCTTTCTGTCCCGATGAATCGATAAATGGATCTCAAACGGTCACAGACATTATCTTCTTTCTCCGCATTCTTATTTAATTTCTGTTCATTCTTATTTAATGTGTGTGTGTTTTAAGTTTTCTTCTTGTTATTTCTGTTTTGTTGTGTTTTCTGGTTGCCGTTTTCATAATAGAGAAAAAAACGGCATCCAAGGCAACCAGCCTGAAAATTTCTGTTGATGAAACCACTGGGCGACGAGCGTGACCTAGAAAGCTGTTTCCCCTGCGACGTTGGCGAGATTATCATCTCGATCATAATTACAATATTGGAATTTCTTACTATTCACAAAAATATAAATATATATATATATATATATAGTTAATTATTCATATATATATATTATATATATATGGAATATACAAATGAACAAAAGGAGACTAAACTTTTGGACGTTACAGTAATGACGTTGACTATACTTATGTGGAAGTTGAAACAATAACCAAAGTAAAAAACTCAATTTATTTTAAATTTAAATAAAAAAGGAAATAACTAAAACAAGGAATTCAAAACTCAAACAAAATTGGGATTATATTTATCCATTCCACATAGAACTAACAAAAATACCATTAAACAAGATTTTATCAACTGAGTGGACTCCTTCAAGTAGTAAAATATCATTAAACAAATTTTATCAGCTGGGTAAAAGTATCATTAAACAAATTTTATCAGCTGAGAAGCAGTAGCCTGCCTAGAATATAGTTTAGCTTACCTGGAGTATAATGTCTCTTGTATACTCTATGGACGAAATACTTGAAGTAAAATATCATTAAACAAATTTTATCAGCTGGGTAAAAGTATCAATAAACAAATTTTATCAGCTGAGAAGCAGTAGCCTGCCTAGAATATAGTTTAGCCTACCTGGAGTATAATTTCTCTTGTATACTCTATGGACGAAATAATATATTGAAAAAAATAACATTACATGTAGAAGCGTACAGAGCTGGCCAGCTAGTGTTGTAAGACCGGGGGTTAGGTAAAACAAGGTAATGAAAGATCTATAAAACCGGGGGTCAGGTAAAACAAGTTTATGAAAGTGCAGGGCCTTTCTCTATATCCTTAAAGCCATCTTTAAATTTGTAAAATTGTACAGCTGAAACAAAATACATTTATGGAAGGCCAAGCCAACTCTTATAGAGCAGGCAGTACAAGGAAAAGGAATTGAAGGCCCTTACTAATGTTTAATTAAGAAATTAGTGTGACGGGCGAAGTATTGGTGGAAATAATTTCCTCTGGTGGAAGTAGAAATTCTGTCTAGCTAGTGTGAACACATCTCTATAATTCAGTGGACATCGAACATCCGGTGATTAACCATGTAATACTGTCATGAGATATGGAATTAAACAAAATAAGTTAATCATCATATGTATGTACTGTATAGAGCTTTTCTCTACAACGTAATGTAATGTTCAGCCCACCCTATGTTTTTCCACTACTAACAAAACTTTCAAAATTAAACCTGTATGTTTATGCCATTTCATTCTATATCCTTAAAACCATCCTAAAATTGTGCACCTGAAACAAAATTCTGTAATATACTGTCTTGAGAAATGGAGTTGAACAAAATAAGCCAAGCTAATCATAATATCTATTGTACATAGATATTCTCCACAACTTAATGTTCAACCCACCCTATGTTTTGCCACTACTAAAGTAACAATGAAATGAAATACAAGTCTTTCTCAAAATTAAACCCTGGAATTTATGCCATTACTGAGCATGAAAAATCTGTGCAGCACAGGGATTTTCCTCTACACTTTTAAAGTTAAACCCACCCTACAATTTCTCAAGAAATAATCTTAAAATGAAATGATATTCAGAAATAAGTATTAGACCTTTCTGAGGAACAGCCCCGGGGTTTACGCCATTCGTGAGCAGGGCTTTGCTCTACGTTCTTCAATCCATCCTTTAATTTTTAAATATGTACACCTGAAACACAATACGGCCGTAAGGAATGGAAGTAGAGAAAATAAGTTAATGATCTGTATTGTACAAAAAATTTATGTATAAAGTCAAAGTAATGTTAACTAACCCCACAATTTTTCAAGAACTGATGCAAATTTGAAATGAAATGAAATACTTTAAAGAAAGAAGCATTTAATCTTTCACAGGAACACCATTGCTGAGCATGAAAGAACGATTACGGTAGCGTGTAAGTGTATGCAAAGCGAGTCCATAATCTCATTTCCCATATCAAGATAATTATATGAACTCCATTATCTTGTGATCGACCTCCATTATCTTGTGATCGAACTCTATCACGTCTTGTGATCGACCTCCATTATCCCCCATCTCTCTGTGTGTCTTCTGCCCATCCAAAATAGAAAAAGAAAACGCCATGGGAAAAAATGCATCCAGAAGCACTGAAGAAAAGAAAGTAAGAGGCAAAATCATAAGGCATATATACAAGAAACGCCTGTGGAACAAAACAAATAACACAAGCAAATGACAGAGAGAGGCAGAGGAACTTTACAGACAGTGGATCGTTATATAGATATATAGATCTCAAACGGTCACAAACATCATCATCTTTCTCCGCTTTTTTTATTTTATTTCTGTGTGTTTTAATTTTTGCTTTTATTACAAATCCCCACTAGCTTTTTTGCCAAACTTTTCGACCCCAAGCAACCGTGTAGTAGTGTACACGTGTCTCGATAGCTTTTTTCGTCAGCCGTTTTCATAGTGGCGGCATGTTACAGAGAGGGCATGCACCCGAAAAACTGTTGATCAGTGTTGATGAACCCACTGGGCACGAGCGGGGCCTCGAAAGCGGTTTACCCTGCGACGTGTGGGGCGACGTTGATGAAACCACTTGGCACGAACGTGCCCACGAAAGCGGTTTCCCCTGCGACGTGTGGGGTGACGTTGAAAGGTAGTGTAACTGTACATTGGCACGTTGGCACGTGCGAATGAGAGAGAACGGAAGGCAGGTAAGCGGAGTAGCCTTTTGGTAATCATTCTAAGTTTTGGATTTTTCCACGCATCTTTGCTAGAATTGGGCGATTTTGCATTTACTCAAATTGCTTTTTTATATCTTTAACCATAGTTTTTTGCTAGGTGTAGTCTGAGTGGTTTTGATTGGACTTTGAAGCGTTATATATATATATAGATGTATGTATGTGTATGATTTTGTTAGAGATATTAGCATATATCAGATATGGGTGTGGAAAGGTAACCTCTCCCCATGCTCATAGGCTAATTCTCTGGAGAGTGGGTCAAGCTCTCTCATAATCGAGAGTGCAAATTTCTATATTCTTTTCTTAAATCTACATGCAAATTTCTAAATTCTCTCAACACTTGGACTCTTGATATAAATTTTCCTATATGCTTCTATTATCTATGGATCTTCCATTTATATTTTAGGGAGGTGGCAAGGTCAATTTCAAGAGTGAGTGCATGTCACAACAGTGTTGTCCATGCATGATCTACACTTGTGGCTATTTTTATTCCCAAGATTTCTTCCATGTTTTATGGCTATTGAGATGTGGTCGCAGTTCCTGTACAGAACAATTATGGTTGGCTATAGTTCGCATTTATTAAAGTAACCATGAGGCTTGCACTTTTCTTCACAGAAAAACATGGCCACATGTCCATAAGCTTGCAAACAACTAAACTAAAGCTCATATTCTTCAACTTTTGCAATGATTTTGATTGGTAGTATCATGTATTCATGTTCCCCATATCAAGGATGTAAAATATCTATATAATAGTATTCCCCCTAATAGACGAGGTCTTAAGAGATATTAATGGATGAAAAGTATTATGAACAAAGGATGTTTGGTGAGTGGGATAAATAAGAGTTTCATGGGCACTAGACTCGAAAACAGTTGGAAACATAAACCAAAATATCAAATTTAAAACTTCCCCCTAAGGAACTCATACACATGCTCAGTAATAATGATCATAGCCTCAACAAATGCGTTACAAATATGTGGAATATGAAAATGCAACAGAGCATGGCCATGAACTATACACAATGAATTTATGTCGAACTAGACTGTAGCCACCAATAAATACAATGTGGAAGGCTATGTTTTAGCATATATCAAATAAATGTTGCGAACTTGGAATCATTTATAAATTGACTTTCCAATTTACCCATCATGTAGTGGTACCTTTGTGCACAACTTGGGTGATGACATATACTGATAATGCCATCCCATCCCAAGGTCTTCTATCCAAAATATCAATTGAATGAATTTTTATATATGAATGAATGATCTATATCTACTATAGAAAAAAACTATCTATGCAGCTTTTTTATGTTTTTAATGTTTTTGTCTTTTTCATGTTTCTCAAAGTGCAAAAAAGAAAAAAGTATGCTATGGTATAGTGCAGGAAACAAGTGCTGTAAAGACATGCAGCTACATGCAAAGCATAGGGTGCAATCCTATTCAAAACAAAGGCACCAAAGGTACTAGGATACTTATAAACATTAAAAAATGTATCACCTCCAAAAAAATGGGTTAAGATACTTTTGTCCAAATAAGACGGGACAAAAGTGAAGGAAAAAGTCGTAAGCACAGTGGAACAAATGAAAATTAGGTATTATACACAGCGGAACAGGTAATGAGGGCATAAGCTAAGGTAAAATGACAATACTAAGCAAAGGTTTGGCATAAGGTCAAGTTGTGGATGTGTTTGCACAAGCCAACAACCTATTGTCACAGCCAAGATGATCAAATTACCTAATCGCAAATTGAAATTTTTTGTAGAAATAAACCTGCACAATCCTACACATAGACAATGAATGGTCAATAGAGCAAAAGCTATCAATAAAAAACATATATGAGCCATAAAAATGACTTACCATGGTTGTATCTTGCAAAATAATGAGAAAATAGCTATTATATAGATCCTCTAGGTAAAAGTTTTGTCCGAAAGACTTAATATAGGTGAAAAAATATTTTTTTAATTCATTGTTAATGTAGTAACTTGGTGATTTTAGAGAAAATTTTGGTGTCCTTAGGACTCAGCTAGTGTTGATTATGGGATATCGGGCCATCAAATTTTCAACACAATCCCTCTAAGTAAGCGACCTCGCTGCTCTATACATTTCTATTAGTTTCATTTTTTATCCTTTTTAATTTTCACGGGTTTCCAAACACCAGTTGGCTTGCATTTGCGCAACCTCGGTTTTGGTATGTAACAACCATGAGAAAATGGCCTTGCTCACAATTGCTATTTACAACAATCATGTTCATTCATGACAATGTTTGGTAATAGCCATGCCCATGCCCTAAAAGAGCCAAAAAAATGAAAAAATGTTGAAAGAGTTAACCCTGTTTCTTAATATTGGGTTTTGTAAGAAATATTTCCACCATAATTGAGTGGAGAGAGAGAGAGAGAGTACGCGAATGCAAATGTTGATACCGTGTGGTATCAACCAAATTTGAACACCTTGCATGATTGCAATCTTCTAATGTTCTTCCATTGTGCTAAAATGTGCACGGAGGCAGACCTATTATAGATACTATTGGGGTGGTGAGACCGTGAAGAGCAGGTGTTCTACGTGGGACGCAAGATTAACCATTTATATGTCGAGGAAATCTACCTTTTAATACATTTTTTATCAAAAGGGGGCACTAGTCCTCCTCAAAGGAGAAGGTATAGGAACATGTACTTTAACAGTTTTAGAGTATATATATCATTACACACTACACATAAGGCATCTAGAAAAGCATCAACTAGGTGTCGATCTGATGGATTCAGGATTTCACCCTAAATACCTTCCTATTTACTATCACACAAGTTTCAAGATTGATTGCAAAGAATCTAAATTCATGTGTAGAGATGTACTAGGCACTATAGTGCTTAAAACCCATTGTTTTTAATTGGTGCTCGACCCTTGTGGTCAATATGTGAGACCAATTGACACAATAGAGGACAATGAAGGTGAAGCAATTTGAATATGCTTCAATTATTTGTACCTTTTTTAGGGATATGGTTCTTGACATGTTCCCTAGTATCTACACTCATCAACTTAGACCATTAGAGCCCAATATACGATAATGGGTTGATATAATGGTTCATCTGGGAGGTGAACTTACTAGTTGTACCTTCAATCCTAAAATCTTTGACTAGTGGGGAGAATGGATCATTGTAGTAGACAACTATCCTTATGTAAGCATGGACTTCAAGCAAGATTATGAGCTAGCACTTCCTCCTAAGGCCTAATGGGGCCATATAGGTAAAAATAATTCCCTTTCTATTGCTCTTGTATTGTTTTTGTTGTTTTGAAGATATTTAATCTTTTATGGATTTTTTTTAAATGTAAAAAAGAAAACATTTTTTTTAAATATGCAATGTGCACTACCCATATATTCTCTTGATGGCATAGATGTTGTTCTAGTGTGACCTATAGGGATCCCCCCTAGTAGGTGTCATGCAAGAGAGGAAGAACAATCAGAGCTCAATTATGAGGATATGGATGTGACCGACACATGAACCTAGAGGGGATAATCACGGGAGTCCCTATGACGCAAATAGAGGAGATTCCTAGGCAGAGTTACTGTCATGTGGTTGGCGTTCCTTAAAGGATGATCAGAATTCTGAGGTGGGTAACAACTATTGTGGTGTGCTACCACGGGGTGCATGCAAATAAGTTAGATAATTATATCTTGGGAGAGCTCTTCTCTTTTTTGTACTCTTAGCTTATGTATCTACGCAAGGATATATAGGATGACTATGTATATAGACACTATATATTCATTTTTTGGCATAGACATGATGCCACTGATATTTACTTTTTGATACACACACACACGCGCGCGCGGTTTTGTGTGTTCTACTTACACAACTTAAAATGGTGTGTGTACATTTAAATGTCATGGTTTTTATTTTACGTGCATGATTATGGGCCAAACTTAATGTAATAAATGTCAATCAATGATATAATTAGATAAAGAATCATCCAATGCATTAAATATTCTTGGAATGTGAATGTGAGTGATAAATTCAACTTGTCATTCAAGAAGATGCGCCCTTAAAAAATTCTTGTAAAAGCAAGGATCACAAACTCGAAAAACATTGTTTAACTGAGACACTACTAATTGTGAATCCAAATAGACGATGATGTGTCGAATGCCAAGAATGATAGAGTCAGTGAGAAGTTGGATAATGGCACTATACCTAGGATTATTTTTTGTTGTGGAACCAAGACAAACATCACCTGAATTCACAAGCTGTTTAATGGGTGAAAAAATCACCCATGTAGTGGAAGCAATGTTCCAAGTGTGACAACCAAATCCATCTATGAATACTACGTATAAAGGGCCACCAGTATCATTTGTAAAGGTAATACCAAATCAGGTTAAGTAATAACTTTGACCAAGGTAAGTGATAATAATAATAATAAATGTCTAAAATACAAATTTTAGAGTACAACATGTTACATGGAATCATCGAGCATGAATGCTCACACACAATCTTTCTTTAGGTAGAGGCCATTGCGAGGCTCCACCAAAGTAAACCCTTGATAGTCAGCTAACTCATATGCCTCCTTTAGCAACACATGACTCACAATATAAGGACTATGTCACATAGCTTCAAATTTCCATGCCCCTAATTTATCATGATCTTGGTCATAAACCAAGACTAAGTCGCCTTCATAAAAGTTATGAGGATGAACACTCGTCATATTGTGCTTTGGTGTGTTTCCTATGAGTCTCATTTTCTAATGCTACATCTCGATTGTGCTTTTCAAATTTTTCTAAGTATACGACACATTATTCTTCATCTGAGGGATTAACAAGGAATTCAACAACTAGTTTTAACAAAGGTATTTCATATTCAATTAATAAAACTACTTACATGCCATGAACAAGCTAGAAAATAGTAAATCTCGTGGTAGTTTTTATTGAAATTTGGTAAGCCCATAAAGAAGAAAAAAGAATCAAGTGCCATATGGTGTTATTTTTGTTTATTGTCCTCTGTAACATAGTTTTCAAACTTTGATCATAGCTCGAACTTGGCCATTTGAATAAGGATAGTAAAGGGAAGAATGATCTTGTCGAAAACCTAACTCAATGATTAATTCCAACCTCATGTAATTATGGAAATGAGATCCATGATACGTGATGATTTCTATAGGGACACCAAACCGATTAATTTTGTGATTAAATATGAAAAGTGTCGTTATAGCACTGCCATTAGTTGATGTAGTCATAGTCTCGACCTACTTGGTGAAGTAGTCAATGACCACTATAATGTAATGGTGATCGTTCAGCAAGGCTAGACAAAATCAACTCTACACTTTTCAAAGGGCTAGACTATATGTGATAAAATGAACTCTACACTTTTCAAAGGGGTTGACAGTAACTAAACAGTGAATAGGAGTAAAGGGAGCACACATTTTCATGGTAAAAACCTAATAAGGGTGGCTCTTTTAGACTGCTTTTAATGTAGTCTTTGAATATGGAGAGTCAAAATTAGCATGCACGTAAAAATTTCTAGGTTGTTTCCATTTCATAAAGATAACCATCACATGGTTAAGAATGGAAATCATTTAAAACCTTCTCAGATTCCTCATGAATTAAATAACGACACAAGATCAAATCAATCCCTCGCTGATACAAAGTGTCTTCGAGAATCAGATAGTTCTTGGCTTAATGTTGAATCATTTGACACTCATCATGTGATAATTGAGAAGGGCACTAATGAGTTTGAAGATATACTAGGACATCTCCATACCAAGGGTATGAAAAGGTAATGAGGAATAAAGTCTTTTCTATCAAGGACTCATCCACAGTAGTAGCCCCATCATATCTTGGTGGCTTAGACATCAACTCAACAAAGGTTGACTTCTTGGATTTGGATGTAGAAAAATATAAATCAAATTCCTAGAGGATGACAATCCCTTTTGAATATTTGTCCGCAATTACGCGTTAGGTTAGAATATGTTACATAGGATTGGAGTATTCCAAAACAAGCATGCATATAAGAAGGATGTAATGCCTAAGTCTTTGGATAGCATGCAACATTACCAATGCCAACTCTTGACATAGTAATATCACAACACGTGACCAACAATTCCCTTGCTTAGGTAGTAGATGACATGTTCTCGTTATGATTTGTCTTCTTGGATCAAGACCACATCAATGGTTGACCTTGATGTTGAAAGGTATAACAAAAAATCCTTCTTGTAATATGAAGGATGCAACAAGGGATTAGAGACAAGAGTGGTTTTCAAGGCATCAAAGGATTGATGGCCTTGAGCGTCCCAAACAAGTTGAAACCCTTGTTCCAACAAGCACATAAAACCTTTCACAATCTATACATAGTTAGCTATGAACCAACAAAAGAGGTATGCTTTCCCTTGCAAACTTTGAATTTTTCCAATCATATGCAAGGGAGGTAATTGAACTATTTATTTCACCTTAAAAGGATCAACCATGATCCTATGCTTTGAAACAATGAACCCAAGTACTCTCCTAGAAACCACTCATAAAAGATGCATTTGTGGGGGGTTAATTGAATATTATAATATTGACACCATTTGAAAATTGAATGTAGATGAGCTAGATGTTTTGTCCGTTGTCCAGGGAAAGCAATTAAGTCATCTAGATAAGCCTCAAGAACATGCCTAATATCATGGAAAGCATAGGACATGACCAATTGAAATGTCGCTCCAACATTTTTAAGACAAAGTGACATCTTGAGATAATAAAAAGTATACCAAGGACAAATAAAGACTATTTTATGTTGATCTTTAGGTGGAATCTAAATCTTGATATAGTTTGAAAAATCATCCATAAAAGAAAAGATAGTGTTCCCGGTGCATTCATCAATAATATGATCAATGAATTGGGTGGGATAGTTGTCTTTAAGAAAAGCTTAGTTCAAATCCCTAAGATCAATATAGACTCCATTCATACCCTATTTCTTATCCACCTAAACATGATTATATACCCATTCCATCAAAGGGAAAGGATATATGGAACCAACGTGGAGTTATCCACCTATACCTTGATAGCAATTGCTTTCTTTGAGGTGACCAGTCTAATATTTTTCCGAACTAGTTTTACATTATCATAAATTTTAATCTCATGTTCAATTATCTAGGGATCAGATTGATGTCAGATATTTATTCATAGCACCAAGCAAAAATATCACAAAATTATTTAAAAATGGCAATGTAACCCTGAATTTTTTGAGAAGAACAATCAATGCCAATGAGAATACTCTTGACTATGCCAATATTGAAGGAGATATCAATAGATATCATTTTCAAAATGTTGACTAAATTACCTTTTGCGAACATGTTCTATGTAAGAATAGGGCATTGGTACCGATCAAGATCTCCTGGATGAATGGGGATTTTAGGGATAACCTCCATTTTCTTAAGCTCAGGTAAAAATATGAGAAGGGGTGCATATCTTCTCAAGGTCATTCTGGATTGGACAATGCTTCCATGATGGCTTCATTGGAACAAAAAACCATGTCCAAGGAATCATTGGAATGAGGATAATCGACAACCTGAATGGGAAAGATATACTCATCATACTCCTCTTATAGGTGGAGATTTTGATTAGAGTCTATGGAATCTATCTGAATGGATTGATAAGACAATTCAACCAAAGTCAAAAGCATGTTTTTTCCCATAGTAACAATCTCATAAGTGATAGGAAACAGCCATGGATTATATTCCATGGTCATGATGGTGATAGAAGATACAATAAATATGGGGGAAGGGATAACATAACAAACTGGTGGAGGTAGATTAAAACTACCCATGAGGGATAAATATTTAAATATACCCGGGTTGACGTTATCCAAATTAGCTTTAGAATCATTGATGTAGGGAATTGCATATTTTTATTTGCTCTAGAGTCAAGTGTTCAGTAATCTAGCTAGTTAATGGTAATGATTTTTCCTACATTGGGAAAATGAATAATCCTGAAGGTAGAAGATATGATAGTCATCATCACATATGACCAACTGTGTTCCAGGATAATATTATAGTATAGTGGTTCATCTATGACTTCCAGTTTAATTGAGCATGTATTGATCCCTAGCCTGACCGAAAAGGTGAAATGATTCCATGCATTTTAAAAGAGTGAATGTCAAAATATTTCAATAATGTGGATGATGGGGTTAGATCCAGGCATCCCAAATCTCTCCAACAAGTTAATAACATGATGTAGGTAGAGGTTCCTTCATTAATGGCACATTGATATGTTCACCCTCATAATCATAATTGGATATGGAACATGATAAGGTGAGGTAGCCTCATATGTGACTGGTTTAGGTCAAATATCAAAAGATGAGAATATATAGGGTCAATTTCATAAATGGCCTTCAACCATGCTTGCCAATGTAGTGAGAAGATTTGTAGCACTTCAAGGGTTGTTATTGCGTAATGGGATTGAGCTAGATCTTGAACTATATTGCAGTTTTGAGTTTCTCATGTAGTAGGATAATGTGTCGATGAGTGCATGTTTCTTTTAGAAAGTATAGGAATGATGTCATTGACTAGTCACTCAATGTGGAGAGATCCACTAGACTGAAGTGAAGAAGACTCAATTTCTCGAGGTTTTTCCTCAATCTTGTCATAAGTCTAGGCGTGAGTCTAAAGGTTGACATATTTCTCACACATGAATATGTTAGCAGTCTAGGTATTTCCCTCCTATGGGGGGTTTCCCTAACTACCTCCTTGTTAGGGTGCAATATTTGTGGCAATCATCTGTTGATGCTAGGTGGAAAAAGGATGAGTAAGGACTACAGGTTGTTCTGTAGCCCCCATTGATTCAATTATAAATGAACCTCGACCAACTTGGGACATTCATAGGTAGGTCAGTATTTGGAAAAACTGTACATGGAAATTTGAGCTTTTTATTTTATTTTTACCTTTCGCATTAGTATTAGTTTTTTTAGCTACTCCTGTTAGTTTGTTAGTTTTTCAGAATTTACTTCAATCTAATCTAGGATCTTAACTGAGAGAATAACATGTACATCATATCTACAACATATCAATCATGGACACAATAAAGCAAGCACACAAGAGACACGGAGTTTCACTGGGGAAAACCATGAAGGTGAAAAACCCCGCAACTTCCTCAGAGATAGACAGAGCAATGATACAACCCAAGAATA
Source organism: Larix kaempferi (assembly GCA_027924585.1). Taxonomy (NCBI): domain Eukaryota; kingdom Viridiplantae; phylum Streptophyta; class Pinopsida; order Pinales; family Pinaceae; genus Larix; species Larix kaempferi. The sequence continues at coordinate 478,024 of BSBM01000633.1, read as the reverse complement.
AGAGATATTCCTCCTAGCAGCAGCTTCTCCTCCTTCACAAGTGCGCCACTCTCTAATGAGAGTATGAGTGAGAATAATAGAATAATCAAATAGAGTTCCTCCCGCACTTTATTTATACTTGACTTGACTTGCCTAATAACCTTTACTAGGTCGACCTTAACTTAACCACATAACATAATGCTGACAGGGTCGACCCCTAATAGGGTGGTCTAATAACCCTTTTACCCACATGACTCATACAGGGATGACCCCATCAAGGTGGTCTAATAACCCATCAAGTATAAGTTACGACACTTACAATATAAATGACGACACTTCCGTATAGAGGAATAATAACATCTCTATAGGAATACAAACACTTCCGTATAGAGGAATAATAACATCTCTATAGGAATACAATATACATAGGTGAAATACATTCCGAAGTTACAATTACATCAACACTCCCTCTTAACTAGGAAGGTATTTTTCGAAATAGGTCTTCTAACACAAGTCTTCTTCTCTGGATCATCGTCACTGGATCATCGACATCGAATCATCGTCATCGTCACTGATGTTGCTATCTCAATCAATCTTTGAACTACTCGTCATAGGAAGTTCTACAGAGCCAGTCCTTTTTCATACTAGATGTAGGCCCACCACCTGTAGGTCTTCATCATCACTAGCCATACTGTGGAATCCTTAGGACTTATTACCTGCGTCACAAAACCTTGCAAGAGCATCCAGGCTGTTACAAGCACATGGCTCTACCTGTCGTATCTTCCAGGGTTGTATTATATGTGACTGTCACAAAACCTTAAAAGAGTGTCTTGACTAGTAAGAACTCTAAAGAGCATCCGAGGCCTTTTATGTGACTAGCATAACCTGTCCAAATCTCCAGGGCGTATTACATGTGACCCCCACCACAAAACCTTTAAAGAGTGTCTTGACTAGCAAGAAATCTAAAGAGCATCCGAGGCCTTTTACATGACTATCACAACCTGTCCATATCTCTAGGGCGTATTACATGTGGTCATGGAAAAACCTTGAAAGAGCATCCCAGGACTGATTACAAGCGTACTGCTCAACCTATCGGATCTCCCAAGGCTGGATTATATGCCATAGGACAAAACCTCGAAATAGCATCTGCCAGATATCCCAAGACCAGATTACATGCCATAGGTAAGACCTCGAAAGACTATCTGCAAATATCCCAGGGCTGGATTATATGTCCTCCCAAAGAAAAACCTTGAAAGAGCGTTTTCCAGATATCCTAGGGCCACATTACATGCCATAGGCAAAACCTCGAAAGACTATCTACAAACCTCCCAGGGCTGGACTATATGCTTATCTGCACAACCTGTTCCACGGCCATAGAGTATCAACCTGATACTCACCATACATCATCCTGATGTACACATGATCATCCTGATCATCATCATTGCATCGTCCTGATGCATGTCATCTGGAGCAACATCCTGAAGCTCATCATCCATGATCATCATGATCATACAATGCATCCACCTGATGCATACATAGTATTTGCCTGATACATATCATCATACATGATCTACCTGATCATACAATGTATCCACCTGATACATATACAAATACATGATCCACCTGATCATACAATGTATCCACCTGATACATATACAAATACATGATCCACCTGATCATATCAAGCATCCAACATGATGCATATAAAAATAAATGATCCACCTGATCATATCAAGCATCCAACATGATGCATATACATATACATGATACAACTGATCATAACAAGCATCCAACATGATGCATATACATATACATGATCCAACTGATCATAACAAGCATCCAACATGATGCATATACATATACATGATCCAACTGATCATAACAAGAATCCAACCTGATGCATACATATTTTTAACTGGAGCATCGCCCTGATACTCATCACACAACGCTTATATCCACAGCCATGGGAAGGATCCTCCTCTCACCATGCTTGGAACGGCTCCTACAAATGTGTCCATCACTTCTTCCTCGAAGTGTCGTCAACCTGAAGAACACCAAGCCTCTCTCTAAAGTACTCCTCTCGCTAGTGGTTTCGTCAACACATCTGTAACCTGCTCATCTGTCACAAGATACAGGAGCTTCACTGCTCCTCTCTGCACCATATCCTTGATATAGTGATATTTGATCTCAATGTGCTTCGACCTGTCATGGAACACTGGGTTCTCAGAAAGATTCACACAACTCTGGTTGTCACAAAAGATACCAGTAGCATCCAAAGGGAGATCAAATAACTCAGACAGTATCTTCCTCAACCATACTACCTCACAACTAGCTGAACAAGCTGCAACATACTCTGCTTCGGCTGTACTAAGTGCTACGCAGGATTGCTTCCTACTAAATCAAGAGATCACACCTGATCCCATACTGAAGTAGCACCCCGAAGTGCTCTTCCTATCTGCAGCACTGCCTGCCTAGCCTGAATCAACATAACCCTGCAGGTTAAACTTTTGATTCGCATCATACTTGAGCCCATAATCAATTGTACCTTTTAGGTACCTCAGAATATGCTTTACAGCAACCAGGTGAACACCTCTGGGATTTGTCAGACCTAGATCAATGTGTTCACTGCAAAGCAAATATCTGGTCTCGTATTCATCAGGTACATCAAGGACCCAATCATCTGACGATACATCGTGACACCAACCGGATCAGATGAAGCATCACACAGAAGCTTCAGGTTCGATGCCATAGGTGTGGCCATGGCCTTGCAGTCCATCATCCCGAACCTCTTCAGGATCTCTACTGCATACTTCCCTTGTCCAAGGAAGATCCCATCTGCACTCTGCCACACCTCCATTCCTAGAAAATAGTGCATCATCCCCAAGTCCTTCATCTTGAACTCGGCAGCAAGCTTCCTCTTGGTATCGAAAATCAACCCATCCTCACCCGTTACAAACAAATCATCCACATACAAAAGTAATGTCACGGGATTGCCTTCCTCAACCTTGTAGTAAATGTTGGAATCTTCTTTACTCTTGGTAAAGCCTAAACTGGATAGAAAGCTGTCTATCCTACCATACCAAGTCCTAGGAGCTTGCTTCAAGCCATACAAGGATTTCTTTAGTCTGCACACATATAACTCCCTGTCATGTGTCTCAAAACCAAGTGGCTGTTCCACATACACTTCCTCTTTGACTACACCATTCAAGAAAGTTGTCTTGACATCCATCTAGTGTATCTTCCATTTAATCACTGCAGCCATGGCAAGTACTAATCTAATGGAAGTGTACCTGGCTACAGGAGCAAAAGTCTCTTCATAGCCCATCCCCTCTTTCTGGGAGAAGCCACGAGCTACAAATATCGCTTTGTATTTCTCTATGCTATCATCTGCAGCATGATTGATCTTGTAGATCCATTTGGAAGTCACAACAGACTTCCCTTCAGGTCTTGGGATTGCATCCCAAACATCATTCTTCATGATCGACTGGTACTCCTCGATCATGGTGTTCTTCCCGAATCCTAGGAACTTCAATATCTTCAATAGATAACTTTGTTGTTGAACAAATGTTGTAGTCCTTCTTTTGTAGGTGATGGTATACGATCTTTCCTATAAAACAAGTTAAATTGCATGATTAGAAAACATCTCATAGTTTTCAGAACAAATTCTTACTCATAAATAAATATGTCATACAGCCATGCAATTATCTTAGCCAATGCTTCAATACAACATTTATCCATATCCCGTAACTTTCTAGATGCCTTCCAATCTCTACCAGAACATTGCTAAGAGTGTGCACAACTCCCAACATGTCAGCAAAGAGGTTTCATTCTAGATAAGTAGCAATGGAATGTTGTATAGTGCCATAGGCCACTTACCTATCAGATGCATATTAGTAGTATACTATTCATTAATGCAATTATTCTAATATGCATAATACACAACCTAAGTCTAGGAACATAAGTGTATACATCATTGAACAATATTAATCAAATGTACAAGAAATGAAAATTTAAATACTTATCTTTGTTTGTTGTTGTTGGGTTGACTCCCTCTCAGTCTTTGCTTCCTTTCTGCAACTCCATTCTGATGTGGATTGTGAGAAGTGGTCAAATCCCTCTGAATGTCTGCATCCTTGCAGAAACTACTGGAGTGTGCTCCTTCTAGATCTTTGCTTCCTGGATCACCTGTCCTTGAACTTATATCCATCCTCGATCACTTATGCATACTTGCTAGTATCATCGTTGTGTTATCCTCGAGGTCTCATACATACATTCATTAGTATAATATCGATACTATCAAAAACATTATGATTCTAAACAATTTTAAACGTGTATTATCAGGATCATTTCATACACAGATAATTGATCACAATTCTTTTACTCGTGCATATTCCTATTTGACCATAGGACTTTTCTGGTTATTCATATCATCAATCAAAGTAAGAAGCATAATATGCCTAAACCCATAATTACTCAAACCTATCACTTCATAAATAATAATTATCAATCATGCCAAGTATACTTATATAAGAAATCCTAACACAAGGTAGGATTCTAACTTGATATAGGAAAAACATACCTGGATTAGCATGCTATCTAGTTATGTCTAACATACCCGCATAATGTCTTCTTGTTCTCTTCAATGACTTGTGCTAGTAACCTGCATATCTCATAGGTTAACCATTATAGAACCAAGTTATACATACCTCGTAAGTAGATCTTCTATGTGATCCATGACAATGGATGAATCTTTGTCTTCATGTCAACATGGTCATATGTTCTTGAACTAGAACATGATTTGTCTTTCTTGATGTACCTTTCATGTTAGCGGACAACATCATCCTCATACAACACCACAATGCATTAGTACAATCATAAGTGTCAAAACCCTAATCAATGAATATCTGCATTCATAATTTTATTAAGTTGATACGACAAGTCTAAAGTTAATCAAGATTGTACTAACCTTAATGAAGACAAACATACCATAAACTTAATCATGAACAGATCTCGAAACATACATGGATAAGTCATACCTGTCGAGATTGCTTGTAATATTCTTATGTAAGGTCTTAGCCTGATCTCCCTTTGAAACATGAACTTATTCACTTATGCAGGTGACCAATCCATTCTCTTCTAGGATTAACCCGATCCACTTGATTTGCAGAAACTGGATCTGGAACTGGATTAGGGTTTGTTAGAGAAACCCTAAAAATTCAAACTTTGAATTTCAAACTTCTGAAAGGATAGAAATATGCGCCTTGATGAGCTTATCAAGCTGATATACTCAGAGTTTGAAAATTGCAAAGTTTCACCCCTCAAAATTGCCTTTGAAACTTCTGGATCTTCTGGACAAGATCCCAAACTAGGGTTTGATAAAGCCCACCCTTCTGCCCAACCAAAAGGTTCGATCCAAAGCTCTAAACTTTGATTTTTCTGAGGAGCTTCCACCCGTGGTCATAGACTTCAGAAATTCCAACTTTTGTAGAAGCCCTAATTTTCCACCTTTCCGATCAAAATCCCGAACTAGGGTTTGATGAAGCCCAGCCTTCTTCCCAACCAAAAAATTCAATCTTGGTCTCTAAATTTTGATTTTGATGAGGATCATACAACCGTGGTATCCGATACAAAAATTCCAACACTCTCTGAAACCCTAAATTCCCGAAGCCATGAATGAAGGTGCTCAAAATCCAATTCTGTTTTGACATAAATATGCACCTGATTGTTTCTAGTGTAACTCCAAAATTTCAGATCTACAGGGTCTGAAAATTCTTCCTGTGGTATCCTGACCTGTTATCTTTCCAATCCCATAGGTATGACCTCAATTGGATTCTCTGACAGAGAGTTATGCCAAGTGTTGCAACGTGACCTATTTATGGGATAAAACAGGAGAGCGAACTTGTATGGCGTGCCACGTGTCACTGGTTTAGTTTCTGCCTCTGAAAAACTTACCTGTGAAAGTACAGTCCATTCCCTACTTGTCACTTTTTACTAAATTTAATTTGGAGCTTCCTATCCCAAGATATGACCTTTTTTCCTAGGTCAGCTGTTTATGACTAAGATCTGGAAGAGGCAGAAACCCTATATTGTACAGATCATAAATCACAAAGTACGACGAATTAGAGGTTGTCCTTTGGACACAAGGTAAATGGGGATATTATCTTTGACCTGTAATATTTTCAGATCCCGAAACCTCGCCGAATTTTATTTATAGTGAAAGTTCTACGATGACTGGTTTTTGCTATATCAAGCCCTAGCTTCGCAAATGCAACAAGTGTCATAAATGCCATACCATGCCTTCTTTCAGGCTAGCTCTGATACCATGTTAGTTTTTCATAATTTACTTCAATCTGATCTAGGATCTTAATTGAGAGAATAACATGTACAACATATCGATCATGGACATAATAAAGCAAGCACACAAGAGACACAGAGTTTCATCGGGGAAAACCAAGAAGGTGAAAAACCCTGCAACTTCCTTAGAGATAGATAGAGCAATGATACAACCCAAGAATAAGCGATATTCCTCCTAGCAGCAGCTTCTCCACCTTCACAAGTGTGCCACTCTCCAATGAGAGTATGAGTGAGAATAATAGAATAATAAAATAGAGTGCCTCCCGCACTCTATTTATACTTGACTTGACTTGCCTAATAACCTTTACTAGGTCGGCCTTAACTTAACCACAAAACATAATGCTGACAGGGCCGACCCCCAATAGGGTGGTCTAATAACCCTTTTACCCACATGACTCATACAGGGCCGACCCCATTAAGGTGGTCTAATAACCCATCAAGTATAAGTAATGACACTTACAATATAAATGACGACACTTCCGTATAGAGGAATAATAACATCTCTATAGGAATACAAACACTTATGTTTAGAGGAATAATAACATCTCTATAGGAATACAAATGTTCCTTGGGGTAATCTCGATGGGTGCACCTACACAAGGGTTTCCACCCAATCATCTAATGAACCCCATGACCTCCCAACCCCCTCAACCCTAGTACATGGGAGGACCAACTTACAGTCCTACTGGTATACCAATGCCTCATCAATACTACTAGTATCCACAACTGAACCGACAAATACCATTTCTGAACACTTTAGATTTTCTAGATTTGTCACGTTTGACCAATGATCCCATTCAACACAAACCTCTATGTCCCCCTATCTCTGTCAAAATCCCATCAGATATTCCCAAATTTGATGGGAAACCGAGTGAATATCCAAACAACCAAGTAATGACTTATCAGTTGTGGTGTTCCTCAAACTCGTTAATGGACGATTCCATCCGTCTGAGGTTCTTTCAGTGAACCCTCACTGGCACTACAACCAAGTGGTACATCGATCTGCCATGACACTTCTTCGTCGATTCCAACACCCTTGCCATGGATTTGTTAATGCATTTTCAGTTTCCAATTTGATATGAAACTGGCACTGAACTTCTGACCTCGCTTAGACAATCCACCTCCACCCACATTTTCGATCACATTCATGAGTGGAGGAGGCGATGCATGTTAATTAAAGCTACCATTACATACCAGTTATTGGTCAATTAGTTTACTAAATCGTTGCCGCCGCCTATAGCTAGGTATGTTCCCATGGGAGGAGATGTCACTGAGGAGCAGGCAATCAGTCGTGCTCAATATTTGGATTTAGTTTATTCTCAATCCAACACGCTTTATGATTTGATTCCAAATTCTCCTTTCCCTACCAATGATCCTTTAATATCTGCCATGGAACCTCCAACTAATGGCATAATAGGTTTTGTGAAGACTCGGCCTATACCTCAATCGACTAGACAATTAAGTCAATCGACTTCCAGTCCAGCCCAAAATTAGACTAGTAATAACACCAAATACGCTATGTCTCTTGTCCATACTTCTGAGGTGAATCAAGTTCAATCCTCTTCGTCATCAGGTGGTACGAAGAAGAATAAGGGTAAATCCAAAAAACCTTTTAACCAGCAAGAGAATCCTCAAACCCAAGTAACCAACAACGAAACCAAACCTAAGCGGAAGGCTAAGTTTCCATGTCTCACTTGTGGTGGTGACCATTATACCAAAGAATTCCACCATTACGAGGAAGTTAATAAATTTTTGAAAGGAACCCCATCGATAGTGTTAACCAACCCCTTCCTCCCATAAAAAAAACAAATGGTTTCACATAACCCACCCCCCATCAAAGGGGAAATGGAAGTCACCCACACCAATCGAAGGCTCAAGTACTCATGTGTAACAAGACGGTTGGTATTACCACAAGATCACAGACATATGAGTATGCTTTAGATAAGAGCACTAACGGAAGTCCTACAAAGAAAGCATCTACCTCTTCCACCCCTCCAACTCCTACCCCTATTTCAATTGAGAAGCCAATCCCTGACAAAATTTTGCACCCTCCTAAGGCCACAATTCGCAAAGTGACATTTAATCCAAATTCTACACCACACAAAAATACAACATCATAGAAGACGTGTCCCAAGCATCTTGTGCAATTTCCACACTTGAATTTCTACAAAAATGACCTAGTCAACATAGAACCCAGTTGTCATCTCTCAGAGCTGTTCCTGAATCTTACAACACTATCATGTTCAACCTGGAGTACTTCAAGTCAGGGGTTTCCCACCAACTAGCTTTTCAAATTCATATGAATATTAGTGGGAAAAACATCCATCGTACCACCCTGTACGAAGGACCCTTGACATCTATTATGTTTATATCTTGCTGGAGGGATATCGACTCTCTTGAAGTCAACCAATCTCCTACCATATTGAAGGCATTTGATGGTCATGGATTTCAACCATACAGACTCTTACCAGCCTTATCCATAGAATTGGGAGGTAAGATTATATCCATTCATGTTGAGGCAGTCGACGCACCATTGGACTATAATCTATTGCTTGGTCGAAACTAGTTCTACATGACGACTATTGTATCATCCTCGATTTTTGGCTTGGTACAATTTCCCCATCGAGGTAAAATCGTTACCATTGACTAACTTGATTTTTTCACTCCAGACTTCCATAATAATGTTGCTAACAACATCCCTCTTTTGGGACAATCGAAACCCCAATATGAAGACGTGAGAGTAGGACTACTTAGGGATTCTCCCCTCATAGGATTCTTTCCTTTAGATTCCCCAAATCCCCCACGACTAATCACTTCGGTTAATATGATTTCATCCACGATACAGAAATCCCAGGAACCATATCATCCTTGGGTCATGCCTAACCCATAAAAGTTCAAGTCCATTGGAAATAGTATACCACTTAGACCAAATGAGGCAGTATATCATGTGATTCAATCTACCTCGCATGATTCAAACCCCGATGACCAACATATTGTGGCATCAAGCCCCTATACTATGTTGTCTTGTTTACATTTGTCTTCACCTTCATTGGATTATCTCCTACCTAATTTTCCATCTGGTGATTCTATTATGGAGGTCATGAGTTTAGACGAGTCTCCCTCGGAAGATTGCCATCATAGATAATATTTTCTCCCAAATATCCAAATGGTAGAAAATGAAATTAAATCCATCATTCCACCCGAAATTATCGACATTCCCCAATCCCCCATCCTCACTCATGACACCATATCTGAGGGGAACTTAGGGAACATTACACCTACAATGTCAATTGATATCTTGGTGAAACTTGGTATCATGGAAAACATTCAACTAGGCCAAACTTGTTCTATCAAAGAGGTAAAGATTTATAAGGCCTCATTCCAAGAATTATGCAATGTATTCAGAGGAGCTATGAAGAGATGTCTGGCATTGACCCATCCATCGTGGTTCATGAAATTAAAACTTACCTGGGAGCTAAGACAGTCTGGAAGAAACTCCTCCCGGTCCACCCCTATAAAATTACTACCATCAAGGCTAAGTTTGAGAAATTTTTGAAAGTAGGTTTCATTTATCCAGTACCGTTAACCAAATGGGTCTCCAATATTGTCCTAGTTTTGAAGAAACAAGGCACTATTAGAGTAATTGTCGATTATAAGGATTTAAATAAGGCTTTTCCTACATACAATTACCCCACACCCTTTATCGAATGGATTATCGACAATTGTACCAGAATTGTTGTCTTCTTATTCATGGAAGGATTCTCTGGCTATAATCAGATTGAGATACTCCCATACGATCAATATAAAACCACTTACATATGCCCTTGGGGATCCTTCACCTATTGAAATATACCCTTTGGCCTAAGAAATGTTGGGGCTACATTTCAACGAGCCATATCGTACATTTTTCATGACATCAATCACATTGTTGATCCATACCTTGATGATCTACCTACCCACTTGACTTGCAGAGAAGATCATCCCGAACATATCGGGGCCATTTTCCTTAGATTTCAGCATTGCAACGTACCCTTGAACCCGCATAAATGCATTTTTTGTGTCGAAACTGGACGACTCCTAGGATTCATAGTTTCCAAGGAAGGGATTTGAATTGATCCCTTGAAGGTCGAGGCCATTTTGGATTTACTTGCACCTACCGATATTCCCCAACTTCAGAGTTTGCAAGGGAAGGCAAACTTTATATGATGTTTCGTCTGCAACTTCGTAGAACTTAATAAAGGATATATGAGATTAATTAAAAAGGACGTCATGTTCATTTGGGACGATGAATATCAATGATCATTTAACACTTTGAAACACACATTAAATCATGCACCATTGTTCCATCCCCCCAGCTACACGCATGGTAACATCCTTTACCTCGCCACGTCCACTTCCACCATTGGAATGGTGTTAGTTCAGGAAGACGAAAATGACCAAAAAAGTGTTGCCTACTATCTGAGTAAGAGCCTTTTAGGCCTCGAACTCTGGTATTCACATGTCAAAAAGTTGGCTTTGGTGGTAGTTATTTCTATCCAAATATTCTGTCATTACATCTTGCTCCGCAAAACAACTATCATTGCAGATGTTAACCCTATGTACTACATCTTAACCCATCAAGTACTAAGGGGAAAATACTCACGTTGGATTGTCATTCTCCAAGAATTCGATCTAGAATTTTCCAAAGCAAATCCAAGAAATCGTTAGTCTTTGCGGAGCTTATGTGTGACCTTTTGTGCCTATGTTGATGAAGAAATTAAACCCATTGACTCTCTTCTCGATGATTCTTTGTTCCTCATTAGCACATCCAATCTATGGTATGGATACTTCATCGTATATATCCAAACACAACGCTTTCGGTCCGGATAATATCAAGAGGATCATCGTCGCATTCGCCATCATGAGAAGGCCTACCTCATAGTTGGTGATACTTTGTACCGCCGCAGCCCCAAGTCTATCCTCCAACAATGTTTAACACACGAAGAGGCCAAACAAGTTTTAAATGATTGTCACTCTAGAGCATGTGGTGGTTATCTTTCTAGCATGGCTAGAACCCATAAAAAATTTCATGCAGGATACTTCTGGACATCAATCTTCAAAGATTGTATGGAATTTGTTAAGAAGTTTCCACCTTGTCAATTATTTCATCCAAAGAAGCACACACATCCCACTCCACTTCATCCAGTCATTGTTGTAGGCCCTTTTTTCAAAATGGGGCATTGATTTTATGCACTGTAATCCTACCTCGGTCAAGGGGCATCGTTATATCATAGTCACCGAAGATTATTTTACTAAATGGGTTGAGGTTATGCCTACACACGCAAACAAAGACAAGACTTCAACACTTTTTGTGTTTAATTGCATCAATTCTAGGTTTGAGGTCCTGCAAGTCATTGTCCCTGACCATGGTTTGCATTTTAGAAACCATATGATGGTTGAGCTAAGTACTAAACTGGGTTTTTGACATGAAAAATCGTCACCCTATTACCCCCAAGTGAATGGACAAGTAGAGGCCATTAACAAGGTATTGAAAACCATGATCCAACGCATGGTGGGAATGCGTAGATCGAACTAGCACTTATCACGTTTTTCAACCTTATGGGCTTACAGGACCTTGGTAGAAAAATCCATTGGATTCACTCCATTTCAATTGGTTTATGGTTTGGAGACAAATTTACCTATTGAATGCGAGATTTTATCCCTCAAACTAGCTGTGGAATTCCTACCGAACACATCTGTTGAGGAAGAGCATTTTTTGTATTTGGATAAACTTGATGAGACCCATTGTGATGTCGCTCTTTCTAATGAAGCACATAAGAGACACATCAAGGTCTAATATGATAAATCAGTTAAACCGCGTATCTTCAATGAAGGTGATTTAGTCCTGGTTTATGACCAGATTCATGACGAACTAGGGGTAGGTAAATTCGATTCCATGTGGCACAGTCCTTACACGTTAAACAACTATTAGAGAAGGGTTCCTATGAGTTAGTTGATCACGATGGAACCTCATTGGGAGAGTCGCAGAATGGGATCTAACTAAAAAAGTACTATGCTTAATTCTATCCTCCATGTGTACTTGTACATACTTGTGATATAGCTTGGTGTTTTTTGGTGTGGTGTAATTTTTTTCTCTTTTTGCATGTGAGGGTCTTGTTTCACCTATGACTACTTATCCCACTTTGTGCCTAAATGTGCATATGTCAGTGTATTTTGGATTCGCGGATGGTACTAGTAGACATACTTGAAACCTTGCTTCTGCAGCTTGGGTTATCTATTCCCCCAATGACGATTTAACAGTTCAAGAGGCGTTTTCCTAGGCCCAACAACCAATAACATTGTTGAGTATCACATCGTGATAGGATTGTTGACCGAAGCTTCTTCCATTGGCATATGCCATATCACTATTTACTTGGACTGTTAACTTGTGGTTTCTTAGTTGAATCACATTTATTCCATCTATGATCCTATGTTGCTTCAATTATATCAAAGGATACACTTTCTTGAGCGATTGTTCGATTTCGTATAGTATCAACACATCTCGAGAGAATTGAATATGAGCTAGTAAGGTGTGGGGAGACTTGGTTGCCTCATAGATCCTGTTGTAGGTAGATCTTTCATCAATGTACCAATCTCCAATATATTCCAATACTTTGAATGGCTTCATCAGTCAATATGGGACATGGTTTGTAAATAGTATTTTATATACTAGAGTGAAGAATTGATTGCAGATCTGAGGGTAGTTGTGCATGTATTTGTGCTTCCATAGTGCCTTGCAATATACATCAAAGGTGGTTGATCAGGAGTCCAGGACCACCCCATTCTCACGAAAAATTATAAGCACATACCATATAAAGTAAATATGATACACATAGAACTCTAGCTACGCTGTGGATGACCAATATTTGACTTTTATGATGGCCTTTGCCAATGTATGTGACAAAATGGCAACCTGGTTAAATTGTACCATCTGTAACAATTGAATATATCAATGGAACCTAGGATACCTTTAGGTGCTATGATGACTTCTCCCCACATAATCTACTCACTAATTGGGTGGCATACATGTAAGTACATTTCAAATTAATAGTGGAATATGCCTTAAGTGTCCTTAGATTTAAACACTCTACCCTCTTTGTACTAGCCTGCTAGAGTGTTGAAGAAATCATGTGTATGAATGAACTCTCGCACCCAATCATTTGTTATAGCTACTTCCACTCTTAAAAACTTGTAATATGCCTCCAAATAAGTAGGCGGGAAGGAAACTATGCATCTACCTTGTCCATTGTAATCTTCCTAGTCTCCGGGTTCGCATGTTGAATGACTGATCCATATATATAATGCCAAAATTTCATCACATAATGTGTCCAAAAAGTATATAGGGGGGGGGATTGGGCTACAAGGCCCGTACATCATAAAAAAGTCACTAACGAAAGACCATTGGACTATCTAGACTACTAATCCTCATCATGAGGTATGTGGTGCTCACTTTAGCACACAATCGTCCAAGCCACTCAGCGCAGTAAGTGACTAATCTGCTCTGGTACTCCTACAGTATGTCTCTCTAGATGGTAGGGAATGTAATGCAACCTCATTGGAGGGACACCCATCGTCAACCTCTCCAGGTTTCACTCCACCTCATGGAGCCCTCTGGCATCAGCTACTGCTCCATGATACTCTTCCCCATGCCTGTGTAGTGGCAATGACCCCACTGGTCGTGATGGTCCTCGATCTGTGATAAAAACATTTACATAGTAGATCCCCTTATACAACAAAAAATGGAAATATTAAAAAATCCAAAAAAACATCATCAACCAAGGTCACATTTTCCAAGAGACATACATGAATCATCCCAGTCTACTCCCTCTGGCAACACTAAGTCTCTGTCTTGGTGGAATTCCACCCCTACATATGTGTAGTATTCTATCATCAGGATCTTTTTTATCCACCATGAGAAGAAACCAACATTGTAGGATAACATATGGGGACCCCCTAGCCATCCTGCATGGCTAGTCCACCGTTCCGTCTATGGATCAGATGGAGATCGGATCGGCACATCAATCGGTGGACAAAGCAATGGTACCTGCTCTAGGAAAATGAGACTAAGATGGTCCCATACCCAAAAAAAAATTGTCACCATGTCCTCCACCTAGTGATTTGGTCCTTCATGTTGGCCAACACGCCTCCACACCAATTAATTATTTTTGGCTCAATACATTCCACGGCAAGGGTCGTCTGTGTTTTAGTGGCATAATGAGGACCCGCACTCCGGGACAATCTCATAATCATAAATAAGATGGTCTGTAGAGGACGATCTGCCACATCCCTGGTCAGTATTTTGACGCTAACTTTCTTAGTCCCATGCCTAAAATATTCTCCTATATAGCCATCAATGCTCTCATCAGAACTACGATGACCGACCAAGTTGACTCCTTCTCCCCACTTGGAGAGACCAGTCATGAAGTATATGTCTTCTAACTCAATCTCAAGAATGTGTGGCCCCACGTTGAACACTTGATTGTCAGGATACCACATTTCTATCAAATGATTGAGAAGGAGTAGTTGTTTTCTCATGCATTGCGTCTTGAAAAACTTTAACAAACCACACTCTTTGAGTGCATCCAAGGTGGCTTGGTCATGGAGGGATGCCATATCATCATTTTCATGTTCTCTTTCCTTCCACTCAATCATGATGGTTCTTGAGGTTAATAATCTCCTGCAAATCATCAAAAAGATTCATGATTAAAATCTCATCCTTAGATCTTGCCAAACTAGAGAGAAACAAGAAAAATGTTTACCCCTTTTGCGATATGTCACCACCCTATAGTGAATACCAGAGCGAAAATAACAGATTTTCTCTCCCTTGAAGTCTCCTAGGGAGCGACAGATCTGATATTTTCACTCCCCTTGACCTTTTGGGGGAGAAAAAATTTCCCTAGGGTGAGATTAAATCCCTAGAGGTACCCAAAACTTTCCCAAACAAGCATCAAACTGAGAAATGAAACCATGGAAAGGAAGGGCTATGTGAGGACACTAACTTGGTTCAAATGATGATTCGAATGGTGTTCTAGATCTCCCACAATCAACAATGCAATTGCGACATTTAAAAAGGGTGAAAATTCCTCTGAGGTAAATAGTAAGGTGAAAATGACTTTGTTTTTATGATTCATTTATTTTTACCTCCATTCATCTTGTTGTTTTTCCCATGTTCACATTAGCAATGTCTCTTCAAGCTATTTTTTTTTCACCTAGTTTATTATGCCATTATGAGTTCCTAACACAATTGTGTCTAGACTTGATGAATTTTTTACAGGATTATGGGAGAAGGACATTTCAAAGTCTTAGTGACCTTCCACGTGTGTGCATATTTTAACCTTTTCAAGCACTTTAAACCATGAAATAGTCATTTTTCAAGTGATAATTTATCCTTTTTTCGGCCTCGCCAAACTGATTACGAAAAAGAAACTCCCTTGGAGTCTCCTTTATGCTCTTTTTAGACTCCCTAAATAGGAAAATATTGTCGAATGAACTTGTCTCTTTCACACTCATAAAAGCACTTGAAAGGACATTTGTTTGGTGATAGTTTACCCCTTTTTTCAAACCATTTGGAATATTTATGATAAAGGAATACTCTAGTCAACCTCATCCATAAGAGTTCTCTCTCACATTGTTTTATCCTTTTTCGGGTGAGGATACTAACTTTACGAAAAAAAACCATTGTGGAGTCTTATTTTGATCATTTTCAGACTATCTTAATGTGAAAAGATCGTCGAGTTTACCTTCTTTGGACTCGTGAAACATGCATAGAAGGACCCATATGGGACCAAACCCCTCCTTCTTTAGGTTCGTTAAACATATGATGGGGGACTGATCTAAGATGATCTATACCGAGCATATGTTATCCTCCTCAAGCTCATTAAAAAACAAAGAGGTACTCATCGATCATGATGGGGGGAAATTGGGAAAATGGGTTAAGAATTGTCGGAAAGTCTTATGGAAACTTGTTGTCTCCCTTGAACATGGAACCTGTTTGCGTCTTGTCTTACAATTGGGTAATATTCCTGCCTCTGAGTCACACCAATTTCATGAGTCATCTTACTCCTTTGGTCCATCCAAAGAATGCATCAGTCACCATCGCATTATGTTTTGGTCTATGTCTCGTTGAGTCAATGTTTCCAAGTCACCTGTCGTGCCATCCAATGTTCAAGGGAAGTTAACCTAAGCCAACATATCTGTAATATTATAGACCTTCATCCTTATGTCAGTCCATACTTAGTTGATCTTCCATTTTACATCACTTTCCAGTGTCGGTTTCGTGTCGATGACGTGGGATACATCATGGCCCTCCTTCGACAAGTTTATTCTTGTCGAATCCAACACATTATCTATGAATTAGACTTAGAAACCATTCAATAACTTGGGTCCTGCATGCCTCAATGTTAGGTTTTCTCGCTTCCGATGGTAAGCTTTCATCATTGGCCTTTGATCGGATGATTCCATGAGTGTTCAACTTGTTGATGCCTCGGATATCGTAGCATCAATCAGAAAGGGATTCTCCCCGAGAGATGGTCCCAATTAGACTATCTCCCGTTTGGTGTAGGGAATCCGTCCGGTTAGCGGTTCCGGCAACCGTGGTTTTGGACTTTAAATCCGATTCTACCGGTTATGGCCCGATCCACCTTTCTTTTGGGTTTTATGTGTTTTGTATGAGATGCAAGTGCCTAAATTATACCTAATCTAATATGCAATTAAAACAGATCTAAGCCTAGAAACTGGGATAAATCTATCTATCCCTGCAGGGAACACGCTTAAGGGAGGAGCAATCAGCTGTAACAGATATCGTAAACAGAGAACAGATAGCTGTTATTTCTCACAATCAAAGCTACAGCAAGATAAAGATTTTAGAAGATAGCTTCTAATTCAACATAGAACGCATCTATTGCTCATAAAACAAAAGAAAGCAAAGAATAAAGAAACGGATCTGAAATGAAACTTCAAGAACGCATCTATTGCTCTTAAACAGAAGAAAACAAAATTATTTAATCTATGTGACAAGAATAAAGAAACAGATCTAGATGTAACAAAACTGGAATTTAACTTAAAGATCCCTGCAAGGAGCAATTTAAAGGCATGAACAATGAGCAACATGAGTTATCTTGAAGAAAGAACAGTTAGCCATTCGATCTAGACAAAGAAATCTGCAGCAATGCATTTCATTGTTCACAAAATAGAGAAAACACATGCCCAGGGAGGAGCAAAATCATTAATACCAAGAAATAATTCAGGTGATAAGAACGATCTCACATTATAGAACAGCAGCCATTAGAATAGTCCAACATACAGCCGCCCAACATCCCAGGCAAAACGTCCATCTCCCGTGGCTTCTATTAGAAAAATCAATTTTATAGGCCCGATACAAGATAGCTCATATCGTTTGCCAAAATTTCATTCCCTGCCAAAAGTCCTTTCTAATCTTTCCTAGATTCTATTTATAGCTACAAATCTGCCCTTTGGGCTGACACCTAGCATTCTCCACCTGTCATTTACAGGAATTTCTACTATAATCGACCACCAAAATGGCCACTTCCTTTACAAAAAATATTTTGACAAAAATTAGGGACAGCTGTCCCATGGCTTACACCTTACATATTCAAAATATACATAACAGAAAATTGGCTAACATCAAAGCATTCCCTGCTGGGCACGTGTTTGGCTGAAGAGAGTGGCTCATTGAATTCAGCCTCTTCATTCCTGTGCATGAGCTTCTCCTGGCAAAGGGTCGCCCAAGTTAATTGTCACTGATGCTGCCTGGGAAGAGGCCCTCGAATCCCCTGCTGATGCTGCTCCTAATTGGGAAGGGGGAATTGAACTGGCCAGATTTTCTGCCATCGCTGTGGAAGAGGCTGCTGGGAGAGAGGCTGCCAGATCTACTGATGCTCCTGCTGCTGCTGCAGCTTTCCTGTCCTCCTCTGCTATGTAGCTGTGCCACACACCTGTGTCCCTTATGATTATGTTTGCTGCAGCAGGAAACAGGATCTTCTAAGAAGTCACATTCTTCCCGAGCTCTGTTTTAATGCTTTGGACTTCTGCTCCAGCAACTTGATGCGCTTCCTTCAGCAGATGGTTGTGAAGTGTTGATGAACCGATGTAATGCTGGAGATCATCCATGGCCAGGACATCAATCCTTTTTACATACTCCATCTAGACGCCTAGCTCTTCTTTCAGTTGAGACAACTGCTGCTCCTTTTTCGGGAAGTCTTCTAGAGTCTGAGGGAAACTCAATGTGTAGTTGTCATGGACTCCTTTGAGCTTTTGGTATAGGTTGTTGATTCTATCTGTTGTCCTCTGCACACTGGTTAGCAGCTTATTGGCACAGTTCCTGCCAAAATCTAGCAAGGCTATATCTTCATTAAAATCATCCACGGCCTTAAAAGGAAGATGCGGGGGAAAACCTCCTTTCCCTTCTCTCCATGCCATCTGACTTATGACATTTGCCTTGACCCGGGTATTCTTAGCTTTGAGCCTGTGGGCTTCCGCATTAATCTCTTTTAGCCTGACCACCATGGCCTTGAGTTTGCACACCTCATCAGTGATTAGCTCTTGGGAGCCATACACTTGCTGCAGGATATTGCATGACAGCTCGTGGAAGGGAGATAGGTCTATGGTTCTGCTCTCTGCTTGCTCTAAACGCTCAGCTAATGCTTGCTTGTCTGCTTCTAACAGAGATGCCTTTTCTTTTGCACCATTCTTCTCTGCTTCCACAATCATCATTTGAAGTGTTAGCTGGTCCTTTTCCTCCTCCAGCTGGCTGTACTTGTTTGACAGCTCCTTATGCTCAGCGTACAAGCAATTATATTTGTTTACTGCCAGATCCTTTTGGGCTTGCTCATTAGCCACATTTTGTTGCAGCGTGCGTGCTCTCTTCTTTGTCAATATATTTTCTTTAACTATACCGTCCACATTGGCAAATGATGCCTTTGCTGTTGCTATAACTGCGGACGCCATAGCAATGGGATCTTGATCCGTGTTCTGCATGACAGTGACCTCCCGGTGAGTAACAATGTCTTCATGGAAGGGACTTTTAATCCTCTCTTCTGATTGGAGGACCATTTCTTTTCTCTTCTTATCATATACAAACTCATTCCATTTGGACACCGTACGCTTTCCTGATGGGGTGTACAGGACAATTGGTCGGTTTATGATGTCTATGTCCTCTTCCATAGGTGGGGTCCGGACTTCCTGAGCAGGGTCTACTCCTTCCTTTTGGGTACCAGATCCACCTGCTTGAGAGGTGTCTATCTCCATGTCTTGGACACCGGACCCACCTGCTTGGGCATCTTCCCTTGTCTTCAATTCTTCTTCCACCTTCTTTTCTGCCTCAGCCTGCTCAGCTTCTTTCTTCTTTTGGGCTTCTTCAGCTTCTTTCCGCGGTCTTTCATTTTCAGCTTCTTGCTGCTTTCTTGCTTCCTCGGCTTCCTGCTGTAACCTTGCCTCTTCTCTTAATCTGAGCTCTTCCTGAGCTCGGGCATCCTCTGCTTCTTTCTCCTTTTGCTGGATGGTCTTCTGGGCCTTGGTTGAGCTAGAGCTCGCTCCAGTACTTTGGCGACAGATCCGTAGCTCAGTCATGTTGCTGATGCCTCTGAATGTTTCCTCCTCGGCATCAGGGTAGTGGGAGTATTCGAAGTGAGCATAGTTCCCCTTGCAATGCTCGGCCACTTTACCCTTTCTGTCGTTCCTGTGGAAGATGACCTCACCGAAGTGGAAGGCCTTCAACTCTTGAACAAACTCATTGGCCGAGGCAACCCCTGAAAACTTGTAAGCGCCAATGCAGAAAGGTAGAGGGGGAAAGGAAGCCTTGTGTTGCTTGTGGAGTAATGCTCCAACTCCATCCAAGAAGAGTTGTCTTACTGCTTCCTTGAGCACCACATAGTCTGTGGCATACTGCGGCAATATGTATGGGGGCTTAGTCCCTCCAAACATTCTCAGGTAGGTACCTTGTTCTGAAAAGTAAAAGTCCCCATACTCCTCAAGGACTTCCAAAGAATTTTCTGACAGGCAATTTGGTTCTTCCTTGAACATTTTCTCGTATAGGGGCATGATGAACCCCTCACAGATGAGTTTGTAGCTGGGCTTGTAATTCTGAGCCCACAACATCTTGAATGCAATGTAGACCGGAGCGGTGGCCCTATCCCATGTACAACCCAATTTGGGGAACTCTATCTTGGCCAAAATACAATCTATCAGATATGAAGACATGAAGAATTCAGCCTTCTTCAAGGCTAGCCCTGGCTTAGCAGCACTTATCATTGAGGCCAGACTATCTGACAGGATAGTGGCCCAATCAAACACTGTTCCCTGAAATGCCACATAGTGAATGATGGGGACCCACTGAATCTTGTATACTGTGCCATCGGGCATGCCAAAGATTCTGCACAGCATCAGGGCAATCAACCTAAAAGGAGCTCTTAGATTCTGTACGTCATACTCATCATTCCCCTTTTTTCTCAAATGTTTGCCTGCTATTAGTAGCTTCTTGGCCATCTCGATATTGTTCATTTGACTCAGCCATTCATCAGTCAGAGCTTGTTGGACACGGGGAAATCTGTAGGCCGCCGCAATATACGCGGGCTGAAACGAGGCAATGGCCACTTTCCCGCTATCATTTATCACTCTCCCTTCAGCATCTGCATGTTGGAGTATCCATCCGATCACTTCAGCACAGGGGAACAGCTCAGGGCGGGTAGCGGCTCTAGTTATGCCTGAGGCTCTGATATTTTGATAGATTGGTGCTTCCTCTAGCAACATATCTGGGATTTCTTGGTCTCGGATCATTCTATAGATGTCATCCCATCTGATTTCTGGGGGGACACCAGTGGTGCACCTAGTGTCCTGGAGTGAGGTTTCAATCTTGAGAGGGGCAGGCTTCTTTTCTGTCATCTTAGCTTTCTTCTTACCGGTTTTCGGCATCTTGCTTTATCCCTGATAACACCCATATACAAGTCATCATGAACTTGAGTAACATACTGCGAGGTTTCAATCAGAGAGTATCATTGTTTTAAGATATTAATGAAACAAACGCAGTGAAGCTGTATATTTAGGAAGCAAAACGTTAATTCAACATAAATTGAAACACTTGAATTTCCTAAAAGGACGAGTTTGGAATGAGCCTGAGGGGTAGGCTATGCTGCGGATACATTTTGTTCTCGGACCGATAGGCGATTTGCGGAAGCAATTGGCTTCCGGTTCTGTCCTGGGAAAAGATGATTTTCGTCTTAGCAGGGACATGATTATAAAAAATATAACCCCCCCATTCTTTAAAGGGGCAAGTTTGGGATGCTCCCGTGGAGACAAGAGCGTTGCGGAAGCAACGTGCTTTCGGTTTAGTTCTGGGGAAAGGATAGGACAGCTTTCGTCACTGCTGTGGTTTGGAAGGCCCGTGGCGGGTAAGCTCGGGTGGGCAAACTTTTTGCCGAAAAGGAAAACCCCTTTCGCATTTACGATTAGGCGAGGGCATTCGAATGCTAATGTCATTTGCGGCACTTGCCGAGGTGTTCCATGGGGAGTAGTTCGAGCGAGGGCGATGGTGCCGGGGCATACTGACGCAAAAGGTTTGAGCGGCTAAGGCTTCGGGTCCTGGCTGGCGTAGCTCAAGTATTCACGGGGTTTGAACAGGGGCCATGGCGCCGGAGACAAGGTTTTGCCCCGGGTAGAGGGTGCATTGGGACTGAGGCTTACGGAAGGGCCCGGGGTTTTACGTCCTGAGTTTTCGGCCGGGGCATAAAACGCCTGTGATTTGAAATGGGCAGAGGTTACGTTAGAGCCGAAATTTTCGAAGAGGCCCGGGGTTTTATGGCTTAACCTTTCGGCCGGGGACATACAATGCTCATGGGATTTGAAATTTTCCACAGATGACGAGGCACGCGGCCCGGGAGAACAAAAGGAACATGTTTAACCGCCTACCCACCAGTTTTATCCTGCTTCTATTTTACAGACGATAAGAACTTGATTAAACCGTATTTGACGGGCAAAATCACCCGTGACGGGCGTTTTACCTGTCCAAACCCCACCAATGCCCATCATTTTCAAAGAAAGCTAACCCAATAGCGAAACGACGTGTAAGGGGACAGATTTATAGTTGAGATCCTACCTGGCACCGACGAAAAACACTAACTGAGGTGGCCGTGAACGCGGTTGAGCAATCCGAGCTGGAGCGGTTCGCGCGGCGTCCAACAAATCGTCCAGATTGGAAAATTGATAATGCGTTGGCTCGTACCTCCACCGCCTATTTAAACCGAACCGGCACGTGCGAGCATTCGATTTGGTGGGTGGCGTGATTAAAACGAGGCTTAAATTCGTCGCCCGTAGCGGTCATGTCAAAATATCTCGATTTTCGTGCGACCGTCATTTGCGGGACCGCCTTACGAGTCACACCCGCCGTTGCGGAAGGATGGAGGGGAAGCTTCGCTATTTCGGGATGTGTTGCGGAAAGGAAACTCCAAGCCTTCCGCCGTTTCGGAAGCTATTTGCGAAGGGAAACTCGAAACCTTCCGTAAAAGACACCCGCGTTGCGGACGTATAACGCCAAAGCTTCCGCCGTTTCGGGAGACATTCGCGAAGGGTTTCCGCAAACCAAAATTTTCTAAGTCTCGTTGCTCTTCGGGAAGATATGGCGAAGGCTCCCGCCAGTTTCGGAAGGGAAACATGAAGGTTTCCGCGTTTCGGCAAGCCGAGGCGAACTTTTCGCGGTTTCGGGAGGATATGGCGAATGTTCCCGGCATCTTCGGAAAACTTTAGTGAATGGCCTCCGTCGTTTCGGAAAGAAAATCTGAAGGCTTCCGCACAAGGCTTCCGCGGTTGCGGAAAGCTTTGGCGAATGCCTCTCGCGATTTTTTCGGGAAAAATCTCCGAGTTATTTTCACGGGTTTTAACCCAGCAACTTCCGCCACCGCGGGATGATACGGCGAACACTTCCGCTGTTTCGGGAGCAAATGTTATACTCTTCCGCATATTTTCTCGGGATCATTTCGAAGTCCTTTTCCAAGCGGGTTAAGCGATTGGCTTCCGCCGTTTCGGGAGCAAATGATGAACGATTCCGTTGTTTCGGAAGCAATTCCTCAGCGGCTTCCGCTGTTTCGGAACGGAATCTTTAATTTTTTGTTTAAAAAGGTAGCCCGAGAGCCTCCATAATTTCGGAACGGAATGTTGAAAGCTTCCGCGAAGCTTCCTCGGCTTGTTCTGGAAAGTTCTTTTAAGGTATTCCAAGTCCTTTCACAATTCCGGAAGAAGTTCATGAATTTCTTCGTGTTATTTCGGCAAGCAAATGTGAATGGCTTCCGCCGTTTCGGGAGACAGACTTGAATCGCTCCGTCGTTTTTGCGAGGTTTCACCAATGGTTTCCGCTAGTTATGGCCATAATCTGAGTTTCTTTTCGGAGAGATATCACGGCGGCTTCCACCAATTTCGGACGGTTTCGCTGAATTCCCCGGCCGTTTCGGAAGGATAAAAACAAAACTAGAAGTTCTCTAAGTCCCTTTCGGAAGATAAATGCGAATGATTCCCGCCATTTCGGGAGACAGATCGAATCTTCTCGCGGTTGCGGAAGGCTTGAGCTGAGCATTCCACCGTTTCGGGGAGAATCGTCCCATTGTTCCCGTAGTTTTCTAATCGAAAAAATCTAAGTCCTTTTCCGGAAAGGTTGGACGTTTGGCCTTTTTCGGAGTCTCGGGGAGGTAGCCTGAGGGACTCCAAAATGTTGGGAAAAGTTCTAAGTTCCTCTTTGTCTCTTTGGGGAAAACGTGGAAGGATTGACGACGAGATGTTCAGTAGGGAAATAAGATTTTATGTTGAAAACAGAGCTGACGGCTGGGATGGCTTCTCAGGCGAACTTTCTACAAAAATACAGGAGGGGCCCCAACATGTACAAAAAATTTTGGGGAGGGGTGTTGCTGCAACAACACAACTCTAGCTCATCTATTCACATTCGTTGGAATGTACTAGGATACCTTGGGAATCATTGTCATCATTGGTGATTTACCTCACACTTGTTAATGATTCACATCATTGACCAGTAATCAAGTGGTTTCCACCATGTTTGACTTCAATACCTTTATTCTCATGGCTTGAATCGCATCATTTTTGGTTCGTGTTGAAGACACTAGGGACTCTTGTTATGTACTTTACCCATGTTGTGATGGAGATTTTTTTAGTAGTTTCGCATATAGACATCATGTTGGTGACCTCATTATTGTATTGTCACACAGATCCACTTTTGTATTGGTTGTGGCTCTGTTATTATTGTATCATGGATCTACCTTGTATTCTTGTAGCCATGATCTATCTTCAGTCATTTTTAGGTACGGATCCATAATGTATGTTGGTGGTCATAGCCTAAGTCAATACTATCATGGATCTACAATGTATTGGTTGGCAGCCATGTTTCAAGCCATTTTATTATGAGCATGGGTATGCCCGCCTCTAGAATGATACAATTGTACTACTTGATCTTTGTTTGCGGCTCCTTTCCGACTCTCTTTCAAATACCCTTTGCACCTATGTCTTGGTAAAGTATCTATGCCATAAGATCCTTTTTTGACCTCATACTTTAGGGGGCACCTGTTGTACCTCAAATGTGCACTTTTGACTTAACATGCTTCATCGCCATGAGAAGTATGCTCCCTAGGTGTGTTAATTCCCATTGTATTATGGTTTACCTAGTCCCTAGACAACTTTGGGAAGGTCCTTGACATTTGGAGGTCGAAGTGACCATCTTAACAAACCCTACTTTGAGCCTTTATTAAGATTGTTGCTCCCTCCCAGTGGTCTAGAGTGTGAAAATTGAAACCATGTCACTCCTTGCATGCCTCTAGGGGAGCAAAAATTACAACATTTTCACTCCTTGCTTAGTGTCAAGGGAGCAAAAATCTTGTTATAGCCTCTCCACCTTGATTTTGGGGCCAATATTCAATTATGATCTTGGGTGTATCAACTTATCTCTCGAATATCTCTCCATTTCCATTCATGGCATCCTGGATCTCCCTTGATCCACCTTATCCTCCCTTAATCCAAAACTCTCTCTCAAGTGGTTTGGCTTCTCCATCCTATAAGAAGGACCTCATGCCTTGGCTCACACACATGGAAAATAGCTCTAATAGGTGGTCCTTATGGTCTTAGAGTGCTCAAGGGGATTCTGATTGAGAGATTAGAGGAGATGTTGACAGTGCAAGATTAGGTGTAATCATGACATGTACTTGTTTCCTTTGGATTTCTAATGAATAAACTTGCCCTATTCTCCCAAATTATGCTTCTTATGTTGAATTTATGTATTTGTTTGCTTGTTAATGAATAGATTTAGTTAAATACCTTTGTCCTTGGAAGGTGTTTGTCTCTTTCCTTTGTCTGCATGCTCATCAACTTGGACCTTCAAGCTTGGATTTGGATCAACAAGGAGCAACGAGGACAACCTTCAGGGCCGAGGTAGGACATATACCCCTTCTCAGCCTTATTATGCATATGCTTGCTTGGATTGGCTTGTGCTTAAACTGAAATCTAGGAGAAAGTAGCAACCATTTGTTTATTTTTTGTCTTGGGTTAGGTGTCTAGGGAGCCTACTTTATCCAAGAGGAATCCTACTTATCCGTAGGGAGAATTTCCTAACAAACATTTTGAGAATACAATTGTCTCCAGTGAGACATATCCCATGTATTTATGATGGAATTTTGTAATATATGACATTTGGAGCTACAATTTTAGTGTTGTAAGCATCATTCTATAGCACAACACTATTTGAAATTAGCTAAGTATACAATTTTGGTCTATATTTTAATAGTTTTGAGGAATACTGTGATGAAATCAGTTGCATTGCTCTAGTAAATGGTTGTAATTCCCTATATTAGAGAAACATATTGTCTTTGACGTAATGAGCATTGCTCTCTTTGATTCAATTTTGAATATCATGACGCATGTTTTTTCCATGTTTGAAAAAAAAGAAGTTGGCCAAACTTGCATAAGATTCATCGATTGTTGAGAGATATATATTTAATTATTAGTTATATGTTTCCCTTTGAGTATGTATTGTAATAATGGGGATTCCATTAATTATCAACCGAGTGATTCAAAGGCCCAATAATGTGGTCAAATAATAAGCAAATATTAGATATCAACGTTGTAAACATGTCATAAATTTTAATACAAAAACACATAGCGTACCAATGCAATAAAATGACTATAAATCAACATGTTAGATTCTTTTAAAGAGATGGAATATGTAACTATGAAAAAAGAGAGATTCCCAATTTTTTCTTAGGTTCATTCAATGCTTATTGTTTGCTTTTCAAAATTGCCATTAAACCACACATTTGCAAATAATCTTACTAATAAGTCCCCAATGCCATTATAATTTACACCCATGATGTGTGACTAATTGTGTTAGTATTTTAAAAATCTAAAAGGGATCAATTACATTAGCTCTGCTTCTCTCTCAAAATTGCCAACCCTTGGAATGGCTTGTGTTCTTCCTTAAATGGACCTCCGCTTGTTGTTTCTTCTTTGACCTATACAACAAATTTGATGTAGATGTTTCATTTTTGACACTATCTGGAATATTTGTTTTGACATCAATTCAAGGTATTACTTGGGTTGTGTAGAAGTTGTCCCTTTCGTTTGTTGAGTTGTTGTTGACGTGGAACCATGTGCTTGTGCTTGCTTGGAAACATTCTCATACTTAGCTATATCGAGCCAGTGCTTTCCCATGGGGTAAGAATATTCCCTCATTATTATAAGTGTTTCATATAAATTTGTATAGTGTGCATAAGAGGGCAGGGGTAAACCTTTTAATCTCACTTTGAGGGTTTCTATCATCTCAAAATCTATATCTAGAAATACCACAATGTATTTTCTAGATAAAACAATTTCCACATGTGCAAATATGATGTCATCAATTCTAAACCATGTTAGCATTCCTTGATATTTCCTAGAGGGATGCAAGTCCCCATTACCATCCCACAAGGTTGGAAACCCCTTACCAAGGGAATCCTTGAATAAATCATCCAAAGGAGTCACCTCCATCCTCATCTTCTTTAGCATTTTATTGGATTTATCCATAAGGACATGTCTAGTGAGGATCTTCTATGCTTCCATCACTAATCTAGTCATGTTCTTCACACCTAGTTGACTCAGCTCTGAGTTGTTCTTGGAGTTCAAAAACTTGATCACATTTTTTAGAATGTTAAGGTTATTCTGCAATGATTTATTGACAACTGCCACATCTATGAATCCATTTATGATCAACTCCAATTCATCATTTTCCAAAACAAAATAATCCCAATAGACAAAAATACCTTCGCTAATGGAGTCCCATAGCATGCCTTTAGAATTTCTTAGTGCTTCTTTTCCATTGGCTACTTTGATGGTCTATTCTAATTGTTTCTAAAGTTTATCCCTCTCTGCATTGGAGGTGTTGAGTAATTGTTCTCTTTCCTTGGCGATGTCCTCAACAATACCTCTTTGTTCTTCTAACTTTGTCAATTTTACTTGAAGGGATGACACTTGACTTTGGGTTGTCCAAATCAGCTTTCAGTTTAGCTTGCTTTACTAAAGTTATCTAGACCTTCGTCTAAGAAGTGGATGATTATGTTTGGACCACCTATGGTTGTTTAGCTGCTAGATCATTTTCATTCTGCAATGTATCATCTTGAAACTTAAACTCTATTTCCTTGTGTTTCCAGGCCTCCATAGCAATCTTATATTCCCTCACTTTACTTTCTAGCTTGATTTTTTCTTGTTCTAGAGTAGCAATTTCAGGAATTTGGACATTACAGCTTTTGGTAACTTTAATTTCTTCTTGATGGCTACAATCTCTTAATCTTTGTTTTCGATGAGCTTGACAACAAAAATGCCTTCAATTTATTTTGATGACAATTGAATCATTGTCTGTTCCAACTCCTTTATCTTGTTGAATCTGGCCATGTTTTCTATTTTCTCTTGTTTTAGTTGACTATCCAAATTGGTGATGGTCTTTTGTGCCTTCTTGGCATTGTTTGTGGACAATATGACATCTCTGTACAAAACCTCACTAGCTTGCCTATGCATTTACCGTGGATCCAAGGGGTTGATGTATTTTAAAGGAAATTTGACGTTTGTCCCTTTGTAATCTCTTGATGAGCCTGCTCCGGATGCAGTGGGTTGCAAAAGTGCCAAATTGAGATTTTTTGTGTTATACACAAAAGATACCAACAATTTAGTTTGACCTGTCATGTTCCCCAGGCCTCAATTGTGGCTTCTTTCCTCTTTTCTATGACGTCTCTTTTGATATCCCAATATTTTGAGAATATGGTGGATTTCCATCTTGCTAAATCTTCTCTTGCAATCCATATTGTGTCTACTTGTCGAATTGTCAATGAAGATGGCTCAGTTCTAGTAATCTCACTAGGATTCCCCTTAATCTTGCTTGATGATGGTGTGTTCCCAACAACCTCCTCAATGGTTGTTGTCAAGGCTAGACCTTGTCCTGATACTTCTTCCATTTTGGGCCTCTTTATTTTTCTGTCATCTTCATGCACCTCCATGTCATCTTGTGTTTCTGACATGGTTATTTTACTATCCCTCTCCTCAACTACAATAGTTTTCACTAGATATGACTAGACCAATCTCTCATCGAACTGATCCACATCAATGATGTTAGGAACATGAAAGTTTTGTTGGATAATTTCCACGTTTGATGCTTGTTGAACATATTCTTGCTGGTTTCTTTGTGAAACTCCCACTAGTAATCCTTCATCCAATATAACTTCTTTGACCTACTCCCATGAATCTAGGTTGGCAGTCTCCTCCAGGACTCCTTTCGATTGATGGACATAGTCAACAGCCTTATTGTCCTTCCTCTTCTTTTAAATAATATGATGAGGATCATAGATCCAAGATTCTCTTTTTTTGAAGTCTAGTTGATCCATCATGTCTTATGCTATTGCTTGTGCTTGTCCAAGTTTTATTAAGAATGGACCTACTTGTTGTGGTAACTCGAATAATGAGGTCTGCTTATACTGTACAAAATGAATCCATTTTGAATTGAGTCTTTGTCTTATATATTAGAGAAAACAATCTTGGGGTCAGGAAAAAAGGTAGTAGATATGGTTCCTCTTCAAAACGAGAGACTCTAAGAACAATATGATCTTCAAAAATAAACCAATCACCAAACCTAGACTTTGGAATCAGTTGCAATAGTGTTTTTTACTCAAGGAAGATTCTGGGAGGAGGATCAACATTGAGAAAATATTATATGATTGACATGAAATAATTTACACAGTAGGTGAATCCTTCATTGTTTGGATTCCTCATGGGGACATGGGTCCACAAATAAAATGGCTAGGTATTTCCTAAGACATCTACATGATGAACACCAATGTGATCGAAGAAGCTCTGATTTTGAGATAAAATCATGTATACCAGGACTTGACACATTCATCATTATCCTCTCTCGGGACTTGACACATGATAGGAAAGGTTCTTCTAACAGGCTTAGTGAATATGGATGACTTGTAGGGTAGAGGCTCTATAGGCAGGGGGTGCCCTGAGGTAAACATTTGATGAGTAATTGATCCTTATCCTCCTATGAGAGACTATGGTACTAAACTATAAGCAAATAATCAGTAAAAGGAAGAAGTTTTTCAAATAGGGGAAAATGAATCATTTCGACAATTGGTTCTCTGGAAATTAAGAAATTGACATTGGCTCCATTTGCTGCCAAGACCACTATGTTCTGAACTGCATAATTGGTTGAGCACCAAGACACTAGTTCTGCAAAATGCTAGATTTGGGGTATTGTCGCATAGACAAGGTTCAAATCCCATGAATGGAAATGATCTTGTGTGGTCATGAAATTGACTTGGGCGTCTTTTGTCAGCCGATACAGGTGAGGGAAAGACAATTTAAGGAAAAAAACTTGGTTTTGAGGGTCAACCAAGGACTTTCCAATGGGGTTAATGTTTCTATCTGCAGTTTTAACAGGGTTGGTCATTTTGTAATAGAAAATTAAAATAATTACTGTTAAAAAGTAACAAGGTGCAAGGAACAATACCTACCTATGCGAAAAAGGCCTTCACAGGTAGCGTTGGCGACTTGCTGGCAGGATGACGAGGAGTGATTTCTTCAAACTACGATGGGTGATTTCTCTGGGCTTACTGGCTTCGGGATCCTTAATGATGATGGGTGCTTTATCCAAATAAATATTTCATTCAAAAACCCTTTGAAATTGAGGCTCCACGAGTCAAAATGTGTCGACCTTCGGTTGGTCGTTTGTTGGCCATGCCATTTGTTGATTGCCTCGTCATCTACCCCAGACACTTGTCCCCTTTCCATTCGTCCCCATGGGATTGTCATATTCTTGTTGGCACATGAGTTGGTGAGACGATTTCGAGGGAGCGAAGAAGTGGTCTCGAGGGCGCCCCGAGTTGGTTTTTCAAACCAATTTTGTGCCCCTAAAAATATTTAAGGCACAAACTTCCCACCTTTGGTGGTTTTGATTTCGAGGGTGCCCTCTTGTTTTAACCATATTTCACTTTCCTCCATCGGAATGAATTCATGTCGCTGATTAGAGGAGAAATCAATGGTCCAGATCGACTCCTCTCCCAATTCTAATGTGCAACTTTGTAGCCTAC
The DNA here is from genome assembly GCA_027924585.1 of Larix kaempferi. NCBI lineage: Eukaryota > Viridiplantae > Streptophyta > Pinopsida > Pinales > Pinaceae > Larix > Larix kaempferi. The sequence goes on along the minus strand of BSBM01000633.1, from coordinate 447,041 downwards.
CCTATAATTTGTAAGCAGTGTAACATCGACGTAAAAAAAAATTGACTCCACGTCAAAATAACGTCGACACCATATATTAAACGTCAAAATACAGTTGCTTATTTTTTAATTTAAATTGCAGGCTTATTGTAGGTGTGAAGCACATAAGGGCTATGTTCAAAATGCATGCAGATACCAAGTAAAATTCAAAATGCACGTAACTACAAATAAATGAACATAGCTTCTAAGTAAAATGGCTGCGAAAATGCTAAATAATTATGCCCACAATGTCAGCCAAGATTTATTCCCAAAGCAGCCAAGAAATTTGCCCACAATAGTTAAGAAAATGTCCGCAGACCACTTAAGAAAATTCCAACAGTTAATCCATTTGATGATTACTTCAATTGAAGATGCAGTTGAGTATTTTGATGTAAATTTTGATTATAAAATGTTCAACACCGATTCACCCCCCCTCTTAGTACTGCTAAATATTTCAACAGTAATTACATCAACAATACTAGAGGTAAAGGGCAATGTTTCTTTTTTCAAATCATATATTTCATAAGTTATCAAACTATTTGGAAATAAAATCATATTTATAAGTTAAGGTTCATAGTGTATTAATGGGGTTAGTGTATTATGATTCATAGTGTATTAGGGGGAGGGCCATAGTGTATTAATAGGGTTAGTATGTTCAAGTTAATAAAGTTGTAGGGGATGATTAATTCAGATGATATAGTCATTAAGGGACATAGTCTCTTCATGGTCATAGGGTTTTAGGGGATGATTACGTGAATCACCATAATGTATTAATGGGGCTTGTGAAGTTAATAACACCAACAATACAAAATGATCCTCAAAACTGCACCATGAAAGAAATGTGAAGTGAAAAAAATACCATTGTAAGTACATAAATGGAACACAATATTGTAGTTAATTTGGAAACTTGCCATGTAATCCCCTATCATTTCCAAATCATCAATATCATTCTCAACTCAAATTGACATGTTTTCGCTATGAACCAACATTGATGCATTATTCCCTTCACCACTTGCACTTTGTGTTGTTAATGTGATACCAAAGAAACCATGTTAGGTGGTCATGTACGCATGTGGCTTAGGTGGCTTAAGGTTAGTTTCTTTGGTGGATTACATGCATGGATTAGGTTGGTATCAATAAAATCGTCATACAATATAAATAGTGTACAATAATAATAATAATAAAATATTTAAACAATGAAAGGAACTATATATCACCAACACACTAATTAGTCTATTAAATAAGATCTATTATATATCCATAGCATTTCATCTTGGACTTCATCCAATTCTATATCTGACACATGAATATCAGTATTTGTATCCAACCCTTCATAATCATTGTAAGGATTGTCCATAACAACAACTGGTATCTCTTGCACTAAGTCATCATCAATGTAATCATAATCATCAAGATCAAGCATAGGATCCGAGGAAAAGATTGTTTGGTCAACTTCATTTCCCTCTTCATCCAAGTACACTTCTCCATCCTCCCCTACATCTATGTCTTCTTCTTCACAAGCATCTTCTTGAGGCAAAATATATTTTACAAGCCTTCCTCTTGGATCAAATCTAACAACATATGACCAACATACTCTACCTAGAACTTCTTAATAAAATACCTGCTCACATTGTGTTGGAAGTACATAGGGCTCTATATTTGGCTCGTACCTTGTAGTATTAATCATGGCAAATCCATTGTCATGATCAATAATAGTCCTTTCATCACCTAGTAGCAACAACATATACCACTTTACATATTGGATTTAAAATCTATATCCAATATGTCTTCCAAATAACCATAGTACCTGAAATCCGATGTGACTAGATGTTTTTCACCCCATTGGGAAATATTAGTAACCTAGAAAATTGCAGTTATCCCACTGTCACATGTTTTCTTCTTATCATCTAGCTATTTGATCCGATATTTTCTTCCATTACACCACATACACATAGCTTTATGATGTTTCACCTGCATGTTCAGCATGTTATAAATTCATTGTCATGAATTGATAAATATATGTACAAGGTAATTTCAGCAACAAAAAACAATACAACAATGGGATTTGCAATGTAAAAATCAAAGTAAAATATTGCTTATATTTCTATCTTTTGCACCATATGCTAGATCAATTTCCTTCTCGGTCAAATTTGTATCATTATCCATAAAAGCTCTTATAATCAACTCAGACACCCTAGTCCATGATAAGGTATGGTATACTTCTTTACATCATTCTATCCATATCTTCATCAAATCAAGATTATCTGCAATGTATAAATGAATTGAATCCCACTCTACACTACCTGGATGAAGGAAAAAATAGATGTAGTGAACCAACCAAGCTTCAAAAAGTATGTACGAAGATAGTAAATACAATAAAAGCTATTACATTTCACTTTTATCCACATCTACCTTTCCCAATAACACCAACCCTTCAAATTTGTTCATGGAATTGACATCCCAAAGGAGAGGCACATTTATATCACCCACTACTTGGGGAAAATACTAACTAAAATATACAGTGGATTGATATACCATATAGCCTTCAACCATTGAGCCCTTTGGACGTGATCTTTGTCTAACAAAATCCTTCAATGCTTTTAAGTGCCTCTCCACCAAGCACATTGACCTTGTGTGTACGGGTCCACACAATTTAATCTCCTCCACTGGGTGTATGAGGTAGTGTTCCTGTGCATTGAAAAATCTTGGAGGAAAATACTTTTGCATTTCACACGTTAGATGGGGGATTTCTCTCTTCCAATACTTGATATTATCTTTATGGATTTCTTTAGATGACAACCACCTACAAGTGGAAATGAATTTGATTGTGTCAACATTAAAATACATAAGGTAAGCAATACAAATGCTAACAAGTTCACAATCAATATTTCAATTACAACTTTTTACATACCTCATGTACTTGTTGAGATCATATATAACTCGCTTTATCTTATTGTCAAAGCTATTTGGGAGAGATAGAGGTAGAACATACTACAACAAGAATTGAAGCATTATCATTTAATTTGATTGGAATCAAATTGTATGCATTACTAACAAATATTGTATAAATGTTAAGATAATAAATATTATAAAATTTCAAATATTAATAAAGGTACGTCAATCATGAGTTTTAGCCCCGCCAAAATCACCTTGATTCATTAATATATTTTTTATGTTTGAAGACAAACCTGTGGAAAATCTGATCTTTCCTACAACCTCTTTTACAACATTGCTCTCTTGCTCTATTAATAACCATGGAATATTGATTGGATTTCCATCATTGTAGCAATGTTTCATTGAGTTGGATTCTTGAATATTGCTAATAATTTTAGCAATTTTGTCCTTGTTATTCCTACCATATATAAGTTTCCATAAGCATTATGTGACATTGTTTCTAATATACATTGTGTCAAACAAATGAGCTACTTGTAGGTTCTCATAGTGTGGAAACCGATTGAATTGCACAAAGTATCATTTCAAATCTCATGGAATCTCACCATGACGACCTTTGAGAAACATTAAATATGAGATAAGACTTTTTAACAAAATAAACAACAAAATATAAAAAAAATAATACAAGTGATAAATACCATGAACGTAACTAAAACCAACCGCTTACCATGAATCTTCTCAAATGCCCCTTTCCATATTTAATGAGGCATCATTATTCATGGTTTTTTCCCACTCTCTTCCTTCCCATTAAACATTTTTTTTTCAAAAATTCAATACCTATGGTCCTTAGGGAGGAAATGCCTGAACATGTTGTACACCTCCTTTCCTAAGCTTCTTGAATGTCTAGATATTGTTCCTAGACCACATACTAGACACGCATATTTATCCTTTGTTTGAATTCCTGCAAGCTATATAGTAATGCTAATATAGTCCCAAAAATATTCAAAGAAAACTTCAATAATAAATGATATATAGATGTACATTACAAGTTTATATACCACAAAGATGTTTAAGCCTCGGTGCATCATGAATTGTCCATGTGAGTATGCCATGGAATTGAAATTGTTTTTTCCCTATTGGTTTGGAGATGTCGTACATATTGATGTTGGCCCATAATTTCAAAAGTTCATCTATGAGAGGGTAAAGATATACATCCATATCTTTAACTTGGTGCTCACCTAGTTATTTGAAAATTAATACACACGTTACATTATTGTACATGCAAAATTGTAAAAAATAAAAGTGAATTGCTTATATGTTGTTAACAATCTTAAAGATAAGTACCTGGAATAATTGATGCCAACATGACATGATCTCTCTTCATTGTCATCCAAGGAGGAAGGTTATTGTTTATAACAAAAACTGATCAAACAGAGTAATTGGTTATGATCTCCCCAAATGGATTGACACCATCAACTGCCATTGAAAGTCTAACATTACGAGGTTCCTCTTTAGAAATGGACCATATGTCCTCGATGTCTCTAAATGCATAACCATATCTAAGCATTCTTATGACACCATCTTCACTTCTATGTCATGCATGATAGTCCATCAATCATGTCCTATGTTTTTGCACCTAAACAATCAATGTAAATGTGAAATTATTGAGATATGACGAAGAACTTTGCAAGGCACTTTATTTATTACCTGATCGATATGATATCTACAAATTCCACATTCAGGGGATTCATTTTTTATGAATGTTGTCCATAATATATCATATAATCATCAAGACATGCATCAATCATGTTATACCCCATCCCTATATCTCTCAAAACGGTGCACATTTCTCTATATGCATCAGGTAAAATATTTGACAGTGGTAGAAGAATATCATTTAACAATCTACAATAAAAAAATAAATTAATATACTGGAAAATAAAAATTTAGGTCCTTTATATTACAATCACAAATAAATCACAAAGGATTATAATTAGATACAAAAAAAATCTTACATACCTTAACACCTACGTCATTCCTATGTTTGAAATACCTTGCATTACCTTCAAGTTCACTAACAACAAAAGAGCAGAGAGAAGACTTGTCTTTGAGTCTTTGTATAAGGATTTTTGTGCCTTATCAATAAGAGATGCATAATGAATATGTTCATAGATATCATCCACATGTTCATTCTTATCCATGGCAACAAATGTGTCATGTATCAACCTATTTATCCATTCATTCTCAATGATATTAGGGTCAGTTTCTTCCATAGTATCAACTTCAATTTCATCACCCTGACCATGATCTCTACTATGAATTGTAGAATGTGGATTTCCAAGCATTGGTGGTCTTGTCTATGTAACAATTATAAGAAAACAAATACAATTAGCATCGAAATAGGAACATATCAAAAATATTGAAAAATGTCAAAAACCATTTTTTTGATATCTTATAAAGGGGTGATATTCTCTTCCACCTTCGAAATGCCCATACTCTAATAAATGTTTAATAGTTGTTGGCATAACAACTCTTCTTCTCTTAATCCCTTTGCAATTTTTACAAGGGCAATAAAATTTCCCTTCACCAATATAATGATTAATTACATTGGGATTATTATGAATAGATGGAGGTTTATCATGATTGATGCAAGTGCGCCAAAAGAAATGCCTTCATTAGGAGAGAAATCCGCACTGGCACTGAATACAGAATGAATAACAGATTGTATATGAGCATTTCAGTCGGCTCTACTAGTGACTCGGTTAAGGTTACTTGACATTGTTTTCTATCTCAACAAAATACAAAATCCATTCATTGGCAAAATAAGAATAAATTCAAAGAATTTCACAAATATAACACCTCGATATTATCAACTTTATGTTTCATATTAATAATATTATTAGGAAACTGCTATATAGTGTTACAAGTTATGTATTTTGCTACTTATCGAAAACATAACCGATGCCATAAATTCATTGATACAATCCTCACAACCCCTTCACACTTTACTTCAAGATCTATCCTTCCCCTATATGGAGTAAATTTCATAGCATTGCTTAGTAATATGTACTACATGTGATGAAAAGCTTAAATTAAATTCACCCTAAGAACCCTAAACCTTCAAGCTGATAGAAATACAAACTTAGCTTGTAATCTTGATCAAGGTAAGTTGAGGATAAGTGGGGAAGAAGTAGGTTTGGTTCTATATTAAATGTGCTTATTGAGAGCTTGTTTGGGGACAAATATCTTTGGGGACTACTCGGTCTATGCCTATTGATTTACAATAGCACAGGAATTCGCTATCAGACCCTTTATATTAGCACTTCTCAGGTGAAGTTTTATCAGTCAATTTTTACTTTTTTACAAGCAATAGATCATGAGCTTGGCAACAAGATTAATTTTGAGAAGCTGCCCAAGAAAATTCATGATGGGAAGAAGCGAAATAGGGGGTTTGATATTAAGGATTTAGTGAATAGAAAGATTGTGAGGAACGTAGTGTCAGGGACCAGTTGCTTGCCCATATCCAACATGATTACTTGGAAGTTCAAGTCACTCCTTCTAGGATGAGACTGATGAATATAGAAATTGAAATCAAATTTTGGAAATGTAAATTCAAGACTTTTGAACAAGAACTCAAAGAATTGAAGAATACTGGTCAGAATCCTGCCAAAGATCTGTCTCCCTGGATGTTAAAGAATGAAGTAGGTTTTGGCTTATATTGAGGATGCATATGAAGACGAGAGGAAATTCGATGAGACGAATGGTGTTGAGGAATCTCTTCCTCCTCAGTTTCCTTTGAAAACATACTAAACTCCATAGCTTACATAAATCCAAGATTCACACCTTTGTTATGTGGTTAATGAAGTGTAAATGCATTTTGTTATCAACTAGTACTTTTATTAGAATCTATACCAATATCAAATAAAAGGGGCCTAACTATGGACCAAAATGATTTAGCATCATTACAACAACAAAGATCGGATACATCTTCTAAATGTCAATGACTACTCAATAAACCATGAGCCTCACTAAATCTACTATTTGTTTTCGCTTGGGCAATCCAATTTCACAAAAAATGACCTTTGTAGTAATCCTCAGACTACATAGTGACTCACCAAATAATTTGGAATTTGAAGAAATGTTAACAAACATAAGCATCTTGGAATCCCCTCCAAGGCATGATTGCATGTTGAAAGGACTTGTTAGAAATTATATGTACATAATCAAATTAAACCAACAAGCACTAGTTATGATTGCAAAAGGCAACAATTACCTTAAATAGATGTGTTAACTTTGAATTTATGTAAGGTATGTGTTGTTCCTTAATAGCTATGGATAGAATACCATCCCCTAAGATTGACAATATTTTGTTAATTGCTTGTTGAAATCACTTACGCCATTTGCTAAAATCGCAATGATTGAAATTTCCATTGTGCTTAATTTAATAAAGGTCAGAGTCAAAAATCCTCAAGCAGCATTCAAAACATCATTTTGGGACTAGGAATGAAATGCTTTAAAACATGTGTTTACTTTAAGAATTCACCCATCTTTCCATCCTCGATAAGCATTCAATTCCAACTAAATCAACAAGGTTAAGCACTATTCTGCTAGAGATTACAGCTCCAGAAAAAACATATAAACTATTTTTCTCATTCTACATGGTGCAATTTTGTAACAATAGGTCTTCCAATATGGTCGAGACCTTTTTTTTTTATATATAAAAAGTTCATGTTTTTGTTATAATACAAATAATTTGTTGCAAAGAATAAAGTGACCTTGAGAATGCCAAGAAAAATGAGGAAAGTTGGGATACAACTGCAAAAATTATGAACATGGAAGGTTTCAAATATTATATTTACTAAATGACATATAATACAACACCCCTTACTAAGGCACATACTCTAGGAAGGTCCAATCAACAGAAACTGCAAAACTCATCATCGTGGGCCATCTTATTTATCTATCTAAAAGTTCTAGTTTAGTTTTCACGCAATAAAACAACTCCTTGTGGCCACTTTGTGAGAATTATACAAAAAAATGATACCATAAGAAGGGAGGAAGAAAGAAAGAAAAATATTAATGTCCATCAATGGAAATGTTCATAATAAAAAACATGAACAACTTGGCACAACAACAAGAACGATCAAACCTCTAAAACTCAATGTTAGGATATTTAGACACTTAGGAGTTAGTTAAGATCAACTTGTGTAATAGATCTGTTAGGTAAAGTGTGTTCTTTAGTATGCATTAATATGCATTTGTAAATATTTAAATCCGACGGTAACAATATATTCTAGACATAGAGTGATCCGATGGCTCAACTTCTCTTAGATCATACCTACCCTTGATCTGTGGCTTAACACCCGATTGGTCCATGATCTCTATTTAAATAGCATGGACGGTCATTATCTAGTTGATCGATTATGAGAAGCTCATTTGTAACTTTCTTTCTTTGCATAATAAATTGCTTCGTAGAAGCTATTTGGCCGGGGCCATGGAGTGTTTCCCTCTCGAGGGTATAAACCACGTCAAAATATCGGTGTATCGATCTGTGATCTGTTTGTGTGAAGTGGTTTCTCTAGGTGTTCGGTCTTTTAGGAGTACCCTTTGTACCCGAACATGGTATCAGAGATTTTATGAAGAGTCGTTTCTGGTTATGATATAGATCTTGAACTGGTGTTGCCAAAACTTGAAAGGGTTTTCTGGTTCTGAAATTTATGTGCATTTCTGGGCTATGGGAGGTGTTCCATTGCTTCTGGAGTGCCATTTCCATTGAGAAATAGTTTTTGTTTAATCGAAAACGGTTTCTGGTTGCTTCAGAAAGGCATATTTCATCAGATCTGAAAGTATAATGTTACAGTGACGTTTTTTTTTTTAAATCTCATATTTTATTAGTTTTTATTATTAGATTTTTTTTAGTTTCAGGGTGTTGTTTTCCCTGTCTACGTATGCTCTTTTCCATGCACCTTGTGCAATCTCGGCGAATCAGAAACAGAAAGGGAAAGGGTTTTTCTTAGTTGCGTATGCTCTTTGCCTTGCACCTTGTGCGATCTCGGCAAATCAGAAATAGAGAGAAAACGTAGACTTTCCGAGCAAGCTAATGAGATCTAACCCCATAAGTGTGGAAAAGTTGTTTTTGTTTCGGTTTGTGGTGTGATTTGCAGGAAAAAAGGCAAGCACAGAAACTAAGAAGAGAAGAGTAAAAAAAAAAAAAGCCCCCTTCCTCCTTCCCTTCTTTTACGTACCTTTTAACTTTAGCTCACTTGGTTCAAAGTTTCTTTATTCCTTAATAGGTCTTGAGTTCAAGTTTTATTAAGTTACTTTTAAACAAAAGTGCATGCAATTTCTAATTTTAAGTTACTTTATTGTAAAAGTGCATCTCACTTAATAATAAAAATAAAAATAAAAAGTGAGTCACTTAAGTTCATTTTTTTTGCTGCACTATTTAAAGTAACATCATCGTAAAAGTGAAAATCACTTATTTTACAAAAGTGATTCACTTAAAGCAAATTTCTTGTAAAGTGATTTTCAAAGGTTCATCTTGGGAAGAGGGGGGTTCTTTTTTTTAGCTAGACATTCTCTATCTGCCACCTCACTATTGGGGACATCTTCAACATCTTCTCTGTTCAAGCATAACTTCATCATATGGAGTCAGTTTTTAGTGTCGTTTCTTTTTTAAACCACCTATTTTTTCGAGCTCTTTGCATCCAAACTATTGGTTTATGTTTTTACAGCCATTAATTTACAATATGGCCACCCCTTGTGATATTCTACTTACCAACTCCAACTATTTCTCATGGAAATATCGTATGGAGGATGTTCTACGAAGTAGGGGACTTTTCATAATTACCTCAGGGAAAGAAACAGAACCCACTGATGATGATAAGAAAATAAAATGGGCAAATAGATGTGACGAAGCTCTTGGATTGATTGGGATGTCAATCTCTACTGATTTGTGATTTCACATATCTGGAATTGATGAACCTGATACTGCTTGGGACAAGTTGGAATCTGTGTTTGGTAAAAACAATAAAATTCGAAATCATCAACTCGAAAATGAGTTGATTTCTTTAAATCCAAGTGATTTTTCATGCATTCAAGATTATTTATCTAAGTACAAAACTCTTGAACTCTTATGTGAAGAATGCAAGATTAAGAGGGAAAATAAACAATGCATTTATCATATTCTTTCAAAACTTGGACCTGCATATTCCGTTTTTGTATCTACATTTTACTCCATGAACGAATCTTTGACTGCAGCTAGCTATCAAGAGCCTAGTCTTGAATCGTTTTGTGATTCCCTGATTAGAGAGCAAGATAAGCTCATCCATCTTGGAATAATCAACAATGCAGATAGATTTGGGAAATCCTTATTGTCCCAACAGAAAGAAACGTCCAAGCCTCCCAAGAAACAAAATTTTCGCAATAATAAGTCAAACAAGGGTCCCAAACCCTCTCAGTCAGCTCCTTCTTTAAAAAATGACAAAGAATCCAAGCCAAAAGGAAAGAAGACTGAACATCATTGCAACTATTGCGGGAAAGATAATCATGATGAATCTAAGTGTTTCAAGAACATGGAAGCCTTGGAAGCAGCAATGAAGAAGCACCACATCAGCCTAGATTCTCCTTTAGAATCTAACTCTCATGGACATGCACTTTGTGCTTTTGGTTATTCTTATACTGCATCTTCTTCTTATACTTCAAATGAATGGCTCATTGATTCTGGAACTTCTTATCATATGGCTAAGGATCAAGCCATCTTTTTGTTGAAACATGGTAACTTCTAAGAATATTATATTTGTATTTTATTATTCCGGAGATGTTTCATTCCTCTGATGGGACTTTGTCATGTATCCGGAGATGTTTAGTCCTCTGTGGTAACTTGGGTTATTAGACTTCTCTAGTGGGGGTCGGCCATGTATGTGTTATGTGGGTTAAAGGGTTATTAGACCACCCTAGTGGGGTCGGCCCTGTCACATTATGTAAAATGGTTAAGTTGGGGCTAACCTAGCTTGTGTAAAAGACAAGTCGGAGTTGTGTATAAATAGAGGAGGTGTGTTCCTCATTTAACACACATTACACTCACTTGTGATTAGCGCATAGGTGAGGAAGAGATTTGCTATGGAGGAGAAGGAGCTCATGGTTGAGGTTCACATCTTTTTATTTGTTGGTCATCTATATTGAGGAAGCTTTGCTGGGTTTTCTACCCCATGAGGGTTTCCCAAGATAAATTTGTGTCTCTTGTGTTTATGTTGTGCTTGTTGTTCTTTCGGTGATCCTATATATGCTATTGTTGTGAAATGGAATGTAATTTTGATATTTTTTGTATTATCATATTAAATCTTAACATGGTATCAGAGCTAACCTAAAGGAAGGCAATGTATGGCACTTACGACAATTTGAAGGTTAGGGTTTTGTATAGCAAAAACAAGTCATCGTGGAACTTTCATTATAAATCCATTTTGGAAAATGTTTAGGATATGAAGCCTTTACAATTCGTAGATAACATCCCCATGTACCTTGTGTCCAAGGTACACCCTCAGATTTGTTGTACTTTGTGATTTATGATCAGTACAAGTTAGGGTTTCTGCCTCTTCCAGATCTCAGTCATAATCAGGTGACCTAGGAAACAAGGTCATAACATGGGCTAGGAAGCTCCAAATGAAATTTTGTAAAAAGTAACAGGTAGAGCACAGATTGTAGTTTCTCTGGTAACTTTTTCAGAGGCCGAAGTTGAACCAGTGACACGTGGTACGCTGTACAAGTTCGCTCTCCTGTTTTATCCCATAAACAGGTCACGTTGTGAAACTTGGCATAACTCTCTCTCAGAGAATCCAATTGAGTTCAGACCTGTGGGGTTGGAAAGAGGACAGGGCGGGATACCACATGAAGAAGTTTTAGACCCTGTGGATTCGTAGTTTCAGAGTTACACCGGAAACAATAAGGAGCATATTTCTGTCAAAACATATTTGGATTTTGAGCACCTTCAATCTTGGATCATCACTGCTGTGGGAAATTAGGGTTTCAGAGAAAGTTGGAATTTTTGGAATCGGAGTCCACAGATGAATGCTCCTCATCAAAATTGAAATTTAGAGACCAAGATAAAAAAATTTGGTTGGTCAGAAGGGTGGGCTTGATCAAACCCTAGTTCGGGATTTTGATCGGAAAGGTAGAAAATTAGGGCTTCTGCAAAAGTTGGAATTTTTTAAGTCTGTGACCACGGCTGGAAGCTGCTCAGAAAAATTGAAGTTTAGAGTTTTGGATCGAACCTTTTGATTGGGAAGAAGGGTGGGCTTCATCAAACCCTAGTTTGGGATCCTATCCAGAAGATCCAGAAGTTTCAAAAGCAATTTTGAGGGGGCAAATTTTGGAGATTTCAAAATTAAAGTATGCTAGCTTGATCAGTGCAACAAGCCGCATATTTCCATCCATTCAAAAGTTTGAAATTCAAAGTTTGAATTTTTAGGGTTTCTCTGACAAACCCTAATCCAGCTCGAGATCCAATTTCAGCAAATCAAAGTGGATTGGGTTAAAAGCAATCCTGATAGGTATGACTTGAGGAGATACAGGTATGTGTTCATGATTAAGTTTATAATATGCTTGTCTTCATATGATTGAGGTTGGTACAATCTTGATTAATCTTAGAATTGTCTTATCACCCTAGTAAAAGTATGAATGCATGTGAATGATAGAAGACATTCTTTGATCAAGGTTATATGATTGTACTAATGCACCTGTGGTGTTGTATGAGGATGATGTTGTCTGCTAACAAAAGACAAGTACATCAAGAAAGACAAATCAAGTTCTATGACCATGATGACATAAAGACAAAGACTTATCCATAGTCTTTAGAAGCTCTACTTACGAGGTATGTATGACTTTGTTCTACTATGCTTAACTTATGATATTTGCAGGTTCTGGCACAGGGTCTCTAAATCATTGAAGAGAATAAAGATATTGTTTAGGTATGTTAGACATAACTAAGCATGTATACTAATCCAGGTATGTTTTCCTATGTCAAGTTAGAATCCTACTTTGTGCTAGGATCTTAGTATACCCATGTATCGAATGATCATGACCATACATATTCAAGATTACTTAGAATCATAATGTTGTGATAATATTGAGTTTATACTAATGAATGTATGATTATGTATGAGATCATGATGATGACACTAGTGCACACTTAAGCATGCATAGTGGTCAAGGATGGATAGAATCTCATCACATGGAAGGGAAGTAGAGACCAAGAAGGAAGCAACCTCACAAGAAATAAAAAGATAAGTATTTGAATTGTTATTTGAATTACTGAATAGTCTATGATATTGCTCGTAATAGTTGTATGCATTCCTAGAATATATCATGCTAAGTATTCATACAGCATTGAACAATATACTACTAATATGCATATGATTGGTAAGTTGGACAAACATTCCATTGTTGCTTGTCTGGAATGAAACCTCTTTGCTGACATGCTAAGAGTTGTGCATGCTCTCGATAGTATGTTCTGGTAGAGATGGAAGGCATCTAGATAACCACTGTATGCATATAGGATATGGAAAATTGTGCCAAAGTATTGGTCAAAATAGTTACATAACTATGTGAATCATATATGTATGCATAATAGGTTATCATGTCAACATGATTTGATGATTATGAAATATTACTAATCATGTAATTAACTTTGATTTGTAGGAAGGATCATGTAGAATGATGAACACCGAACAAGTGATGGATGAAGACTTACAAATCAAACATACTATAGAAAGCTCATGGCTAGAAGATTATCTTAGAAAGAGAAAGAGGATCATGACGAGATGTTTGCTCCAAGTAAGACCATTCTCTTAATGGTGTAATGAAGAAGAAGTGTGAATCGAGAAAAATCCCAGGATTCAGTTGAAGAAAGCTCTGTATGGGTACCCAGGATCGATAGTCATTTGATGAGCTTAATGATCACCATGGGTGATGTGGATTTCAACCTTTGCTACAAGGTTGAAGATGGTTTCTATATACATATGACAATCTTCTCTTAGATGGATGCAAGAAGGAACTCACCACAAGAGTTCGAATGATCTTGAGGCCCATATCAGTAGACCCATCTGATGGGAGATGGCATGGATAGATATGCAGAAGATCACTCAATGCAAAGTGTGAATGATGTTCATTCACAGAGGGAGAATTGACAAGCTTGGACTTTACCAGAAGTAAAGCTGATCCTAACCTTTACCTTAAGGTTATGGATGATACTATTATTGTATGTGGATGATCTCTCTCTGACAGGGAATGAGAAACAAATCATGGAAAGCAAGAAGAAGCTAGCTACAGAGTTTGAGATGAAAGATCTCGGATTGATCAATTACTTCTTAGGATTGGAAGTATGGCAAGGTTCAGAAGGAATCTTTCTCAACCAGGGAAAGTATGCCGAGAAATCTTGAAAATACTTGATGTGTTGGAATGGCCACTCTCATGGATTCCAACTTGAAGCTGTTAGCAGATGACTCATCAGAGTTAGTGGATGTAACTCTGTACAAACAAATTATTGGGTCATTGATGTATCTGATGAATACTAGGTCAGATATATGCTTTGTTGTGAACACCTTTATGCAGTATCCAGTGGAGCCTAGACGTGTTCACTTAATAGCTGCAAAGCATGTGGTGGGGTACTTGAAGGGTACGATAGACTTTGATCTATATTATCTTGGAGATCATGAGTTCAGATTGTATGGCTACACAGATGCTGATTGGGCAAGAAGTGTATCAGACAGGAAGAGCACATCGGGCGGATGTTATTGTCTGGGATTTGCCATGATCTCGTGGTTTAGTAGGAAGCAATCTAGTGTGGTTCTCAGCACAGTTGAAGCGGAATATATAGCTGCTTGCTCTGCTAGTTGTGAAGCGGTATGGCTTCAGAAGTTGTTATCAAAATTGTTTGACTTAGAGATGGAACCCACTGTGATCTTGTGTGACAACCAGAGTTGTATCAAGATGACAGAGAATCTAGTGTTCCATGATAAGTCAAAGCACATAGAGATCCGATATTTCTATATACAAGATATGGTGCAGAAAGGAGCTATCAAACTCGAGTATGTGAGCACTAACGAACAAGTTGTTGATGTATTGACCAAACCTCTGTCTTGAGAAGAGTTTGAGTATTTTCGAGACAAGCTTGGTGTAGTTTAGAAGGACCCTCCTCGAAAGGGGGAGTTATGTGGTCGATGATGATATTTGGATACTGGTATCGATGTGGATACCTATATCGATGATGAGATTGCCTATATTGACGGTAAGGTCAATGATGAGGATACTTGTGTCAATGAAATGGATACTGTATTGATGTGGATACTTGTATCAATGATGAGGCTACCTGTTCTAACGATGAGGTCATTGTATGGTCCCTAGTAGATGTGATAGGACTGCATCATCCCTGAACACTTGGTTCAAAATGTACGTGATGGGGATTGCATCATCTTGGAACCACTAGTTCAAAATATACATGATGGGGATTGCATCATCCCGGAACCACTAGTTCAAAATGTACATGATGGGGATGCATCATCCCGGAACCACTAGTTCAAAATGTACGTGATGGGGATTGCATCATCCCGGAACCACTAGTTCAAAATGGATGAGAGAGGATTGTATCATCCTTGGAATTCAGTCCTAAAGTCATCCACAGATAGATGTCTCTGAGAGTGAGAGGATTGTATCATCCCTGGACTTCAGTCCTAAAGTGATCCGCAAACAGATGTCTCTGAGAGTGAGAGGATTGTATCATCCCTGGACTTCAGTCCTAAAGTGATCCGCAGACAGATGTCTCCGAGAGTGATAGGATTGTATCATCCCTGGACTTTAGTCCTAAAGTGATCTGCAGACAGATGTCTTCGAGAGTGAAGGGATTGTATCATCCTTAGACTTCAGTCCTAAAGTGATCCGCAGACAAATGTCTCCGAGAGTGTGAGGATTGTTTCATCCTTGGACTTCAGTCATAAACTGATCCACAGACAGATGTCTCAGAGAGTGAGGGGATTGTATCATCCCCGGACTTCAGTCCCTGAATTGATCCGTAGACATATGTCTCCGAGAAGTGGTCCTTAGACTTTGTCTAAGTTGACGAGTGCACTGCATCGTCCCTAGACATGATATGGTGTCTTAAATAGATCATGTGTGTTGCAGGGTATGCTGCTATTGTGCTGTTGATCGAGAGGATCCAGTTGATGCTATTATGTTGTTGATTGAGAGGATCCAGTTGATGCTATTATGACGTTGATCGTATGATGACGATGCTGCTGATCGTGATGATCTAGATGATGATGTTGTTGATCGTAATGATCTAGATGATGATGCTGCTGATTGTGATGGTCTAGATGACGATGTTGCTGATCATGATGATCTAAATGACGATGTTGTTGATCGTGATGATCTAGATGACGATGCTACTGATCGTGATGGTCTAGATAACGATGTTGCTGATCGTGATGATCTAGATGACGATGCTGCTAATCGTGATGATCTAGATGATGATACTGATGATCATGTGATGACGATGCTGATGATCGTGTGATGACGATGCTGATGATCATGAGGATCTAGATGTTGATGTTGATGTTGATGTTGATGTTGATGTATTTGTTCGAGTGCTGCAGAAGATGAAGACTCAGTACTGAAGATGTTGATGTTCCAGTATTGAAGATGTTTTAGTAACTGCTTGAGTTACTAATGATCTTAAGAAAGGTTCCAATGATTTATAGATGTATCATGTATGATGTTGATGATTCCTTGATCTTGCAGATGTTGTTATAATTTCCTTCTTGTTAAGGGGGAGTGTTGAAATATTGTAACTTCTAAGAATATTATATTTATATTTTATTATTCCGGAGATGTTTCATTCCCCCGATGGGACTTTGTCATGTATCCGGAGATGTTTATTCCTCCATGGTAACTTGGGTTATTAGACTTCCCTAGTGGGGGTGGTTAAAGTGTTATTAGACCACCCTAGTGGGGTCGGCCCTATCACATTATGTAAAGTGGTTAAGTTGGGGCCAACCTAGCTTGTGTAAAAGACAAGTCGGAGTTGTGTATAATAAGAGGAGGTGTGTTCCTCATTTAACACACATTACACTCACTTGTGATTAGCGCATTGGTGAGGAAGAGATCTGCTATGGAGGAGAAGGAGCTCCTGGTTGAGGTTTACATCTTTGTATTTGCTGGTCATCTATATTGAGTAAGATTTGCTGGGTTTTCTACCCCATGAGGGTTTCCCCGGATAAATCTGTGTCTCTTGTGTTTATGTTGTGCTTGTTATTCTTTCAGTGATCCTGTATATGCTATTGTTGTGAAATGGAAGGTAATGCTGATATTTTCTATCTTAGCATATTAAATCTTAACACTTTTCTACTATGCATGAATGTAACACCAAAAAAATATTTGTTGGTGATGATAGATCTCTAAGTGTTGTAGGATCTGGAACAGTTACAATAGATAATGGTCATTTTAGTGATGTACTATGTGTTCCAAGAATTTCCTGCAATTTGTTATCATTCTATCAAATCACTCATTCTGGTGAAGGTAAAACTATGATGTTTACACCTCACCAAGTTGTAATCAAGGATTTTAAATATCCTCAACATGTCCTAGCTACCGGAATTGTTGTTGATATTACCAGGTTGTACAAATTTAACAACTTTGGGTCATCAACTTTTCTTTCAGTTTTTGTTGCTCATCGTGCTAACTTGAGCAAACTTTGGCATGAGCAATTTGGTCACTTAAATTATCGCTCCTTGCAACAACTATGTAAAGACAATAAGGTGACAGGTCTTTCGATGGTATCTTGCAGGGATGGTGTTTGTTCTGGTTGTGTACTCGGAAAACATCATCGGGACAGTTTTGACAAACATGCCTCTTGGCATGCCTCGGTTCCCTTGGAGCTTGTGCATAGTGACTTGTGTGGTCCTCTTCCATCTGCTTCCTTTTCTGGTTTCAAATATTTCTTAACTTTCATTGATGATTACTCCAGACGCACTTGGATTTATTTCCTAAAACTTAAGAACGAAGTATTTAACATGTTCTTGGCCTACAAGGCCCTTGTTGAAAAACAATATGGTCATCAAATTATTAAGTTAAGATACGATAATGGAGGAGAATATGTTAACAAAAAGTTCACTACTTTCTGCACTAAACAAGGAATCCAACAACAACACACTGTTCCATATATACCACAACAAAATGGTGTAGCTGAACGGAAGAACCGCACTTTAAAATAAATGGATAATTGTATGATCCAATCTAAGGGACTAAGTCTTAAATTTTGAGCTAAAGCCATAAATTGTGCAAATTACATAGTTAATCGCACCCCCACTGAAGCTTTACAAGGTATCACACCGGAAGAAGCATGGAGTAAAACTAAACCCGATGTAAGTCACTTTTGTGTGTTTGGTAGTGAAGCATGGGCTCACATTCCGGATGAAAAACGGAAAGCATTGCAGCCTAAAAGTGAAAAGTGCATATTTGTTGGATATTCTGAAAATGTAAAAGGTTATAGACTTCTTCAACCACATTCTCATGATATAATCATTAGAAGAGATGTTAAATCTGATGAAAATCTCTTGGCTTGCGAGCCTAACTCGACG
Organism: Larix kaempferi; assembly: GCA_027924585.1. Classification (NCBI taxonomy): domain Eukaryota; kingdom Viridiplantae; phylum Streptophyta; class Pinopsida; order Pinales; family Pinaceae; genus Larix; species Larix kaempferi. The sequence continues at coordinate 428,505 of BSBM01000633.1, read as the reverse complement.
ATTGTGCCATCTTTGGCCTGTGGGCCTGATTCAGCGATTATGCCTTCTTCTACTTCCAACTTCTTTGATAGATTTCCAACTCCAGTTTTTGATGATGACAGTGAGGATGAAAATCCACCTCCGCCTGCTCAAGTTCCTCCAGTTGCACCAGCACAAGTGCTTCCTCGATGGGTCTGTTCAACATGTGAAGCAGCTGGTGATCTTGTAGGTGATCCTAGAGATCAACGTCGAACATATTCTCAGTTTCAACGATCCTCTTCTCTTTTGGCTCAAGTTTCCGAAAATCATGATCCATAAACTTTTGCAGAAGCTTCAGGAAATCCAGATTGGGATGCAGCTATGGATGAAGAATATTGTTCCTTAATGGCGAATGATACTTGGGATCTTGTACCTCTTCCAAAAGGAAGAAAACTTGTCAGATGTAAATGGGTCTATAAAACTAAGTATGCATCAGATGGAAGTGTTGAAAGACTTAAGGCAAGGTTAGTTTCCAAAGGTTTTTCCCAAGTTGAAGGGATTAACTACAATGAAACCTTTGCTCCTGTCGCAAAAATGAAGTCCATCCGCCTTGTTCTTTCCCTTGCCGCCTTACATAACTGGGAAGTCCATCAAATGGATGTCAAGTCTGCATTCTTACATGGTGATTTACAGGAGGAAATTTACATGGAACAACCTCCTGGATATGTTCAGAATAACTCTAGCCTTGCATGTCACCTTAAGAAATCTTTATATGGCCTTAAGCAAGCTCCTAAAGCTTGGTATGCCAAAATGGATAGCTTTCTCCTTGACACTAGTTTTTCTAGATGTCATTCTGACCCCAATGTCTATACCAAGAAAGTAGGAAACCATCTCATCATACTTGTTCTATATGTTGATGACCTTATTCTTATTGGTAGTGACCATAAGGTTTTAACCCATGTGAAATCCAGTCTTAAGCAAAATTTTGAAATGTCAGACTTAGGAAATTTGCATTATTTTCTTGGTCTCCGAGTCCTACAAACCAAAGAAGGAATCTTTCTTTCTCAGTCTAAGTATGCTTGTGACCTTTTTCGTCACTTTCACATGGAAGATTGTACATCATCCCCTTCTCCCTTCTACTATGGAGTCAAACTTTCTGCCACTTGTACTCCACCTAAAGTAGATGCCACCTTGTATCGTCAGCTTGTTTGTAGTCTCTTATACTTGACTCATTTCCGTCCTGACCTTTTCTTTGCCGTTGGTCGTGTTGCCCGTTATATGCAAACACCTCATGAAAGTCACTGGAAAGCAGCTAAAAGAATACTTCGATATATTCGAGGTACAATTCAATTTGGGATTCATTACAGTACAGGGGGGGAACCTTTGTTGGTTGGTTTCACTGATTCAGATTGGGTCAGCAATCCTGATGACCGAAATTCTACTGCAGGTTATGTTTTCAGTCTAGGATCTAGACCTATCACTTGGGCTTGTAATAAACAACAAGCTCTTGCTCTTTCTTCAGCAGAGACAGAATATCGAGCCGCAGTTAATGCCAGCCAGGAAGCTTTATGGCTTCGACAGATCCTTTCAGAGTTTGGATTCGAGCAGCAATGGCCTACTCCACTTTGGTGCGATAATCAAAGTGCCATCAAGCTTGTAAAAGATCCAGTTCTACATCAACGCAGCAAATACATTGAGCTACATATGCACTTCATTAGAAATCTTATTCATGATCGTGTTCTTGAAGTGCTCTTTTTTCCTATAGATGATCAAGTTGCAGACATCTTCACCAAGTCTCTTACAGAAGTGAAGTTTTCTAAGCTTCAATCTATGTTAGGAGTTTAGGAATTTGTCATTAAGGGGGGATAGGCTCTAATGCCTCCTTTCTTCTCCTAATAGTGTCAGTTTTGTAAATCCTTCAATCCTATCCCAAGTTGTTTTTAAGGGGAGATGTTAGGATATTTAGACACTTAGGAGTTAGTTAAGATCAATTTGTGTAATAGATCCGTTAGGTAAAGTGTGTTTTTTTAGTAAGCATTAGTATGCATTTGTAAATATTTAAATCCAACGGTCATGATATGTTCTAGACATAGAGTGATCTGACGGCTCAATTTCTCTTAGATCATACCTACCCTTGATCCGTAGCTTAACACCCGATTGGTCCATGATCTCTATTTAAAGAGCATGGAGGGTCATTGTCTAGTTGATCGATTGTGAGAAGCTCATTTGTAACTTTCTTTCTTTGCATAATAAATTGCTGCATAGAAGTTATTTGGCCGGGGCTGTGGAGTGTTTCCCTCTTGAGGGTTTAAACCATGTCAAAATATCGGTGTATCGATCTATGATCTATTGGTGTAAAGTGGTTTCTCTAGGTGTTTGGTCTTTTGGGAGTACCCTGTGTACCCGAACATGGTATCAGAGCTTTTATGAAGAGTCGTTTCTGGTTATGATCTAGATCTTGAACTGGTGTTGCCGAAACTTGAAATGGTTTTCTGGTTCTGAAATTTCTGTGCATTTCTGGGCTGTGGGAGGTGTTCCATTGCATCTAGAGTGCCGTTTCCATTAGGAAACAGTTTTTGTTTGATCGAAAATCGTTTCTGGTTGCTTCAAAAAGGCGTATTTCATCAGATCTGAAGGTATAATGTTACAGTGACGTTTTTTTTTTTTTAAATCTCATATTTTATTAGTTTTTATTATTAATTTTTTTTTAGTTTCAGATTGTTGTTTTCCGTGTCTGCGTATGCTCTTTTCCGTGCACTTTTTGCGATCTCGGCGAATCAGAAACAGAAAGGGAAAAGGTTTTTCTCAGTTGCGTATGCTCTTTGCCTTGCACCTTGTGCGATCTCGGAAAATCATAAACAGAGAGAAAACGTAGACTTTTCAGGTAAGCTAACGAGATCTAACCCCATAAGTGTGGAAAAGTTGTTTTTGTTTCGGTTTGTGGTGTGATTTGCAGGAAAAGAGGCAAGCACAGAAACTGAGAAGAGAAGAGTAAAAAAAAAAATCCCCCTTCCTCCTTCCCTTCTTTTATTTACTTTTTAACTTTAACTCACTTGGTTCAAAGTTGTTTTATTCCTTAATAGGTCTTGAATTCAAATCTTATTAAGTTACTTTTAAACAAAAGTGCATGCAATTTCTAATTTTAAGTTACTTTATTGTAAAAGTGCATCTCACTTAATAATAAAAATAAAAATAAAAAGTGAGTCACTTAAGTTCATTTTTTTTGCTGCACTAATTAAAGTAACATCATTGTAAAAGTGAAAATCAATTATTTTACAAAAGTGATTCACTTAAAGCAACTTTCTTGTAAAGTGATTTTTAAAAGTTCATCTTGGGAAGGGGGAGTTCTTTTTTTAGTTAAACATTCTCTATCTGCCACGTCACTATTGGGGACATCTTCAACATCTTCTTTGTTCAAGCATAACTTCATCATACGGAGTCAGTTTTCAGTGCCTTTTTTTTAAACCGCCTATTTTTTCGAGCTCTTCACATCCAGACTATTGGTTTCTATTTTTACAGCCATTAATTTACAATATGGCCGCCCCTTGTGATATTCTACTTACTAGTTCCAATTATTTCTCATGGAAATCTCATATGGAAGATATTATACGAAGTAGGGGACTTTTCAGAATTACCTCAGGGAAAGAAACAGAACCCACTGATGATGATAAGAAAATAAAATGGGCAAATAGATGTGACAAAGCTCCTAGAATGATTGGGATGTCAATCTCTACTGATTTGCGATTCCACATATCCATAATTGATGAACCTGATACTGTTTGGGACAAGTTGGAATCTATGTTTGGTAAACACAATGAAATTCGAGATCATCAACTTGAAAATTAGTTGATTTCTTTAAATCCAAGTGATTTTTCATGCATCCAAGATTATTTATCGAAGTACAAAACTCTTGAACTCTTATGTGAAGAATGCAAGATTAAGAGGGAAAATAAACAATGCATTTATCATATTCTTTCAAAACTTGGACCTGCATATTCTGTTTTTGTATCTACATTTTACTCCATGAACGAATCTTTGACTGCAGCTGGCTATTAAGAGCCTAGTCTTGAATCGTTTTGTGATTCCCTGATTAGAGAGCAAGATATGCTCATCCATATTGGAATAATCAACAACGCATATACATCTGGGAAAGCCTTATTATCCCAACAAAAAGAAAAGTCCAAGCCTCCCAAGAAACAAAATTTTTGCAATAATAAGTCAAACAAAGGTCCCAAACCCTCTCAGTCAGCTCCTTCTTTAAAAAATGACAAAGGATCCAAGCCAAAAAGAAAGAAGACTGACCGTCATTACAACTTTTGCGGGAAAGATAATCATGATGAATCTAAGTGTTTCAAGAAGATGGAAGCCTTGGAAGCAGCAATGAAGAAGCACCACATAAGCCTAGATTCACCTTCAGAATCTAACTCTCATGGACATGCACTTTGTGCTTTTGGTTATTATTATACTGCATCTTTTTCTTCTACTTCAAATGAATGGCTCATTGATTCTGGAGCTTCTTATCATATGGCTAAGGATCAAACCATCTTTTCTACTATGCATGAATGTAACACCAAAAAAATATTTGTTGGTGATGATAGATCTCTAAGTGTTGTAGGATCTAGAACAGTTTTAATAAATAATGGTCATTTTAGTGATGTACTATGTGTTCCAAGAATTTCCTGCAATTTGTTATCATTCTATCAAATCACTCATTCTAGTGAAGGTAAAACTATGACGTTTACACCTCACCAAGTTGTAATCAAGGATTTTAAATATCCTCATCATGTCCTAGCTACCAAAATTGTTGATGATATTACCAGGTTGTACAAATTTAACAACTTTGGGTCATCACCTTTTCCTTCAGTTTTTGTTGCTCATAGTGATAACTTGACCAAACTTTGGAATGAGCGATTTGGTCACTTAAATTATCGCTCCTTGCAACAACTACGTAAAGACAATATGGTGACAGGTCTTCCGATGGTATCTTGCAGGGATGGTGTTTGTTCCAGTTGTGTACTCGGAAAACATCATCGGGACAGTTTTGACAAACATGCCTCTTGGCACGCGTCAGTTCCCTTGGAGCTTGTGCATAGTGACTTGTGTGGTCCTCTTCCATCTGCTTCCTTTTCTGGTTTCAAATATTTCTTAACTTTCATTGATGATTACTCGAGACGCACTTGGGTTTATTTCCTAAAACTTAAGAGTGAAGTATTTAACATGTTCTTGGCCTACAAGGCCCTTCTTGAAAAACAATCTGATCATCAAATTATTAAGTTAAGATACGACAATGGAGGAGAATATGTTAACAAAAAGTTCACTACTTTCTGCACTGAACAAGGAATCCAACAACAACACACTGTTCCATATACACCACAACAAAATGGTGTAGCTAAACGGAAGAACCGCACTTTAAAAGAAATGGCTAATTGTATGATCCAATCTAAGGGACTAAGTCTTCAATTTTGGGCTGAAGCCATAAATTGTGCAAATTACATAGTTAATCACACCCCCACTAATATTTACAAGGTATCACACCGAAAGAAGCATGGAGTAAAACTAAACCCGATGTAAGTCACTTCCATGTGTTTGGTAGTGAAGCATGGGCTCACATTCTAGATGAAAAACGGAAAGCATTGCAGCCTAAAAGTGAAAATTCCATATTTGTTGGATATTCTAAAGATGTAAAAGGTTATAGAATTCTTCAACCACATTCTCATGATATAATCATTAGAGAGATGTTAAATTTGATGAAAATCTCTTGGCCTGCGAGCCTAACTCGGCGATTGTGCCATCTTTGGCCTGTAACCCTGATTCGGCGATTGTGCCTTCTTCTAATTCCAACTTCTTTGACATATTTCCAACTCCAGTTTTTTTATGATGACAATGAGGATGAAAATCCACCTCTGCCTGCTCATTTTCCTCCAGTTGCACCAGCACAAGTGCTTCCTCGATGGGTCCGTTCAACATGTTAAGCAACTAATGATCTTGCAGGTGATCCTAGAGATCAACGTCGAACACGTTCTCAGTTTCAGCGATCCTCTTCTCTTTTGGCTCAATTTTCGGTGAATCATGATCCATAAACTTTTGCAGAAGCTTCAGGAAATCCAGATTGGGATGCAGCTATGGATGAAGAATATCGTTCCTTAATGGCAAATGATACTTGGGATCTTGTACCTCTTCCAAAAGGAAGAAAACTTGTTAGATGTAAATGGGTCTATAGAACTAAGTATGCATCAGATGGAAGTGTTGAAAGACTTAAGGAAAGGTTAGTTGCCAAAGGTTTTTCCCAATTTGAAGGGATTGACTACAATGAAACATTTGCTCCTGTCGCAAAAATGAACTCCATCCGCCTTGTTCTTTCCCTTGCCGCCTTACATAACTGGGAAGTCCATCAAATGGATGTCAAGTCTGCATTCTTACATGGTGATTTATAGGAGAAAATTTACATGGAACAACCTCCTGGATATGTTTAGAATAACTCTAGCCTTGTCTGTCGCCTTAAGAAATCCTTATATGGCCTTAAGCAAGCTCTTAGAGCTTGCTATGCCAAAATGTATAGCTTTCTCCTTGACACTGGTTTTTCTAGATGCCATTCTGACCCCAATGTCTATACCGAGAAAGCAAGAAACCATCTCATCATACTTGTTCTATATGTTTATGACCTTATTCTTATTGGTAGTGACCCTAAGCTTTTAACCCATGTGAAATCCAGTCTTAAGCAAAATTTTGAAATTTCAGACTTAGGACATTTGCATTATTTTCTTGGTCTCCAAGTCCTGCAAACCAAAGAAGGAATCTTTCTTTCTCAATCTACGTATGCTTGTGACCTTCTTCGTCGCTTTCACATGGAAGATTGTACATCATCCCCTTCTCCCTTCCAGTATGGAGTCAAACTTTCTGCCACTTGTACTTCACCTAAAGTAGATGCCACCTTGTATCGTTATCTTGTTGGTAGTCTCTTATACTTGACTCATTCCCATCCTAACCTTTCCTTTGTCGTTGGTCGTGTTTCCCGTTATATGCAAACACCTCATGAAAGTCACTGGAAAGCAGCTAAAAGAATACTTCGATATATTCGAGGTACAATTCAGTTTGGGATTCATTACAGTACAGGGGGGGAACCTTTGTTGGTTGGTTTCATTGATTCAGATTGGGCTGGCGATCCTGATGATCGAAAGTCTACTGCAGGTTATGTTTTCAGTCTGGGATCTGGACCTATCACTTGGGCTTGTAGGAAAAAACAAGCTCTTGCTCTTTATTCAGCGGAGGCAGAATATCAAGCCGCAGTTAATGCCAGTCATGAATCTTTATGGCTTCGACAGATCCTTTCAAAGTTTGGATTCGAGCAGCAGCAACCTACTCCACTTTGGTGCAACAATCAAAGTGCCATCAAGCTCGCCAAAGATCCATTTCTACATCAATGCAAAAAATACATTGAGCTACATATGCACTTCATCAGAAATCTTGTTCATGATCGTGTTCTTGAAGTGCTCTTTTTCCCTACAGATGATCAAGTTGCAGACATCTTCACCAAGTCTCTTACAGAAGAGAAGTTTTCTAAACTTCGATCTATGTTAGGAGTTCTGGAATTTGTCATTAAGGGGGGATAGGCTCTAATGCCTCCTTCCTTCTCCTAATAGTGTCATTTTTGTAAATCCTTCAATCCTATCCCAAGTTGTTCTTAAGGGGGGATGTTAGGATATTTAGACACTTAGGAGTTAGTTAAGATCAACTTGTGTAACAGATCCGTTAGGTAAAGTGTGTTTCTTTAGTATGCATTTGTAAATATTTAAATCCGAAGGTCACGATATGTTCTAGACATAGAGTGATATATGACGGCTCAACTTCTCTTAGATCATACCTACCCTTGATCTGTGGCTTAACACCCGATTTGTCCATGATCTCTATTTAAAGAGCATGGAGGGCCATTGTCTAGTTGATCGATTATGAGAAGCTCATTTGTAACTTCCTTTCTTTGCATGATAAATTGCTTCATAGAAGCTATTTGGCCGGGGCCGTGGAGTGTTTCCCTCTCGGGGGTTTAAACCACGTCAAAATATTGGTGTATCGATCTGTGATCTGTTTGTGTGAAATGGTTGCTCTAGGTGTTCGGTCTTTTAGGAGTACCCTGTGTACCCGAACACTCAATAACACAATGAACGTCAAGGAAACACTACAAGGGACACCACTTCCATTGAAACAAACAACTATCATGTTTCTCACAAGCTATAGAAGAGAAACCTTCACACGCAATAATGTGTTTATGGGATGCCAATGGAAGGATGTGAGTTGCTTGCAATGACTGTCACTAAAGTGCCTTATGAGTAGAAGGAAGAGTAGGTAAAAAAATTAAAATCTAGAACTAAAACCCAAGAAAAGTTTGTATTCCAAAGATTGAAAGGAAGCAAACTAGAATGTGCTACAAACAAATCAAAAGGATAAGCTATTGAAAATGGGAAGAAACCAACCCAAAAGAAGAAGAATTCTAAGAATTCTCACCCAATGGAGTTGCTAGTTTTGTTAGAGATATTTTCATCTATAATGGTAGATATAACTAATTGCTAGTGAGAGGGTTGAGGTCTCACTAACAAAGCAAGGATAAATTCTAATTTATCATTATTTTCCCAAAAAATTATTTATAACTCAAAATGCAAGAAAAAGGTAAGGTGAAAACTTGTTGGGAGCTTTTTCTCTTGGTCTTTGGCATTGATCAATCAAGTGATTTTACAACATTTGATCTTTCTTGATACTTGCACACAATTCCAATAAGAAAAACCTTCTCAAACCATTATAATCATTTCACGTGAATACAATAAATTCAAAAGTAATTTGCCCAACTAACTTTAGGTAAGTCAATTCAACACCAATTCTATAATTCAAATGCAATAGCCCTGACAATGAATAATAGCAAGAATTATTGTAGGGGGGGGAGAAGAGAATTTATAATGACATAATCAAAAGATGAAAAAAATAATGTTATACATGATCTTATCGTTGCAACTTCATCACTTGATCCTTGGTTCCTCTAGCCTCAACCACTAATCAAACTCTAACTAATTAGAACAAAGACACAAATCATGAAATCATAGTGGATCCACGAACTGGCTCAACAAACACTATACGATAAAAATTTAAACTTGGAGAACTAATTAATAGATTTTTTCTCAAGAATAGGATTATAAGCTTAATGATGTTTTATGTCTATCACATTGATGAACAATACACTTTCATGAATTCTCACTTGGTTTGGAATTAAACAATTTTTCCTTTATATAATTCCACCTCGCTTTCACAAAATTAATAAATTTGTGCTTATAAATCAATTGAAATGTAGAAAAATATTGATGATGCAATTTACCTCCTTTTCTCCATCTCTCCTTTTCCCACCAATCTCTCATTCTCTCAGCCTCTCCTTCAACCTGAAAAAAGGCAATAGAGGCCATCTAGGTACAATTGGAAGGGTCATGGCTAGAGTTATGGACTAGGGAACCTCAGTTACTTGAAATGTAGCCATAAGTGGAGGGAGTCGCAGGGGCAAAGGTGGGTACAAATTCATAGTGTATAGCAACATGAGTAGCCATTGGCTAATAAGCATAAGAAACAAAGGTAAGTACATAAGTGTACTGGCCAATAGTTGATTCCTTCTAGCTCCTTTTTCATGTAATCTCTATATGAAACTATGGGATTTGGTAGTCTCGTTCATGCTCGTAGGTTCTCTCCTCGCCGATGCTAAAGATGTGGGTCTAGTGCAGCTAGTGCAGGTCTGGTTGGGGATAAAAGGCAAAGTACTGCAATTTTACTTGCAGTATTTGTTGATCATCTCTCCTTATCGATCCCAGTTTTCCATAAACAATTATTGGCTTTTTTCATATGAAATGGGTTTTAGTCTAGCACATGGAAAAGGGAAAAAAGAAAGTGGTACGTTGTTTAAGTGAAGTAGAATGTAAACGTCGATTCCATTTCAACTTGTTTTCAATGCGAGGGGGTGAATTTTTTGCAAATATTGCTTAAGCGACGTTTATCGAATCCAAACCTGGAATTTCAACTAAAAATGCCTATTCGACTTCATTTCGACTTAGGAGGTAAATTTTTTTCTCAAACTTTGGTGGAAACGTAGAATTTGGGCTCCATATGTAGTAGTGTTGATAGTTTGTAGATAAATATGAAGTTAGTTATATACTCCAATACATTCATCCTCAATCATTTCAAGGGAGCTATATGACATATGTTGAGGTCTTAATTAGCATACATAATTGCATTAAAAATATTTTTAAATCATCTTTGACATGAGAAAAATATGAAGTCAACTTTTTAAGAAAATCTTGTTAGTTAAGTTGGTAGCAATACTCATATGAGATGCATGAAGTCAACTTTTTAAGAAAATATTATTGGTTAAGTTGGTAGCAACACTCATATGAAATGCATGCTAACATTAAGAACTAAAATTTAATTTATTATTTCTACCACTTTTTGAAGCTTACAATTCATTATGCTATTGACATACTCATTAAGTACTAAAATTTAATTTATTGTTTCTGCCACTCTTTGAAGTTAATAATTCATTATGCTATTAACATACTCATGACATACTCATTAAGTATTAAAATTTAATTTATTGTTTCTACCCCTCTTTGAAGTTAACAATTCATTATGCTATTAACATACTCATTTTGTACAAGGCGTAATTATTTTGAAATATCACTTTAGTATGAAATCCTTTTACAATTGTGTCCATATTTATTTTTTCTCCTACATTTTTATGTGGACTTTGCAAAAATAATAAAAAGTTGAAATTTATGATTGAAACAAAATTCCTATATTGCAGAAGTCCAAGATTATAAAAGGCATTCTAGAGAAAGTTGAAATTTATGATTGAAACAAAATTCCTATATTGCAGAAGTCCAAGGTTGTAAAAGGCATTCTAGATTGTAAATGTTATAAGAAAAAGGAAAGGAAACAAACTCAGAAAGAAATTTTAAAAAAGACATTCTAGATTGTAAATGTTATAAGAAAAAGGAAAAGGAAACAAACTAAGAAAGAAATCTTAAAAGAAAGGAAATAGTTTAATAAGGATTCTTATGTTGAATGAAATTATATAAAATATTTTTATTTATAATCGTATATTGTTTAAAAAATCATATATACCAATTAATTTTATAAAAAGACAATAATGTGAGATTTTTGGAAAATTTTATTCACATTATTTAGTTAGACACTCCAACAATATGTTTGTAAATGGAATATTGAAAAATTATTTTAATTGTAAAAACATATAAATTTATGTATGGAGTTCCTTTATAAAGATACAAATTACTAAGGAGACAAAAATAAGTTGGGTAACAATGGAATATATAATTTATTGTTGAATTTGCACAATCAACCATAGAAAGGACTTAAATAATGGAAAATACACATATAAATAATTCATTTTTAGGTAAAATTATAATTCTATTGAAAGAGAGGGAAACGAGCTCTTAATACAATTAAATAAACGTGTGCCATGTTTTCCATAGGCTGGGCACTTAATTAAATTTCTATTTTAAACCTTCATGTTTATTTTTCAACCTGAAGTTGTAGTTTAAAATTATAATCCAACCTACAACTTTGAGCCAATAATGTTTGTTGTAGGTTGATGTTTGACACAATCACCTTGTAATACATTGTGACCTCAAAGACACACTTCCTATTACACTATGACATGAACACACTAGCCTCCAAATACATTATCCCTAGACACATTCAAATCGTGATAGGCTATTACCCTAAATACATTAACCCCTATTACACTAAGACCCTACACTTTGATTCATAACCCATATGGCCCCTTATATAATCATTACCTATAAATACCTTATGAAGCCAAACCATGGTGATCATTCAACATTGGTCATGTATCACAACTGGCCACCTACCCCCAACCCACCAACTAGTCAAATGACCATCTAGTCCCCTATAACCCTCCCGACCACTAAAACTAGTTAACCACTCATCCTTAATTATCATGAACATATGAATCATCATTGGCCACTATTGACCATGGTGGCATTATGTTGACCATGGTGGCATTATGTTGACCATATTAACTATACAAACTAAATTCACCATGTTAGTCACATTGACCCATTAACCCCTACCCCACTTGCCCACTTATATTGCACTAATCCATTAATTGAATAAATCGATAATTCCATCACCCATACATCCTAACATGATAATTATATTAACACATTAGTTGTCCATCCTCATTAACCACACAATTATCCACTGTTGGCCACAATCGATCATCATTTTCCATGTTCACATTGTTAATCATTACTCTGGAATGGGCATGTCCCACTTTGTAATACCAAGGAGCATCATCTCAGATAGAGGTATCATATTTCTCAGTGCCTTTTGGATTACACGTTTGGAGAATATGGAAATAAAGTTGAAGAGATCTACAACTTTCTATCCACATATATATGGGCAGACATAATTAGTGAATATGACATTGGTTTAAATTTTGAGGGGTGACAACTAGAAGCATGTAAGGACCTAGAATTCGATTTATATTCAACACTCAGATAACAGAGCATTCCACACTTAGCTCCCCTTTTGAAAGTTGCTTTGGAAATTTGCCACTTCCACCCTTAGATGTTGTATATGAATAACAAGGGGTGAGGGAAGACACCATATGAGAAGCCTTGAAGGTTGGAAAAATGATTGATAAGATCATGTAGATTCATTTGCAAGTGTAAGAGACGTTGAGTGAGTCATATAAAAAGCACAAAGTTCGACGTGATCAACACAAAATTGGGAAAACATTCAAGGTGGGGGATAGAGTTTGGCTGCATCTACAAAGGCTACGTTGTCATAGAAAAAGGATCAAGGCTCTACAGTATGGTCCTTTTGAGGTGTTGGAGAAGGTGGGTGACAATGCTTGTAGAATTTGTCTATTCTCATATATGCACATTTAATCATTAGTAAACGTGGATAATCTAAATCTCTATGAGCCTTCCATGTTGGACCAAGAAAAATATGAGCAAGTCTTACCTACCATAGAGGACTTAGCACTGGAAGCTCAAATAGAGTTAGTAGAAGATACAATTTTGCATAAGAAGTCTAGAACAACTAGAAAGGGCTAGTATGTGTAAGTTTTGAATCTATGAAGTGAAATAATGCATAAATATGCTTTAGAAAAACATAGACTAAACAATGGCACACACACAATACATAGAGATTTACCCTGGAAATCCTTATTCCAAAAAACCAACAAAACTTAGAGCCGCACCTCTCTCTTTCTCATTGTAATCACTCAAACATTCATAATACAATATTTAGGTATTTTGCAACATCCAAAACCCTAATCCTTAACCCATATTAGATGATAGCCTCAATCCCTTATCTGTAATTAAATTACACATTTGGTTGAAATTAACAAAACAACCCTTTTTTCAAGGCACTGCCTCCAACCCCACCACCTCAAGGATAAAGCCCCTTGATTGTATCCCTTATTCAAAGGTTTCTTTGGATCCCTGCATGGGGCGGCTAAGCACCCCACCCCCCACTTCTGTGCTTTGCACATAAGAAAAGAAGGACTCCATCGACAAGGATATGACTTGGGCACAACCCACTTTCAAAGAAACAACACATACCCAACATTCTTCCACTTGTTGTTTTCTTTGAAAAATTATGGACCACGAATTGATAAGGTCACAAGTTCAAGGCATTAATGCCCATAAATTCTCTACACAAGAGAACTTCTTAGACTTCCTCAATGAGCCTGCAACATTCTTCAAGATGTCAACTTTATCTAACAGCATTTGCTTGTCTTCAACCATATCTCTCACAAAGTGGTATTGAACCATCAATATGCTTCATTTTAGAATCAAGGTTCTTTACCAAAAATATTGTACTTTGATTGTCACAGTTTAACCTTACACCTTTCTGTACAAACTCAATACGTGAACACAATTTTAGTAACCATACAACCTCTTTATTTGCATGGGTGGATGCCATGTATTCAACTTCTATAGGAGTGCAACTACAACCTAGATTTTTCTCATCCAACTAATAGCTCCTCCAAACATGTTAAACACACCCACTTATATATTTTCTACGGTCAAGATCTCCAACCCAATTTGCATCAAAAAATCCCTGTACATCTATCAATTTGTCTTGTTTGAGTCTTCCTTGGTAGAAAATTACATAATCTCTAGTGTCACACAAATACCTAAATACCATCTTTATAGTTGTCCAATGCTCCTTCCCTAGTTTTGACATATACATGCTCAAAAATCCCACTGCATGAGCAATGTCCAATCTAGTACATACCATTGCATACATTAAATCGTCAACATAACTAGCATATGGAACTTGTGACATGTCTTCTTCCTCTCGTGTCTTGGGAAATTGATCTATAGATAAATTTACACATACATGAATAGGGACCTTGATCAATTCGCATTCCTACATACTAAACCTTTGAAATATTGTCTCAACAGATATTCTCTGACTCAACTAGAGTTTGTTGTTTGCATGATCTCTTTTAATCTCCATCCTTAGTTGAATTAGCAGCACCAAGATCCTTCATGTCAAATCCGTAGGATAGATATGATTTCACCTCCTTGATGACATTCATTTTGTTTTTTTATCAACAATGTGTGTCAAACTTTTGGTATCACATCCTAGGAGATTGCTTTAGACCATAAAGGGACTTCTTTAGCTTGCATACCAACTCTTTTTCTTCCTTTTTCAATAAAACCTTTTCATTGTTTCTTATAGGTTTTTTCTTCAAGATCCCCATGTAGGAATGTTGTCTTCACATACATTTGCTCTACTTCAAGATCAAAATCATCAACAATAGACATAAGGAATTTGATAGAAGTTCATTTAGCAACAAGAGATAAGATTTCATCAAAATCAATTCCCTCTACTTGGGAATATACCTTTTCTACTAAGTGGACTTTGTACTTTTCCATTTCACCTTATGCATTCAACTTCTTAAACAAGCATTTGCTACCAATGATTTTTCTTCCAGCTGGCATCTCAACTAGATCTCAAGGCATCATTTTTATCCAAGCACTACAAGGGGAACACCTTTTAGCGGAGGTTTTTAGTGTTACAAGATTTGGGAAAATTTGTCCAAAATAGAACTGCCTTCTTTGAAAGGAAAATTTTAAGAACCAAAAGATTGCAAAATGAGTTAACTTCATACTTTAGAAAAAAATTAATTGGACCACCATTAGGCCCACTCAAAGGAAACCACACAACAAGCTCTTCATGATGGCATTTGTTTTAATGCTTTCTTTCTCACTCATTGCATCTAATTTACTTCCTTTTTTTCCCCTTTTAACGTCCCCTTTGCACCTTAAGGGGCAATTTCGAATAGATGGATCACCTTGCTGAAATTAAAGATTACTCTAAATGACCATAGCAAAATATCTAAATATTAGTTATTTAAAAGTCCATAATAATAATAATAATAATAATGAATAATGAATAATACTAATCTATTTTTAAGGTCACATCCTAGCAAGACACCAATTGGTGTATGACACCCCCTCCACACAACAACTTGATTTCTAAAGTCTATGGAGATGTACATTCCCTACCCCCTTTGGATTTGAACTTATGACCTTAGAGAAGGAAACACTTGTTCTTAACCATTAGACCCACTCATGTTGTCCTTAACATATAGTGTTGTTGTTATGTCATTCCAAGCTGGATATAACAGTTTGATGCAAAATAACACTCTCAATTCGATACTTAAGTATCAACACTTAGAGAGGTAACTTGAAACCTTACAAGGAGATAAAAACCAAAATCCAGGAGCATGTACATTAGGGCGAAGACCTTTTAGTTTTTCCCTCCTCAATTTTTTTTGTATAGATGGATCACACACCTAATCATATCCAAGTGTTTTTATCAACACAATATGAATAACTATTGTTCATCCAAGAGGAAATCACATTATTACTTCTACAATATGGTCGGGAAAGCCATAGCAAATAGCTTGTTTATAATAGATTCTATTTAGGCAAAGCAATTCTAAACTAATTCTATTTCAATCTCTAAACATAGTCAACCTTGTACCTCTCCTATTATCTCGGGAAGGCTCACTGAAATTAATGCCAATCCTAAATGACTAGAGCAAAATATATAAATATTAGTTATCTAAATATCCATACAGATATATCTATTATTACTACCATACATTGTTGATTGTGAAATCAAAATGGAAGCTTCTGAATGCACTCTTTTATCAAAGGCACATCTTGGTGCTCGCCTTCAAAAGATAGTGGCTTCGATCTACGGAAGAGCTAGCTAGCTGGTCATTTTACTTGATCCAGTTAGCATGGATAATGACCAATGCCCTATCTGTGAGTCAATCGCATATGTGAAATATTAAGGGATGAAATAACACTATCTCCAAGAGTTATGTTCACAATTATTCCATTTTCATGGAATGAATAAATTCAAAATCTCATTTAGGGTTTCGTGAGTATGGCAGAATCATCCATACTACCTGCACGCTCTACTATGCTTAGCTTTGAGAAATTACTTGGGCATGATGTACTCTGCTTCAACCTGGGCACACTCTGCTTCAACTTGCTTTAATAACCTACTTCAACCTCTAAGCATGCTTTGCTTCAACTTGGGTGTGCTATGCTCAAATTCAACATGAGTGGTTGTTGGTGGATAACAAATGAAAATTAAAGATGAAGGGTGGCAGAGGGCACAATGACGCGATGGAGTAAGGGTTAGGCATAGAACGAGGTGCTTGGATAGGTTAGAACAATGGCAAACAAAAAATTTTGCCAACGAAGGGGAATGTAAGGAATGTGGATGTTACCACTAAACATAAGCGCGGTGATTTGATGAGTGCCCCATATCCCATGCAGTCTTAAGGATGAGATTAATGCTCCTATGTGAAAAGGAGGTTAGATCAATCCTCCTCAATGAAAAAAGAGTGAAAAAATGGTTATCTTAATCCTTCTATGTGAAAAAAGGTTAAATAAAGGGTTAGAATAAATCCTCCTCTTTAAAAAAGAGGGTTATCTTAATCCTCCTATGAAAAAAGGGGGTTAGATTAATCTTTCTCGGAGAAATAAGAAAAGTTAGATTAATTCTACTCCGTAAAACAGGGTTAAAATAATGTCACAATTTTTTTATGGCACTTAAATAATTTATTCTACTTTCAATTTTACCTACCTCTGTCACCGTCAATATCATCCGAGAGAGACCGAGACCCCAACGTTTGCACGTTTCATATCCAGGTGTTTGCACATCGCAAGTACACCACCTTTCACCTTCATACAACCCATCGCAAGAAGAAACCGCTTTCAAGTTAACGTTGTTTCCCCAAAAGCAGTTTCCGGGAGTTCTCTCTCTGGTAAGAACCCGGCCGACGGTATACTCTCTCTAGTAAGATTTAGGTTAGGCTCCCTCGGATGTGCTCTTGAAAAGCAATAATAACAATAAAAGCATGCTACTGTTCAGAAAAGCAAAAATAACAAGGAAAGCATACTGCTAAGAAAAGCACAACGGCCAGAAATTAGATCAAATGCTAACAAGAAGATAGTCCCTGTGACCGTTTGAAGTCCTGACCTATACATATGTCAATTGGGACAGAGAGAATGGAGGACTGAAGCACAAGTTTCAACAACCTGTCAGTCTGTTTATCTCCGTCTCTCTCTGTTATATTTGCTTGTGTTATTTGTTTTAGGTTATTTGCTTGTGTTATTTGTTTTCTCCGCATGGCCATGCATGCCCGTCTTTTGTTTTGCCTCTGCTTTCTTTTCTTCGTTGCTTGATGTTTCCATTGTTTGTCATGTCGGCCTTTTCTTCTTTTCCTTTTTTGGATGATCAGAAGACAGAGAGAAATGGGGAGTGACAGTATGGAGGTTTACCCCAAGGGAATGGATATGCATACACTTACACTCGGCAGAAGACAATATGGGCACCCTTGTGCTACCCTAATTGTTGTTTCATGCTCAGGAATGGTGCCCCTGAGAAAGGTTTATTGCTTATTTCTTCCAAGTATTTTACTTCATTTTAAGTTTGCTTCAGTTTTTGATAAATTGCAGGGATGGTCTAACATTACATTTCAGATAACATATTTGCACAATACAGAAGATTAACTTATTTTAAGTTTCCTGAGTTTTTGAAAAATTGTAGGGTTGATTCAACGTTACATGGTAGAGAAAATGGTTAGTTTATATTGTACAATTCCATTCCCCACCGTATTTTGTTTCAGTTGTACACTTAAAAAAAACTAAAAGATGGATTTAAAGATATAGAGGAAAGTACTGTACAAACATTTCTCCCTCATGAATGGCGTGACCTGCCAGGTTGTTCCTGAGAAAGGTTTAATACTACTTCCTTCTTAGCATTTCATTTGATGTTATGTTTACTTTGGTTTTGACAAATTTCAAGGTAGGTTTAAAGGCTGCAGAGAAAAATCCTTTCAAGGTAGGTTTAAAGGCTGCAGAGAAAAATCCTTTCAAGGTAGGTTTAAAGGCTGCAGAGAAAAATCCTTTTACTGTACAGAGCTTTCATGCTCAGTAAGGGCATAAAATCCCAGGTTTAATCTTGAGAAAGGTTCAATACTTTTTTCTTCACAGTATCTTATTTCATTCTAAGTATATTTTAATTCTTGAAATTTGTAGGGTGGGTTGAACATTAGGTTGTAGGAAATAATCTTCCTCATGACAGTATTTTATTTCAGGTGTACGTTTTTACAAATTTAAGGATGGTTTTAAGGTTATAGAGAAAAGCTTTGTGTCGTACAGATCTTTCATTACCTTATTTTACCTAAGACCTGTTCTTAAAACAATAATAGGTCATAGGTAAGCTTTGTACTCTTCCAAATACTGTGTCTTTTATTTTTTTCATAATGTCAACGATATATATTCTAGGCGGGCTACTACTATCTGTTCTTTTTTGCTAGAACTCCTCAAATAGTTCACAAAATCTTTTTTAATGATATTTTGGTATATATGAGTTATATATGGATTATGGAATGGATAAATGGAAGTAAAAACTTTAGTTCTGGATGATATTTCAATCTCCTTTCTTTAATTAGGTTAAGGCGGGCTACTAGTAGATTATCCCGTTCTTTTATGCAAGAACTTCACAAATATTGCAAAAAATATCGTTTAATGATATGTTTGGTATATATAATCTATGTATGGATTTTGGAATAGATATATAGAAGTGAAAATTCTGTTTATACCTAAGACCTGTTCTTAAAACAATATTATCTTTCATTACCTTATTTTACCTAAGACCTGTTCTTAAAACAATAATAGGTCATAGGTAAGCTCTGTACTCTTCCCAATACTGTGTCTTTTATTTTTTTCATAATGTACCGAGTAAACGATATATATTCTAGGCAGGCTACTACTACTTGTTCTTTTTTGCTAGAACTCCTCAAATAGTTCACAAAATCTTTTTTAATGATATTTTGGTATATATGAGTTATATATGGATTATGGAATGGATAAATGGAAGTAAAAACTTTAGTTGTGGATGATATTTCAATCTCTTTTCTTTAATTAGGTTAAGGTCGGCTACTAGTAGATTATCCCGTTCTTTTATGCAAGAACTTCACAAATACTGCAAAAAATATCGTTTAATGATATTTTTGGTAGATATAATGTATGTATGGATTCTGGAATAGATATATAGAAGTGAAAAATCTGTTTAAAATATAAAGAACTTCACAAATTCTGAAAAAAATATCGTTTAATGATACTTTGGTATATATAATGTATATATGGATTCTGGAATAGATATATAGAAGTGAAAATTCTGTTTAAAATATAATTGGTTCTGGAAGATATTTCGATCAGCTCGGTTTATCTCCCTATTTATCTAATAAGTTCCAATTGTTTCTTTGCTTGCCCAAGAATTCTTCCCTTCCCATAGAATCTTAACATGTATATATAAATTGATTGTATTAGGTGAATGTATAATGGAAAAAATATAATAAGGAACTTTGTTCAAAACATAGCCTAGCGTAACAATATTTCATACCAGATAAAGATACTAGAGGGCCATACCAAATAAAGATACTAGAGGGCCATGTGTGCATTATTTGTTCAACGTTTTTTTATAAAATTGATATCATTGTTTCTCTCATGACCATGATACCTTCAGAGGGAGATTTAAGTACCTTGTATGTTAACCTTTTGTATGATTTCAACCTAGTAGGGTCTCAATGTAATTTGTAAGTTGAGCATTTATGTGGATTTGTAACAATGATTTATCTAAATCTATAGTAGTGCCGACTGTTTTAGAAAACATTTATGTTTGAAAAAAATTAGTGTTTTCACTTTCAACTTTTGGTTTGTGTCATAGACCATCCTTTTCTTTTTGCAAAGTTCCCATAAAATGTTTTATATATATATATATATATAATTAATTGTATTAGGTGAATGTAGAATGATGTTATATATATATATATATATAATTGTATTAGGTGAATGTAGAATGGATAAAATATAATTAGAAACTCGGTTTAATATATATATATAGTACTATAGGGCCAAGAAAATTGATACTTATGTTCCACTCATGACCATAATACCTCTGATAGGGAGTTTTAAGTACCTTTGTATGTTAAGTTGTTAACCTTTTGTATGATTTCAACGTCAGGGAAGGTCTCTATCTTACTTGCAAGTTGAGCATTTGTGTGGGTTTGCAACAATGATTTATCTAAATCTACTATTTTGCCAACGGTGCATTGTTATCTAAATCTACTGTTTTGCCAACGATGTTAGATTACATTTAGATTGCTATCTTGTTACTTGTACGGTGTCTAAGGAAAATTCGCAAAAAGGTTTAAAATGTAGGCAATTGTGTTGATCTATCATTCTATGTATCTGTACCGTCCAATTATAACAATACAATATTTATGGTAGGATTTTGACCCACCATTCAATTATAACAATACAATATTTATGGTAGGATTTTGACCCAACTCACAGGATGCTTATGGGTTATTCAATATAAAAAATTGAAGCTTATGGGTTATACAATATAAAAAACTCACAGGATGCTTATGGGTTATTCAATATAAAAAATTGAAGCTTATGGGTTATACAATATAAAAAATTGAACCAATGTATGATTGACCACCTTAGAATGACCATTCATTTGTAGACTCCTCTACCACCTTAGACTGACCATTCATTTGCAGACTCCTTTGTTGGTATATTGGAAAAACCAGGTACAAGAACCACTCAGCAGTTTGGATACTTTGCCATTACTTTATCATTAGGCCATATTGCCAGGTCATACAACCGCCAAGTAGATCATTATCAAAACGTGGACTAAATTTTGGCGAGGGATGGGCTTTTTAAAGGATACCATAACCATGATATCAATGAAGAAAAGCCATTTTCGGCTGTACTGATATTTTCTTTGTAATTAATGCTTCATGAGAGGACAGTATTTTGCTTTGTGGTCACATATATCAGTACTTTATGAACACCTCTAATAAAGTATCTGATTCATAGCTAATATTGTGGTCACATATATCATTAGGCCATTTAGATAAGCACTGATCAACACTATCCTCCCATTCATTTATGAATCAAACATTGTGCTCCATTATAGCAATAGATACATCAGTACTGATCAACACTATCCTACCATTCATTTATGAATCAAACATTGTGCTCCATTATAGCATCTATTTTTTACTTCAGACATTTCAAAGTTGAAGATACTAAGAATATAGATTGGTTTGTCTTTTCGAAACTCTCTGCACCTTAAAAGACTCTATGCTCTTCATCTAAAAAGACACTTCAAAATGGTAATGGTTTGTCAGCTGGATGCTACGTCTACTTATTACAGTTTTCTTCATCTAAAAAGACACTTCAAAATGATAATGGTGTGTCAGCTGGATGCTACATCTACTTATTACAGTTTTCTTGAGCCATTTAAGGTCTCTTTTTCTGCATCAAAGAACAAACAAATGCCTTTCCAGACCTTAACCGCAATAGATACCCTTATATTTTAAAATGTATATAGCAAATCAACAGATACCCTTCTATTTTAAAATGTATAGTATAATCTGAATGGAGTTCACTGAATCACTACCCTTGAATTCTTGCTCATAAAGAGTTCCTTTGTGTAAAGTAAAGGCTTTGTTAGATAATCTGTTGGCGTCAGAGTTGAATTCTCTGTAAACGTGTGAGAATGTGAGTTGAATTCAGTTCATGGTGCTAATGGGGAAATTGAGTGCGCCTGATAGGGTAGGGGAGCTATTTACAGCCAAGTGCTTTTTATAGTCATTCGGTTATCTCTTTCTTAGGGGGGAATAAAGTGGGGGTAAATATAGGGAGAATGTGATTTCATAAAAAAATTCTCTGCTTCAAGAGCTCTGTTCATAATTGGAAATAACTCAAAATTATCAATTTGACACTTGACAGGGGAATAAAGTAGGGGACAAATATAGGGAGAATGTGATTTCATAAAAAAAATTTTTTGCCTCAAGAGCTCTGTTCATAATTGGAAATAACTCAAAATTATCAATTTGACACTTGCCAGGGGAATAAAGTGGGAGATAAATATAGGGAGAATGTGATTTCATAAAAAAATTCTTTGCCTCAAGAGCTCTGTTCATAATTGGAAATAACTCAAAATTATCAATTTGACACTTGCCATTGGTTCAAACCTTGAGCCATAAGGTTTGAGCAATGCTCCATTATAATTTAGTCTAGAAATCTTTTAGAGATACAGTATATCTATTATAATATAAGTAGGTAAACTTAAGTGTGTAGAAATGGGTAAATGCATTTTCTTTGCTTTCAGCAATATCATTGTGTTGTCATTGTAACATGACATAAAGATTGCCATCTTGTAATGACTTGGTTTTAACCTAATGATCTGAACTTGAGCTCGATATTTTATTTTACTATGCTTTAACACCAAGAACTAGATATGCTTTATTTCACTATGTTTTTTTTACCATAAGCATTTGAATATTTGTAAGCATATATATTATTCTCTTAATAAAAGAACCAAAAACTAATATATATTATTCTCTTAATAAAAGAACCAAAACCACAAAACCAAGATTGACTGGACATGATATTTTATTTTACTATGCTTTAACACCAAGAAATAGATATGCTTTATTTCACTATGTTTTTTTACCATGGTGATTTGAATATTTATAAGCATGGATATTATTCTCTTAATAAAAAAAACAAGATTGACTAGACATGAGCACCTAAAGGTTTGATACCCAAGAGGGATAGATATGCTTTATTTCACTATGTTTTTTACCACGGTGATTTGAATATTTGTACGCATGAATATTATTCTCAAGATCGACTGGACATGAGCACCTAAAGGGGCCATGATACCCACAAGAGAAGTATGTTTTTTTTACCATGGTGATTTGAATATTTGTAAGCTTGATTATTATTCTCTTAATAAAAAAACCAAGATTGACTCGACATGGTCACCTAAAAGGGCCATGATACCCACAAGAGAGGTAAAGTGAGGGGGTCTAAGAAAATGTTGACATGAGGAGCGTCTAAGAAAATGTTGATATGCCTAACTACCTATGTTTATTTTCCTATCACCTAAAGGGGTCATGATATGCACAAGAGAGGTAAAGTGAGGGGGTCTAAGAAAATGTTGATATTAAACCTAGCCTATCAAATCTTCATTTTTATAATTAGTTTTGGATTGATTTAAATAGGTTACATTAGCTTTATTTATCTTCCTATTTATCTAGGTTCCAAAAAATAGTGTTTTCACTCTTTCACTCTCTCTTCGTTTTAAGTGAATGTAGAATGAAAAAACTACAAAAAAGAACTTGGTTTAAAACATAGTTGAGCATTACAATACTTCCTCTGTTTTAGGTGAATGTAGAATGGAAAAACTATAAAAAAGAACTTGGTTTAAAACATAGCTAAGCATTACAATACTTCCTACCAAATAAAGGTAGGAGAGGGGCCACATATGCAAAATAGCATTACAATACTTCCTACAAAATAAAGGTATTACAATACTTCCTACCAAATAAAGGTACTAGAGGGGCCAAGTATGCAAAATAGTAAATTAAAAGAGGATTAGTTTAACAAATTCATAAATAGTACCAAGTTCAATTACATACCTCAAAACATAATTAATTAAAGAGTATTCGTTTAACAAATTCATAAATAATACCAAGTTCAATTACATAACTCAAAACATAATTAATTATGTTCCTTACCTTAAAGTTAACATAATTAATTATGTTCATTGCCTCACTGTTTACTCATGACAATCCCTAAAAAAAATGGTAGGCCAATATGCAAAATAGTGAATTAAAAGAAGATTCGTAAAATTCACGGTATGCAATAGTGAATTAAAAGTAAATTCGTTTAAAAAATTCACAAATAGTAACAAGTTCAATTACATAACTCAAAACATAATTAATTATGTTCCTTGCCTTGTTGTTTTTCTCATGACAATCTCTAAAAAACGTAAAAGGTAACTCATGACCAGTGATGGAATTTGACGAGCAAAATGGCCGTTATGGGACATTTTGACCGTTAAATACGGTCTAAAATTTTAGCTAACCGTCTTTTGTGTCTTTTGTGAAGGGTAATAAAATTTCTAAAACTTATTTTTGAAAGGTAATAAAATTTCTAAACCGTCATTATATTACTACTATTTTTGAAGGACAACAAAATTCATAAAATGTTATTATATTACTAATTTACTAGTAGTATTAATATATTTATGTTATATAAATTATACTTTCTAAATTCCAACTTAAAGCATACATTCATTAAATAAATAGAAACATCTATTAAATTCAAATTATTTCCATGCCTTTTCATTTGCAAGTTGCATTGATTTTTCCCAAAAACATGAACACTCGTACTTTTTTATTCTTTTATTAGTGCAATGGGCATCTACACTCTACAAATTTTAGTGCTCAATGCTCATTAATTATATTAGCATGCTACAACTTTGGAATTTGGAGGGCCTTGGAGACAAAGGTTGAGAGTTATTTGCATTATCAGAGGTAATTCTTGCACTAGTTTTTTGGTTGTGTGTGTATATTTTTCATAAATTTAAATAACATCATTACTGTGTAGCATGTGTATTTAGTGATTTATCCCATAATTTCAATAATCTATATAGATTTGGACTCGATGAAAATTGGTTAATTCTCCAACTACCATTGAAATTGAAATGAACATCTTGTATATTTCTCTCATGGTTCAATTTCAGTGAGCCATGCAGAATTTAAATGAAGGCAAGAACTAAGTAAGGGGTTGAGAGACATGAAATCTGTGTGCAACATTTGGAATGAAAATTGCCTATGCATTTTATATTCTCTAAAGTCTTGCATTCATCATTATTTATAAGGATTCGATTTATAGAGACTTGCATCTATTTAAAAATATGGATTCTGATTATATGTGTCATATATTTACCAAGACTCAAGCATCTTTTATAACAATAATGACTAGTGTATAGATATATAGCTTTCCAGTGGGCATATTGATTCAATTCAAATATAATGTAACTCTTACCTCCATTTTATGATAACAATTTTGCAAACAAAAAAAATTATGTGATATTTATTTTGTTTTTATATGCATAATTATGTGAAAATATAAAACCATTTTTTGTTTATTTATTCTTCATTATTTATTTATTTTTGGGTATTATGTTGTGTATTCATATTTATTCTTTTTAAGTTATTTTTTTTTATATAATATTAATTTAGTACATAAATGCTAAATAAAATGAATATGAATCAAGTTAATGGACAGTGATACATATTAATAATGATTATTTTAATTTTAATATAAAAAAGTCAAGAAAAAAATATTATTTTTAAAAAAATCAACAAAATTAAATTATTGAAAGGTAATTTTTTTGGAAAGACTTCATTGTTGAAGATTAAAATTTTAAACAAAACATTTCTCCACAGATAATATAAAAACTCAAAACGTCAAAAAAAAATAATCCAACGGGTAGAATGAAAACCAAATTCCAACACTGCTCATAACAATCCCTACAAAAAGGTAACTCTATCCTCCCGTTGCAAACTAAACTCTATCCCCCTGTTGCAAACTAATCGTGTAGCTCCTTTCAACTAAGTCAACCGCCTCAAACCAACAACTTTCATTCCATAGTCTTAAAAACAACAGCTTTCGTTCCATAATCTTAAAAGGGAAACCAGTCATGCATCTATTTCAAATAATGCATCTATTTCAAATAAGCAATCACAACCAGTTAAATCCTCGATTAAAGCAAACGAAGCAAACTCTCCAATTTGTAAACCTCCCAAACCCTGAAATGCGGGGCACAATTTGTCGAGGACAAAATACAAAACAACATGGGCAGGATATAATCATAGTTTTGGGTCACCTTGGACTTGGAATGGCTTGGTTTACTAAAATATATAAAAAATTTAAATTTATAAAGAAGACAATATTTTAAAGATTCTAATTTATGATTTCGAGCACTAGTGACAAAATATCCAAATTCTGTTCATGTATATAGTATATACCATATAAGAGTGGATATATCAAAATGGCACAAAGTGTACTGTGCAATACATATATAGAACATAATACATAATCAATGAGGCCTATAGGTTATATGGTCTATAGATTCGAAAAAACAACATGCTATGAGTCATGATGGGATTCATAATGCCCCCATCATGATCATACATCATGCATCATACTACATAGTCCACTGTCATACATCATCAATGATCAAATTCATGGCATCATTAGAAGAATGATCAAATTCATGGCATCACTGATCTAATTCTTTTGTTGAAGCAGAAGAATTAGAAGGGCTAGCAATGGCATCATCATCTGGCTCATGCTATGAGTCATGATGGGATTCATAATGCCCCCATCATGATCATACATCAATGATCATACTACATAGTCCATGTCATACATCATCAATGATCAAACTCATCACCACTGCTGAAGCAGGGAATTAGAAGGGCTAGCAATGGCATCATCATCTAGCTCAGGCTCGAACTCCTCAAGGTCATCTGCAGTTGCAGTAGTAGTACTAGCTAAATGCCTACATTGACTCCAAGGCTCCGAGCTTGTTGAGAGTTGATTGTCTCGTCATTCCCTCACTGTTCAAGAATGTTGCAGCGCTGCTCCAAGACAAATAATGGTCACATAAATGGATAGAGGGGGAGGGTCATTAAATAGCTTTGTAGTAGAGTAGTAGTACTAGCTAAATGCATACATTGACTCCAAGTCTCCGAGCTTGTTGAGAGTTGATTGTCTCGTCACTCCCTCACTGTTCAAGAATGCTGCAGCACTGCTCCAAGACAAATAATGCTCACACAAATGGATAGAGGAGGAGGGTCATTAAATAACTTTAGGGTTAGGTTAGCTAGAGTATTTTCATGTCCCTTGTCATTTATTAGATATTTTAATGTTATTACAAAAAATGTTTATGAATGATAAGCAACTAGTCGAACTTGCATTACCACAATTCCTAGGCATGCCTTGAAGCACTTCGACTTTAAATGTTGAGACACCAAGATGTCTAGATTTTGCTCATTTGAACACTCTATTGTCTTGTGTCAATTTATTAAATGGTCTTGTTATGCTTGGGAACATGTCCACAAACTTTTCTAGATAGTTAGCTAGAACCATAAACTGTCTTGAATCTCAACATTGTGAGAATCTTTGGGGTTATCAAGTCCAATGTAGACTAAAATTTATTAGGGTAATATATATCTCATCATTCCTAAATAGGAAGCCCATGTACAGATAATTCACAACAAACTCGTATTTCTTCAATTCAACTTGAATTCTGTGCTTATTCTTTGTCTCTAGCTTTGTTTCTATATGTTGCAAATGTTCCTCCTGTGTTTTATTAAATGTAGAATATCATCGAGATAAAGAATGATGAATGAATCCATATATGGACACAATGCCTCATTTATCATCCTTATAAATGTTGTAAGAGCATTGCATTACTGGAATGGCATCACCAACCACCCTAACATCCCTTTTCATGTCCTAAATGTGATCTTCTAAATGTCTTTATCTTGGATCTACAATTGATGATATCCAAACTTCAGATCTACCTTTGCATACTTGAATGTTTGATGTCTACCCACTGTATTCTTCTCATGACATAGCACCAGAGCTATCAATTTGCCAACACTTAGTATATGTCAGAATGGCTTTTTAGCAATGTGTATATATTTGTAAATACTATTCCATTGCTTCCTGGATATTTATTTTGTGTAAATTTCCTAAACAGTGGAATTCAGCATGGAGTTTGCCATAAGAGACAGTGGAGTCTTGTCTCGCATCATAACACCGTTGTTGGAGCCGTAGGATCGGCTCACAGTGGAACCACACCCTTACATGTGCTGCTCATAAGCTCAATGACAGGTCGACAACACTCCTCCCTCCCTCCTCTTCTTCCCTGTTTTAGACACATTACGCACTTGGATTTCACTCCTTGCCGTGATGAACTGCAGGACTCGCATGTTCAATTGGCCTCAGAATGGCTTAAAAATCTACAAACATTATCATTAGGGAACCTTGTCCCGCAGCCTGGAGATCAGGTACGCATTTCAAATCTAGGATTTGTAGGGTTTGTGAATACCTGTAGTATGCTAGAGGAGATTGCCTATTTTCAATGCCCAGTTTTGCTGGATTCCGAGACTGAGGCCATCTCTGGGATTTGTAAGAAGCTTAGATTTCTCTATCTTTAGTATTGCCATAATTCGTTTGATGTTGCCCTCGATTCACTGAAAAACTGCTAGAATCTCCAAGAGTTGAGGTTAGAGGGCACATCTAGATTCACTACGACAGGTCTGTCAAGAATAGGCGAGAATAGTCCTGGGGCTTCTGAAGGTCTCACTGGGGTGTTGCAACTGCCATGACCTTAACCATACCATGGACATTACCTTAGCCCTCAGGTCTTTGGCAACCCACTGCCTCCATCTGCAGGATTTGTCTTTGACGTTCGCACATGGGACCTGAGGGAGTTATCATGGTTATCAACTCTTGTTGAATTGTGTATATCTATTCATCAAATGCAACTCACTTTTCCTGTTGATTCATTAACAAGCATCGCTGCTGCAAACAGGGACCTGAAAGAATTTGAGTATTGTAATTTTTCCTTTAATGTTGCCGCTCTTACCAGTATTCTACTGAATTGTAGAATCCTCGAGAAACTTTGCTTGCGTGCTAAGGGATTGACGGAGTCAGCTCTGCTCGGTATAATGGAATGCAAGGCTCTTAAATCCCTTGAGCTTCAGTCCTTCGCTAGCCCTGGGCAAGGTTTGGCTACGCCCAGTTTATGCACGTCAAGATTCAAGGAGTTCTGTCTAACACTTGCAAGTGGGGTCACGGATTTGGATTTGGAATGTGTGATGTATTCCAAGAACGAGCTTGAAAGAATCAATCTCAACGCGTGCTCAGGACCAACTTCAAAGTGGTTCTCCGCAATCGGTCTCTGCTCTAATCTGCAATTTTTGGATCTGGGTGTGACAGTAGTGGATGACTTAAGCTTGGCTACTACAGCAAATGGTGCCAAAATGATGAAGCATTTGATATTGTCCGGCTGCAGTAAAGTTACGAATATCAAGATCCTATCAAATTTTAGGGAATTAGATCATCTAAATGTGGACCATTGTGATTTTGTTACTGATGAGGGGCTTTACTTTCTTGCTACCAGCTGCAGTAAGTTGTCTCATCTAAGCTTAAGCGCAACAAGAATAACAGATGAAGGCTTATCACATCTTGCCTCTTACCTCTTGCAGTATGCTACGATCATTAGATATTTCCTTCCGCACAGAGGTCCAAGGCCCAGGTTTAATTACAATTACTTTATCGTGTAATTGGATTTGGTGCTTGGTCATAAGCGAGGCCTTCGACAGCACATAAATATTAGAAGAGTTGAGAAAACACTGTATCGATTTAGAATGGGAATGGTATACTATATAACATTTTCATGGTAAAGGTAAATTTTACAAGAATTCAGGCGAGCATAAGAATAACAGATGAAGGCTTATCACATCTTGCCTCTTACCTCTTGCAGTATGCTACGATCATTAGATATTTCTTTCTGCACAGAGGTCAAAGGCCCAGGTTTAATTACAATTACTTTATCGTGTAATTGGATTTGGTGCTTGGTCATAAGCGAGGCCTTCGACAGCACATAAATATTAGAAGAGTTGAGAAAACACTGTATCGATTTAGTATGGGAATGGTATACTATATAACATTTTCATGGTAAAGGTAAATTTTACAAGAATTCAGGCGAGCATAAAGTGTCCACTAACTTTATTTATTACTCCCTCTTTATGTAGTATCATTGTTACTAAATTTGTTTTGAAGACTAAAGGTTGTGATATTTATGAGATGATTGCTGTAAAACTATCTGTTGTAGTTGAAGGGATACATTGATCTTCTAGAATTACATTTGCTATCATATTTTTTTTTTCATTTTCCTGTAGTTTACGTTTTCGAGGATTGCTTTCACTGTTTCATTTTTATCAGTCTTTATATTGGCCTTTGCATTTTCATTCGTGTGTCATCTGTTGGCATTTTCCTTTTTGTGGGCACAATCTTAGTAGAATGAGGACTGGGTTTAAGGCCATTTTTCTGTAAGGTGCTATCTCTGTGTCTACAGAATTTCATTGCTATTCCTTGAGAAAAATAGTGCTGGTTGACTAATTCTATAGTCCTCAATTCCAAGTTGGAAAAAAATCTTCAAGTACATAGGGAGCCCCAAAATGGAACTATGCATTATGTTAAAGAATTGACAGAAAACATATCTTGTAGTTTATTTGTTAATTGATTGTCAGGGCATTGACAAGAGTTAAATGACACTTTCTAGGAACAAAGTGGCATTCTTGCTTGAGATGATCAAAGCACTTGTAACACACAGATTTGAAAATATAGAAGACATCGCACACAAAAAAAGGGATTTGATAGATTAGC
The DNA here is from genome assembly GCA_027924585.1 of Larix kaempferi. NCBI lineage: Eukaryota > Viridiplantae > Streptophyta > Pinopsida > Pinales > Pinaceae > Larix > Larix kaempferi. The sequence continues at coordinate 397,591 of BSBM01000633.1, read as the reverse complement.
TTATGTGCAAGGTTTCTTATACTGACACCGCAAATTGTGTTCAAGTCTCCATTAGTTTATTGGGCCATTGCAAATTGTCTCTTCCTTTCATGCTTAGTATCCATTCTTTTTGGGCATTCACCCTTTATTTAGATCAACTAGCTTGTCCTGTTGATTCATTATATGGCAAGCATTATTGTTGCAAACAGGAGTTGGCCAATGAAATAATTTTTGTATATTGATTGGGTTTCCCTTTTAAATGACGTTGCTTTGTTCTTTAGAGATTGATGGAGTCAACTCTGCTGCCTGCCTATATTGGAATGCAGATCTCTAAAATCTCTCGTATGTGATGGCTTTCTTAATGACTGGGAAACGTTTCGTTGTGCTGTATTTGTGCATGATGCATTGAAGGTGTCTCACTAGGCTCAGTATCGACAACCATAGATTTGGAATTAGAAACTTTGATGTATTCCTGTTAGCCAACTTGAAATAATAAATATCCATATGTGCTCAAGAGTATTTTCAAAAGTGTTCTCTTGAATCTGTTTCAACTACAGTATGCGATTTTTGGATCTGAGAACTCCATCAGTAGATGACTTGAGCTTAGCCACCACAGCAAACGGTGCCAAAATGTTGAAAATTAAGATGGTCTTTGCTGCAATAAAATGACTAAAATGGAGACCTGATCGAATTTTAGGGCAATGGAGCAATTAAAGGTCTGACTAATATGAAGACCTGATCGAATTTTAGGGCAATGGAGCAATTAAAGGTTTGGTATTGTGATTTTGTTACTCACGAGGGACTTGACTTTCTTGTTTCCAGTTGTAGCAAGTTGTCTGAAATAAGCTTAGGATCAATGAGTGATTTTGTTACTCACGACTCACGAGGGACTCGACTTTCTTGTTTCCAGCTGTAGCAAGTTGTCTTAAATAAGCTTAGGATCAATGAGGATAACGGATGATGGCTTATTGCATCTTGTAATGTGTTCCATCATTGGAAATTCCTAAATGTACAATGGTCCAAGTCCTAGTTTGTTTATGGTGACTTTATCATGTAATTGGATTAAGTGCTGGGTCATAACCTAGTGGTTTTAGAGTTGAGAAAACGGTGCGTCTTTGTACAGTGATTACAAACCTATAATTCCACATCTGCATGGAAGCAACTAAGTTAGATGTAAAAGGGACCAATAAATCGATTAGGGTCATCATATGAGACAAAACTATCATAAGTGTTTTAAAACAATGATTCATGTTGTATGAAATAGCTTTGATTACATACCAACTATCATAAGCGTTTTAAAACAATGATTCATGTTGTATGAGATAGCTTTGATTACATACCAATTCCATTCTTGGACAAGTGTTTCAATTGTTTAACAAGTTTTTCTATTAATGTAATGTCTAATATGTTAGCTATGTATTTTTTTAACCATGCGAACAACAACCTCCTAAGGGTATATCCAACAGCCCGCAAGCCAGATATACCAAAAACGTGTGACTCAGCAGAAGCCGAGACCCTTTATTCCAAGGGAGAGCCTCTATCCCAGGGATCGCTTACCCTTCAAGCCTTGTCACAGTGGGCCAATGAGAAACCCTACCCCCCCTGTCTAATATAGTAGCTATGTTGCATGGGTACTCGTACCTGAGGGTAGGGTACATGTACCTATATCGGGTATGCATAAGGTACGTTTCGTGATGTACCCAATATTGGCTTAGCATACCCGAGACATTGTTATAAAAAGAGGGGTAGTAATAGGCTAAATGGTACTATGTACCCCCGTGTTTAGGTACTTTGGGGGTACGACCGACTCACAAAATGCAAAACCGTAAGGGAAAATGTAATGACCCCCAACCAAAACTGAATTAAATTTTTCTAACTGTGTATGGAGTCTGGTTCAAAACTTATGTCAAGCACTTTGCAACACCGTTCAAATTCCATTGAATATTGTCCAAATCTGGTAGACTGATTTTGCATTGATTTACAAGGAATGTTTTTATGGTTTTGTGTTCAGCACTCATGGAACATAATTTGACTACCAAATGTGCACATAAAAAATATACATATGTATTTAATACTGAGAAATACACTGACATCAACCCACGAATATATTTGCAACTTTTTATTTCTTGTAACAAAAGTACAAATAGGTGTTTAAAACCAGATTTCAATTGTAACTTCATATCTGAGTTTGATTGTTTGTTACAGCTGCTTGGTGCAATGATTTATCAAATTTTATGTAACTTCTAGTCTTCCACTTGATATCTACTATGAGTCTATGATTTATCAATTATGTTTCAAATTTTCAATGCTAATGTTCATTGTTCCATGAATCATTGAATTTAGAATCATGAATCATGATTCATAATCTATGAAGAAATCTGAAATATGCATGGATGATGTGACTGCGACATGTTATATATATATATATATATATCCTGACGTACCCAAGTACCTTGTTTCAAAAAGTGGCATCCTCGTCCCCATACCCAAGTTTTCTAGCAACTTAGTATATTAGTATACCTACCTTTGAAGTTGGGAAAGGAACTATTGGAGTAGTTTGAATGGTTATGTTTGAATTTTTAACATCTTTCTCTACATACAAGCATACTCTTGAAGTTGGGAAAGGATATGTTTGGATGGATATATTTGAATTTTTTGTGTTTTAGGTGAAAAATAGAATACAATGGATCAATTTAAAAATTAAAGTTGGGAGGCGAAGTCAATATAGTTGTTAGGTAAATTTGTTAATTCACTAATGAAAATGAACTTAAAGTTGTGGTTTGCTATTGGTTTTTTTTTGTGCTATTGTGTTATTTACCCTTTTGTTAATTATATATACAAGAAAACAGTTAAGATCTATGTTCAAAACAAGATGTTTAAGTTCTATGTTCAAAATAAAAAGTTTATGTCGTATTAGTTAATTTTCTAATCTATTTCATGCATATGAATCATGCATTCTAAAATGATTTTAAGTTATAAAAGCATTTCAATAGTTGAACACATGAGATAAATATAAAAGTTGGGACTTATAGAAATATGATTTCTATGTCTAGCAAAGTTTTTAATTTCCTTTGACTAGTTGACAAAAATTATATAGAATGGCTGAAAAAATAAATGAAAAAAACAATCATGGTTAACTAATTCCAATGTTTTTTTGGTAAGGTAGGAATCTAATTTCTATTAATAAGGGAAAGAAATTACATCAAAACAAACCTGAATTTGTCCATATACAGAAGAATGTTTGAGATATTCAAGACAAACTCAAAACCTTTTAACAAAATAAACTTTCACAAATAAGATAGTTTGAATAGAGTGAGAATTTATAATAGATTTATAACGGTTCTGACAAAAGAAAATGATCTTTCCTATCATAGATGTCAGTAAAGTAGGTTAATATTAGAGGGTTTGTCCAAAAAAGGGGGCCATTATAACTTTAACCCTCCTATAGATTGGCACTATTAAGCAAAATGCTCTATAGAACCTTGTGTGATCTAAAAATTAAAAAAGAAAAGACCAAAAGAGTCAGCAAAGATTGATATATGAGGAATTGATAATATTTTGCTTGTTGGAATCAACATGGTGTTCCTTTGGCTAGTTTTAATGGGGCTCATCCATCCTTGTCCTCCACGATCACTACTTTCAATCCTCGATGGACCTTAATGAGAGCATCATACTTGGCCACTATAAAATCTAGCTTCTTCATGATACCAGTGTGCATAGGAGTGTCCCTTTTCTCCATGGCTTAAACTATTAAAGATTTAAACAATTAGTAAATTTTTTTGATTTTTGAAGCCTTGTTATCCTTGCTTTTGGAGAAGCTTGTGTTAGGGATCTATTGGGGAGCTTTCATATCAACCTTCTTAGTGAGGGCCTTCCCTCGTGTGGTTGTGGCCTTTTCTTAAGCTTCATTAGAATTGAAATGTTTAAGAAAATATCAATGGTCAGTTGGAAAATATTTTTGGTGGGCCTTGGTTAAGTTCATGCCTTCCAGCTTTATCAAAATGCAATTATTAGTTCTAGGTCTACCTCACCTAGTGGTCCGCGACCTCGAACATACTCTTTCATTTCTTGTCTTCAACCTAAAAACCCTTCATTGTTGCTACCTCCTCTAGTAAATATACAAATGGTGAAGTATCCTTGCTCCTTAAAGTAAAATTGGTGGCCATAGTCTACTCTGCATGCAGTGGTTTGATGTTACCCACAACTTGGATTGAGTTTGAATTCACAAAAGCTTTGCTTAATGAGTTCAATTTCGTTGCTATTCTTTTAAATTGGAGAATAAGAAATAAAAAAGCACTAGATTAGGACGTAGACTATCTCCATATAGCCTTTAGATTGAGAGCCAACCTATTATATTTCCTACAATCTTCCATCAACACCAATCGAGATGTTGCCACGATGCTCTTTTTCTTCACATGAGTGACTCGGATCAACGTTATGGAACACTCATTGGCTTGTGTCACGGAGCAATACACCCCTACAATGGTCCATATAACATTCATCATATTTATCAAATGTTTGAATAAGACGTTGAAAACCAACTAATGTTCCCTTGCAAGCAAACTAATCAACAATGTGTGTTAACCCTTAGCCGGTTGTTACCTAGGATGCATGCCTCCTTGCAGGTGTGACTTATTTTGATGTTAGCAATGACTAATAATGTCACTAATAGATATTAAATTAAATATACTAAATTAAAAATAAAAACATTGTTAAATATTAATTTTTTATTGAATTATTAAACATTAGTCAATAAATAGATGCAATGACACAATTAATTATCTTGATCAATAGTGTACAAGGATTAACAGTATGATGGATGTTTTTGCAATTTTTTCTATTGATCATATACTCACAGAACATAACAATAATGCTAATAACTTGTTCAAGAAGGCACTTGGTACTGGAGAAGGGGTTCTCTACTTTGAAGAATTCCTTGAAGGCTGCAATTTTGTCTATTGATCATATATTTGGAGAACATAACAATGATGTTGATAACCTATTCAAGAAGGCACTTGGTATTGGAGAAGGGATTCTCTACATTGAAGAATTCTTTGAAGGTTGTCTTCTCTTCTAGGAATATGTGCCTTTATGTTGTAAGTTACTTTGGTGTCTTTTGTTGGTTTTTTGGTCAGTGTTTTGTCACTCTCTATGTATTCTGGAATTTTGTATCAGTTTTGGTTTTTTGTATGTTTAGTTCAGCATAATATATTAGCTTTGTAGATTGATTGGAATAGATTGTTTTGGAAGTCTGGAATATGGGGCGGACTTGTTTTCTTTTTTGGGTTTAAGATTATTGCCTTCGATGATATGTACTCTATGATTCTATCAGAATAACAACAGTGCTTTATTTTTGCTTGAAAAAAAAACTTAAAAATTGTATACACTGAATATTCATATAGTATGAATGAGAGTAGTAAGTATTTAATATGGTTATTATATGGCATATTACATTTCATAAAAAAAAAATTCGTAAATTTTGTTAAAGTTTAAATATAAATGATAGTAATAGTTAACCAACAAATTACATATATATGACATTGTATCACAATTCATTAACTATTTTTGATCATGCATGCAAAAAAAATTAAAGATGAAAAAAAATTAAAGATGCAAAATGTACATAAAAGAAAAATATATGTTCAACAAATAAGTTTCAAACAGAGAGCCTCGAATTTAATCCAAACAACTACTAAAGTAAAAAAAAGGCTCCAGGTCAAGTTAGAAAGTAAAAAACTCTCAGAATTCAAATCCTATCCAGTTCGCTCAAGAAGAAGATTTTGATCATTCCATCAAGAAGGAGGAAAGGATAGCCGAGTTTTCTATCAATATGGAAAAGACTATAAATGCCATTCTTGATTTACCAGGAGAGACCCCATACCAGATAAGTTAACAAATTTAGATTAAACATTAAGTCTATATTTGACCCTTCTCTTAAAGGAAACGGGGTTATTGATCTGGAGGATTCTTCAGAAGAAATTGAGGAAAAGGTAAAGAATTAGAGAGCCTCGAAGTCAATCCAAACAACTACTAAAGTAAAAAAAGGCTCCAGGTCAAGTCGGAAAATAAAAAACTATCAGAATTCAAAGCATATTGAATTCGCTGCAGAAGAAGATTCTGATCAGTCCATCGAGAAGGAGGAAAGGATAGCCGAGTTTTTTTTTCAATATGGAAAAGACTATAAAAGCCATTCCTGATTTACTGGGAATTGATCCTCGGGATGATTCCTTGTCAAATAAAGAAGAGGAGGTTAAAAGACCTTCCCCATATTTACCTTACAATGTCAAATCAAATGAACAAATTGGTGTCTGTGAGACGAGTGCAGTGCAAGAAGTCTAAGGCAAAGAAACAACTACGTAGTAGGTTAGAGCGTAGGAAAGAAAACAAGAAGCTGTTAATGGAAAATGCTAAGATCCAAAGGAGAATGAGTAAATTGGTGGGAAAACATAATAAACTGTGTGATTTCGCCCAGAAGATTTTTAAGAAGAATAAACTGTTGAGAAGGAAGAAGAGATGTTGGAAGGTTAAATGGATGCAAGAAAAACAGAAGAATCAAGCTAGTCAGAGCAAACTTGATATTTTAGCAGAGCTTGGAACTCACGTCCTGCAGGATATCTTACAGACTCCAATGAATAGAACCTAATAGTAGTTCATCGAATAGAACCTAATAGTAGTTCATCAGTTTTGTTCCTACTTGAAGGCAAGATTATCTTTTTGTAGCGATTCAACTGAAATTTGGAGCAGAGAAGGAATAACTCAAATCGTCTTGTTTTTCCAGCGATTTGTTTGATCTAGTTATAAAAACTGGCAAAATCGTAGTTCCATCCAATTTACTCCGTGGCCAGCAGGGAGCGATTTGATTTGAGTGCCAGTTATCACACTCCAGGTAATTATGTTTGAAGTTCATATTTTTTTGTTGAGGTCATCGTATTTGATGCGGGAGCATCCCTCCAAATCGTAGCTGTCGAAGTCAGGGGGAGTATGGAGATGTGCGCCAGGGAAAGGGACGACAACGACCAATATTAAACTATCAACATGATTGCCACCATTGACGGAAAGGGATAGAATTTGGAAGGCACATGAGGAGGAAATGCGCCAACGGGTAGGATGAAGTGGATTGGGCATGCGCCAATGGCCCAGATTAAATCTGGAAAAAATGCACAAGTTTTTAATTTTGATGTTTATATGATCCCGTCAAAGTTTTACAACAAAGGTATGTTGGGTAAGTTTGGTTTGGAATTTAATGAAGGGGATGCGTGGCAAGGATTTGGGTGAATCCCTCTCCATTTGCTTTAAGACCATAAAATTCCATTAAATAATTAAAAAGACCGAGTAATTACCGTATGGTCTATTAATGTAAAACATTAAATTTAAAAGGATATTTATTGGTGTGGGAAATTTCATGAAAAAGAAGCTTGGACAAGAAGGTAAAAAAACAAGAGCTGCATGCAGCTTAGGCTCTATCTTCTAGGTTAAAAGATAAAGAAAATAAGAAGAACAAAATCCATGAAACAATTACGTCTTTCAAAACACTCATAACAATCTGGAGATTGAAACAAATCACTGATATAAAAGTAAATATGTCTATTATCTTTTTATTTTTAAATTCAAATTCTCTTAAAAGATATACTTTTCTCTTTCAATAATTTGAATTTTAAAATTTGTCAACTAAATATATTTATATCTTTATAGAAAAAAAATTATATATTTAAAAAATGTTAAAAAAAAACATAAAAAACATCTTCAAGAAATAAAATAAAATAATTGTAAACGTCAATACAAACATGTGAATGATATCTTATTTCTTTGTCCATCAACTAACTACCACCCAAATTAGTCTCTTTGCCAAAAATGAACTTGAATAAATAAATTTCTATTCTCAACCAATAAACATTTTCTTGAGAAGTATTTCCCAAGCACTCCCAATAATCTTATGATAAATAAAATAGCTTAGTGCATCCTATCTCAATACCTTTATAAAGAAATTCATTAATGTGAATATTACAAGGTCATCATCATCCAGCTTTTCCAAATGTTGAAAAGCCATGTAGTAATGTAACAATCTGGAAAAAGAGTACTTTAAAATCTTCTAAGTAATCATATGCTTTAAAAGAGTCTTACCACAAAAAATTATCTGCCCAAGTTAGTAGAAAATATATATTGGTAAATACAAGGAAATGAATATATACCAGTGAAGCACTCTTTCATTTCCTACTAACATATTTGGTAAATACAAGAAAATGAATATATACAAGTCAAGCACTCTTTCATTTGAAATCAATAGATAAATTAATACATGATCAAATACTAACTTTAAATATTGAACATACAAGTAATTTCATCCAAAAAAGAAGAATCAATCTAGTTAGTCTCACATTCTGAAAATAAGATAATAAAGAGAGTATCCCTATAAAAATAATAAAAGAAAAAACGCATTCCTTATAATTATAAAGTTAGAAGTCTCCTATTGTAATACTGGAATCTTAAATATGGAAGAAAAAATGAGGTACTCAAGTAATCCAACCCTTAGATACTTACTAAGGACCAAGGTATAGAAAGTGTTTATGATGTAATAGAGAGGGATGTACTTAAATCACATTTATCATCTGACCTTAGGAGTGCAGGCTAATTATCTCAACCCTACTGCTTTAACTTTACAATCAGCAAGGGCACATCCATCCATTTACAAAGGGTTTCATAGAGTTTTCGTACACGTTTTTCTCGCCACTTCAATTTAGCAACTACCCTCTTTTATCTCTACCTTGAACTGCTGCGCCTCACAATACTTAGTTAGTTATTGAACCGACTGCTTGGATTTGTTACTCAGCTTGGGCTTCGTTCTTACACCCATGTTAATCTTGTTTCCATAACTATTACCATTGAATAGGATTAACTATGCGTAATACTAGTATTCCTTAAAGGGTTACTATGCTAACTCTAAGCATAGATCAATACTAGTAAAATTAACCATACTGAAAGGTTTTAAGAAAGGTTTTATATCCTTAGCATGTTGAGTCATGAGGGTCTGTAATACTAATCTCTTATTTAGTAGGGATAGTTATAACTTATAAGAATGTGAATGCTTATATGATATCCATGAAGTTATAAACCTGATTATGCGTAATAGTGAGAACATAGCATATCAATATGATTACAGTATTGAACCAAGCTTTACACTAAGCTTAAGCTCTTTATTAGTGTAATCAAATCATTAGACCAATAGAGCATAGAGATACAGCAAATGTAATCAGTGTTAACAGTAGATGTGATGGACCAATATAACTCTGCATCATACTTGAATATGGCTCTCTCAAAATATGCTTAGCATTATATTGTCAAGCTTACTTGATTCCATTTTACAATTAATTTTTGTTAAAGACTTTTTATGGGAATCACTAAATTACTTGATTGCATTTTATAATTAATTCTTGGCAAGGATCTTTTATGGGAATCACCAAATTTCTATGAATAAATTTGTTCCTAAAATGGATTTGGGATAGGTATGTATAATGAATACGTTTTTTGTGAACCTCGTAAATTTGTAAAGTATAATGCATTTTGGTATCACAAACCATCGTTATAAAGTCTAATGCAAAAGCCCCAAAATGAATAACACTAAGCTCTAAACAAAAAAACAAATCCAATTTCAAAAAGAGCAATCAGTTAGGCTGAGCATTAAAATTTGTTTTGAAAGGAAACATCAATATCTTTTAACAACATACAAACATGCAACACAAAACACATTCATAAATTGGACATCCACTACTATACAATATTTTTTAAACAAAATTAGAAACTCAACTCAGCTAAAGTGCATCAATGGCCAATGCTTAGGTCATTATTGTGCTTCTGAAATCTGTAGATCATTTAAAAAATAGAAACCAAAATTCAAAATGTTGATTAGATCCCATAAAATAATGGCATATTTGATGCTTTTCAAGACTAAAATAAGCTGGGCTGGTCCTGTACGAGTCTTTGGCCCACCTCATGCCGGTAGCTCTTTACTTGTTCGGCTCAGAATCAATAGCGAGGTTGATTTTTAGATATATCCTATTACAGGTTTTTCTTTTTTTAGATTACTCTTGTTATAGTGATATAACCGATAGGCCACAGTCACACCTGCTCTTCCTAAATCGCTGTTTGCTGGCTTTACACCACATGACGATATAGATGATGTTACCCATGTTGACACCAAAATTAAAAATGTTGATTATATCCCATAAAATAATGGCATATTTGATACTTTTCAAGACTAAAATAACTGCAGAAGGATTTGAAAAGAATAAGCAAGGTGGCAAGGTGGTTGAGGATAAGAGAAGAATAATGTCATACTCCGTTCATACAAACTCTTCATCTAATTGATCGGAAAAAATAATAATGTCCAGTAGAGCTAAAAAAGGCCTAACATGGTCAAGCACAGCAAACTGCAAAGTACCAACTTACAGTGCCCTTTCATCTCACCGCACATTCATGTTCATTTTCTGAGTTTCTTTGTACACATTATTTTCTCAATCAACAGGTTAACTTCTTAGTCACGACTTCCCACAGAGGCAGGGACTTGCTGCACTCCAGTCGCCTTGTTTATCAAGATGCATAATTTCTTTACTCCATTGTAAAGGATGAAACATATAAGTATTTTTTTTTTAGAGTATCCTTGTGTTGGCAAGGATGGAAACATAATTTAGGTAAACCTGGACAACTTCCACCAATACATGCATTGATGTTACTGGACACCTATAAGGGTAGTAAGTGTAGTGAACAAATTATTGCGTTGCAGCATGATCTTCCCATCATGTTACAATTGAATGTACAACAAAGTCATGTATTATCAAAGTTTTATGGGCATAATGTAGTCTTCAGAGAAAGGTTTGACATAAAAAAAAATATCAAAGGAAGGTTTGACATAAAAAAAATATCAACGGATTTTAATGAGAAGGATATTGGAAGAAGACAGGAAGCATTCAACTTATAAGAAGATGAGACTGACAACCCTATCGATGCTCCTCCTGCCTTGGGCTGCTTTACAAGTCACTTTAAATCACACACGTTAAGAATTATACCCTTATTCAAACGCCCTTCCACAGTTTGGTCCAATTCCCCGAACTTCGTAGCAATGTGGTCTTTATCTTGTTTCTGGGACAAAAAGCAGATATCTCTGTTTTAATAGGAAGGATCTGCACACCCTGAAGCTGAGCTGTTTCTGTCCGCTGTTTCCGGGACAGAAAGCAGATATCTCTGTTTCAATAGGGTTTCACCTTTTTCTATTCTCTACACAAGTTCTTTTACTGCTCTTTCTGCCCTATGAGAAGAATCAAATTCTTCTTCTGAAGAGGTCCCAAGGTTGGATTTCATGTCTGTATTTTCTAGAGACAGACCCTCACAGCGTTTAGAAGGCTCATTTAAGCATCTATGAATTTACTCCCATGGGTGCAGAAATTGGGGGGCCCGAACATTCCCTTCCCAAAACACGAGGAGGATTTCTTGAATGCTCACGGTGAACTCATCTTTCCAGCTTTGGTTTCTTTGATATATTCCAATACCAGCTTTTTTGTTGTCAAATCAAGGAGGGTACGAAATTGATGCCAGACACATGTTTGTAAGAACAGGTTATGAGAGCTCCAATGGCTGCCAGCTGTTTGATTGGACTCTTGATTTTGTTAGTTGGGGTGAAAACCTCTTCTGTCAAAGCACAGATGAGTGTAGGGAATCCTTTGATGGTGTTGAGTGTCAACTACCCTCCCGAAGTCGAGGCTATTGTTGAATTGAAGATGGGCAACTTTTGGCCTGCCCCGATCTCCTGGGCAGAGAAGAACTCTCATGCAGCAATAGAGGAGAGCACTAAAACGTTGCAATATACATTCACGACAGTCTGGTAGTGGAGATGCCCAAGCATCAAGTATTCAACACAATATGCAGCAAATATGCATCAAGTCTTCCACACAATATGAAGCAAATACTTCGACGAACAACAAAACTTCAATATGATAAAGGGAAAACGCTACAATACGAACAAATATGCATCAAGTCTTCCACACAATATGCAGCAAATACTTCGACTAACAACAAAACTTCAATATGATGGAGGGAAAAAGCTACAATACGAAACACCTTCAACGCAACAATAGATTAGGGTTCACCAAGGCAATAGCAGAATTCTAAGCACAGGCAAACTAAAGAGAATAAGGCAAACTCGCAATAGCAAAACTCTAAGCAGAATAACACAAGCCTAAGATATTATGGGCTTTGATACCATTGTTAGAATGCCCAATAGGGCATACACTCAACTGATTAACACAAATCCAAACACAAGCAAATAGATACGGGTGAGATGTTTCTCTCACTAAGATATGTACATATAAATACATGGAAAGTGGCCTTCCAAGTAGTAAGTTGCACTCTTTGAAGACTGTTCACATTTTTCTATGTGAATACAATAACAATTAACCTTAAACGGATTAGTGGTTCCAACAGAAATCTCAAACTCTTATACCGAATCCGTGCCAAAAAATGTTTTCAAGGACAGGCTAAATCAATTGTCTAAGTTTAAACTCCTTTAATATCCTAAATCCTATCAAGAAAGCTTGCGGAGAAGGTGAATAGCAAGTTTTATTCTATTAGCAAGGCTTATCCATTTCTTGACAACATTTCACTCATCTATCTATTTTGGGTCTAATCCAATGTTTCAAAATCGATTTCACTATTCTACTAGCATGGCTTATCCATTTCTTGAGAACATTTCACTAATCTATCTATTTTGGGTTCAATCCAATGTTTCAACCTCAATTTCAGAATTGATTTAAGGTATATATAATGGTTCATAGCTTCTATTTTGGGTATTTAGATTGTTGGTCTTCCTATATAATGGTTCGCAGCTTCTATTCTGGGTATTTAGATTGCTTGTCTTCCTATATAATAGTTTGCAAGGGTATATCATATATAATTAACCTTTTAGAAGTATTTGTAATTCATAATAGCCCCTACCCGCTAAGATGACCTAATTTCTCCATAAATTAAATACAAAAACCAAAACCAGTATTTTCTGAAAGTGAGTTCAGGGAAAGCTTATAAAACTGTAATCCATAGTTAGTTAGTCCATTAAAGGCCGATAAAAGCCCACACTGTATTTTCACTCAAAAACAACAAAAAAAATGTTTTTAACGGAACTTGTTGAAAATTTGGAGAGCTTCATTAAGAATAAGAAACATATAGACAGAACATACAAAATCAAGGTGATTCATCGCCCTCATAAGGCTCCATCTCCATAACTTGGATGATACTTCCAAAGCACCTTGAAATAAGGGGCCATGGTAATCCTGAGCCTACTTCAAAGCATCCTAGATCTGTACAAGCCTTAAAAAGGTAAGAAATAGGAAGAGTGTGTTTAAATAAAAAGATAAAATCACTTGAACAAAGTAAGTAAACTAAGTATATACCTGTTGGGTTGGAAATCCACGAGCAGGAACTCTTTTATCATCTGAATGACCAAGAAGGCCAAACTGTTGAATAGAAAGGCCCTTTCTTCTGCTATTCTGAAAATTTTGATGGTTTCCCTCGGACCCATCAATAGAAACCTTTTCTTTTTGGGTTTTGTCTCAAACATACCTGTAATATAATATTCATGCCAAGCTAAGTCAGTTTCCTCAACACTCCAAGCTTAGTGAAATTCAAGTCAACCCTTACCCGTCACCTACAGCCGAAGCCAAAGTTGGAAAACCTTTTTCCCACACTCACAGACTAACCACCCAAAACTCTTGGGAAGAGACTTTAAGAGGAATCCAGAAAACCCATGAACTTTGAATCTGCAGCCTAGCAGGCCTGGCGCAGATGGCTACCAGGGGCTGCCAAAAGCATCGCAGCGACATGAAGAGGATCCGTTTAGTTGTGCCCGCGGCAACAAGCTTCTGTTATGGCATGATTTAAGATGCTCGCCGCCTTCGGGGTGGGTTAGAGTCTGGTGCACTGTGCTTAGCCCTGCTCGGAAACTTTCTTGATCGAATTTGAGAATTGAGGTCCGTGATGAACTGTCAATCCCATTCCAGAGGAAAAAAGTAGAATTGAAGCTGCCAAGCTATGGGGATAGTGTTATGCATGGGCTAGTCGTCGTGGCAAGCCATGGAAAATGCAACTAAATGCTCTGCAACGTGGACAGGCTGATTGCTTGCACACCAAGCAATAGTAAATTGTTGTAAAGTAAGGTGGATAGGATTAAGGTAGGATTTTTTTTGGTTTTTTTCTTAATTTTTTTAATACCGGACAATGAGAAATGGTCAATTCAAGACCTTTTATCCAATAACATGTGAATACGGTTTTTCAAAAATATAATTATAAATAGGAATTTTAATGGAACTTTCACTCAACTTTATAAAAATTGAAGTATTGATATCAACTAATAGGTAAAGGCCGAACATATAGTCTCCTGCCTACGATAAGGACTAAAAAGAGAGCATATGAGTTTTACCATGAAGCGGAAAGAGGTTTGTGGGGGGAGAAAAGAAGAAATACCGATAACCAAAAGATATGTAAAAGAAAAAAAAACGGGTTAATATTTCTCATGAATGTAATCCTTGCCTGAGACTAAGACCAAGAAGGCAGCGTTAAAAGCTTTGATTTTCATTGCAATTTTGGGAAACAATTATACTTTTCTGGAAGTTGTAAATATTATTTACAATATCTGATTTTTAATAAAAAGAAGAGCTATTAAAAATGGCTTCATGTGTTTAATTTCATGGATTGTGTGTTAATATAAGTTGTCCATTCTGATATTTACAGCTCTGTAGTGTTCTAGTGTGTTTGAACCCTGCAGGTCTACACCACTATCCCAGTTGGGAAAATTAAAAATTATGTTTATGAAACTAGATAGAAGATGGAAAGAATGTCTCCCTGGATGGGGTGATAAGGGATCAAACGTGCACTTGTGGTGACACAACAAGGGTGGGGGTGTTGAACGTGTCAGCTAGCAATGAGGAGGTGTTGACGACGCTCAACCCTGAGCATAATAAATACAACCCACATCACTATATAACAACATGATGGGTTGGCTCATGCGACTTTACTGCGTGTCAATGGCGGACATTGATTCCTATACCGGGCACTTCTTGGTTCATAAGGCTGACAGTGGGTTCTTACCTGTGCTCCTTATGAAGGTAGTCTCTCGGATTCCCAATGGTTTCAGACAAAGGCGAAGAGGCTCTCGGCTTTCAAATCCAGCGGCGAACACTGTAACATGGCCTGCAAACGACATCACGCCTCAAGCAGGTGCAGCAGGGGACGTTCTAGCCGCTGTCAGGAGAAAAATGTTGCAGGTCTTGCTCTCCAGCTCGCCACAATGATTGATACTTTACTGATAATCCACAACAACATCAAGGATGTCGAGGAGGATGTGCAAGCTCAAATCATAGAGCTTCGAGATAGAGTACAGACCCTTATAGACTGGAGTGCGGACATCGTAGACCTCTACCACCTTCCATCACTTAGGCTTGCTACTGTTGGCTCGAATAGCAGTATTCACTTCGGCTCTGACTCTAAGGCGGGAAATGAAATGCTTCATGAGGGGGTCGAGACTCATGGGTTTTCGACAGCCACAGTCAAGGAGGAGAGCCCTGCGGAAACTAAGGTCGGTAAGGAGATGATATGTGACGTATCAATTGTAAGAGAGCCCTGCGGAAACTAAGGTCGGTAAGGAGATGATATGTGACGTATCAATTGTAAGCATGAGCGGGTCCAAGCACGAGACCACAATCTGCATCAAGAGGGAAGGCGAGCCTCCAACAACCCAGCGCGGAAAGCAGCCTCACCATGCAACGTTCAAATTTGAACCCTTCCTAGCCCTTCCAAAGGGTTCTAGCCCTTTTTAGAAGTGTAAACTTAAACTTGCCTTTCAAAGAAAAATTAAAATCCGAATTTTATCCTTCCAATAGGAAGGACATAATTTATATCAACATTTCAAAAGAAGGGCAACATTTGAAATTACCCATCCATATAAATTTCAATTTATATGTTGAAATTTTTATTCTATAAAATTCGACGAGTCATTCAAAATATTGGAAATATCATCAATTATAATCATTCACTCACTCATGTCATGCACTCACTGCTTAGCTTTGCAAGGTGACGAGAGATGACTGACGACTACAAGGTACTAGCCACTGGGATTTGACTCTGAATCCTGACTCACTTCGGGATGAGATCTAAGGTGTGACAATGTGTCAATGACTATGGTTGTAATAATAGAACCATTACTAGGCCCAAAACAAGGCCGAAACATTGTGCCTACTACATATGTGAACCTAGATACCAATGTCCACTAGTTTTTCGTCAAAATGAAATTCAAATTTCCCCTTTGATGAGTCCTCCTCTACAAGACTTAATTTATTGCATGAATGTCACAGACTCATGTCAACTCTAAACAACACTCAATGACATGCAACTACAAATAACGGCATGCAACTAGAACCACAAACCAAGTTGAGGTTGATTTATGCATTGATATAGAGAGGTGGCACTAGGCACACAATATGGAGAAACAATGAGTTAGAAAAAACATTTGGACCAAAGTACCACAATGGTTATTAACAAAATTTAAAAAAACAATTTTTGGCTCAGGAATTGTCTTCAATTTGATGGGTGGCATGATCATGATCATGTAATCTCCCTCTGTCCTTTCAAAAATATGTGGTTTCTCACCATGTTTCTCTTCGACACTCGCCACCAAAATACGTATAAAAATTACATGTCTTTACATCCTCTTCCGTTTAAATCCTCATCGCATAGTCATGACTAAGGATTATTATGCATGCACATCCTCACCTTATAATATCAATTGGTTCAAGGCGCAGAGACAACCATAAATTATCAAATGTGTTAAGACGCAAAGAGTAAGAGACAACCATAAGTAAGTCTTATATTAAATTTAACATATAAGTCTTTAATTTGCACTATCATCTGAGATTTGACACGTTGGATTGTTGTGATATTCTTAAATAACTCCTTACCAATGTGATTGTAAGGCTTCTTTGATGGTGAAGTCCTAATTTTAAGTCTTCTTCCTCATTATCATGCCTTTTGGTAAGACAATAAGGAGGGAAGTGGCCCGCATTAGCATGGAAAACAGTTTCGACATAGAGCTAGATACATTAATTCTTTCATTAAATAACTTAAATTTCATGCCCGTGACTATGAATTCACCGAATTGTGGATTGGTAAAAAACACATCAAATTTTAGAGCCTCAAGCTCTTAATTACTCATGTATCTAGAATTTTTGCAAATTGAGCCATTAACAAACTTCTTTTGTTGTTCTGGTTCAATTTAAAAGGTAGATTTTCGAGAATCAAACATGTAGCGAGTCACAAGACTCCAATTGACTTAGGATTGATTCCATTTCCCCTCCATCCCATACATGTATGTTGTCGCGACAAGTGTTGAACAACAAAATTTGATGCCGAGGCCCTTATGATGCTAGTGTTGCTAACTTGGTTGGTATGGAGGATTATTTTTTAATGTTTTCTTGAGCTATGTATTGTTTTTTCTTAGGTGCCTAATGTCCATCATTCTTACATCTCTCAAGCTTGGATGGTTTCCCTCTCTCCGGTTTGAATTAAGGTTTTGGTTGGTTTTATATGTAGATTTTGGTTGTAGGTTTATTATAGCCTCATTTTTCTTAGTGGCTTCTTTTTGTACATAGTGAACAGTAAGTAATTTTCTCATGGTTTTAGTTTTATTTTAAGACTATATCTAGTTACAACATCTTGCAGTATGCATAACATCATGTAGATGCCCCAATATGGTTATTGCATAGTCTAAGTAGTTTTTCTGTATAATGAAGTGTGGTCTAACCCAGAAAAATACAACAAAATAGTTGTTATTTTAATGAACTGTAAAATTAATGTTACATATATGTCAAATTAATGTGTTCAAATTCGGTTTTATTGACAAGATACCATTTTATCATGTAGATATTAAGGAGTGCTCAATTGTTTAAGATTGTAAAGATTTGGATGGGAAATATTTGTGTTTTGCATTTTTGGGGGGGGAATGGTTTAGTTAATTTATACTTGTCAATTGAAGTACAATTATTTAAATTTAGGCAAGCAATATCGACCCCGTAGCAAAGTGTTTAATGCTCTTGCTGCGGGCTCTTGCTAACGGTATGTCAGCACACGTACACAAGCTCCTGTAGAAGAGACGGTAGTAGTCAGTTGCCGGAAAATGGAGCTGGACCGGGGCATGCATCCACCCATGCAGGACCGGGGCATGCATCCACCCATGCAGGCATCCGTCTTGAATGATGCAATAGCTCCATGCCACCATCACCATCCAGCAAGAGCTCCATGCCTATATCATGAGCATGGATCTGTGCATGGCTGCACCTCCCATTGGATCGCGCAAGGCTCAAGGAGATCGGCCCGCTGGTCTACCGTAGATCCGTCACATGGGCTTTCTGTATGGTTAATTCAATTCGACGTGATGCCTGATATATGCCAATTGAATGGATCGATGGATGAAGGGAGGGGAGGCCGTAAACACAGAACAGTCCAGCATTGTTCCTGTTCCTGAAGAGAGCAACCCTACAACGAGCCGGCGCCATTCACAGTCAGGAGCATCCGTCTCTAAACGAGCAGGTAAGTTACTTTAAACCCACCTGTGCTAAATTCCTCACCTGTTCTCAGCATTTTGTTTTACCAGTTATGAGTATTCACCTTGACATTTCGGTCCAACTAGAGCCAATTAGAATTTTTACTCTAGATCGCTGAAAATAAGATATTGCCCTTAACATTTGAGTCGTTTTGGCTTGCCACAAGAGCGATTGCATGAGCGACCCCTGCAGTTTTCTCGTGAGGTCATTATTCAATCCAAAACTGCAATAAAATGTCATGGAGTTGGGCTTGTATTCCTTCCTAGAGCTGCTCATAAAGCAATCCAATCCCATCCCACGGCTTATTGTCTTTTATATTTTTTTGTTTAGAAGTTTCGATAGCTTCATTCTTCACATCAATCTCAGTGTGGCTATTCAACCTTATCCTTCACGATCCCAACAACAACATCCTCTTCAAGTTTGTATCAATACTTCAATCATCGCATCAATTTCAATCTTGTTAACTATTATCCTCTGCAACCAGCTTTAAGTTAGATGCAACAATGAAAACATTCAGTCTTTTCTGCAACCAGCTTCAAGTTAATTTAAATAATGAAAACAATATTTGGATCTGAAAATAAAATCGTTTTCGTATTGATATAAGTAATAGTCATGCATTGCTCAGTTTAACCAGGCCGTAATGGCCAATTTAAAGATGAAGTGTTCTTCTTGTGAAGATGCCATTCTGTAAATAGTCTTCTCTGGTTAATCGGATGCTGAAAGTAAAATTTCTTATAAACATACAGTGAACCAAATTGGAATAAGTTTATTCATTCAAATTTGACAGAGGTTAAAAGTTGGTAAACATATATGATGTGCAAAAATGCTCTGTGTCATTTTATTTAGTTGTCTGTATCGGTTAAAGCATCCAATGTAGACAGATTAGTAAATTTCAATAATATAGTTTTTCGTGGATTACAGATTATTTTGGTGCAATAATAAAAACATTCGTTCTTACAATGTTTTCTAATGAGTGGATAGTGAAAATGAAATCACTTACATCTTATTTTAAATGATTGTTAGTGAATGAGTGGTTGGCGAAAATGAAAACCGCCTGTCTTTTTTGGGTCGTAAAGGTCATTGGTTGCTGTATGGGTGAATGGTCTAATTTGTGGTTGGTCGAGGTCTTGGTATTTTGAACACCTTTTTTCATTTCACTTAATGTACTCATAAAGATATCCCATCCCATCCCATCCCACCTCTTATTGTCTTTTTTATATTTTTTTGTTTAAAAATTTCTATAGCTCCATTCTTCACATCAATCTCAACGTGGCTATTCAAGCTTATCCTTCACGAACCCAACATCATCTTCCTACAATATCAATTTCTATATGGATATTCAAGTTTGTGCTTTGTATCAATGCTTCAATTGCCACATCAATTCCAATCTGGTCGTTAGCTATTATCCTCTGCAACCAGCTTTAAGTTAGCTATTAAAAAATTAGGAAAAAATGTATTATTTGATATAACATATGTGAAAAATTATATATGTGTAGTTTTGATTGAGAAAAAAATATATGTTTTACAGTTTTTCAACAATTTATTATGGAGCATCAACAAGAAGAATTGGAGTTCAAAATAGTTAAAAGACCAGGTTTACACCCACTTCATTATTGCATGATTGGTGTATGCAAGAGTAAATATGGAGTCACTACAGTTGATGCATTAAATAAACATAGACAACGAGTACATCAACTTGGTCCAATTCCACCTCGTCAGAAGGGTCGTCCTCGTGCTCAAGATTCTCATTGGCCAAAAAAAAGATCCCAAGGAAATTCAAAAGAACAATGAACTAAGGAGCCTTCATGTTGAATTTCGCATGGAAATGGCTCTCAAAAACTTAAAAAAATGTCTATTAGAACAAGAGATATATAAAGAGGTATGCTCATACTAAAGCTTCATATTTTACTTTCATTCTATCTTGTTTTATAAATATTAGTTATGTTAACTTCATATATATATATATATAAGCTTCATTTGTGTTTCTCTTTATCTAGTTCTATAAATATTAATTAAATGTATGTGTGTTTTCTAAATAGAATGTGAATCGTGAACATGAGCTGAGTAATGAGGCTTTGGAGAGAATTTCACATCGCTTGGATGCATATAAATCAAATGAGATGAAAAGGCGTGAAGACACTTTAAGAAGGATTGAAATTAAAAAAATGTTCAATGAGTTAACTAGTTCTAATGAAGGGTCATCTTCAACCATGGACAACACTAGTGGTGCATACAATGATTCTGTCAATGAAGTAAGTGAAATAGTATCTTTATAAGACATTTTAATATCAAATTTGTTGTTTTCATATTTTGCAGTGTTGATATGAATTGTATAGTTGTAGTGCTAACATGGGTGCATATTATATAGATTTCTATAGAATCGGGGAAGCAAAATTTCCAAGAGCTACAAGAAACAATGGAAATGTTCAATGGATTGAATGTAGAAGAGGAATGTTCATCTTCTACTATGGAGGGCACTACTAATGCATCCAACAATCATATGATTGAAGTACGTATTTTACCACATGTTTTTATCTATTTCTTTTATAATATTGATCATGTTAAACTCATTTGCACATGCATGCAATTATACAGGATTCTATAGAGCAAGTCAAGCAATGCTCAATAACACCTAATGTCAATAGTAAGAAGACCATGGCCTATGAGATGAATCAATATAGCTATGTAAGTATATTACTTGTACTTTTTATGCTTTTATTTATTGTGGAAAAAATGTATACTTATTCTTGTATCTTTTTTATTCTATTAGAATTTACTAAAGATTTATATATTGTGTGTGTAATTATATATAGGGTTTTATAGAAGAGTTTTACCAAAGTGATCCACTATTGGATGACATACACTACACACCTAGTATCCACAACACTCCTGATTATGAGTAAATATTTTTGATACATTTTAAAATTTTATATTCACATTTTGAAATGTTAATATAAGTGAATTCCTTATTGATTGGACTTTATTGTGTATTTACTAACATTTTTTTTCTTGTATAGGTAAATGGAAAAACTAGAGCTCAACAAGAAAGAGTTATAAAACACACAAAACTTACACCTAAGAACTTGGGTCAAGTTGGATTTAGGAATAGAGTTGCTTGGTTGAGTCATATGCAATCCAACCATATTGCTAGAAGAAAGCCTGTCAGAATAGCATCTATTCATGGAAACAATCAATGTAAAAAATAACATAGATATGTTCACTAAAGCTTTCATTGGATCTTTAAATTGTATTGTTTTTATAACTAATTTAAATTTCAAAACTATGTGTTTATAACTAATTAATATTTTTTACTAATTCATTTATGGATTTGTGTAAATATACCAATTGCTTTATGAATTTGTATAAATATCTAAACTGATTTTGTTTGCATTAATTTAGATGTGATTATTTGAAGATTCTATTTTTATTTATAATTAATTGTTATGAATAAAATAGTAAAGCCCATTATATATTATGTTTAAATTTATATAATTTTTTTAGTTTTAATTATTTGTTAAAATGTTATATGTTTTCCTTCCATTTACATTATTCTTTATATTTAATTAAAACATTTATCATTATAATTCACTATTTATTTGAGTTTGTACTTTTTATAATATTGTACAAATTTAACCTTTCTTAAATAATTAATATGAAATTGGACCAACACTAAAATATAGATGTTGAATTCTTATTATTTTCTGTGATTAAAATTAAATACAATTACCTTATCCTTGTTTTTGAACTTCTAAGGTCTTTTATATTTGAAATTTAACTTTCACGCTACTTTACCAAATTTATAAAATATTTTGTATCTTTTACATGCATATTTTTTTTCTTTTTTCCTGTTTTTGAGTTTCTAAAGTCTTTTGTATTTGAAATGTTTCACACTACCTTCTTATCAAGCTTATAAAGTATTTTGTATCTTTTAAATGCATATTTTTTTCTAAATCTTTTTAATGATATGATCATTTAATTATTCCATGATCTTTTTAATGATATGATCATTTAATTATTCCATGATCTTTTTAATGATATTATCATTTAATTATTCAATGATATGATTTATTTAATTATTTTAATAAAATAATAATAATAATGATTTATTTATAAATAAATAATAATAAAAATATTTTTATAGATAGAAAAGAATAATTATATATAATAATTTATCAAAATGATAATTGAAATCCAAAATAAAGACATTAAAGATTAATATAAGTAAGGATATATTTCAAGCTATATGATATTTAAAACTTGTAATAAAAATAATTAAAATACAAATAATTAAAATGTATTTATTATAATAATAAAAGTTTAGTGTCATATAAAAGTGAGGATATATAAGTGAATTTATTAGAGTTTAATATTGATAAAAGAAAAAATATTTAAAAAATTATGGTATTCTATTTTTTTTTTTATGATCATTCAATTAATATTTTGTCAATTTTACTTTCATAAAAAATTATAAATTATGATTTTTTTAAATAATAAATTTGATAATTGTTTTTAATATTCTAAAATCAAAAAATATTTTCAATATAAATATAAATGAGAAGTATAAACAATATATAATATAAAAAGGAAAACTACTATTAAAATTTTAGTATAAATGTTATACACTATAAAACTAAATAATAAAAATAACTAAATGGTATCCTCACATGCTATATGTAACTTGGATGGATAGTTGACATTAGATAAATTTCTTGGATAGTTCACATTAAAGCGTTAAAGTATGTATAATCAATACTTTTACCCTCATGACACTAATAAGATAAACATAATTTCAACATGTCAAGCTTCATCACGTAAGATAATAACCTAATCCATGTAATTCACCTAAGAAACTAACCTAAACCACCTAAACCTCACAACTAACCACCTATACATTATACACCTAACCACCTAACCTAATGTATTTATGTACACACCTAAGGCATGCACCTAACATGTACATCTTATACTCTCTCTTATAGAAGAGACAAAGGAATTCCTAAATAGTGTGTGGGTGATAGTTATTTTCATTGTTTAAATATTGGGTTTTTTTTAAATAATTGTATGTACAATATTTCTATCATATGAAGGTTTATTTATATTTTGTTGTGAGAGCATTATGCTTAGAATATGAGGTTTGAGGAAATTGAAACAAAGAATTATCTTCCTCATTTCCCATACCTACAAAATACATGTAAAATGGTAGTTTATCTAAATCATTTACATTGTACACAATTATTGATATAAACATATAAATCCAAGAAAGTATTAAGAAAGTATTCAATTCACCTTTAGAGAGGTGATACTTTTCAATAAAAAGGACGTTTCAATTAGTGCAACAAGAAGCAAGATTTGAATATGGATACAAAATTTGATTTGAATGGATAACAAAGAATAAAGCGCCTTAATTTACAAAGTAATAATTACTTTGTTTCTCCATTATTGCAAAAAACTCACATGCTGTACAAATTTAACCTTTCTTAAATAATTAATATGAAATTGGACCCACACTAAAATATAGATGTTGAATTCTTCTGAAATAATTAATATGAAATTGGACCCACCTTGCGTGAGCTTAAAATCAGAATGGATAACAAAGAATAAAGCGCCTTGATACTATGAGATTGATATAAATAAATAAAAAAACAAGAATCACAATTTTAATAGTTCAAGTTTATCACCTTTGCAGTATTGAAAACCACATTTCAGCAATCAGGGAGAATGCTAACAGACCACGGAGCTATTTTAAAGTGTTCACCATTAAAGATGACTCTTGCAACAGAACTTCCACCTAATTTCTAATAGGAAGTTGCATTTTCTAAAAACATGTAGCAAAGCAATTCCACCTAATTTCTGAAGCACAAAATTAAATCAATATGCCTGTATACTGCCAGTGTATATACCGGTATATACACCAGTCTATATACGGGTATATACACCAGTGTATATACCAAATATACACTGGTGTATATACCGGTATATACACTGGTGTATATTCCAGAATATACACCAGTGTATATTCCGTATATAGACTGGTGTATATACCGGTTTATACACTGGTGTATATTCCAGTATATAGACTGGTGCATATACTGGAATATACACTGGTGTATATTCTGGTATTAGACTGGTGTATATACCGGTATATAGACTAGTGTATATTCCATAATATACACCAGTGTATATACTGGTATATACATCAGTGTATATTCGGTATATAGACTGGTGTATATACTGGTATATAGACCAGTGTATATTCCGGTATATACACTGGTGTATATACCGGAATATACACTGGTGTATATACCGGTATATACACCAGTGTATATACCGGAATATACACTGGTCTATATACCGGTATATACACCAGTGTATATACCGGAATATACACTAGTCTATATACCGAATATACCAGTGTATGAATATTCTGATGGTGATGAAGATGATGATGATGATGATGGTGGTGGTGATGAGGACGATGTCAACGATGATGATGATGAAGATGGTGATGACGACGATGATGATGATGATGATGATGATGATGATGATGATGGTCATCACCATCTTCATCATCATCATCGTTGACATCATCCTCATCACCACCACCACCATCATCATCATCATCTTCATCACCATCAGAATACACTGGTGTATATTTCGGTAACTGGTGTATATTTCGGTATATACACCAGTCTATATACCGGTATATACACCAGTCTATATATCGAACGACGAATACCGGTCTATATACACTGGTGTATATACCGGTATGCCTATATACCGGAATATACACCAGTGTATATTCTGAAATATACACCAGTCTATATACCGGAAGATAGCTGGTGTATATACTGTGTACATCATCATCATCAACATCTTCGTTCTGATCCTCGTCATCAACGCCATCACCCTACCGGAATATACTCATCATCATCATCATCATCCTCATCATCATTATCATCATCGTCGTCATCATCATCATCATCGTCTTCATCACCCTCTTCATCATCATCATCGTCGTCGTCATCATCATCATCATCATTGTCTTCATCACCCTCTTCATCATCATCATCATCATCATCATCATCGTTGACATCGTCCTCATCACCACCATCATCATCATCATGTTAACACTTCATCATCATCATCTTCATCACCATCAGAATATTCATACACTGGTGTCTATTTCGGTATATACACTGGTGTATATTTCGGTATATACACCAGTCTATATACCGAAATATACACTAGTGTATATATCGGTATATATACACTGGTGTATATACTAGTGTATATATGGAATATACACTGGTGTATATACCGGTATATACACTGGTGTATATACTGGTATATAGACTGGTGTATATTCCGGTATATAGGCATACCAGTATATAGACTGGTATATATACTGGTATATAGACTGGTGTATATATACTAGTGTATATACACCAATCTATATACCGGAATATACACTGGTGTATATTCCGGTATATACACTAGTGTATATATGGAATATACACTGGTGTATATACCGGTATATACACTGGTGTATATTCCGGTATATAGACTGGTGTATATACTGGAATATACACCAGTGTATATACCGGAATATACACCAGTGTATATATACCGGTATATGGGTATGACCCTCCGTCTTCCTCCTTGTCTTATCACCTTATTACCACACGAGGAAGAGGGTACCCCTTTTTTTAATATGGATGGTTCTGGTACTAATTAATACATCCTTCACATGCTCAAGGCAATTACCTACGCTTGATCCTCGTTATCCTTATGAGTACTTTTCCTATAGTTTGGATTGAGTTGGCTACTTCATCAAGACATGTGATGCCATAAGAGTTTTAGTAGACCTTAGTTTAATAAAGTTTGACTTACCTCCCACCCCATAAACCTTTTTAAAGGGAAACTATATACTCATTGAAAGAATCATCAATATTTACATAGGGACAGAGGATCATCTTCGTATCTTCAAACTTGGGGAAAATTGAACCCCTGATAAGATTGCAGAGTATATCAAGTTACTTCTAAATTTTAGTATGTTCTTACCTAGGAGTATAGTGACATGCCTGACATGGACTAGAATTTAGTGTGTCATAATATTCCATTAATCCTAATTCCAGGTTTGTAAAACAAAAGTTATAATAAAACAAACCTGAGGTAAATTCCATGATGTAAATGATAGATATCTAGAAACTCTTAGAGGCTAAGTTCATTCATCCTTTATATTACTTCGAGTGGCTAGCCTTAATAGTCCCCGACATAAAGAAGAATGGCACTGTATAGGTGTTTATATATTTTAATTACTTAAATTCCTAAAGATTACTTTCCCTTACCTTCCATTGACCCGTTGGTTAATGTAGTAGCCAATTACGAGATGATGTGTTTTATGGATAGATTCTCAGGTTCTAATTATATCTTAATCACTAAGGAGGACTGCCACAAGATTGCCTTCCACTATAATATAAATGGGGTATCTATTTTTATATGATTATTTCCCATTGGTCTTCAAAATGTGGGTGCCACTTACTATAGATCCATGACTACAGTCTTCCACGATATCATATATAATATTATTGACTCATACGTGGATTACTTTATACCAAAATATCTTTCATTACAAGATCACCCGTAGAACCTGTATATTAAATTTATACATCCGCATAAGTACAAAGTTTTGCTTAACCTAATAAAGTGCATCTACAGCATCTGACCATAAGTAGATTACTAAGTTTCATCATGTCCTATCATGGTATAGATATTTAGCCTTCTAAAGCCAAGGCCATCATTGAGATGCCCCGACCCTGTAATGTGAGAGCTATTCAATCCTTCTTAGGTCCTATGGGTGCTATTTTACGTTTTGCGGATTGTTTTACAAAGGTCTCCTCTCCCTTTAACTATGTGTAGGAGGTTGAGCGCTAGAATGCTTTATAAATGCTAAAGGATATACTACTCTCACCTCCCACCTTTATATCACCAAAATTTGATAATCTTTTATTACTATATATCTCCACTTTTTACTAGTTTATAGCTACAGTCCTTATACAGAAGGATAATGAAAATTGTGAACCGAATTATTTTATTGATCTCAGCCAGCCAACCCAGTTGAATCAGTGAGAGCAAGCCCAAAATTTACTAGTGTATATACTTGTCCTACTCAAATTATATTCATATTTAAATAGAATGAAATCCTTCTTAGGAGTTGATTAATATTTAATATTTAATAGGAGTTGATTAATATAATATTTTGAAGTAGTTTATTAAAATAAATGAGACATTTAATGCACCCCTTACATACACTAGTCTATAATAGGAGTTGATTAATATTTAAATAGAATGAAATACACTAGTCTATAATAATATTTAATTAGATTAATAGGACTTGATTTGATAATATTTTGAAGTAGTTTATTAAAATAAATGAGACGTTTAATGCACCCCTTACATATTCTTAAAATTATAGAAAACAAATATTTGAAAAACATATAATTTATCAAACATTTGATACTAAAACTGACTTTGGAACAAAGATATTCGGAAAATATATGTTTTATCGCCATCGCATATATTACTAGAAACTATGATAGTTGTAATAAATGTGATATTAAAAGTTACAATCCAATTTTGAAATTTGTGCATCTTTATCAGGAATTTAAAATTACACATCCTTAATCAAAATAAATGCCATGCTTATTTCAAATATAACATCATTTACTCAAATTTAACATCTTCACTCCAAATTGTATCAAAATTGATCTACATCAACAATTTCAGAAATAATTATATGCTACCTCTATGACATATGCAGGGCCAACTTACATCAACGCCATGGATTTGACAAATATGTTCAAGTTGGAAGAGTGATGTCCTCATCCCAAAAAAAAAATTTAAGTGTATAGTAAAAAAGATGACATTCAGATACAATCACGCGAGAGATCATATGATGTATATGGACAATAAATTCTTCATGTTTTTCAATCTCAGAGGATGCCCAACTAAATTTAGAAGAAGTATTTGTAGTAACTCTACATCACAAAAAAAAAAAAAAATCACTTATTAAATATATTTATTAAAATCAAGCAATATGATTAAAGGATTTATTAAACAAAATAATAAAAAGTAATACACATACCTATTGAAAGAAACATTATTGATAGTACTATTTCTTATCATGCTCTCTCCAAATTCAAATCTGCAACCAGATGTATGACACATGGAACACCAATTCACATCAACGCTTACATCACGATCCCTTTGCCTTTGTAACCATTCTCTCCTTAACTTTCTACTGCCCTCTCTTTGACAAACATGCTCAAATTGGCGAAGTATTTGCTTAATCTTTGATAAAAAATTAAGTATATCATCAAATAGCCGACATGGAAAACCATTTTCCTTACTAATCTTGTTTCGAAAATAGGAAATAAAATTTTCTTGTTGGCTTATGTCATGGATAGCAAAGAGAAATTTTGAAACATACGCATTGTCCATAACTGTAAAGAAAAAACAAATATTTTAGATTTTCGTATATATAAGAAAAATTATCGTTACTACAAATGAAAATGGGTAATACAAGTAATATCAAGATTAAATTGTTCTACCTTCATAACCTATAAAACAATAATCATAGATTTGCAGCTCCTACAACTATCACAAATACAAAAAATACGCATACCCACATATAATTAGAGAGGTTGACATCCATCATTTGCAACAATTGTTAAAAACATTACAAAATACAGCATCAACCACTTTATGAGTTGATAATGTTGAAGATGTGAAGTTAACACATAAAATGAAATTTATTTCATAACATAATACATATAAGATGATGAAAACTCATGTTGGAATCAATATTAGTTGAAATTTTTGGTATATAAATATTGGAATAATTAGCAAATGAATAGTTTGTACTGAAGAAAGAAAAAACATCAAATTTAGAATCTTGAAATACTTAATCAGTAGCTAATAAAAAAAATTATTATCACAATATGAAAAGAACATACACCACTACACTATGTGATACATTTAGTAACCGTACTTTCAAGAAGAAGTTAATTGATTTTCGAGGACAAAGTGTCTTAACACATAGAGAAAATTGATTGAAATATTGTGTTGAAACTATCAAATATTTTAAATCTATTCATCTTTTGTCAAATATTTTCACCTTTGAACAAATAATGTCATGTGTTCAAGTATGGAATTAATGGAAATGTTGGACCTGTCTTTGATATGGTTGGCACCAAAAAATTAGTTGCATTCCCTTCTATTTCTGCACTATCATGAAATAATCGAAGTCGGCAACTTGGAATAGATTGAGAAGTGGATCCCTCAACTGTAACAATAATCACCAAAATAATTAGATTATGGCATTGGGTTGAATAATATACCTTATTTCAAATTAAACAAAATTTAGTATCATATTGAAATACATCTATTGTATGGAATATAACATTGCACTATATCTGATCTATGATCGACATTTCTTTTTTTTTGAGAAGAAATCTTCATTTGTTCATCTATGCTTTCTTTTTTGTGCGAGCTCGTCCGACCCTTTGAAATTATGTTGCATCTTTTCTTGAATGCAATGCTTGACCACGTTGTCTTTTTTTATTGAGCGGGCTCAAAAAACTATGGTGTCTTTGTTTAGTGATCTTAGATGGAGTTATACAACAATTAAACATTTTATTACACTCCTGACCCACATTGTATACCAAGGTGTTAAGTGCACGTGCATGCTCCAAACTAGTAGGTTTAATATCTAGTAAACACCTTAGTGTTTGATGAGTTGATGACATAATAAATTCCATCTCATCGGCATCAGACATGGCATTGTCTAGTCTTATAGTTGTTGAATCAACATGATCAGAGAAATTACCGATAGGAGAATCAAATCTTGGAGGAAGCTCTTCTTGTAATTCTGGGACGGGAGCAACTGTTTCATTTAAATCAACTAGAAATCTAGGCCACTCAAAAATACTAGAAAAATTTGGTGATGCATGCTCACCAAGGGCATTTTTTCCTACCAACATGCCAACCTTTAAGGCACGTTTACAAACATTGCCATTCAATGCCCAAGCAAAATTACAGATGAAAAAATCTGGCCCTGCATATATGACCTTATACCAAGTACCACGAGTATTCTTATTTTGGTTACGAACCTTATATTCATTGGTATTTATTTGATCACATGCACATTCTTCATCTGGGATTGCATCTGCTTTGCACTGGGATCTAGCTAGTTGTTCATTGGATTTTTTAGGTCGTATAATACCAGCTTCCTTTAAACGTTGCATGTGAATGTAATAAGGTTCAACATTTTCCAACAACACATGAATACCCCAGTCAACCCGCCTATGGCATGCATTGCTTTTCTCATCAAGGTACCTTTTCTTTAAGTACCTATGGTATGACTCGATTGCATTGTTGGTATCTTTATTTGAATGGGGAAACTTTCTATAAGATTTCGCCCACATATCTGGAAAGTGAAGGGGGTTAGTGACAAAGTAGAAACTAAAAATAATGCAATAGATTATATAGTTATAATAGAGAGATGTAGACAGTACTTACAAATTTTGTTGTTGTCTAGCCATTTAGTTCTGAAATAATTCAAAAACTTTTCTTGGCCTTGAAATTCATCGAAGATCCGTGCAACTGCGTCTTATACTGAGCAGTCATCCGGACATGAATGCATGATGTTTCCTAAAGCACGAAAAATTGAGACTCTACTTTCCTTTCCATTGACTTTGCTTAAAACATTCTTCATCCATGCACGACGAACATGCCATACGCATAATAATATTGATGAATTAGTTAAACACCTGAAATGAAATTACAGTTAAAGAGATTAATGTATGTATATATGTAATGAAATATTAATCTTCTCTCCCGCTCCCCTCTACAAATAATTAATCAAGTCACCTTAAAGCCTCAATCTCAGCTGCAGCATCATCTGTAATAAAAGCACGAACATGCCAATCTGGACGCTCTTTCATTCCGACTTTAAATAATGCTGCTAACCATTTTTTAATATCCTCCGATGTATTTCGTGAGGAAATAACCCAAGCTATCGAGACACCATTATGGTGTTTGTCGAAAACCATCAATGTATAAAGTTGATACTACATTCAAATAAACACATAATTATATTATACAAAGTCCACACATAGGAAATCATTTCAATAACTATAATTAAGTGAGAATCATGAGATATGTGTACTCACCCCATATTTGTTCGTGCTAAATTTAGAGTCCATGGATATAGCATTATTGTGTGAGTACTTTATCATCATAGAACGCATCCAACTTGTTTGTATACCAATGATGAATGGCTTGTTTTGCACAACATCTTGTTGTTGGTAGAAAAAAAACTTATCTGGAAATTGATTGTACCAACAGTCCACGCTAATTGGATCACTCTGGTCCTTGACGTATTCTTGTCTTTTTATATCATTGTACATGTTTAAAATATCTTGTCTTGTCATTAAGGTATCTCGAGTTGTCCCTATGAACAACTGACCACATTGATGCTCCACGTCATTAATGAATTTATCCCATATCATTGTGACGTTAAAACCATCTTGAACCATATGTCTCACACTAGCTCGTAGATTATCTGTTAGATGTGGTGCATAATTGAAATCCTGAGGCCTTCCAACTGCATCCTTCCCATGACACAGAACACCATATTTGTCAATATGCCTACATGTTGTATATATAATAACAGCATCAGTTGGTCTCATGACAAGCCGACACACGATGAAGTGGCATTGACAACCAACTTTAATGCTTTAGCGCAAACTACGTTTCTTCATTGTATTTTCAAATGTCGTCGTTGTATGACTATCACCTTGGACTTTACAAGTGGACTCCAGACCATATGAACACCAATACCTATTACATATTGTTACAATAAATTAAAGATATAGATGAATGTTTTTCTTAATCAACTTGAATGATAAGTTAACAAATTATCTAAGCATGTTTCACACAATCAATTATGAGTAATTATAGAAACTCACATAGCATACTCCAAATATGTGTCAAAATGAATTCTTTTGATCTCCTCAAGTTTTCGAGTTCGTCGAGTATGAACAACAAATTGAGTAGGAACGCTTTCTCTCGCTTGCTCTCCTCTTATAAAATCCTGAAGTCTACAATACAAAATAATTGCGACTTAGTCCCCCCAAATTTTTGTCCATGTCAAATCTTCGACGGAAAACTCTACCATATCTTCTGAATCTTCAACCTCCAACCCATTTATCTCCTCCCACTTTCCCATTTTAACTCCTCTACACAATCACGTACAAAAATAAAATCTTGATAAACTATTCTAATACAACATTGAAAATAATTACTTAAAAAGTAGATAAACAAATAATGTATATTTACTAATGGGTGAGTGTTTATAAGCTCTCCATAATTATATAAAAGTAAAAATTACATTTATTACATATTATTATTCACTAATAAAAGTAATAAATGATCAATGTATTGGGAATTGACCTGAAAAGGAAGGATGGGAGAAAAGAGCACAATCAAAGTGGGAGATAGTAAATGTTCACTTATTGCAAACATTTTTAATAAATGAAATTGTGCATAATCTTAAACACTAAGTATGACTAAGGTTGTAGTCCCTCTATAATAGATTAGATCACTAGCGTTGTTTGAATCTCAATAATTTACATGACAAAGTATTTTCTTAGTGTTAAATATCTTCTTCCCACTTAAACATCCATGCCAACCTACAACCTATATAAGCTTAGTCTCAAGTGACACTTTCCATTGTCCTTAGATATTAAATATACTATATGATTAAATAACATATGTTCTATATATTTCATGAAATGTGAAATGATTTGAAAGTCCTAGATTTTGTTGACATGGAGCTTTTGATATCATTTGTAATACTCTTTATGGGAAAACCATCACTGTAGAAGTGGAAAGATTAAATACTAGTGATAAAGCGAGGGTCAAAATCTAGCAAAAGGAAGTCATCCTTCTTGACCAATGGAGGTTTGTTTTCTCTAGAAAATAGTTATAAGTTCAATGCACCCTAGCATATTATCATATTTTGAATGCATCAACTCTATGCGTAGCACATCGTATTCATCAAGGGGTAAGAATTAGTGAAACAAATTCTTTTGCAAAGGTACTATAGGTTAGCCACTCCCTTGGCTCTCCCAAGGAGCAAGGGAAATCTTCGTTTCCTCTTTTCTTTAAAAAGGGCATTCAACACATAAACACTATGTATAATGGTGGATATGAAATAGCTTTCAAACATAAAAAATGATTATAATCTATATTTTATCACATTTATAATTTATTATCTATATTAAAAGCTATTACAAAATTATACTAATAAATTTCCTTAATTTTACTACCCATATATATATATATATATATATAATTTAATTAATTAATTAATATAAATTCAATTTAATTTTGGAATATCAAAATCAAAATAAAGAAAAAAACCAAAAGTGAGCATAATCTATAATTTATTATCCATATTAAAAACTATTACAAACTAATACTAATAATTTTTTAAAATTTTATTATCTCTCTATGTATATATATATTATTTAATTAATTAATTAATATAAATCCAAATTAATTTTGGAATATCAAAATCAAAATAAAAGAAAAAAACCAAAAGTGAGTATAATCTATATTTTATCATATTTATAATTTATTATTCCTATTAAAAACTATTACAAAATAATACTAATAAATAAAGCCAAACTATTTTTGCAAGTGGGTTGTCTATTTTGTGGGGGAGACTTCAGCACCAGACCTCATGTACAGGCAAGAGAACCACCAACACTCTATATCAAAGTCATCCTCATTCCAAATAAACAAACTGTCTTTCCGAGGCATCTAGCAACATATTCGTATGGCTTAGATTGGTACAATATTAATATCTTTGTCAATCTAAGTCTAAATTAGTCTAAATTATTATGTGAGTTTCTATTGTATTGTCTTAGTTGTTATGTTTGATAATGCCATCAAATCACCAATTAAAAGACAATACTAAACTTCAAATCTATAATAAAAATTTATTTTATTTTAAAAATAACTAAAAGTAATTCTTACTTTTATTTATATGACAAAAACATGATAGCATAAACAAGGATATTATTCTTATCCTAAACATATTGTAAATATAATAATAAATATGACATTCAAACATATGGTCTCTTACTTTTATTTGTATGGAAAAACATATTATTTTAAGCAAATAATATTATTTCTTTTCTAAACTTTCTATAAAACAAGGATATTATTCTAAACTTTTTATAAACAAAGGATATTATTCTTTCCCTATGCACATCCTAAACCTAATAATTTAAATATCAATCAATCATATAGTTTCTCACCTTTTTGTATATGGCAGAAGCATATTATTTTCAATTATAACAATTGATACAATTCTCTTCCTATACACATTGCAACTCAGTAAATTATATAACATTCGTCCGTATAATTTTCACTTTCATTTAAATAGCAAAAACATGAAACTATAAGCAAATGATATTAATCATTGTCTCACCATTATCGTATTCTCGAAAGAGCATAGGATTTAAACCCTAGTGTTCAAGGTATCTCCTCATAATATAATCCTGTACTAATTGTTAATTAAATTAGAAGTGATTTCTTTGACCGACACCTATCAAACAGTTTTAAAGGAAGCACCGACTCAAGGGTTATGTTAATCAAAACTTAAATAGCAAGTGCAACGGTTTCATGACCTGGGTTTACTATCGTAAAAGTTATAGCATTCAATAAAATTGCAATAGCAAAGAAATGTATTTATTAAAAAAAATCAGCAAAGCAAAGACAACGGCTGGATTGACTCGTTACTGCTTCACCGAACAATTAGTGAGGGAACACCTATCACGGTTTTAATTCTCGGTTGCTCCAGGTGATCGCCACCAGCACTATTAATTATGGCAGGGTTAAGTTGGGCGTGATGGATGGCGGACAGATATACAAGGAGATATAAACATCAAAATAAAAGAAATTAATGCAGAGTGTGAAAAGATAAGTAAACACAGTGTCATAAAAGTATGGAGAATATAATGACAAACTCAGTCTCCAGGGATTAGTATTGATACAAACTTGAAGAGGATGTTGTTGTTGGGATCGTGAAGGATAAGGTTGAATAGCCACGCTGAGATTGATGTGAAGAATGAAGCTATCGAAACTTCTAAGAAAAAAAATATAAAAGACAATAAGCCGTGGAATGGGATTGGATTGCTTTATGACCAGCTCTCGGAAGGAATACAAGCCCAACTCCATGACATTTTATTGCAGTTTTGGACTGAGTAATGACCTCACGAGAAAACTGCAGGGGTCGCTCATGCAATTTCTCTTGTGGCAAGCCAAAATGACTCAAATGTTAAGGGCAATATCTTATTTTCAGCGATCTAGAGTAAAAATTCTAATTGGCTCTGCTTGGACCAAAATGCCAATTTGAATACTCATAACTGGAAAAACAAAATGTTGAGAACAGGTGGGGCATTTAACACAGGTGGGTTTAAAGTAACTTACCTTCTCGTTTAGAGACGGATGCTCCTGACTGTGAATGGCGTCGGCTCGTTGCAGGGTTGCTCTCTACAGGAACAGTAACAATGCTGGAGTGTTCTGTGTTTACGGCCTCCCCTCCCTTCATCCATCGATCCATTCAATTGGCAGATATCAGGCATCACGTCGAATTGAATTCACCATACATAAATCCCATGTGATGGATCTACGGTAGACCAATGGGTGGATCTCCTTGAGCCTTGCGCAATCCAATGGAGGTGCAGCCATGCACGGATCCATGCTCATGGTGTAGGTATGGAGTTCTTGCTGGATGGGGATGGTGGCATGGAGCTATTGCATCATTCAAGATGGATGCTTGCATGGGTGGATGCATGCCCCGGTCCAGCTCCATTTTTCGGCAACTGACTACTACCGTCTCTTCTACAGGAGCTTGTGTACGTGCACTGACATACCATTAGCAAGAGCCCGCAGCAAGAGCATTAAACACTCTGCTGCGGGGTCGATATTACTTGCCTCAAATTTACTTGTCAATTGAAGTGCAATTATTTAAATTGCCCTTCATCTTTGAAGGGCTCCAAGAACAAATGCCCTTCCAATAAAAATTAAGACCCACCCTTCAAATTTGATCACTACCACCATGCCGCGTAGCATTCAATCTAGGCCTGTTCTTTTTGACAAATGTTATGCTTATGTTGATAGTCTTAGTTTTGTTGTGTCTTCAAACCATTTCTAACTTTATACCTCCCAGTATGCTCAGGTCGGATCAGACTATTTATCAATTTTCAATTCTAGGCCCGGGAAGATACTTTTCTATCTATGTCACTCTCTTAAGTCTTTTGAGAAAAGGTTGTTTTCTCTTTTTCTAACTTTATACCTCCTAGTATGCTCAGGTTGGATCAGACTATTTATCAATTTTCAATTCTAGGCCCGGGAAGATACTTTTCTATCTATGTCACTCTCTTAAGTCTTTTGAGAAAAGGTTGTTTTCTCTTTTTGAGAGGCCTGTCACTTCCAGGTTTTTTTTATCAAAGGTTGTTTTCTCTTTATGAGAGGCGTAAAGACTTCAACTTTTGGGCTGTTTTCTCCTGAGGAGAGGCTTGAATGCCATGTGATATCTTGTAACAATTTTTGTGCTATAATGAAAATGCTAAATTACAAGACGAAAAGAATGTCTTACTAGATGACCAACCGAATTAGAGACAACCTTCTATCCTTCAAATATTTTTTCAAGCATCTATTAGGTCATGTCAAGGTATAATATGGGTTCAAAGGTTCAATCAAAGAGCAGCTTGTTTCTTTCAAAGGCTATGAGAGTATTTGGAGAAGGATCTTATCGATGTCTTGAAGTAATCCATTCATGGTAGTCTTTTGGGAAAGATCCCAAACAATAAAAATCAGTTATTGTCACTAGCCTAAATATTGATCCCAAATTCATATTATTTTAGTGATATTACTCTCAACCAAGTGCAGTTGTCTGATGTTCACTTGCTCATATGCATAAGTTTATATAACTTGTCTTTCTAGCATCCAACATTAGGTAAATTATTTTGTTTGTAGGAGACATCAAGTTTTGCAGGTCATATTATTAATTCAATTGGAATGATATGAATTGGTTCTGCTAACCCAAGTATCCTTCATTGTTTGCATAATGAAAAATATTGTTTGTTCACAGGGCGAGTAAAGAGGAATTGGGTTCACAAACACCAAATCATAGGAGCGTCAGTGGCTAACCATGTAACCAAACTCACATTGGAACTGCATATTGGTGATAAACTACAATAAAATCCCAGTTGATGAAAATAGACTTTAGCAATACTTGCTGGTTTTCTTGATGCATTTTCAAAGTGCATTGCAGGTATAAACTCTTGGAAAATTTATACGATTACAAAAAAAATAAAGGCAAGTAAGAGATGCATGAGGGTGAGAATTTCAATTGTACATACACTGTACAATATTTAGGTATTACGCAACTTTAAATTTGGTAGATACTTCAAAGTAGTTCCATGATTTGACACCAAGGATAAGATCATGCAATTGATAAAATTAAATGAGAAGAAAAACTCTAGAAATGAAGCCCATATTAGTTTCCTTCATATGACATTCTTCAACTATGAATGCAAATAATGCATGAGAAGAACTAAAAATACAATGGCCCGTGATCCCAAATGATATCATTAATTTTGGTCACACTGATAATATATAGTTTGTTGATTTTAGCCACAAAACACACAACATATTTGTAAGCCTCTGCTATTTGGTATCTATGTTGGAAACACATGGTATCTCTGCTGGAAAAAAATGCATGTTTACATGTCCTGACATTATAAGACAAAGTTATTTGTCTGCAGCTGTGAGTTATTTCTTATTGTCATATATTATACATTACAACTTGATTGATCTGTTGTTGTGATTTTGGAAGATTATGCATTGGGCTAAATGGATTTACCATCGCTTTTAATACGAGTTAATATTGTCGGCCTCTAAATGAGAGGACTATAGAAAGTTAAAATGTAAAGGGAAAACACATAGTTTGCATTAGTGCAGCTATAGGAATTGGTGATGTCTTAATTGTTGTTTGCATGTTGTTATTGATTCCCATTCTTTTTCATTTCGGTAATCTTTAACTGGTTTTTGTTTTTTGTTTTATAATTTTAATAAATAAGATGAAGTAGTTATTAATAATATACAAGGGGTGTTAACAAGTAATGCATCCTATAACCCTCTTCCAAAGAAAACAAGGCTATAGTGATTCATTGATCAAGAATAATGAAGTTGTTCTTAGGATTTACCAGTAATACTAACATATAAAAAAAAAACACAATCTAGTGAGATGGCCTAGGCTAATCAACAAAGTGCAATCTTGAAGAAATGTTGACGAAGGTAGGGGGTTTTCCTGCTCGTGATTGGCTTCAAATATTTCCTCATCTTGGGATATTGCCACTCTTTTCTTTCCCTACTCTTCGTTGGCTATAGCAATTTTTCCATCTTCAATTGGTTTCTCACTTTTTTCCTTGGACACCCAAATAACATAGATTAAACTCTCTTATTTCTAGTGCAATTGCTCTAATCTATTAAGGATTTCCTTATGTCGAGTGCCCCTTCAACTATCATGGCTATGAAGGTCTTTTTGTGCCAATACATGTATATCGAGTAGAGATATTTTTTATTTCTACTGATGGAAAAACTTGTTTGGAACTCATGGCATTACCTCCTCGTCCACTTTGTCATCAGATGACCTACCACATTTTCCCCATACCTTATTTTCTATATGCTTCACTTCTTCAATGACCCTTGTAGGGAATCTGTTGTTGTATTCTCTTGTTTTTGTCACCATGGAAGACATCACCTTGTTCCTTAAATGCCATGAACTCGGGTAGAGAGTTTCCTTATATTTCAATGACCTTTGTTTGTACTATCCTAGTTTGGAATCACAGTGCCCAAATTCCTTAACTCTCTCTATCCTAGGCTCCTTCCAAACTAAGCAAACATTCAACCACCTATAGGATTGAGTAGGTTGAGCTTGATCTTGGTTTATTGGTAGAGCAAGACCCAAATTCAAATGAGTGTGGAAAGTCCGAAAGATTGGCAAGATGAGACCAATGTTCCAACACAACAAAGCTCTATTTTCACCCTCTTTGCAAAATAGAATAACCAATAAATTGATCCTTTGTATCATATAGTTTCCATTTTGTAGATTTAAGTACTCCCACCTCTGCTCTTGAATGTCCATTGTCCCTCGATAAACCTTCACCAATGGATCCATGCTAAGTCTCTTTTAAGTCATGATGTCAATGGTTAAGGCCCCTCCCTGGTTTGGATAGCATGAGTAGAGATTTGAGCAAAGGGACAGAGCCATGATCGCTTGAATCTTCCTCAAATAGGTCTCCCATCTCCTCCATACAAGAACAACCATACCACACATCCCATCTGCATGTCCCCCCCACTCGATATTATGATTTCATATTTCTTATCTACCAAACCATTTGGGGAATCTTTTACTTTTTTTCAAACGCTAAAGGTTCTTGTTTTGGTATGAATTAGGAATTTGGATTTGTATGTTCTCTTATTGAAAATATTTTCCCCCATCATTGTGATTGATGAAAGTCATGAAGATCGTAACCATGTACCAATGAAAACGTTAATTTATCTCCAGTATCAAAGGTAACCATAATATTTTTAAACAATTGAGTTGATTCAAGAATGATACCAATGTGAACTAAATGTTGCACTATGGGCTTCATCTTTGAGGATTTATTGTTGTTATAAAGTTATACACAGAACAGTTGCAATGCTTTTGCTTTTGATTATAAGTTGATGTTTTTATTATCAAATTCATTTGATCCCCTCATATATTCCATCATGAAA
This sequence comes from Larix kaempferi, assembly GCA_027924585.1. NCBI lineage: Eukaryota > Viridiplantae > Streptophyta > Pinopsida > Pinales > Pinaceae > Larix > Larix kaempferi. The sequence continues at coordinate 357,059 of BSBM01000633.1, read as the reverse complement.
CTAGTTTCACTATCCTAATTGGAAAATGGCATGATTCTCATGATGATACACACCCTTTCCAATTTCACAGTGATCATGCTTCATAGTTGAAGGAATCTTAAGAACAAGTTTGTCAATTGTTTGATTTTATCCCAATTCAAAACCTATAGTGACGCTGATTTGCCATCATCAAAATCATTATACAATTATCAAAGATTACATACATTTTTTTCCGTCACCAAAAAAATCACCAAAAATGTATTGGTGAGGGTCATTCAAGGAGCATCACCAAAAGTGTCACCAAAAAGATAATTAGCAACGGGATTTTAAGAACCCTCACCATAAGTGTCACCATAGAGAGAATTGGAAACGGACTTTTAATGACCATCACTAAAAGTGTCACTGAAAAGGGATTTGGTGACGAGATTTAAAGAAGTGTCACCAAACGTACTTATGGAGACAATTTTCCATAGCCCGTCACCATGTTTGAATTTGGTGACTACCATTTAAGGTCTGTCACTGTAACATCCCTAAAATTCATAAAAATTAAAAAAAATTCATGGGAGTGTAAATACTAACATTTGTTATGTGGAAAGTGTAATTTTGGAATGGTAATCTCCTTTTGTATAATCGTTTCACTGTATTGTTATAATGACGACACTTCTTTATGATTCCTTTGAATAGTTATTAACACCTTAACCTATGCACATAGATATCTATTGAATGTTATTAATAGGATGATATAATGCAGGTGACGACCTTAATAATATTAACTTTTGTGTCGTATAAATAGCTTCTTAATTATTTTTATGTTGTTAATGTTGGTCGTAACTTCCTTTTGTTGACGGGGGTTCCTAGGGGAGTACCCTGAAGCTTACTTAGCTTAATGTTAAATCATACTGTTGTTATGTCCAAGTTATAAATGACGATGTGCATTCATTAAGTGGATATTATTATTAAGCTTGAGAAGACTACGGCAAAAACCTACTTCAATACTTCGTTCTGGTTTATTTAACATTAAAACTTAGTCCAATTTTAACTATAACGTTGGAGTCCTCTATGCTAAACATAATGATGCTATCCCAAGCTCTAAAGTTGATGCATGTAATAGTTGACTTCAGTTCCTACAATGAACTTCGTGGTCAAAAGCATTTCTTCCTAGCATTAAATTAAAAAGTGGTTCGAACTATATGAAAGTGGATTTTGGAACACCTCTCGGCGCTATATTAAAAAGCTCCATGAAACTACAATGTCAAACTATAGCAAAGTGGGTTTTGTATTGAACGTTGGTGGGTGACAGTTTGAGCATTAAATTCGATCACGTGAATATGAGTTAATGCTGCTCGAGTGTAACAAAACCCTACTGCTACGTTTTGGGGTCTGGTCTTCTCGTTAGTGATTTGTTCCTTCGTGGAGGAATAAGGCTGAGCCTTCTCGGCTGCCAGGGTTGTTAGACAACCTGAGCACTACCTGCAAGTTAGTTACACAGGGTCGTGGTGTCTTAAATTTATTATTGTCGTGCACTTGTTGGGTTCTCTTCTTGACCCAAGTTCGAAACTTGCACAGGTAACTTCGATTCTTTTAAAGTTTGTTTTACAGTTTGTAAGTTTCTGCGCCTTAATACTCCATACATTTAAATATAATTCTTTGAATGTTGGTTTCAAGGGTTTAACTTCCTGTTGGATTGTTTGACAGGGTTTCTACTAGTCTCAGTCCTGTCCAGGGTTCGGCGATAGCTTTTGGAAATAGATAAGCTACTCCCATGGTTGGGAACTATGGTAAGCTTCGGGCACATCCAAGATAGTGACCTATGTCGACCAAAACTTAGTTGCAGTGATGATTTTATTTTGTTTGTCTACGGACTCGAACTATTGTAGCGTTTTCTTGAAATGTATACTACTGTAACAGTCTTTTGGTTTAGTCTTCTGGTTTGAAAAGAGAGAATTCATAGACTCATGTTTATTTTGTTTCACGGGTTCCATATGGGAACACCTGAGTAAGACTCAATGTATTGTTTTTAACTTATGAAAGAAGGTTATTGTTTTCGATACTATGTTTGCTCGAAAGTTAATACTGTAATGCTCTCGGCTTTCGAACAATTTGTAAACTAACTTTATACTTTGGATTTTGGCCAAGCCCTTCTTCGTAGATTTTAAGTACAATGTTTTAATCTATTCCTTGACTCCGTAATGGATACGGGTATAAACTCTAATCCCTGTCTCGTTTTTATAATTATTGTTTCTTTTATATTATTTAACCTACAGTTGGGCGAGCTCTCTTAACCTAGGACTCGAACCTTCTTTGTGAACATCATGGCAATTATGCAACCAGTGGATGCGTTCTGCCTCATTTCAAGTGTTTCAAAAGTGTTAGGGATTGGTTTAGTTTTCACTAATTGTAAATCAACATATTATAGGGTTCCTGGAGTCTCTGTATTTAATTATTTAAAATGCAAAACCTAAGTTTATATAACCTTATTTAACGTATCTCTAAGAACCTTGGGAAAGTTCTCTATCAAACTCGAACCCATGAATTTTAAGAGTAACAGCCTAAGAAATAAATGGGCAACGATGCATCTTCAATAGATGGCATCGAGCTTTGCCTTCACTGCAATTTATACTATTTCTTTAATTATTGATAGTGCTAAACTTAAAGAGATTTCAGGATTACTATATTTACTTTGATAATCGTAGAGTTGTAAAGTACCTGTTTCATATGATGAACTCAGTGTGAACCCCTATTTCGATTTTGAACCTTTGATGAAATAATACAATAGTTTTGTCGATTGTTAATAATAAGGAAAATTACTTTGCTACAGGGTTTAGCTATACAGTATTTCGAAATCCAAATTTCAGTTGTTGTCTACAGGGTAGAACCCTTGATGTAGTTATTTCAGGGTTTGACCCTAAACTTGTCTTTGCTAAAAGTATAAGGTATGTCGATATGGTTATCGAGCATCAATCTATTCTGGCAGTTGCGCTATTTGATTAATGTGGAAGTGTTTCCATAACTCTATTTCGAATTAGTATACAATACTTGTTTTCATTGAACGGTATGTAAGGATATTTAAAGGATGTTTAACTTATCAAGTCATTAAGAGTTCGTTGTGTTTCCATATCATCTTACTTGTGTTTCTGTATAAACTCTGTAATATATTTTATTAGCATGATACTTTGTCTCAAAGATGCCTTATTAAATGTGCTTGATGTTCTGTATGAATTCGATACTGTAATTTTGTCTACTTTATGCATACCATATTATGTCTATATAAATGATATTATTGATTTCTATGATGAGCTAGATTGTTAAAACCTAAGTTAATCCCTGTATAGTTCGATAGTGAAAAAAATAATGCTCTTGTTTATATGAAATGTAACGGAATGCATAAACTAGGATTTTTATGTTTGTATTACTATGTAAACCCTTATTCGAACTCTGCTATTTATTTAAGAATAAACAAGTGTATGAATGCACTAATGTCTATTAATTTGAATGTAAAACAATGGTAGTCTCTAGGACTACTAAGTTCTGATAACTGTTACAGTTTTTCCTATTTATGAATATATGTATACTTGGTAGAGAAAAATAGAAGATCATTATTCCACTCACAGCATTACATCCATCTCTGATCTCTGTTAATTAAAACCTCTTCCTGTACTAGAGTACATCGCCTATGGCGAAAGGAAAAATACAGGAAGACATTTATTCATTCATTTATATCATCTGATAACTTGATAGGGTGGAAAAACACCCAAAGAGGCATGTTCCTCCCAACCTTCTTCAAAAAGCAGCCAAGTTCACTTGCTCTTTGGACCCCGTGCCTGTTCACTGAACCACTAGGACGAAGTCTCTATGTAGAAGCAAGGCACTCAGGTTTTATTTCAGCAATCCATGGAGACTTGCATACAAACCTCACATATGTACTTCAATAATCAATGGAGACTATACATATCACTACCTCTGCACTCAACAGGAATAAGACAATCTTATTCTGCAACTCAAAACATAGCTTCCCTCATCGAATCTCTTGTGTGCTCATTTCAGCAAAACCACAAGGAATAATTTTCATCTCCTTTGAGAATGTGTGAGCCTCTGCTCAAATTCGATGGCTATAAAAGATTGCCTAGGTAATTTGGTGGTCAATTTTGCATTCAATGAGCCATCAGCTCCAGTTCCACATCCTTGGGAACATGACCACATTTTAAGGGAGGTTGTCCCATAACAATAGCTAGTTACTGAGTTCAGATGCTGCCACTTTCCCATTGCCTTCTACCCCAGATTCCATTCCTCCTCGTGGGTCAGTGAACACTCTTTCAACAGTCCCTTTGGGTGAGTGTCTCCTATTTTAATTTATTAAATAATATTATTATTCATTTACAGTCATCCTTGACCACTTGGTCAAATATAAAACTTTACAATAAAAGTTAAAGTAATTTTTTTTCCAAAAACATAAAATGTCTCAAGTACTAGGTAGGTTACAGTCACAGACATGATTGTCACCAAAATGGATTCAGTGACGGGATTTAAACAACTATCACCAAAATAACTTACGACGACGATTTTTCATAGCTCGTCACCATAAGTGACTTTGGTGATGATCGTTTAAGGTCCGTCATAGGCATGATCAGGGATTTGGCAACATGATTTAAATATTTTTCACCAAAAGCACTTATAGTGACATTTTTTCATAGACCGTCACCATAAGTGATTTTGGTGACAACCGTTTAAGGTCTGTCACAAGCATGACCATCACCGTAGGAATTTTTTCTTGTAGTGTCATAATGTTGTTTTTATAGCATATCTTGTCACACCAGTCCCATAGATGCTTATGATGATCAGATCTTATCCCTTTTCCTCTTTTGCAAACCTCCTTGATCCTCTGTGATGTATGAACAACAGTTTCTCTTGGAAAAATGCTAAAAAACAATATTTTCCAAGCCATACATGCCCTACGATGGTATGGCCCACATATATGTGCCCTTCTTGTGGCTAGCCCGCATATGTGTTTGTTCAAAGGTAAAAATAAAAATAAATTTATTTTACAGAAAACTATTTCAATTATGACTGTTCCCAATTCCCAAATCTCGTAAATAACCATCTCTAACTTCCCTAACTACCTCTCCATCAATATAAAAGAGACATAGGTGAAGGAAAAAGTTAGTCTTAGTTATTTTGATTAGCTTTGGAAGATTGAGCATTTTATAGAAAATATGCTCATGTTGTTCAAATAAAACTAGATTCCACAAAATCCCTTGTCCCGTGTCTAGAAAATTCCTTATCCCTAATCTAGAACATTGTATTTCTAACATTCTTGTAAGTGTTACTATGTTAGAGGATTGAAGTGATTTTATTGGAAATACTTGCTAAGTAAATATTCGGATTCGGAAATTGAGTGTTTGAAGGATCAGGTGGAACAACTTTGATCTCAGTTTCAGAACGATGTTGCAGAGAGGCTCAGGTGATACAATTATATTGTATCATGCTGTTTATTTTTATATAAAAGAATTCTCTTTTTCGTCCATGTAAATTGTTCAATTCTTGTTTATGAATGTTCAAAATTGGATGTGTAATTCTGCAAGTTCATTTATAATTACAATCTTTGCAATTGTAACTACTCCTTGCTAGTTCTTGTTCATTTTTATATAGTAATTGGAGGCCCATGAGAGAAGATTGAAGTAGCAACAAGCCAAGGGTTTCTTCTCCAAAAGATAGGAACCGAGTAAGTTATTTCCTAACTTCTTTGTCCATTATAGTTACTAGTAAAGATTATAGATTGTTTTTTCTTGAATTTGTTGGTTTTATTTTATTGGTATCGATCTATGGTGATCCCACCCAAAGATCACTAGGGTAGCTTAAAATCCCAAAACTTAAATGGCAACTCTACTAGGGATTTTTTCCATTGTTTGGGTAGTTTATGGTTTTCTCCTTTCTGGTGGTTTTCTTGTTTGTTTTTCTGAAATTTATTGTTACATCTTAGTAGCTCCCATCTTCGGACCTTTATAGAAGATAATATTTAGGTTTTGTAGACTGGAAGTTTAGTTTTTTCACTTTTACACAGAGATAAGCAGTTTCTAGTCTTGAGAGGCGTGCACTTATTAGTTTTGTAGGTTACATAAAACTTTAAATTTCACTGCTTTTCTCCACATACATGAGATTGGGAAATGTGGGTCTAATTTGTAATAAATTGGTTGTGAACTTCTGTAACTTGTTCGTTTATCTCAGAAAGCAACAATAAGAAAACTTTTCAGTTTAGGGATTTTTGAATCAAGATTTATTTTTCTTGTTGGTTTGGAGTGCTTGTGCATTTTTCTAGCAATATAAATCTTGTAAAGTATCTTGTTTGTTGTCTTCTATTGTTTTATGTTAATATCATCAAAGAAAAAACAATAATAGTTTTTTTTTCTTTAAATTTTTTTCCTTTGGTTGATTTTGTAAGACAGTTTGAAAAAGAAGTTTGTTTTGTTTATTTTTCTCATCTTGCATTGAAAGAAACAAAATATTATAACATTTGCACACTTCATTTTTTTCTTGCAGACAATAAACATAAAATGTACATTTTGTGTTGAATGTTTGAAGTTTGTTATGTTTTTTATTTTGATATATTAGAAAAGAAAAAGGTTGTGTTGTGTTTTTCTTTGTTTAAAAAGTTTTATTAAAATGAAAAGTGAAAAAATCAAAACATTTGGAAAAAGTTGTTTCATTAAAGAAGTGTTTTTTTTTCACTAAAAAACAGTAAAAGATATTTATTTGATTTATACACAGTTATATAGTTATATATTTATAGTGCTTATTCCTTGAAAGTGTTATAACATACCACTAGTTGCACCATTCATTCCCATTGAGTAAAAACAATCCATAAAATAAAGTGATAATTAAAATTTATTAAATTTTTTGTTTTATAGGGTTCACAAACTAGTTTATGTATAGTAGCCTTGGACTAGGGTGGAAGCAAACACTCTGAGGTTATTAAATTGTGAAACATAGGTGTTTGTCTCGAGCATAGGAAAATACAATTTTGTAAGGGTGTGGTTGGGAAGCTCCTATCAAACAAGAGTCAAGCACGAGGTTGTGTGAGGTTAAGTCAGGGAGATTATCCCTCTGATTCTTAACAAAACATTTGTGGGATTTTGCGTCTACAAGGATTTCCCTAGTACCAACATGGGCCCCCTATGGTGCCAGTACTTTTGATATTTAGGGCTTAGTTATCCTACCTATATGTACGATCTCAACCATCGATTGTTCCCCAAAATGCCGACAGCGAGTTGGCAACATTAGTTTCTTGCCTTAGGATCACCTAGGTGATTGCAGGGGGCTTCTTGTAGTACCTGAAAGATATGTTGAACCAAACTACTTATACCCTTATAGGGTGTTCCATACCTTTCAGGGATACTTGCACCAAGAAGGGTTGTTAGCGGAGGTCTTGGTAACTGCTTCATGTACATTTTTTGTGTAGTTGCAGATACTAATCAACCATACTCAACTTCAAAAGGCATTTCGTTTGATTGTTTGATATCTTTAGGAATTTTTTATAGTGGTATTGTCTCTATGCTTAGTTGGACTTAAGATTAAACATATTTTGAATAATCAGCCAAGGTGGAATATAAACCTATGCATCAGTCTAGGAGGACCCATAATATTCCCCTGATCAAGGTGGATCCTTCATCGCCTCCTGAGAGGCACCGATTGAACACAACTGGATCTTTTGATCCAGCAAGTTCTACTGAGTTACTCGGTGAACCAGAACTTTTGAGGACTAACACTTCTGCACCAGAAGATATTAGAGTTGAATATCTTCAATCCAAAGGCTGTGTTATACCCTTTAACTCTCCTTTAACTAGACCTGATGATCCAGTTCTAGTGCAGGTTCTGAGTTCTTTTGAACCAAAACAATTGCCTACCATATAAGTATATGATTGATTATGGATAGTCCAAGAGAAAGATAAAGAGATCTATATACTCCTACATCAGCTATAGTTACAAGGAGAGTTTCTCCTCCTCACTTTAGTGCCCATATGTCAAATGCGACACATGCTACTACAGTTCATGTTGTTACATTTGGTACTAGTGCTTTACTTTTGGGATCTATAGTTACTCAACCTATGAGTGCTCCATTGTCCTCACCTTTTTGATATAGTATATTTACATTTGGGAAGCTAGCTATGAGTATTTCCAATATTCTAATGACTTCTCATCCACCTTTTTTGAATCCTACTATCGGATTTGGTGGTTCCTCAATACCTTTCCAAGGTTTTCGTTGGAATGGAGGATACATCCCCCCCAATCCATTCCTTCTATTGGGAGTAGACCTTTCCAATCCACTGGGCCCATTGCAGGTGCAAACCCATTTACAGGTTGGAATACTTAGATATGTGGTTTTCAATCATCATCCATGCCTTCTAGATCTACCCCCTTTTCATTGTTTAGTGGAGGTGGTAATAATTTTGTACCTTCAATTGGAATGCCAATTGGGGGAAATATTTTACAGGCCCAATGGAATTGGATGTAGGGTAATCCTACTCCAGGGAATACTTCACATAATCATCGAAACCCCTTTTAAGGAGCATTTTATTTGCAAGCTATGGCATCCGGTAACCCCTACCAGTATTTTGGGAATCTCGCTAGTGGGAACTTCCCACCACAGGGTTCATATCCGAACACTTTTGCCACACATCCAAGAATTCCTTTAATGGTAACTTTGAACTTGTCATATTTATCAAAGTTGATGAATGAACCGATGTGTCCTGACCAAAGTTGGCCTTCAGTTCCAACCAATCTTCCTTCAAACTTCCCAAATTTTGAAGGTAAGACCGGTAAAGATAACAGAGATAATGCTACTACATTTCATTTATGGTGTTCTTCCAATTCACTCAACAATGGCTCGACCAAGTTGAGAGTATGTCAATGCACACTTACAGGAGTGGTTGTGAAGTGGTATATTGAATTGCCTAGTTCTTCCCATCATTGTTTCCATGATTGGCGGTGGTTTTTATGAATCATTTTCAACTTATTTTCTGGTATGATGTCAAAACTGATATGTTATCCCAATTTATACATACCAAAGCTACTCATATCTCGGATCACATCCAAGAATGGCATAGAAGGAAGAGGTTGATAAAGGATATTATTCCCCCTAACTTCCTTTTGGAATTGTTTCTTAAGTCCTTGTTGCCTTATATCTCCAAGGATGTTTCTACATCAGAGGTAACTACTGAGGAAGAATCCATATTCAAGGCTCAACAGCTAGAATTGATTTATTCTTAGTGTGGGTTACCACCATATGAAATCATACTTGACGCACCAATACCTAGTTCAAACCCCTCAAAACCCAAACTGGGACTACATGCCAATGGCATCCTTGGTTCTGTGCATAGCTCTGTTGCAAAATCAATTAGCAATCAAATGAAAAAATTGTCTACCAAATGTTTTGCAACATAATTTGTTCAATGATGCTTTCTCTCCTTCTTCCCAAATAGATTTTGCACATACTATGCAACAAATAAAAAAGGCAACCAGTAGCCTGGTGGGAAAAAGAATAATAAGAACAAGAAGGGAGAGGGTAGTAATGATAATAAACAAAAAGAAAAACAATAATGTTGGTAGGGATAAAAAGGAGCGGAGAAAATTCAAGTTTCCTTTCAAACTCTGCAAAGGCAACCATCTTATGCATCAATGCCTTTTGATGGGAGAAGCTCATAGGTTGTTGACTAAAAAGAAACAACTTGTTGTTTTGACTGATCCTTTTCCGCAAGGACAACATTTGGATTCTGCTTCTTCCAACCCCATTGGAATTATGCAAGGGGGCACAAATAACGAACCCTCTTATAATCAATCCCACGTTAACATGATTGGATCAAATGTTCTATTATCAACACGATCCAAAGACTATGGCAATCCGAAATATTCGTTGAAATATAAAGAGAATCATGAACTGCAAAATCCTCTTCATATAGAGAATCACATGGAAAAGGAAATGTTGTGAATACTGAAAGCTTCTTATAAGAGAGAATCACACAATCCTAATGTTTGAGAAAAACCCAACTATTCTATAGTTGAGGATTTAGCTCAAACTTCGTGTGCTATGTCTACTCTTGAGGTGCTCTAAAGTTGTCCATCACAAGGAGCGCTTTATTGTCTGCTATTGGGAATATTGATTCCTCAAATGATTAGGTCATTAAATTTGATGTGTCGGATGTTAAACCCCATCTTCCATATCATGTTGCTTTCTAGATTGATGTATTCTATTCCACAAAGACTATTAAAAGGACTGTTTTTTACAAGGTCACATCAACTTGTGTCACGGATCTATCTTATTGGAAATCACTTGGCTCTCCAGAACTTGCTCCATCACTTACCATGCACATTTCCTTTGATGGATGGTCTTTTATACCGCATGAAATTATTCCTTCGTTTCCTATTGAATTAATAGAAAAAAACCGTTTGTGTAGAGGTGGGAGTAGTCGACGCCCCAATCGATTACAATATTTTATTAGGACGAAGTTTGATGTATGGAATGACTGCCATTGTATTTCCATTTTTTCGACTGTTATGTTTTCCTCATGAAGGAACAATTGTCCCCATTGACCAGTTATCTTTCACTTGGACTAATCCTAATGCGCCTCCATGATCAAATATTCCATTGATTCATAAAGTACATCTAGTAGCTGAGAATGTAGGAGTAGGATTATATCCATCACTCACGGGGTCTTTTAATGCTACGCTCGTACTTTCTTTATTAGTTCCACTCCATTTTCGAATGATAAGGAAGTTCCTATGTCGCGAGTAGCCTCTTTTCGGACATCATATCTTGATGATCTGTGGGTTCTTCCTACTCCATCGGATTCAGTGGAGGAATATCAGCATTCTGGAATGACTATGCCATTGTCGACAGCTGAAGTGGCTTACCAAGCAATACAAATTTATACTACAAGCATTGATTCTCCAGTTGTTGAAGAGTCAGATCTTATTACTGAGCATGTTTGATCTATCGACTCCTCTACTTCTCTTGATTTTTTAGAGACATTCTTTCCTTTTAATGAGTCTATTAAGGAATCTTTAATAGGGCCTGACAATCCCTGATATGATTTGTATCATCGTTCTTTTTTTCTTCTAGCTATAAATAAGATAGAAAGTGGGTAGTTTCGTGTGAATTTACCTAGAGATCTTGATCGACCATTTAACCCTTTGGTGCAACACAGAATATGCGCCAAAGGTAACATGGCTAACATTTTTGAAACAATCCCGATCAACATCTCTAGTAAACTTGTTGTCGTGGAGAATGTATACATTAGCGCGAACTGTTCTCCAGAAGAAGTGTGTATTTACATAGACATGTTTAAAGAATTCTGCAATATGTGTGCCTAGTATTATGAGGATATGCTAGGCATCGATCGTCGTATTGTAGAACACGATATTAAAACCTATGATAATTTCAAACTTGTGTGACAAAAGCTCCATCCAGTCAACCCTAGGAAAGTGGAGGCTATCAAAGTTGAAGTTGAAAAACTTCTTAAATTTGGTTTCATTTATCCTATTTTGTTAACTAAATGGGTATCCAATCATGTTTCAATTGACAAAAGGCAGGGTAATTGTTAAGCCCTAAATATGGGCACATTTCTCCCTATATTATGGTTCATTACGTTAGTTTTGATGTCGTTTTTGATCCATTAGTGGTAATTTTCATTAGTATGGTTATATTAGTTATGTCTACTTGGGTCAGTTAGTTGGGATTGTATCCCTTAGTCTCCTATATATAGGAAGGAGACCTTTCATTTGGAGTATCTTAGCTTGTCTTGTGTACTTAGTAAATTGTAAAAGGAGGTTTCCCCCTCGAAGAGGATTTTTATTCATATATTTTCTTCATTCAAGTAGTGGAGTACTCTTTCTGATCTATTTCTTCTATTTTCATACTCTTTTTGGAAATTTGTTGCAGAACATTTGGTATCAGAGGCCTTTCCTCAGGACTGGTTTATTGAAAACGAGTCATCTTGGAATTTTCGCTATAAAAAAATTTCTACAAAGTTTCATAGAGAGAGACTTAAAACCCATATAGAAAAAAATCCAAAATAACTTTGGTCCAAGTTTCACATCCTGAAACATTATAGGTTCAGAGATATTTACTCCAGAATCTAGGGTTTCTGACTAGTCCAAAAACTAGTCTAAAACAGGTGTTTTTAGAAAAAGGTCATATATGGGGCATAAAAGATCCAAATTGAGTGATACATATTTCATATGAAAGAAGATGTGCCATTGTATCTGTGGTAGGGTTTTCAACCTCAGATACACAATATTGGACACGTGGAATACCGTACAAGTTCGATATTCTTGAAAGACCAAAAATAAGAGGTGTTGGAATATTCACAATAACTTCTTATCGGTAAATCCAAATTAGGTCATACATGTGGAATTGGAAATATGACACATCAGGATACAACTGTACGAATTTTCAGACTCACGGGAGCAGAAATTTAAAATTTACATCAATTTCAAGTCAGCCTTAAAATTGTCTTCCAATCAGGGTTTGAAAAGGTATGCCATTTTCAATTTTGATTAACTTTGATTAGAATTATCTAATTGTGGTGAGACCTAAGGTGTAATATCTATTTATATTGTTACAAATTCCACCAAAAGGAATCCTAAGGACTCACACTCCATCCAAACCACCAGAGGATCCATCCTTGACGTATGATGAAAGGGAAGATCTCTCCTTAGTTGGAAGATATGATTAAAGGGTCTGTGAAAAAAGCTGATTTGGATAATTTAGACGATAATTTGAATAAAGTTGATTTACTCAATATAGAGGAGAAGTTGTTGGGGAATATGACAAATATTTTTAACCTCATAAAAATTTCAAAGGATACTCTTCCTATAGGTGATGATGTGTTACAGGATACTCATGAGGATAAAGATAATTTTCATGTTGAGAAACCTTCCATGAATAAGAATATTCAAAGAGGAAATGTGTCACCTACCCAAATTTCTGAAAATTACTATTTTATTTGCAAAATAATTTATGTTAAATTTACTTGCAAAGTTTTGTAATTATGATCAGTTTTGATCATGGATGAATGTAATTACTGGATATTATTATTTAAATAAATTAATTAGGAGACAAACACCCAAGAGGACTGTTAAATGAGTGTTCACTGACCCATTAGGAGGAATGGAAGTTGTTGGAAGGTATGGGACAGATGCCAGCAAATTCACTTCACCACTAGCTGTTGGTTATGGGACAACTACACCTAAAAATAGGGCATTATCCCCCAGGTGGAGGGAGTGAGCAGGAAGCTCATTTAATGACCCAATAACATGTGAAAAGGCCTAGGAATCCTATAAAGGCAAATTCGAATTGAGCAGGCAGCTCTTGATCAATATTTCTGCAGAATATTTTCCTCATGTGCATCAAGTGATCACTGAGAGATTTGAATAGGGAGGCTAGTGGTGAGTGTAATCCTAAGTCTGCATATTGTTGAGAAGAACCAGAGGTGCTGGTGCAAGTCTATTGGACTGTTAATTATTGAAGATACAGAAGTTATTTGCTAATGCAAGAAGAAGTCCTATTTCTTGAGTTTCTTCCTCCTGGTGGTTTAGTGAACAGGTTCGAGGGTCCTAAGACAGTACTGGACTGTTTTCAGGAATTGGTTGGGTGGAATAGTCTTCTTGGGATGTTTGTTGCCCTACAGATTTATTCAGGTTCTACAAATTTTCTATTGCTAGTAATTCAGTTCTGTATAGTTAGCATTTACTGTTTTCTGTTTTTCAAAAAGAAATTCATCCTAGATTTATTTACAGTCTGAAAGATAAAGTTTAAATGATGATTTAGAATTGATAAACCAATCTCTATATTTTTCCACATGTTGTTCTATGCATCGTACTCTAGTATAGAGACGTAGATTAAGTATAGATGAAAAGATAGGCATATAGCCATTGATTCGACAGTTAATTACAGTATTCAAGTTTGCTTCATTTTCTACCCTACAGTTAATAATAGTAATAATTATTGTGTAATATATAACCTATTGCAGAATGCTCATTTATTTCCTGAAAAATAAACATCGTTTAATTCCTGTACAATCACATTGCAATATATTTAACATTACTATATACATAGCAAATAGTTAAATTTATGTTTCTGTATATTATATTAAGTCTGCATTATGAAAAGGATAGCTGAAATTAAATAAATGCATTCATTTTATCAAGCTGCAAACAACAGTATTTTACAGTCTTCACATTCTCCACATTTTACACATACATTGCTTCCATTTCCTATTATAAGCATTGTATTGATTATTCTTCTATAAATAATAGAAACTTTATAAACATCTTTATTTGCCATTATTTATTTATTTCATTCTTTTAGATCTGCTAAAACTGTAAGTGTCATTTGTAATTTTGAACCTCGTATCAAAACCCTAGTTAGGTTCAAATTTCCACTTTCATCATATTTACAACATAAAACATTACATTCTACATAGACCTTGGATCGAACCCTAGTCGATACCATAAATCCTGTTTAGACTTTCTTCTTCAAACTTTTACTTTATATTCAAACAAAACACGAATTAGGGTATGGTCCTAATCGTTTCCCTTGAAAAACAAAATTGAAAAATGTTTCTTCATTTTACTCTACATAGTTATCAACATCGACGACATTCTTAAACCCTAGTCTAGCTCAAGAAACATGACTTTAACCTACAGGATCAAGTCAAACAAAACAAACATCTACACAAAATATTTAGCATACATTTTCATTACCGAGAAGAGAATTATCATTTACACAGTGAACGAGCCCACGACTCTTCTTCATAACTTCAACCTACGAAATCATGGTTCTCAGAACGATACTTTACAACATGTTTTGCAAACAAAATTATACAGGGTTTCCCCAAGTTCCAACAGATTGAAAGAACCCAAAATTCTCAAGCATCAAAGACTTACAACTCCAGTCGGAAACATCAAAATTTAAGTATAGAGACCAAGTAACCTTCAAATGAACGAGAGTCATATCACTGGATAACAAATGTGCTTCGGAAGTTCTTCAACTATCAACAACGACAGAGAAACGACAAGTCGTGGCAAGGCATGTTACTCATTTCTTGAAACAACCTCAATCACAGTCAGAGAGAACTATGAGGGTTTTTGGAAGACCCGAAGCTTACTGGAGTGGAAGCGCGTTGTTTCCCTTGCCAAACCCTTACTCAAGCGTTCTTCAAAAACCCTACAACTAACAAACGATAGCTCAAAGTTAGATATATATTACATTCAAAACTAAAAGTTTGAAGTGCAGTAAAAGAAACACTAATTCCTTTAAAAAATGCTTACCTTCACAACCAGTAGCCAAGTCTTTAGGGTTCACTAGAAAAGGACGAGAACGATGCCACGAACGACACCAAGATGCTTCTATCCTCTTGCATCTCTGTGTATTTCTTCCCACTCATTATCTCAAAAACGAAAAGCTTAAACCATGATTTCGATAACACTCTGAACCAGAGACCCTACTTTTAAACTACAACGACATTGCAGTGAGATAACCCTGCAACTCCAACTCCTTCGGCAGGTCTCGAGGTCGAACCCCTCTCAAAACTCCTTGGCTAGAATTTTGGCAGCCTGTCGACCACACAGACGGGACAATAGCACAATGAACAACTTCCTAAGTTCAAAAACCAAAAACACATGGTAGATGTTAGGGTTGCAATCCGACGGCCTAGACTCCTCATCATCGACGGTCACAACATTGCCAGCAAAGTTATCATTGGTACCAACGACGTCGACATTAATTACCCATTCTTCTTCACAGGTTGACAATGCCACCATGGCACACGGAGGAGCAAGCAACAACCAATGCAAAGTGTATTACCCTTACACAATGAGAAGCACAGTAATATTCACATCTACGTGGATCGTTGGCAATCCACTTCGGCGGAGTTGTGGTACCAAGCTTTTATTGCAAGATCGATACGTGATCTCCACCACAGCTCGAGATAGGCGCCAACTTAATGAATCAATGACCTGTCAAGTATTAAATTTAATGTTTGTCAGTAAAATTGACGTGACAATAAACCATACAAATTTCTTTGTTAACATATCAATTTTAAATTCGTCATAATATTAGTAACGTTTATGCAGATATTTCGTTATAATGTTGCACTACATTGCTATCGTTTCGACATATTACAATGTTGGTAACGATTTGCAAACATTTCGTATAGTTTTGTTATAATTCTAATGTTTGCATTGTATTGCAATAGTTTCGTTATATGTATCATGTTGACATTAAACCGAGAATCGGTATACTCACACCAATATATTCATAAGACTTTGAATATGTCATGTTTTAGGATAATAGTTAAATAGTCCAAGTCTGGTTTTGCGCCATAGTAAATCTATGGTTTGTTTTATTTAATTTTTGTTTATTTATCTATTTGCTACAAATGTATAGTCTCTAGGAAAGACTACATTGTTTTCATAAGACCTAAATAGGTATAGTGGTAGATAGTAAATATGAACCATAAAATTTATATAGTTAATCATTTCTATTCATAGGGACTAATAGTGTTGTAGAAGCTCGCAAGTATATATATGCTATCATATATAGTTTGGTATTTTGAAAACAATAAGTTTCTTCAATTTCCTATTTTACATTGAATCATGTGATATAATGGAGAAATTACCACTTCGGTACTACCATGCAATTGATGATAATAAGACAGCTACCATCACGACAATGATGACGACAGAACCAACTAGTACAATGATGACTACAGTGACGATGCTGCTAACTCGAAGCTTTTCCACAGTTAACTTGTTTTGATTTTTACTCAGCTACAAGACAAACCTTGGAAAGCAGAAGTATAAGCATGCGAATCATACCTGTATATTCCTATAGTTGCAATAGCCTCTACACATTCTATTTTATTTACGACGATGATTTTGAACTTTACACAAACTGGAATTTATTGCAAATCATGAAACTTCTTACCTGTCGTCTGCACATAAAACAGGTTCAATGCTTTAGCGTTGCAGCTAAGTAAGCTTCGGGGTCCCTCATAGGACACCCTTGGTCAGCAAAAAACAAACTGTCAGTATCATCTAAAAAGAAAAAGTATCATATCACATTTCTAACCTGTCATTTCAATTATTACATTAATCATGCTTATCATTGCAGAAGAAAAGTGTCGCATCATAATTCTGATTCATTAGTTCGTTTAATTATCATAATCAGAGTTGTTATGAATGTGTTAAGTTGCCACTGTTGCATTGTTTATAACATAATTTTATTGTGTTTAGTACAAACAGTTGTTTAGTTAATGTTGTTACAATCAGCAATTATTATTTTTCGCAATTATAAATTATCGTAAATTAAGCTATTATTGCTATTATCAAAAAATTTAAATTTTTATGAAAATATGGGATGTTACATGTGGTATCAGAGCACAGATTCGAACTCTAGGCCTGAATGAGGTCCAAAACACACAGCAGAGAATTTCTATACAGCAGAAAATTGTACTAACTTAAAAATTTAATTATTATGTTACGAGAAATTATTTTCAGCTACAGGTTTTGTTGCTCATAGTGATAACTTGAGCAAACTTTGGCATGAGCGATTTGGTCACTTAAATTATCGCTCCTTGCAACAACTATGTAAAGACAATATGGTGACAGGTCTTCCGATGGTATCTTGCAGGGATGGTGTTTGTTCCGGTTGTGTACGTGGAAAACATCATCGAGACAGTTTTGACAAACATGCCTCTTGGCACGCCTCGGTTCCCTTGGAGCTTGTGCATAGTGACTTGTGTGGTCCTCTTCCATCTGCTTCCTTTTCTGGTTTCAAATATTTCTTAACTTTCATTAATGATTACTCCAGACGCACTTGGGTTTATTTCCTAAAACTTAAGAGCAAAGTATTTAACATGTTCTTGGCCTACAAGGCCCTTGTTGAAAAACAATCTGGTCATCAAATTATTAAGTTAAGATACGATAATGGAGGAGAATATGTTAACAAAAATTTCACTACTTTTTGCACTGAACAAGGAATCCAACAACAACACACTGTTCCATATACACCACAACAAAATGGTGTAGCTGAACGGAAGAACCACACTTTAAAAGAAATGGCTAATTGTATGATCCAATCTAAGGGACTAAGTCTTCAATTTTGGGCTGAAGCCATAAATTGTGCAAATTACATAGTTAATCACACCCCCACTAAATATTTACAAGGTATCACACCAGAAGAAGCATGGAGTAAAACTAAACCCGATGTAAGTCACTTCCATGTGTTTGGTAGTGAAGCATGGGCTCACATTCCGGATGAAAAACGGAAAGCATTGCAGCCTAAAAGTGAAAAGTGCATATTTGTTGGATATTCTGAAGATGTAAAAGGTTATAGAATTCTTCGACCACATTCTCATGATATAATCATTAGAAGAGATGTTAAATTTGACGAAAATCTCTTGGCCTGCGAGCCTAACTCGGCGATTGTGCCATCTTTGGCCTGTAACCCTGATTCAACGATTGTGCCTTCTTCTACTTCCAACTTCTTTGACATATTTCCAACTCCAGTTTTTTATGATGACAATGAGGATGAAAATCCACCTCCGCCTGCTCATGTTCCTCCAGTTGCACCAACACAAGTGCTTCCTCGATGGGTCCATTCAACATGTCAAGCAGCTAATGATCTTGCAGGTGATCCTAGAGATCAACGTCGAACACGTTCTCAGTTTCAGCGATCCTCTTCTCTTTTGGCTCAATTTTCGGAGAATCATGATCCAGAAACTTTTGTAGAAGCTTCAGGAAATCCAGATTGGGATGCAGCTATGGATGAAGAATATCGTTCCTTAATGGCGAATGATACTTGGGATCTTGTACGTCTTCCAAAAGGAAGAAAACTTGTTAGATGTAAATGGGTCTATAGAACTAAGTATGCATCAGATGGAAGTGTTGAAAGACTTAAGGAAAGGTTAGTTGCCAAAGGTTTTTCCCAATTTGAAGGGATTGACTACAATGAAACATTTGCTCCTGTCGCAAAAATGAACTCCATCCGCCTTGTTCTTTCCCTTGCCGCCTTACATAACTGGGAAGTCCATCAAATGGATGTCAAGTCTGCATTCTTACATGGTGATTTACAAGAGTAAATTTACATGGAACAACCCCCTGGATATGTTCAGAATAACTCTAGCCTTGTCTGTCGCCTTAAGAAATCCTTATATGGCCTTAAGCAAGCTCCTAGAGCTTGGTATGCCAAAATGGATAGCTTTCTCCTTGACACTGGTTTTTCTAGATGCCATTCTGACCCCAATGTCTATACCGAGAAAGCAAGAAACCATCTCATCATACTTGTTCTATATGTTTATGACTTTATTCTTATTGGTAGTGACCTTTTAACCCATGTGAAATCCAGTCTTAAGCAAAATTTTGAAATGTCAGACTTAGGAAATTTGCATTATTTTCTTGGTCTCCAAGTCCTGCAAACCAAAGAAGGAATCTTTCTTTCTCAATATACGTATTCTTGTGACCTTCTTCGTCGCTTTCACATGAAAGATTGTACATCATCCCCTTCTCCCTTCTAGTATGGAGTCAAAGTTTCTGCCACTTGTACTTCACCTGAAGTAGATGCCACCTCGTATCGTCATCTTGTTGGTAGTATCTTATACTTGACTCATTCCCATCCTGACCTTTCCTTTTTCATTGGTCATGTTTCCCGTTATATGCAAACACCTCATGAAAGTCACTAGAAAGCAACTAAAAGAATACTTCGATATATTTGAGGTACAATTCAGTTTGGGATTCATTACAGTACAGGGGGGGAACCTTTGTTGGTTGGTTTCATTGATTCAGATTGGGCCGGCAATCCTGATGATCAAAATCCTACTGCAGGTTATGTTTTCAATCTGGGATCTAGACCTATCACTTGGGCTTGTAAGAAACAACAAGCTCTTGCTCTTTCTTCAACGGAGGCAGAATATCGAGCCGCAGTTAATGCTAGTCAGGAAGCTTTATGGCTTCGACAGATCCTTTCAGAGTTTGGATTCGAGCAGCAGCAGCCTACTCCACTTTGGTACAACAATCAAAGTGCCATCAAGCTTGCCAAAGATCCAGTTCTACATCAACGCAGCAAATACATTGAGCTACATATGCACTTCATCAGAAATCTTGTTCATGATCGTGTTTTTGAATTGCTCTTTTTCCCTACAGATGATCAAGTTGTAGACATCTTCACCAAGTCTCTTACAGAAGATAAGTTTTCTAAACTTCGATCTATGTTAGGAGTTCTGGAATTTGTCATTAAGGGGGGATAGGCTCTAATGCCTCCTTCCTTCTCCTAATAGTGTCAGTTTTGCAAATCCTTCAATCCTATCCCAAGTTGTTCTTAAGGGGGGATGTTAGGATATTTAGACACATAGGAGTTAGTTAAGATCAACTTGTGTAATAGATCCGTTAGGTAAAGTGTGTTTCTTTAGTATGCATTAGTATGCATTTGTAAATATTTAAATCCGACGGTCACGATATGTTCTAGACATAGAGTGATATGACGGCTCAACTTCTCTTAGATCATACCTACCCTTGATCCGTGGCTTAACACCCGATTTGTCAATGATCTCTATTTAAAGAGCATGGAGGGCCATTGTCTAATTGATCGATTATGAGAAGCTCATTTGTAACTTTCTTTCTTTGCATAATAAATTGCTTCGTAAAAGCTATTTGGCCGGGGTCGTGGAGTGTTTCCTTCTCGAGGGTTTAAACCACGTCAAAATATCAGTGTATCGATCTGTGATCTGTTTGTGTGAAGTGGTTGCTTTAGGTGTTCGGTCTTTTGGTAGTATCCTGTGTACCTGAACACTCAATAACACAATGAACGTCAAGGAAACACTACAAGGGACACCACTTCCATTGAAACAAACAACTATCATGTTGCTCACAAGCTATAGAAGAGAAACCTTCACACGCAATAATGTGTTTGTGGGATGCCAATGGAAAGATGTGAGTTGCTTGCAGTGACTGTCACTAAAGTGCCTTACAAGTAGAAGGAAGAGTAGGTAAAAAAATTAAAATCTAGAACTAGAACCCAAGAAAAGTGTGTATTCCAAAGATTGAAAGGAAGCAAACTAGCATGTCCTACAAACAAATCAAAAGGATAAGCTATTGAAAATGGGAAGAAACCAACCCAAAAGAAGAAGAATTGTAAGAATTCTCACCCAATGGAGTTGCTAGTTTTGTTAGAGATATTTTCATCTATAATGGTAGATATAACTAATTGCTAGTGAGAGGGTTGAGGTCTCACTAACAAAGCAAGGATAAATTCTAATTTATCATTATTTTCCCAAAAAAAAATTTATAACTCAAAATGCAAGAAAAAGGTAAGGTGAAAACTTGTTGGAAGCTTTTTCTCTTGGTCTTTGGCATTGATCAATTAAGTGATTTTACAACATTTGATCTTTCTTGATACTTGCACAAAATTCCAATAAGAAAAACCTTCTCAAACCATTATAATCATTTCACGTGAATACAATAAATTCAAAAGTAATTTTCCCAACTAACTTTAGGTAAGTCAATTCAACACCAATTCTATAATTCAAATGCAATAGCCCTGACAATGAATAATAGCAAGATCTTATCGTTGCAACTTCATCACTTGATCCTTGGTTCCTCTAGCCTCAACCACTAATCAAACTCTAACTAATTAGAACAAAGACACAAATCATGAATTCATAGTGGATCCACGAACTGGCTCAACAAACACTATACGATAAAAATTTAAACTTGGAGAACTAATTAATAGATTTTTTCTCAAGAATAGGATTATATGCTTAATGATGTTTTATGTCTATCACATTGATGAACAATACGCTTTCATGAATTCTCACTTGGTTTGGAATTAAACAATTTTGCCTTTATATAATTCCACCTCGCTTTCACAAAATTAATAAATTTGTGCTTATAAATCAATTGAAATGTAGAAAAATATTGATGATGCAATTTACCTCATTTTCTCCATCTCTCCTTTTCCCACCAATCTCTCATTCTCTCAGCCTCTCCTTCAACCTGAAAAAAAGCAGTAGAGGCCATCTAGGTACAATTGGAAGGGTCATGGTTAGAGTTATGGACTAGGGAACCTCAGTTACTTGAAATGTAGCCATAAGTGGAGGGAGTCGCAGGGGCAAAGGTGGGTGCAAATTCATAGTGTATAGCAACATGGGTAGCCATTGGCTAATAAGCATAAGAAACAAAGGCAAGTACATAAGTGGACTGGCCAGTAGTTGATTCCTTCTAGCTCCTTTTTCATGTAATCTCTATATGAAACTATGGGATTTGGTAGTCTCGTTCATGCCCGTAGGTTCTCTCCTCGCCGATGCTAAAGATGTGGGTCTAGTGCAGCTGGTACAGGTCTGGTTGGGGATAAAAGATAAAGTACTGCAATTTTACTTGGGTATTTGTTCATCATCTCTCCTTATCGATCCCAGTTTTCCATAAACAATTATTGGCTTTTTTCATACGAAATGGGTTTTAGTCTCGCACATGGAAAAGGGAAAAAAGAAAGTGGTACGTTGTTTAAGTGACGTAGAATGTAAACGTCGATTCCATTTCAACTTGTTTTCAATGCGAGGGGGTGAATTTTTTGCAAATATTTCTTAAGCGACGTTTATCGAATCCAAACCTGGAATTTCAACTAAAAATGCCTATTCGACTTCATTTCGAGTTAGGAGGTAAATTTTTTTCTCAAACTTTGGTGGAAACGTAGAATTTGGGCTGCATATGTAGTAGTGTTGATAGTTTGTAGATAAATATGAAGTTAGTTATATACTCCCATACATTCATCCTCAATCATTTCAAAGGAGCCATATGACATATGTTGAGGTCTTAATTAGCATACATAATTGCATTAAAAATATTTTTAAATCATCTTTGACATGAGAAAAATATGAAGTTAACTTTTTAAGAAAATCTTGTTGGTTAAGTTGGTAGCAATACTCATATGAGATGCATGAAGTCAACTTTTTAAGAAAATATTGTTGGTTAAATTGGTAGCAACACTCATATGAAATGCATGCTAACATTAAGAACTAAAATTTAATTTATTATTTCTACAACTTTTTGAAGCTTACAATTCATTATGCTATTGACATACTCATTAAGTACTAAAATTTAATTTATTGTTTCTGCCACTCTTTGAAGTTAACAATTCATTATGCTATTAACATACTCATTAAGTATTAAAATTTAATTTATTGTTTCTACCCCTCTTTGAAGTTAACAATTCATTATGCTATTAACATACTCATTTTGTACAAGGCGTAATTATTTTGAAATATCACTTTAGTATGAAATCCTTTTACAATTATGTGTCCATATTTATTTTTTCTCCTACATTTTTATGTGGACTTTGCAAAAATATTAAAAAGTTGAAATTTATGATTGAAACAAAATTCCTATATTGCAGAAGTCCAAGATTATAAAAGGCATTCTAGAGAAAGTTGAAATTTATGATTGAAACAAAATTCCTATATTGCAGAAGTCCAAGGTTGTAAAAGGCATTCTAGATTGTAAATGTTATAAGAAAAAGGAAAGGAAACAAACTAAGAAAGAAATCTTAAAAGAAAGGGAATAGTTTAATAAGGATTCTTATGTTGAATGAAATTGTATAAAATATTTTTATTTATAATTTGTATATTGTTTAAAAAATCATACATACCAATTAATTTTATAAAAAGACAATAATGTGAGATTTTTGGAAAATTTTATTCACATTATTTAGTTAGACACTCCAACAATATGTTTGTAAATGGAATATTGAAAAATTATTTTAATTGTAAAAACATATAAATTTATGTATGGAGATCCTTTATAAAGATACAAATTACTAAGGAGACAAAAATAAGTTGGGTAACAATGGAATATATAATGTATTGTTGAATTTGCACAATCAACCATAGAAAGGACTTAAATAATGGAAAATACACATATAAATAATTCATTTTTAGGTAAAATTATAATTCTATTGAAAGAGAGGGAAACGAGCTCTTAATACAAGTAAATAAACGTGTGCCATGTTTTCCATAGGCTTGGCACTTAATTAAATTTCTATTTTAAACCTTCATGTTTATTTTTCAACCTGAAGTTGTAGTTTAAAAGAATAATCCAACCTACAGCTTTGAGCCAATAATGTTTGTTGTAGGTTGATGTTTGACACAATCACCCTGTAATACATTGTGACCTCGAAGACACGCTCCCTATTACACTATGACATGAACACACTAGCCTCCAAATACATTATCCCTAGACACATTCAAATCATGATAGGCTATTACCTTAAATACATTAACCCCTATTACACTAAGACCCTACACTTTGACTCATAACCCATATGGCCCCTTTTATAATCATTACCTATAAATACCTTATGAAGCCAAACCATGGTGATCATTCAACATTGGTCATGTATCACAACTAGCCACCTACCCCCAACCCACCAACTAGTCAAATGACCATCTAGTCCCCTATAACCCTCCCGACCACTAAAACTAGTTAACCACTCATCCTTAATTATCATGAACAATATGAATCGTCATTGGCCACTATTGACCATGGTGGCATTATGTTGACCATATTAACTATACAAACTAAATTCACCATGTTAGTCACATTGACCCATTAACCCCTACCCCACTTGCCCACTAACATTGTGCCCACTTATATTGCACTAATCCATTAATTGAATAAATCGATAATTCCATCACCCATACATCCTAACATGATAATTATATTAACACATTAGTTGTCCATCCTCATTAACCACACAATTAGCCATTGTTGGCCACAATCAATCATCATTTTCCGTGTTCACATTGTTAATCATTACTCTGGAATGGGCATGTCCCACTTTGTAATACCAAGGAGCATCATCTCAGATAGAGGTATCATATTTCTCAGTGCCTTTTGGATTACACATTTGGAGAATATGGACATAAAGTTGAAGAGATCTACAACTTTCTATCCACATATATATGGGCAGACATAATTAGTGAATATGACATTGGTTTAAATTTTGAGGGGTGACAACTAGAAGCATGTAAGGACCTAGAATTCGATTTATATTCAACACTCAGATAACAGAGCATTCCACACTTAGCTCCCCTTTTGAAAGTTTCTTTGGAAATTTGCCACTTTCACCCTTAGATGTTGTATATGAATAACAAGGGGTGAGGGAAGACACCATATGAGAAGCCTTGAAGGTTGGAAAAATGATTGATAAGATCATGTAGATTCATTTGCAAGTGTAAGAGACGTTGAGTAAGTCATATAAAAAGCACAAAGTTCGACGTGATCAACACAAAATTGGGAAAACATTCAAGGTGGGGGACAGAGTTTGGCTGCATCTAAACAAAGAAAGGCTACATTGTCATCAAAAAAGGATCAAGGCTCTACAGTATGGTCCTTTTGAGGTGTTGGAGAAGGTGGGTGACAATGCTTGTAGAATTTGTCTATTCTCATATATGCACATTTAATCATTAGTAAACGTGTATAATCTAAATCTCTATGAGCCGTCCATATTGGACCAAGAAAAATATGAGCAAGTCTTACCTACCATAGAGGACTTAGCACTGGAAGCTCAAACAGAGTTAGTAGAAGATACAATTTTGCATAAGAAGTCTAGAACAACTAGAAAGGGCTAGTATGTGTAAGTTTTGAATCTATGAAGTGAAATAATGCATAAATATGCTTTAGAAAAACATAGATTAAACAATGGCACACACACAATACATAGAGATTTACCCTGGAAATCCTTATTCCAAAAAACCAACAAAACTTAGAGTCATGCCTCTCTCTTTCTCATTGTAATCACTCAAACATTCATAATACAATATTTAGGTATTTCGCAACATCCAAAACCCTAATCCTTAACCCATATTAGATGATAGCCTCAATCCCTTATCTGGAATTAAATTACACATTTGGTTGAAATTAACAAAACAACCCTTTTTTTCAAGGCACTGCCTCCAACCCCACCACCTCAAGAATAAAGCCCCTCGATTTTATCCCTTATTCAAAGGGTTCTTTGGATCCCTGCATGGGGCGGCTAAGCGCCCCACCCCCCACTTCTGTGCTTTGCACATAAGAAAAGAAGGACTCCATCGACAAGGATATGACTTGGGCGCAACCCACTTTCAAAGAAACAACACATACCCAACATTCTTCCACTTGTTCTTTTCTTTGAAAAATTATGGACCACGAATTGATAAGGCCACAAGTTCAAGGCATTAATGCCCATAAATTCTCTACACAAGAGAACTTCTTAGACTTCCTCAATGAGCCTGCAACATTCTTCAAGATGTCAACTTTATCTAACAGCATTTTCTTGTCTTCAACCATATCTCTCACAAAGTGGTATTGAACCATCAATATGCTTCATTTTAGAATCAAGGTTCTTTACCAAAAATATTGCACTTTGATTGTCACAGTTTAACCTTACACCTTTCTGTACAAACTCAATACATGAACACAATTTTAGTAACCATACAACCTCTTTATTTGCATGGGTGGATGCCATGTATTCAACTTCTATAGGAGTGCAACTACAACCTAGATTTTTCTCATCCAACTAATAGATCCTCCAAACATGTTAAACACACCCACTTGTATATTTTCTACGGTCAAGATCTCCAACCCAATTTGCATCAACAAATCCCTGTACATCTATCAATTTGTCTTGTTTGAGTCTTCCTTGGTAGAAAATTACATAATCTCTAATGTCACACAAATACCTAAATACCATCTTTATAGTTGTCCAATGCTCCTTCCCTAGTTTTGACATATACATGCTAAAGAATCCCACTGCATGAGCAATGTCCAATCTAGTACATACCATTGCATACATTAAATCGTCAACATAACTAGCATATGGAACTTGTGACATGTCTTCTTCCTCCCGTGTCTTGGGAAATTGATCTATAGATAAATTTACACATACATGAATAGGGACCTTGATCAATTCGCATTCCTACATACTAAACCTTTGAAATATTGTCTCAACAGATATTCTCTGATTCAACTAGAGTTTGTTGTTTGCATGATCTCTTTTAATCTCCATCCTTAGTTGAATTAGCAGCACCAAGATCCTTCATGTCAAATTCATAGGATAGATATGATTTCACCTCCTTGATGACATTCATGTTGTTTTTTTATCAACAATGTGTGTCAAACTTTTGGTATCACATCCTAGGAGATTGCTTTAGACCATAAAGGGACTTCTTTAGCTTGCATACCAACTCTTTTTCTTCCTTTTTCAATAAAACCTTTTCATCGTTTCTTATGGGTTTTTTCTTCAAGATCCCCATGTAGGAATGTTGTCTTCACATACATTTGCTCTACTTCAAGATCAAAATCATCAACAATAGACATAAGGAATTTGATAGAAGTTCATTTAGCAACAAGAGATAAGATTTCACCAAAATCAATTCCCTCTACTTGGGAATATACCTTTTCTACTAAGTGGACTTTGTACTTTTCCATTTCACCTTATGCATTCAACTTCTTAAACAAGCATTTGCTACCAATGATTTTTCTTACAGGTGGCATCTCAACTAGATCTCAAGTGTCATTTTTATCCAAGCACTACAAGGGGAACACCTTTTAGCGGAGGTTTTTAGTGTTACAAGATTTGGGAAAATTTGTCAAAATAGAACTGCCTTCTTTTGAAAGGAAAATTTTAAGAACCAAAAGATTGAAAAATGAGTTAACTTCATACTTCAGAAAAAAATTAATTGAACCACCATTAGGCCACTCAAAGGAAACCACACAACAAGCTCTTCATGATGGCATTTGTTTTAATACTTTCTTTCTCACTCATTGCATCTAATTTACTTCCTTTTTTTCCCCTTTTAACGTCCCCTTTGCACCTTAAGGGGCAATTTTGAATAGATGGATCACCTCGCCGAAATTAAAGATTACTCTAAATGACCATAGCAAAATATCTAAATCTTAGTTATTTAAAAGTCCATAACAATAATAATAATAATAATAATAATAAATAATGAATAATACTAATCTATTTTTAAGGTCACATCCTAGCAAGACACCAAATTGGTGTATGACACCCCCTCCACACAACAATTTGATTTCTAAAGTCTATGGAGATGTACATTCCCTACCCCCTTTGGATTTGAACTTATGACCTTAGAGGAGGAAACACTTGTTCTTAACCATTAGACCCACTCATGTTGTCCTTAACATATGGTGTTGTTATTATGTCATTCCAAGCTGGATATAACAATTTGATGCAAAATAAAACTCTCAATTCGATACTTAAGTATCAACACTTAGAGAGGTAACTTGAAACCTTACAAGGAGCTAAAAACCAAAAGCCAGGAGCATGTACATTAGGGCGAAGACCTTTTAGTTTTTCCCTTGTCAATTTTTTTTGTATAGATGGATCACACACCTGATCATATCCAAGTGTTTTTATCAACACAATATGAATAACTATTGTTCATCCAAGAGGAAATCACATTATTACTTCTACAATATGGTCGGGAAAGCCATAGCAAATAGCTTGTTTATAATAGATTCTATTTAGGCAAAGCAATTCTAAACTAATTCTATTTCAATCTCTAAACATAGTCAACCTTGTACCTCTCCTATTATCTCGGGAAGGTTCACTGAAATTAATGCCAATCCTAAATGACTAGAGCAAAATATATAAATATTAGTTATCTAAATATCCATACATATATATCTATTATTACTACCATACATTGTTGATTGTGAAATAAAAATGGAAGCTTCCGAATGCACTCTTTTATCAAAGGCACATCTTGGTGCTCACCTTCAAAAGATAGTGGCTTAGATCTACGGAAGAGCTAGCTAGCTGGTTATTTTACTTGATCCAGTTAGCATGGATAATGACCAATGCCCTATCTGTGAGTCAATCACATATGTGAAATATTAAGGGATGAAATAACACTGTCTCCAAGAGTTCTGTTCACGATTATTCCATTTTCATGGAATGAATAAATTCAAAATCTCATTTAGGTTTTCGTGAGTATGGCGGAATCATCCATACTACCTGCACGCTCTACTATGCTTAGCTTTGAGAAATTACTTGGGCATGATGTACTCTGCTTCAACCTGGGCACACTCTGCTTCAACTTGCTTCAATAACCTACTTCAACCTCTAAGCATGCTTTGCTTCAACTTGGGTGTGCTATGCTCAAATTCAACATGAGTGGTTGTTGGTGGATAACAAATGAAAATTAAAGATGAAGGGTGGCATAGGGCACAATGACACGAGGAGTAAGGGTGAGTGGGAATAGGGCAGGTGTCTGGGCATAGAACGAGGTGCTTGGATAGATTAGAACAATGGCAAACAAAGAATTTTGCCAACGAAGGGGAATGTAAGGAATGTGAATGTTACCACTAGACATAAGCGCGGTGATTTGATGAGTGCCCCATATCCCATGCAGTCTTAAGGATGAGATTAATACTCCTATGTGAAAAGGAGGTGAGATCAATCCTCCTCAATGAAAAAAGAGTGAAAAAATGGTTATCTTAATCCTTCTATGTGAAAAAAGGTTAAATAAAGGGGTTAGAATAAATCCTCCTCTGTTAAAATAGAGGGTTATCTTAATCCTCCTATGAAAAAAGGGGGTTAGATTAATCTTTCTCGGAGAAATAAAAAAAGTTAGATTAATTCTACTCCGTAAAACAGGGTTAAAATAATGTCACAATTTTTTATCGCACTTAAATAATTTATTCTACTTTCAATTTTACCTACCTCTGTCACCGTCAATATCATCCGAGAGAGACCGAGACCCTAACGTTTGCACGTTTCATATCCAGGTGTTTGCACGTCGCAAGTACACCACCTTTCACCTTCATACAACCCATCGCAAGAAGAAACCGCTTTCAAGTTAACGTTGTTTCCCCAAAAGCAGTTTACGGAGTTCTCTCTCTGGTAAGAACTCGGCCGACGGTATAGTCTCTCTAGTAAGATTTAGGTTAGGCTCCCTCGGATGTGCTCTTGAAAAACAATAATAACAATAAAAGCATGCTACTGTTCAGAAAAGCAAAAATAACAAGAAAAGCATACTGCTAAGAAAAGCACAGCGGCCAGAAATTAGATCAAATGCTAACAAGAAGAGAGTCCCTGTGACCGTTTGAAATCCTGACCTATACATATGTCAATTGGGACAAAGAGAATGGAGGACTGAAGCACAAGTTTCAACAACCTGTCACTCTGTTTATCTCCGTCTCTCTCTGTTATATTTGCTTGTATTATTTGTTTTAGGTTATTTGCTTGTGTTATTTGTTTTATCCACATGGCCATGCATGCCCGTCTTTTGTTTTGCCTCTGCTTTCTTTTCTTCGGTGCTTGATGTTTCCATTGTTTGTCATGTCGGCCTTTTCTTCTTTTCTTTTTTTGGATGATCAGAAGACAGAGAGAAATGGGGAGTGACAGTATGGAGGTTTACCCCAAGGGACTGGAGATGCATACACTTACACTCGGCAGAAGACAATATGGGCACCCTTGTGCTACCCTAATTATTGTTTCATGCTCAAGAATGGTGTCCCTGAGAAAGGTTTATTGCTTATTTCTTCCAAGTATTTTACTTCATTTTAAGTTTGCTTCAGTTTTTGATAAATTGCAGGGATGGTCTAACATTACATTTCAGAGAACATATTTGTACAATACAGAAGATTAACTTATTTTAAGTTTCCTGAGTTTTTGAAAAATTGTAGGGTTGATTCAACATTACATGGTAGAGAAAATGGTTAGTTTATATTGTTCAATTCCATTCCCCACCATATTTTGTTTCAGTTGTACACTTGAAAAAAACTGAAAGATGGATTTAAAGATATAGAGGAAAGCCCTGTACAAACATTTCTCCCTCATGAATGGCGTGACCTGCCAAGTTGTTCCTGAGAAATGTTTAATGTTACTTCCTTCTTAGCATTTCATTTGATTTTATGTTTACTTTGGTTTTGACAAATTTCAAGGCAGGTTTAAAGGCTGCAGAGAAAAATCCTTTCAAGGTAGGTTTAAAGGCTGCAGAGAAAAATCCTTTTACTATACAGAGCTTTCATGCTCAGTAAGGGCATAAAATCCCAGGTTTAATCTTGAGAAAGGTTCAATACTTTTTTCTTCACAGTATCTTTTTTCATTCTAAGTATATTTTAATTCTTGAAATTTGTAGGGTGGGTTGAACATTAGGTTGTAGGAAATAATCTTTGTACAATACATATGATTAGCGTATTTTGTTAAAGTCCAATCCTCATGACAGTATTTTATTTCAGGTGTACATTTTTACAAATTTAACGATGGTTTTAAGGTTATAGAGAAAAGCTTTGTGTCGTACAGATCTTTCATTACCTTATTTTACCTAAGACCTGTTCTTAAAACAATATTATCTTTCATTACCTTATTTTACCTAAGACCTGTTCTTAAAACAATAATAGGTCATAGGTAAGCTTTGTACTCTTCCAAATACTGTGTCTTTTATTTTTTTCATAATGTAAACGATATATATTCTAGGCGGGCTACTACTATTTGTTCTTTTTTGCTATAACTCCTCAAATAGTTCACAAAATCTTTTTTAATGATATTTTGGTATATATGAGTTATATATGGATTATGGAATGGATAAATGGAAGTAAAAACTTTAGTTCTGGATGATATTTCAATCTCCTTTCTTTAATTAGGTTAAGGCGGGCTACTAGTAGATTATCCCATTCTTTTATGCAAGAACTTCACAAATATTGCAAAAAATATCGTTTAATGATATGTTTGGTATATATAATCTATGTATGGATTTTGGAATAGATATATAGAAGTGAAAATTCTGTTTATACCTAAGACCTGTTCTTAAAACAATATTATCTTTCATTACCTTATTTTACCTAAGACCTGTTCTTAAAACAATAATAGGTCATAGGTAAGCTCTGTACTCTTCCCAATACTGTGTCTTTTATTTTTTTCATAATGTACCGAGTAAACGATATATATTCTAGGCAGGCTACTATTACTTGTTCTTTTTTGCTAGAACTCCTCAAATAGTTCACAAAATCTTTTTTAATGATATTTTGGTATATATGAGTTATATATGGATTATGGAATGGATAAATGGAAGTAAAAACTTTAGTTGCGGATGATATTTCAATCTCTTTTCTTTAATTAGGTTAAGGTTAAGGTCTGCTACTAGTAGATTATCCCATTCTTTTATGCAAGAAGAAATATCGTTTAATGATATTTTTGGTAGATATAATGTATGTATGGATTCTGGAATAGATATATAGAAGTGAAAAATCTGTTTAAAATATAAAGAACTTCACAAATTCTGCAAAAATTATCGTTTAATGATATTTTTGGTATATATAATGTATATATGGATTCTGGAATAGATATATAGAAGTGAAAATTCTGTTTAAAATATAATTGGTTCTGGATGATATTTCGATCAGCTCGGTTTATCTCCCTATTTATCTAATAAGTTCCAATTGTTTCTTTGCTTGCCCAAGAATTCCCTTCCCATAGAATCTTAACATGTATATATGCTTGCCCAAGAATTCCCTTCCCATAGAATCTTAACATGTATATATAAATTGATTGTATTAGGTGAATGTATAATTGAAAAAATATAATAAGGAACTTTGTTCAAAACATAGCCTAGCGTAACAATATTTCATACCAAATAAAGATACTAGAGGGCTATGTGTGCATTATTTGTTCAACATTTTTTATAAAATTGATATCATTGTTTCTCTCATGACCATGATACCTTCAGAGGGAGATTTAAGTACCTTGTATGTTAACCTTTTGTATGATTTCAACCTATAGTAGGGTCTCAATGTAATTTGTAAGTTGAGTATTTATGTGGATTTGCAACAATGATTTATCTAAATCTATAGTAGTGCCGACTGTGTTAGAAAACATTTATGTTTGAAAAAAATTAGTGTTTTCACTTTCAACTTTTGGTTTGTGTCATAGACCATCCTTTTCTTTTTGCAAAATTCCCATAAAATGTTATATAATTGTATTAGGTGAATGTAGAATGGATAAAATATAATTAGAAACTCAGTTTAATATATATATAGTACTATAGGGCCAAGAAAATTGATACTTATGTTCCACTCATGACCATAATACCTCTGATAGGGAGTTTTAAGTACCTTTGTATGTTAAGTTGTTAACCTTTTGTATGATTTCTACGTCAGGGAAGGTCTCAATCTTACTTGCAAGTTGAGCATTTGTGTGGGTTTGCAACAATGATTTATCTAAATCTACTATTTTGCCAACGGTGCATTGTTATCTAAATCTACTGTTTTGCCAACGATGTTAGATTACATTTAGGCAATTGTAGGCAATTGTGTTGATCCATCATTCTATGTACCTATACCGTCCAATTATAACAATACAATATTTATGGTAGGATTTTGACCCACCATCCAATTAGAACAATACAATATTTATGGTAGGATTTTGACCCAACTCACAGGATGCTTGATCCATCATTCTATGTACCTATACCGTCCAATTATAACAATACAATATTTATGGTAGGATTTTGACCCACCATCCAATTAGAACAATACAATATTTATGGTAGGATTTTGACCCAACTCACAGGATGCTTATGGGTTATTCAATATAAAAAATTGAAGCTTATGGGTTATACAATATAAAAAATTGAACCAATGTATGATTGACCACCTTAGAATGACCATTCATTTGTAGACTCCTCTACCACCTTAGACTGACCATTCATTTGTAGACTCCTCTACCACCTTAGACTGACCATTCATTTGCAGACTCCTCTGTTGGTATTTTGGAAAAACCAGGTACAAGAACCTTGGATACTTTGCCATTACTTTATCATTTGGCCATATTGCCAGGTCATACAACCGCCAAGCAGATCATTATCAAAACGTGGACTAAATTTTGGCGAGGGATGGGCTTTTTAAAGGATATCATAACCATGATATATCACTGAAGAAAAGCCATTTTCGGCTATACTGATATTTTCTTTGTAATTAATACTTCATGCGAGGATAGTATTTTGCTTTGTGGTCACATATATCAGTACTTTATGAACACCTCTAATAAAGTATCTGATTCATAGCTAATATTGTGGTCACATATATCATTAGGCCATTTAGATAAGCACCTGTTCTGTTTGAAAGTTTGATAGTTAAACATATTCTAATTATGATAGATACATCACATCAGCACTGATCAACACTATCCTACCATTCATGTATGAATCAGACATTGTGCTCCATTATAGCAATAGATACATCAGTACTGATCAACACTATCCTACCATTCATTTATGAATCAAACATTGTGCTCCGTTATAGCATCTATTTTTTTACTTCAGACATTTCAAAGTTGAAGATACTAAGAATATACATTGGTTTGTCTTTTCGAAACTCTCTGCACCTTAAAAGACTCTATGCTCTTCATCTAAAAAGACACTTCAAAATGGTAATGGTTTGTCAGATGGATGCTACGTCTACTTATTACAGTTTTCTTCATCTAAAAAGACACTTCAAAATGATAATGGTGTGTCAGCTGGATGCTACATCTACTTATTACAGTTTTCTTGAGGCCTCTTTTTCTGCATCAAAGAACAAACAAATGCCTTTCCAGACCTTAACCGCAATAGATACCCTTATATTTTAAAATGTATATCGCAGATCAACAGATACCCTTCTATTTTAAAATGTATAGTATAATCTGAATGGAGTTCACTGAATCAACCCTTGAATTCTTGCTCATAAAAAGTTCCTTTGTGTAAAGTAAAGGCTTTGTTAGATAAGTAAAGGCTTTGTTAGATAATCTGTTGGCGTCAGAGTTGAATTCTCTGTAAACGTGTGAGAATGTGAGTTGAATTCAGTTCAGGGTGCTAATGGGGAAATTGAGTGCGCCTGATAGGGTAGGGGAGCTATTTACAGCCAAGTGCTTTTTATAGTCATTCGGTTATCTCTTTCTTAGGGGGAATAAAGTGGGGTAAATATAGGGAGAATGTGATTTCATAAAAAAATTCTCTGCCTCAAGAGCTCTGTTCATAATTGGAAATAACTCAAAATTATCAATTTGACATTTGCCAGGGGAATAAAGTGGGGGACAAATATAGGGTAGGGGAGCTATTTACAGCCAAATGCTTTTTATAGTCATTCGGTTATCTCTTTCTTGGGAGGAATAAAGTGGGGGTAAATATAGGGAGAATGTGATTTCATAAAAAAATTCTCTGCCTCAAGAGCTCTGTTCATAATTGGAAATAACTCAAAATTATCTATTTGACACTTGCCAGGGGAATAAAGTGGGGGACAAATATAGGGAGAATGTGATTTCATAAAAAAAATTCTTTGCCTCAAGAGCTTTGTTCATAATTGGAAATAACTCAAAATTATCAATTTGATATTTGTCAGGGGAATAAAGTGGGAGATAAATATAGGGAGAATGTGATTTCATAAAAAAATTCTTTGCTTCAAGAGCTTTGTTTATAATTGGAAATAACTCAAAATTATCAATTTGACACTTGCTAGGGAAATAAAGTGGGGGATAAATACAGGGAAAATGTGATTTCATAAAAAAAAAATCTTTGCCTCAAGAGCTCTGTTCATAATTGGAAATAACTCAAAATTATCAATTTGACACTTGCCATTGGTTCAAACCTTGAGCCATAAGGTTTGAGCAATGCTCCATTATAATTTAGTTTAGAAATCTTTTAGAGATACAGTATATCTATTATAATATAAGTAGGTAAACTTAAGTGTGTAGAAATGGTAAACACATTTTCTTTGCTTTCAACAATATCATTGTGTTGTCATTGTAACATGACATAAAGATTGCCATCTTGTAATGACCTAGTTTTAAGCTAATGATCTGAACTTGAGCTCGATATTTTATTTTACTATGCTTTAACACCAACAAGTAGATATGCTTTATTTCACTATGTTTTTTTACCATAAACATTTGAATATTTGTAAGCATATATATTATTCTCTTAATAAAAGAACCAAAAACTAATATATATTATTCTCTTAATAAAAGAACCAAAACCACAAAACCAAGATTGACTGGACATGATATTTTATTTTACTATGCTTTAACACCAAAAAGTGGATATGCTTTATTTCACTATGTTTTTTTTACCATCGTGATTTGAATATTTATAAGCATGGATATTATTCTCTTAATAAAAAAACCAAGATTGACTAGAAATTTGCACCTAAAGGGGCCATGATACCCAAGAGGGATATATATGCTTTATTTTACTATGTTTTTTACCACGGTGATTTGAATATTTGTAAGCATGAATATTATTCTCAAGATCGGACATGAGCACCTAAAGGGGCCATGATACCCACAAGACCCACAAGAGAGGTATGTTTTTTTTACCATAGTGATTTGAATATTTATAAGCATGAATATTATTCTCTTAATAAAAGAACCAAGATTGACTCGACATGAGCACCTAAAGGGGCCATGATACCCACAAGAGAGGTAAAGTGAGGGAGTCTAAGAAAATGTTGACATGAGGAGGGTCTAAGAAAATGTTGATATGCCTAACTACCTATGTTTATTTACCTATCACCTAAAGGGGCCATGATATCCACAAGAGAGGTAAAGTGAGGGGGTCTAAGAAAATGTTGATATTAAACCTAGCCTATCAAATCTTCATTTTGATAATTAGTTTTGGATTGATTTAAATAGGTTACATTAGCTTTATTTATCTTCCTATTTATCTAGGTTCCAAAAAATAGTGTTTTCACTCTTTCACTCTCTCTCCATTTTAGGTGAATGTAGAATGAAAAAACTACAAAAAAGAACTTGGTTTAAAACATAGCTGAGCATTACAATACTTCCTCTGTTTTAGGTGAATGTAGAATGGAAAAACTATAAAAAAGTACTTGGTTTAAAACATAGCTAAGCATTACAATACTTCCTACCAAATAAAGGTAGGAGATGGGCCACATATGCAAAATAGCATTACAATACTTCCTACAAAAAAAAGGTATTACAATACTTCCTACCAAATAAAGGTACTAGAGGGGCCAAGTATGCAAAATAATAAATTAAAAGAGAATTAGTTTAACAAATTCACAAATAGTATCAAGTTCAATTACATAACTCAAAACATAATTAATTAAAGAGTATTCGTTTAACAAATTCATAAATAATACCAAGTTCAATTACATAACTCAAAACATAATTAATTATGTTCCTTACCTTAAATTTAACATAATTAATTAAGTTCATTGCCTTACTGTTTACTCATGACAATCCCTAAAAAATGGTAGGCCAATATGCAAAATAGTGAATTAAAAGAAGATTCGTAAAATTCACGGTATGCAATAGCGAATTAAAAGTAAATTCGTTTAAAAAATTCACAAATAGTAACAAGTTCACATAACTCAAAACATAATTAATTATGTTCCTTGCCTTGCTGTTTTTCTCATGACAATCTCTAAAAAATGTAAAAGGTAACTCATGAGCAGTGATGGGCAAAATGATCGTCATGGAACATTTTGACCATTAAATACGGTCTAAAATTTTAGCTAACCATCTTTTGTGAAGGGTAATAAAATTTCTAAAACGTATTTTTGAAAGATAATAAAATTTCTAAACCGTCATTATATTACTACTATTTTTGAAGAACAACAAAATTCATAAAATGTTATTATATTACTAATTTACTAGTAGTATTAATATATTTATGTTATATAAATTATACTTTCTAAATTCCAACTTAAAGCATACATTCATTAAATAAATAGAAACATCTATTAAATTCAAATTATTTCCATGCCTTTTCATTTGCAAGTTGCATTGATTTTTCCTAAAAACATGAACACTCGTATTTTTTTATTCTTTTATTAGTGCAATGGGCATCTACACTCACAAATTTTAGTGCTCAATGCTCATTAATTATATTAGCATGCTACAACTTTGGGAGTTGGAGGGCCTTGGAGACAAAGATTGAGAGTTATTTACATTATAGAGGTAATTCTTGCACTAGTTTTTTGGTTGTGTGTGTATATTTTTAATAAATTTAAATAACATCATTACTGTGTAGCATGTGTATTTAGTGATTTATCCCATAATTTCAATAATCTATATAGATTTGGACTCAAAGAAAATTGGTTAATTCTCCAACTACCATTGAAATTGAAATGAACATCTCTTATATTTCTCTCATGGTTCAATTTTACTGAGCCATGTAGAATTTAAATGAAGGCAAGTACCAAATAAGGGGTTGAGAGACATGAAATCTGTGTGCAACATTTGGAATGAAAATTGCCTATGCATTTTATATTCTCTAGAGTCTTGCATTCATCATTATTTATAACGATTCGATTTATAGAGACTTGCATCTATTTAAAAATATGGATTCTGATTATATGTGTCATATATTTACCAATACTCAAGCATCTTTTATAACAATAATGACTAGCTTATAGATATATAGCTTTCGAGTGGGCATATTGATTCAATTCAAATATAATGTAACTCTTACCTCCATTTTATGATAACAATTTTGCAAACAAAAATAATTATGTGATGTTTATTTTGTTTTTATAGGCATAAAGGTGTGAAAATTTAAAACCATTTTTTGTTTATTTATTCTTCATTATTTATTTATTTTTGGGTATTATGATGTGTATTCATATTTATTTTTTTTAAGTTATTTTTTTACATAATATTAATTTAGTACATAAATGGTAAATAAAATGAATATGAATCAAGTTAATGGATAGTGATACATATTAATAATGATTATCTTAATTTTAATATAAAAAGGTCAAGAAAAAAAATATTATTTTTAAAAAAATCAACAAAATTAAATTATTGAAGGGTAATTTTTTTGGAAAGACTTCATTGTTGAAAGGTAAAATTTTAAACAAAACATTTCTCCACAGGTAATATAAAAACCCAAAACGTCAAAAAAAAAATAATCCGACGAGTAGAATGAAAACCAAATTCCAACACTGCTCATAACAATCCCTAAAAAAAAGGTAACTCCATCCTCCCGTTGCAAACTAATCGTGTAGCTCCTTTCAACTAAGTCAACCGCCTCAAAACAATAGCTTTCATTCCATAATCTTAAAAGGGAAACCAGTCATGCATCTATTTCAAATAAGCAATCACAACCAGTTAAACCCGAAATGCGGGGCACAATTTGTCGAGGACAAAATACAAAACAACATGGGCAGGATATAATCATAGTTTTAAAAATTGGAATCAGAATCAGTCGAGGATCACCTTGGACTTGGAATGGCTTGATTTACTAAAATATATAAAAAAATTACATTTATAAAGAAAAACAATATTTTAAAGATTTTAATCTATGATTCCAAGCACTAGTGACAAAATATCCAAATTCTGTTCATGTATATAGTATATACCATATAAGAGTGGATATATAAAAATGGCACAAAGTGTACTGTGCAATACATATATAGAACATAATACATAATCAATGAGGCCTATAGGTTATATGGTCTATAGATTCGAAAAAACAGCATGCTATGAGTCATGATGGGATTCATAATGCCCCCATCATGATCATACATCATGCATCATACTACATAGTCCACTGTCATACATCATCAATGATCAAATTCATGGCATCATTAGAAGAATGATCAAATTCATGGCATCACTGATCTAATTCTTATGTTGAAGCAGAAGAATTAGAAGGGCTAGCAATGGCATCATCATCTGGCTCATGCTATGAGTCATGATGGGATTCATAATGCCCCCATCATGATCATACATCAATGATCATACTACATAGTCCACTGTCATACATCATCAATGATCAAATTCATCACCACTGCTGAAGCAGAGAATTAGAAGGGCTAGCAATGGCATCATCATCTGGCTCAGGCTTGAACTCCTCAAGGTCATCTGTAGTTGTAGTAGTAGTACTAGCTAAATGCCTACATTGACTCCAAGGTTCCGAGCTTGTTGAGAGTTGAATGTCTCGTCACTCCCTCACTCTTCAAGAATGCTGCAGTGCTGCTCCAAGACAAATAATGGTCACACAAATGGATAGAGGGGGAGGGTCATTAAATAGCTTTGTAGTAGAGTAGTAGTACTAGCTAAATGCATACATTGACTCCAAGTCTCCGAGCTTGTTGAGAGTTGATTGTCTCGTCACTCCCTCACTGTTCAAGAATGCTGCAACACTGCTCCAAGACAAATAATGCTCACACAAATGGATAGAGGGGGAGGGTCATTAAATAACTTTAGGGTTAGGTTAGCTAGAGTATTTTCATGTTCCTTGTCATTTATTAGATATTTTAATCTTATTACAAAAAATGTTTATGAATGATAAGCAACTAGTCGAACTTGCATTACCACAATTCCTAGGGCATGCCTTGAAGCACTTCGACTTTAAATGTTGACACACCAAGATGTCTAGATTTTGCTCATTTGAACACTCTATTGTCTTGTGTCAATTTATTAAATGGTCTTGTTATGCTTGGGAACATGTCCACAAACTTTTCTAGATAGTTAGCTAGAACCATAAACTGTCTTGAATCTCAACATTGTGAGAATCTTTGGGGTTATCAAGTCCAATGTAGACTAAAATTTATTAGGGTAATATATATCTCATCATTCCTAAATAGGAAGCCCATGTACAGATAATTCACAACAAACTCGTATTTCTTCAATTCAACTTGAATTCTGTGCTTATTCTTTGTCTCTAGCTTTGTTTCTATATGTTGCAAATGTTCCTCCTGTGTTTTATTAAATGTAGAATATCATCGAGATAAAGAAGGATGAATGAATCCATATATATGGACACAATGCCTCATTTATCATCCTTATAAATGTTGTAAGAGCATTGCATTACTGGAATGGCATCACCAACCACCCTAACATCCCTTTTCATGTCCTAAATGTGATCTTCTAAATGTCTTTGTCTTGGATCTACAATTGATGATATCCAAACTTCAGATCTACCTTTGCATACTTGAATGTTTGATGTCTACCCACTGTATTCTTCTCATGACATAGCACCAGAGCTATCAATTTGCCAACACTTAGTATATGTCAGAATGGCTTTTTAGCAATGTGTATATATTTGTAAATACTATTCCATTGCTTCCTGGATATTTATTTTGTGTAAATTTCCTAAACAGTGGAATTCAGCATGGAGTTTGCCATAAGAGACAGTGGAGTCTTGTCTCGCATCTTAACACCGTTGTTGGAGCCGTAGGATCGGCTCACAGTGGAACCACACCCTTACATGTGCTGCTCATAAGCTCAATGACAGGTCGACAACACTCCTCCCTCCCTCCTCTTCTTCCCTGTTTTAGACACATTACGCACTTGGATTTCACTCCTTGCCGTGATGAACTGCAGGACTCGCCTGTTCAATTGGCCTCAGAATGGCTTAAAAATCTACAAACATTATCATTAGGGAACCTTGTCCCGCAGCCTGGAGATCAGGTATGCATTTCAAATCTAGGATTTGTAGGGTTTGTGAATACCTGTAGTATGCTAGAGGAGATTGCCTATTTTCAATGCCCAGTTTTGCTGGATTCCGAGACTGAGGCCATCTCTGGGATTTGTAAGAAGCTTAGATTTCTCTGTCTTTAGTATTGCCATAATTTGTTTGATGTTGCCCTCGATTCACTGAAAAACTGCTAGAATCTCCAAGAGTTGAGGTTAGAGGGCACATCTAGATTCACTACGACAGGTCTGTCAAGAATAGGCGAGAATAGTCCTGGGGCTTCTGAAGGTCTCACTGGGGTGTTGCAACTGCCATGACCTTAACCATACCATGGACATTACCTTAGCCCTCAGGTCTTTGGCAACCCACTGCCTCCATCTGCAGGATTTGTCTTTGATGTTCGCACATGGGACCTGAGGGAGTTATCATGGTTATCAACTCTTGTTGAATTGTGTATATCTATTCATCAAATGCAACTCACTTTTCCTGTTGATTCATTAACAAGCATCGCTGCTGCAAACAGGGACCTGAAAGAATTTGAGTATTGTAATTTTTCCTTTAATGTTGCCGCTCTTACCAGTATTCTACTGAATTGTAGAATCCTCGAGAAACTTTGCTTGCGTGCTAAGGGATTGACGGAGTCAGCTCTGCTCGGTATAATGGAATGCAAGGCTCTTAAATCCCTTGAGCTTCAGTCCTTCGCTAGCCCTGGGCAAGGTTTGGCTACGCCCAGTTTATGCACGACAAGATTCAAGGAGTTCTCTCTAACACTTGCAAGTGGGGTCACGGATTTGGATTTGGAATGTGTGATGTATTCCAAGAACGAGCTTGAAAGAATCAATCTCAACGCGTGCTCAGGACCAACTTCAAAGTGGTTCTACGCAATCGGTCTCTGCTCTAATCTGCAATTTTTGGATCTGGGTGTGACAGTAGTGGATGACTAAGCTTGGCTACTACAGCAAATGGTGCCAAAATGATGAAGCATTTGATATTGTCCGGCTGCAGTAAAGTTACGAATATCAAGATCCTATCAAATTTTAGGGAATTGGATCATTTAAATGTGGACCATTGTGATTTTGTTACTGATGAGGGGCTTTACTTTCTTGCTACCAGCTGCAGTAAGTTGTCTCATCTAAGCTTAAGCGCAACAAGAATAACAGAAGAAGGCTTATCACATCTTGCCTCTTACCTCTTGCAGTATGCTACGATCATTAGATATTTCTTTCTGCACAGAGGTCCAAGGCCCAGGTTTAATTACAATTACTTTATCGTGTCATTGGATTTGGTGCTTGGTCATAAGCGAGGCCTTCAACAACACATAAATATTAGAAGAGTTGAGAAAACACTGTATCGATTTAGTATGGGAATGGTATACTATATAACATTTTCATGGTAAAGGTAAATTTTACAGGAATTCAGGCGAGCATAAAGTGTTCACTAACTTTATTTATTACTCCCTCTTTATGTAGTATCATTGTTACTAAATTTGTTTTGAAGACTAAAGGTTGTGATATTTATGAGATGGTTGCTCTAAAACTATCTGTTGTAGTTCAATTAGTTAAAACTATCTGTTGTAGTTCAATTAGTTGTAGTTGAAGGGATACATTGATCTTCTAGAATTACATTTGCTATCATATTTTTTTTTCATTTTCCTGTAGTGTACGTTTTCGAGGATTGCTTTCACTGTTTCATTTTTATCAGTCTTTATATTGGCCTTTGCATTTTCATTCGTGTGTTATCTGTTGGCATTTTCCTCTTTGTGGGCACAATCTTAGTAGAATGTAGGGACTGGGTTTAAGGCCATTTTTCTGTAAGGTGCTATCTCCGTGTCTACAGAATTTCATTGCTATTCCTTGAGAAAAATAGTGCTGGTTGACTAATTCTATAGTCCTCAATTCCAAGTTGGAAAAAAATCTTCAAGTACATAGGAAGCTCCAAAATGGAACTATGCATTATGTTAAAGAATTGACAGAAAACATATCTTGTAGTTTATTTGTTAATTGATTGTCAGGGCATTGACAAGAGTTAAATGACACTTTCTAGGAACAAAGTGGCATTCTTGCTTGAGATGATCAAAGCACTTGTAACACACAGGTTTGAAAATATAGAAGACATCGCACACAAAAAAAGGGATTTGATAGATTAGCTTATGTGCAAGGTTTCTTATACTGACACCGCAAATTGTGTTCAAGTCTCCATTAGTTTATTGGGCCATTGCAAATTGTCTCTTCCTTTCATGCTTAGTATCCATTCTTTTTGGGCATTCACCCTTTATTTAGATCAACTAGCTTGTCCTGTTGATTCATTATATGGCAAGCATTATTGTTGCAAACAGGAGTTGGCCAGTGAAATAATTTTTGTATATTGATTGGGTTTCCCTTTTAAATGACGTTGCTTTGTACTTTAGAGATTGATGGAATCAACTCTGCTGCCTGCCTATATTGGAATGCAGATCTCTAAAATCTCTCGTATGTGATGGCTTTCTTAATGACTGGGAAACGTTTCGTTGTGTTGTATTTGTGCATGATGCATTGAAGGTGTCTCACTAGGCTCAGTATCGACAACCATAGATTTGGAATTAGAAACTTTGATGTATTCCTGTTAGCCAACTTGAAATAATAAATATCCATATGTGCTCAAGAGTATTTTCAAAAGTGTTCTCTTGAATCTGTTTCAACTACAGTATGCGATTTTTGGATCTGAGAACTACATCAGTAGATGACTTGAGCTTAGCCACCACAGCAAACGGTGCCAAAATGTTGAAAATTAAGATGGTC
The DNA here is from genome assembly GCA_027924585.1 of Larix kaempferi. Lineage (NCBI taxonomy): Eukaryota > Viridiplantae > Streptophyta > Pinopsida > Pinales > Pinaceae > Larix > Larix kaempferi. The sequence goes on along the minus strand of BSBM01000633.1, from coordinate 312,841 downwards.
TTTGCTGCAATAAAATGACTAATATGGAGACCTGATCGAATTTTAGGGCAATGGAGCAATTAAAGGTCTGACTAATATGGAGACCTGATCGAATTTTAGGGCAATGGAGCAATTAAAGGTCTGGTATTGTGATTTTGTTACTCACGAGGGACTTGACTTTCTTGTTTCCAGTTGTAGCAAGTTGTCTTAAATAAGCTTAGGATCAATGAGTGATTTTGTTACTCACGACTCACGAGGGACTTGACTTTCTTGTTTCCAGCTGTAGCAAGTTGTCTTAAATAAGCTTAGGATCAATGAGGATAACGGATGATGGCTTATTGCATCTTGTAATGTGTTCCATCATTGGAAATTCCTAAATGTACAATGGTCCAAGTCCTAGTTTGTTTATGGTGACTTTATCATGTAATTGGATTAAGTGCTGGGTCATAACCTAGTGGTTTGTAGAGTTGAGAAAACGGTGCGTCTATGTACAGTGATTACAAACCTATAATTCCACATCTGCATGGAAGCAACTAAGTTAGATGTAAAAGGGACCAATAAATCGATTAGGGTCATCATATGAGACAAAACTATCATAAGTGTTTTAAAACAATGATTCATGTGGTGTGAAATAGCTTTGATTACATACCAATTCCATTCTTGGACAAGTGTTTCAATTGTTTAACAAGTTTTTCTATTAATGTAATGTCTAATATATTAGTTATGTTTTTTTAACCATGGGAACAACAACCTCCCAAGGGTATATCCAACAGCTCACAAGCCAGATATACCAGAAACTTGTGACTCGGCAGGGGTCGAGACCCTTTATCCCAAGGGAGAGCCTCTATCCCAGGGGTCGGTTACCCTTCGAGCCTTGTCACAGTGGGCCAATGAGAAACCCTACCCCCCCTTGTCTAATATAGTAGCTATGTTGCATGGGTACTCGTACCCGAGGGTAGGGTACATGTACCTAAATCGGGTACGCATAAAGTACGTTTCGTGATGTACCCAATATTGGCTTAGCGTACCCGAGACACTGTTATAAAAAGAGGGGTAGTAATAGGCTAAATGGTACTATGTACCCCCGTGTTAGGGTACTATGTACCCCCGTATTTGGGTACTTTGGGGGTATGACCGACTCACAAAATGCAAAACTGTAAGGGAAAATGTAATGACCCCCAACCAAAACTGAACTAAAATTTTCTAACTGTGTATGGAGTCTGGTTCAAAACTTATGTCAAGCACTTTGCAACACCGTTCAAATTCCATTGAATATTGTCCAAATTTGGTAGACTGATTTTGCATTGATTTACAAGGAATGTTTTTATGGTTTTGTGTTCAGCACTCATGGAACATAATTTGACTACCAAATGTGCACATAAAAAATATACATATGTATTTAATACTGAGAAATACACTGACATCAACCCACGAATATATTTGCAACTTTTTATTTCTTGTAACAATAGTACAAATAGGTGTTTAAAACCAGATTTCAATTGTACCTTCAGATCTCAGTTTGATTGTTTGTTAGAGCTGCTTGGTGCAATGATTTATCAAATTTTATGTAACTTCTAGTCTTCCACTTGATATCTACTATGAGTCTATGATTTATCAATTATGTTTCAAATATATATATATCCCGACGTACCCAAGTACCTCGTTTCAAATAGTGGCATCCTCGTCCCCATACCCAAGTTTCCTAGCAACTTAGTATATTAGTATACCTAACTTTGAAGTTGGGAAAGGAACTATTGGAGTAGTTTGAATGGTAATGTTTGAATTTTTAACATCTTTCTCCACATACAAGCATACTCTTGAAGTTGGGAAAGGATATGTTTGGATGGATATATTTGAATTTTTTGTGTTTTAGGTGAAAAATAGAATATAGTGGATCAATTTAAAAATTAAAGTTGGGAGGCTAAGTCAATATAGTTGTTAGGTAAATTTGTTAATTCACTAATGAGAATGAACTTAAAGTTGTGGTTTGCTATTGGTTTTTTTTTGGTGCTATTGTGTTATTTACACTTTTGTTAATTATATATACAAGAAAACAGTTAAGATCTATGTTCAAAACAAGATGTTTAAGTTCTATGTTCAAAATAAAAAGTTTATGTCATATCAGTTAACTTTCTAATCTATTTCATGCATATGAATCATGCATTCTAAAATGATTTTAAGTTATAAAAGCATTTCAATAGTTGAACACATGAGATAAATATAAAAGTTGGGACTTATAGAAATATGATTTCTATGTCTAGCAAAGTTTTTAATTTCCTTTGACTGGTTGACAAAATTTATATAGCATGGCTGAAAAAATAAATGAAAAAAACAATCATGGTTAACTAATTCCAATGTTTTTTTGGTAAGGTAGGAATCTAATTTCTATTAATAAGGGAAAGAAATTACATCAAAACAAACCTGAATTTGTCCATATAGGGAAGAATGTTTGAGATATTCAGGACAAACTCAAAACCTTTTAACAAAATAAACTTTCACAAACAAGATAGTTTGAATAGAGTGAGAATTTATAATAGATTTATAACAGTTCTGACAAAAAAAATGATATTTCCTATCATAGATGTGAGTAAAGTAGGTTAATATTAGAGGGTTTGTCCAAAAAAGGGGGCCATTATAACTTTAACCCTCCTATAGATTGGCACTATTAAGCAAAATGCTCTATAGAACCTTGTGTGATCTAAAAATAAAAAAGGAAAAGACCAAAAGAGTCGGCAAAGATTGATATATGAGGAATTGATAATATTTTGCTTGTTGGAATCAACATGGTGTTCCTTTGGCTAGTTTTGATGGGGCTCATCCATCCTTGTCCTCCATGATCACTACTTTCAATCCTCGATGGACCTTAATGAGAGCATCATACTTGGCCTCTATAAAATCTAGTTTCTTCATGATACCAGTGTGCATAGGAGTGTCCCTTTTCTCCATGGCTTAAACTATTAAAGATTTAAACAATTAGTAAATTTTTTTCATTTTTGAAGCCTTGTTATCCTTGCTTTTGGAGAAGCTTGTGTTAGGGATCTATTGGGGAGCTTTCATATCAACCTTCTTAGTGAGGGCCTTCCCTCGTGTGGTTGTGGCTTTTTCTTAAGCTTCATTAGAGTTGAAATGTTTAAGAAAATATCAATGGTCAGCTGGAAAATATTTTTGGTGGGCCTTGGTTAAGTTCATGCCTTCCAGCTTTATCAAAATGCAATTATTAGTTCTAGGTCTACCTCACCTAGTGGTCCGCGACCTCGAACATACTCTTTCATTTCTTGTCTTCAACCTAAAAACCCTTCATTGTTGCTACCTCCTCTAGTAAATATACAAATGGTGAAGTATCCTTGCTCCTTAAAGTAGAATTGGTGGCCATAGTCTACTCTGCATGCAGTGGTTTGATGTTACCCACAACTTGGATTGACTTTGAATTCACCAAAGCTTTGCTTAATGAGTTCAATTTTGTTGCTATTCTTTTAAATTGGAGAACAAGAAATAAAAAAGCACTAGATTAGGACGTAGACTATCTCCATATAGCCTTTAGATTGAGAGCCAACCTACTATATTTCCTACAATCTTCCATCAACACCAATCAAGATGTTGCCACGATGCTCTTTTTCTTCACATGAGTGACTCGGATCAACGTTATGGAACACTCATTGGCTTGTGTCATGGAGCAATACACCCCTACAATGGTCCATATAACATTCATCATATTTATCAAATGTTTGAATAAGACGTTGAAAACCAACTAATGTTCCCTTGCAAGCAAACTAATCAACAATGTGTGTTAACCCTTGGCCGATTGTTACCTAGGATGCACGCCTCCTTGCAGGTGTGACTTATTTTGATGTTAGCAATGACTAATAATGTCACTAATAGATATTAAATTAAATATACTAAATTAAAAATAAAAACATTGTTAAATATTGATTTTTTATTGAATTATTAAACATTAGTCAATAAATAGATGCAATGACACAATTAATTATCTTGATCAATAGTGTACAAGGATTAACAGTATGATGAATTTTTTTGCAATTTTGTCTATTGATCACATACTCAGAGAACATAACAATGATGCTAATAACTTGTCCAAGAAGGCACTTGGTTCTGGAGAAGGGGTTCTCTACATTGAAGAATTCCTTGAAGGCTGCAATTTTGTCTATTGATCATATATTTGGAGAACATAACAATGATGTTGATAACCTGTTCAAGAAGGCACTTGGTATTGGAGAAGGGGTTCTCTACATTGAAGAATTCTTTGAAGGTTGTCTTCTCTTCTAGGAATATGTGCCTTTATGTTGTAAGTTACTTTGGTGTCTTTTGTTGGTTTTTTGGTCAGTATTTTGTCACTCTCTATGTATTCTGGAATTTTGTATCAGTTTTGGTTTTTTGTATGTTTGGTTCAGCATAATATATTAGCTTTGTAGATTGATTGGAATAGACTATTTTTTGGAAGTCTGGAATATGGGGCGGACTTGTTTCCTTTTTTGGGTTTAAGATTATTGTCTTCGATGATATGTACTCCATGATTCTATCCGAATAACAACAGTGCTTTATTTTTGCTTGAAAAAAAAACTTAAAAATTGTATACACTGAATATTCATATAGTATGAATGAGAGTAGTAAGTATTTAATATGGTTATTATATGGCATATTACATTTCATAAAAAAAAAATAGCAATTCCTCTCCCAAAAAAATTCGTAAATTTTGTTAAAGTTTAAATATAAATGATAGTAATAGTGAACCAACAAATTACATATATATGGCATTGTATCACAATTCATTAGCTATTTTTTATTATGCATGCAAAAAAAATTAAAGAAGCAAAATGTACATAAAAGAAAAAAATATGTTCAACAAATAAGTTTCAAACAGAGAGCCTCGAATTTAATCCAAACAACTACTAAAGTAAAAAAAAAAGGCTCCAGGTCAAGTTAGAAAGTAAAAAACTCTCAGAATTCAAATCCTATCCAGTTCGCTCCAGAAGAAGATTTTGATCATTCCATCGAGAAGGAGGAAAGGATAGCCGAGTTTTCTATCAATATGGAAAAGACTATAAATGCCATTCTTGATTTACCAGGAATTGATTCTCAGGAGACCCCATACCAGATAAGTTAACAAATTTAGATTAAACATTAAGTCTATATTTGACCCTTCTCTTAAAGGAAACGGGGTTATTGATCTGGAGGATTCTTCAGAAGAAATTGAGGAAAAGGTAAAGAATTAGAGAGCCTCGAAGTCAATCCAAACAACTACTAAAGTAAAAAAAGGCTCCAGGTCAAGTTGGAAAATAAAAAACTATCAGAATTCAAAGCATATTCAATTCGCTGCAGAAGAAGATTCTGATCAGTCCATCGAGAAGGAGGAAAGGATAGCCGAGTTTTTTTTTCAATATGGAAAAGAGTATAAAAGCCATTCCTGATTTACTGGGAATTGATCCTCGGGATGATTCCTTGTCAAATAAAGAAGAGGAGGTTAAAAGACCTTCCCCATATTTACCTTACAATGTCAAATCAAATGAACAAATTGGTGTCTGTGAGACCAGTGCAGTGCAAGAAGTCTAAGGCAAAGAAACAACTACGTAGTAGGTTAGAGCGTAGGAAAGAAAACAAGAAGCTGTTAATGGAAAATGCTAAGATCCAAAGGAGAATGAGTAAATTGGTGGGAAAACATAATAAACTGTGTGATTTCGCCCAGAAGATTTTTAAGAAGAATAAACTGTTGAGAAGGAAGAAGAGATGTTGGAAGGTTAAATGGATGCAAGAAAAACAGAAGAATCAAGCTAGTCAGAGCAAACTTGATATTTTAGCAGAGCTTGGAACTCACGTCCTGCATGATATCTTACAGACTCCAATGAATAGAACCTAATAGTAGTTCATCAGTTTTGTTCCTACTTGAAGGCAACATTATCTTTTTGTAGCGATTCAACTGAAATTTGGAGCAGAGAAGGAATAACGCAAATCCAGAATTATCACAAAGGCTTCAAGGTTTTGCAGCACCTCAGGACTTATCAAGATGTGTTGTAGAATTCAAGAAACAAATTCTACTTATTTTGTAATTGTGTTTATGTCAACTCCAGTCAATGTAAATTTGAATAACCTTAAGGTTATAATTTTGTATTTTGTTGGGCCCAAGAGATAGGTAATGAATAATTAAGATGAGAAGTTGTAAATGGAAAGTTATGAATTCAAATTTTAGTGAGTACTAGCTTACAAAAGAAAATTGTACTTTGCCATAAAATCAAATAAAAATTAAAAATCGAAAACTAAGTGCGTAGATAGCTTCTAAGATTTAGATCTTAAACCCATTTTAAGTTAATGCCGTATTTAATCTTATTTTTATAATCTGATATGAAAATAAAATTAGAAAGGTCACTCCTTCAAAAGTGGATATGAGATCCAAATTTTAGGCTGATGGAATTTGGAAGGCACATGAGGAGGAAATGCGCCAACGGGTAGGATGAAGTGGATTAGGCATGCGCCAATGGCCCAGATTAAATCTGGAAAAAATGCATAAGTTTTTAATTTTGATGTTTATATGATCCCGTCAAAGTTTTACGGCAAAGGTACGTTGGGTAAGTTTGGTTTGGAATTCAATGAAGGGGATGCGTGGCAAGGATTTGGGTGAATCTCTCTCCATTTGCTTTAAGACCATAAAAATTCCATTAAATAATTAAAAAGACCGAGTAATTATCGTATGGTCTATTAATGTAAAACATTAAATTTGAAAGGATATTGACCGAGTAATTATCGTATGGTCTATTAATGTAAAACATTAAATTTGAAAGGATATTGACCGAGTAATTATCGTATGGTCTATTAATGTAAAACATTAAATTTGAAAGGATATTGACCGAGTAATTATCGTATGGTCTATTAATGTAAAACATTAAATTTGAAAGGATATTTATTGGTGTGGGAAATTTTATGAAAAAGAAGCTTGGATAAGAAGGTAAAAAAACAAGAGCTGCGTGCAGCTTAGTCCTTGTTTTCTAGGTTAAAAGATAAAGAAAATTAGAAGAACAAAATCCATGAAACAATTATCTCTTCCAGGGCACTCATAACAATCTGGAGATTGAAACAAATCAATGATATATCATCCACAAAGGTAAATATGTCTATTATCTTTTATTTTTAAATTCAAATTTTTTAAAAAGATATACTTTTCTCTTTCAATAATTTGAATTTTAAAATTTGTCAACTAAATATATTTATATCTTTATAGAAAAAAAAAAATTATATATTTAAAAAATGTTAAAAAAAACATAAAAAACATCTTCAAGAAATAAAATAAAATAATTGTAAACATCAATGCAAACATGTGAATGATATCTTATTTGTTTGTCCATCAACTAGCTACCACCCAAATTAGTCTCTTTGCCAAAAATGAACTTGAATAAATAAATTTCAATTCTCAACCAATAATCATTTTCTTGAGAAGTATTTCCCAAGCACTTCCAATAATCTTATGATAAATAAAATAGCTTAGTGCATCCTATCTCAATACCTTTATAAAGAAATTCATTAATGTGAAGATTACAAGGTCATCATCATCCAACTTTTCCAAATGTCGAAAAGCCATGTAGTAATGTAACAATCTGGAAAAAAAAGTACTTTAAAATCTTCTAAGTAATAATATGCTTTAAAAGAGTCTTACCACAAAAAATTATCTGCCCAAGTTAGTAGAAAACATATATTGGCAAATACAAGGAAATGAATATATACAAGTGAAGCACTCTTTCATTTCCTACTAACATATATTGGTAAATACAAGAAAATGAATATATACAAGTCAAGCACTCTTTCATTTGAAATCAGTAGATAAATTAATATATGATCAAATACTAACTTTAAATATTGAACATAGAAGTAATTTTATCCAAAATAGAAATCAATCTAGTTAGTGTCCCATTCTGAAAATAAGATAATAAAGAGAATATCCCTATAAAAATAATAAAAATAATGGAAGAAAAAATGAGGTACTCAAGTAATCCAACCCTTAGATACTTACCAAGGACCAAGGTATACAGAATCTGCTTATGATGTAATAGAGAGGGATGTACTTAAATCACATTTATCATCTGACCTTAGGAGAGCAGGCTAATTATCTCAACCCTACTGCTTTTAACTTTACAATCAGCAAGGGCACATCCATCCATTTACAAAGGGTTTCAAAGTGTTTTCGTACACGTTTTTCTCGCCACTTCAATTCAGCAACTACCCTCTTTTATCTTTACCTTAAAATGCTGCGCCTCACAATACTTAGATAGTTATTGAACCGGCTGCTTGGATTTGTTACTCAGCTTGGGCTTCGTTCTTACACCCATGTTAATCTTGTTTCCATAACTGTTACCATTGAATAGGATTAACTATGCTTAATACTAGTATTCCTTAAAGGGTTATTATGCTAACTCTAAGCATAGATCAATACTAGTAAAATTAACCATACGAAAAGGTTTTAAGAAAGGTTTTATATCCTTAGCATGTTGAGTCATGAGGGTCTGTAATACTAATCTCTTATTTATTAGAGATAGTTATAACTTATAAGTATGTGAATGCTTATATGATATCCATGAAGTTATAAGCCTCATTATACGTAATAGTGAGAACATAGCATATCAATATGATTACAGTATTGAACCAAGCTTTACACTAAGCTTATATGATATCCATGAAGTTATAAGCCTGATTATACGTAATAGTGTGATTATACGTAATAGTGAGAACATAGCATATCAATATGATTACATATTGAACCAAGCTTTACACTAAGCTTAAGCTCTTTATTAGTGTAATCAAATCATTAGACCAATAGAGCATAGAGATACAGCAAATGTAATCAGTGTTAACAGTAGATGTGATAGACCAATATAACTCTGCATCATACTTGAATATGGCTCTTTCAAAATATGCTTAGCATTATATTGTCAAGCTTATTTGATTGCATTTTACAATTAATTTTTGTAAAAGATTTTTTATGGGAATTACTAAATTACTTGATTGCATTTTACAATTAATTTTTGGCAAGGATTTTTTATGGGAATCACCAAATTTCTGTGAATAAATTTGTTCCTAAAATGGATTTGAGATAGGTATGTAGAATGAATACGTTTTTTGTGAACCTCGTAATTTTGTGAAGTATAATGCATTTTGGTATCACAAACCATCGTTATAAAGTCTAATGCAAAAGCCCAAAAATGAATAACACTAAGCTCTAAACAAAAGGACAAATCCAATTTCAAAAAGAGCAATCAGTTAGGCTGAGCATTAAAATTTGTTTCGAAAGGAAACATCAATATCTTTTAACAACATACAACACAAAACACATTCATAAATTGGACATCCACTACTATACAATATTTTTTAAACAAAATTAGATACTCAACTCAGCTGCATCAATGGCCAATGCCTAGGTCATTATTGTGCTTCTGAAATCTGTAGATCAATTAAAAAATAGAAACCAAAATTCAAAACGTTGATTAGATCCCATACAATAATGGCATATTTGATACTTTTCAAGACTAAAATAAGCTGGGCTGGTCCTGTACGAGTCTTTGGCCCACCTCACGCCGGTAGCTCTTTACTCGTTCGGCTCAGAATCAATAGCGAGGTTGGTTTTTAGATATATCCTATTACAGGTTTTTCCTTTTTTAGATTACTCTTATTATAGTGATATAACCGATAGGCCACAGTCAGGTTTTTCCTTTTTCCTAAATCGCTGCTTGCTGGCTTTACACCACATGACGATATAGATGATGTTACCCATGTTGACACCAAAATTAAAAATGTTGATTATATCCCATAAAATAATGGCATATTTGATACTTTTCAAGACTAAAATAACTGCAGAAGGATTTGAAAAGAATAAGCAAGGTTTGAAGGTGGTTGAGGATAAGAGAAGAATAATGTCATTCTCCGTTCGTACAAACTCTTCATCTAATTGATCGGAAAAAATAATAATGTCCAGTCGAGCTAAAAAAGGCCTAACATGGTCAAACACAGCAAACTGCAAAGTACCAACTTACAGTGACCTTTCATCTCACCGCACATTCATGTTCATTTTCTGAGTTTCTTTGTACACATTATTTTCTCAATCAACAGGTTAACTTCTTAGTCACGACTTCCCACAGAGGCAGGGACTTGCTGCACTCCAGTCGCCTTGTTTATAAAGATGCATAATTTCTTTACTCCATTGTAAAGGATGAAACATATAAGTATTTTTTTTAGAGTATCTCTGTGTTGGCAAGGATGGAAACATAATTTAGGTAAACCTGGACAACTTCCACCAATACATGCATTGATGTTACTGGACACCTATAAGGGTAGTAAGTGTAGTGAACAAATTAATGCATTGCAGCATGATCTTCCCATCATGTTACAATTGAATGTACAACAAAGTCATGTATTATCAAAGTTTTAGGCATAATGTAGTCTTCAGAGAAAGGATTGACATAAAAAAAAATATCAAAGGAAGGTTTGACATAAAAAAAAATATCCACGGATTTTAATGAGAAGGATATTGGAAGAAGACAGGAAGCATTCAACTTATAAGAAGATGAGACTGACAACCCTAGCGATGCTCCTCGTGCCTTGGGGTGCTTTACAAGTCACTTTAAATCACCCACGTTAAGAATTATACCCTTATTCAAACGCCCTTCCACAGTTTGGTCCAATTCCCCGAACTTCGTAGCAATGTGGTCTTTATCTTGTTTCTGGGACAGAAAGCAGATATCTCTGTTTTAATAGGAAGGATCTGCACACCCTGAAGCTGAGCTGTTTTCGGGACAGAAAGCAGATATCTCTGTTTCAATAGGGTTTCACCTTTCTCTATTCTCTGCACAAGTTCTTTTACTGCTCTTTCTGCCCTACGAGAAGAATCAGATTCTTCTTTTGAAGAGGTCCCAAGGTTGGATTTCGTGTCTATATTTTCTAGAGACAGAACCTCACAGCGTTTAGAAGGCTCATTTAAGCATCTATGAATTTACTCCCATGGGTGCAGAAATTGGGGGGCCCGAACATTCCCTTCCCAAAACACGAGGAGGATTTCTTGAATGCTCACGGTGAACTCATCTTTCGAGCTTTGGTTTCTTTGATATATTCCAATACCAGCTTTTGTGTTGTCAAATCAAGGAGGGTACGAAATTGATGCCAGATACATGTTTGTAAGAACAGGTTATGAGAGCTCCAATGGCTGCCAGCTGTTTGATGGGACTCTTGATTTTGTTAAGTGGGGTGAAAACCTCTTCCGTCAAAGCATAGATGAGTGTAGGGAAGCCTTTGATGGTGTTGAGTATCAACTACCCTCCCGAAGTCGAGGCTATTGTTGAATTGAAGATGGGCAACTTTTGGCCAACCCTGATCTCCTGGGCAGAGAAGAACTCTCATGCAGCAATAGAGGAGAGCAGTAAAACGTTGCAATATACATTCACGACAGTCTGGTACTGGAGATGCCCAAGCATCAAGTATTCAACACAATATGCATCAAGTCTTCCACACAATACGAAGCAAATACTTCGACGAACAACAAAACTTCAACATGATAAAGGGAAAACGCTACAATACGAACAAATATGCATCAAGTCTTCCACACAATATGCAGCAAATACTTCGACTAACAACAAAACTTCAATATGATGGAGGGAAAAAGCTACAATACGAAACACCTTCAACGCAACAATAGATTAGGGTTCACCAAGGCAATAGCAGAATTCTAAGCACAGGCAAACTAAAGAGAATAAGGCAAACTCGCAATAGCAAAACTCTAAGCAGAATAATACAAGCCTAAGATATTATGGGCTTTGATACCATTGTTAGAATGCCCAATAGGGCATACACTCAACTGATTAACACAAATCCAAACACAAGCAAATAGATACGGGTGAGATGTTTCTCTCACTAAGATATGTACATATAAATACATGGAAAGACTGTTCATATTTTTCTATGTGAATACAATAACAATTAACCTTAAATGGATTAGTGGTTCCAACAGAAATCTCAAACTCTTATACCAAATCCGTGCCAAAAAATGTTTTTGAGGATAGGCTAAATCAATTGTCTAAGTTTAAACTCCTTCAATATCCTAAATCCTATCAAGAAAGCTTGCGGAGAAGGTGAATAGCAAGTTTTATTCTACTAACAAGGCTTATCCATTTCTTGACAACATTTCACTCATCTATCTATTTTGGGTCTAATCCAATGTTTCAAAATCGATTTCACTGTTCTACTAGCATGGCTTATCCATTTCTTGACAACATTTTACTAATCTATCTATTTTGGGTTCAATCCAATGTTTCAACCTCAATTTCAGAATCATTTAAGGTATATATAATGGTTCGCAGCTTCTATTCTGGGTATTTAGATTGCTAGTCTTCATATATAATGGTTTGCAGCTTCTATTCTGGGTATTTAGATTGCTCGTCTTCCTATATAATGGTTCGCAAGGGTATATCATATATAATTAACCTTTTAGAAGTATTTGTAATTCATAATAGCCCCTACCCGCTAAGATGACCTAATTTCTCCATAAATTAAATACAAAAACTAGTATTTTCTGAAAGTGAGTTCAGGCAAAGCTTATAAAACTGTAATCCATAGTTAGTTAGTCCATTAAAGGCCGATAAAAGCCCACACTGTATTTTCACTCGAAAACAACAAAAAAATATGTTTTTAACAGAACTTGTTGAAAATTTGGAGAGCTTCATTAAGAATAAGAAACATATAGACAAAACATACAAAATCAAGGTGATTCATCGCCCTCATAAGGCTCCATATCCATAACTTGGATGATACTTCCAAAGCACCTTGAAATAAGGGGCCATGGTAATCCTGAGCAGCATCCTAGATCTGTACAAGCCTTAAAAGGGTAAGAAATAGGAAGAGTGTGTTTAAATAAAAAGATAAAACCACTTGAACAAAGTAAGTAAACTAAGTATATACCTGTTGGGTTGGAAATCCACGAGCAGGAACTCTTTTATCATCTGAATGACCAAGAAGGCCAAATTGGTGAACAAAAAGGCCCTTTCTTCTGCTATTCTGAAAATTATGATGGTTTCCCTCGGACCCATCAATAAAAACCTTTCTTTTTGGGTTTTGTCTCAGACATACCTGTAATATAATATTCATGCCAAGCTAAGTTAGTTTCCTCAACAAGCTTAGTGAAATTCAAGTCAACCCTTACCCGTCACCTACAGCCGAAGCCGAAGTTGGAAAACCTTTTTCCCACACTCACAGACTAACCACCCAGAACTCCTGGGAAGAGACTTTAAGAGGAATCCAAAAAACCCATGAACTTTGAAGCCGTAGCCTAGCAGGCCTGGTGCAGATGGCTACCAAGGGCTGCCAAAAGCATCGTAGCAACATGGAGAGGATCCATTTAGTTGTGCCCGCGGCAACAAGCTTCTGCTATGGCATGATTTAAGATGCTCGCCACCTTCGGGGTGGGTTAGAGTCTGGTGCACTGTGCTTAGCCCTGCTCGGAAACTTTCTTGATCGAATTTGAAAATTTTGGTCCGTGATGAACTGTCAATCCCATTCCAGAGGAAAAAAGTAGAATTGAAGCTGCCAAGCTATGGGGATAGTGTTATGCATGGGCAAGTCGTCGTGGCAAGCCATGGAAAATGCAACTGAATGCTCTGCAACGTGGACAGGCCAATTGCTTGCACGCCAAGCAATAGTAAATTGTTGTAAAGTAAGGTGGATAGGATTAAGGTAGGATTATTTTTTGGTTTTTTTCTTAATTTTTTTAATACTGGACAATGAGAAAAATGGTCAATTCAAGACCTTTTATCCAATAACATGTGAATACAGTTTTTCAAAAATATAATTATAAATAGGAATTTTAATGAAACTTTCACTCAACTTTATAAAAAATGAAGTATTGATATCAACTAATAGGTAAAGGCGGAACATATAGTCTCCTGCCTAGGGCAAGAACTAAAAACGGGGCATATGAGTTTTACCATGAAGCGGAAAGAGGTTTGTGGGGGGAGAAAAGAAGAAATACCGATCAGCCAACAGATATGTAAAAGAAAAAAAAATGGGTTAATATTTATCATGAATGCAATCCTTGCTTGAGACTAAGACCAAGAAGGCAGCTTTAAAAGCTTTGATTTTCATTGTAATTTTGGGAAACAATTATACTTTTCTGGAAGTTGTAAATATTATTTACAAAATCTGATTTTTAATAAAAAGAAGAGCTATTAAAAATGGCTTCATGTGTTTAATTTCATGGATTGTGTGTTAATATAAGTTGTCCATTCTGATATTTACAGCTCTGTAGTGTTCTAGTGTGTTTGAACCCTGCAGGTCTACACCACTATCCCAGTTGGGAAAATTAAAAATTATGTTTCTGAAACTAGATAGAAGATGGAAAGAATGTCTCCCTGGATGGGGTGATAAGGGATCAAACGTGCACTTATGGTGACACAACAAGGGTGGGGGTGTTGAACGTGTCGGCTAGCAACGAGGAGGTGTCGACGACGTTCAACCCTGAGCATAATAAATACAACCCACATCACTGTAGAACAACATGATGGGTTGGCACATGCGACTTTACTGCGTGTCAATGGCAGACATTGATTCCTATACCGGGCACTTCTTGGTTCATAAGGCTGACAATGGGTTCATTTCACCCTGCAAGCTGGATGGCTTCTTACCTGTGCTCCTTATGAAGGTAGTCTCTCGGATTCCCGATGGTTTCAGACAAAGGCGAAGAGGCTCTCGGCTTTCAAATCCAGCGGCGAACACTGTAACATGGCCTGCAAACGACATCATGCCCCAAGCAGGTGCGGCAGGGGACGTTCTAGCCGCTGTCAGGAGAACAATGTTGCAGGTCTTGCTCTCCAACTCGCCACAATGATTGATACTTTACTGATAATCCACAACAACATCAAGGATGTCGAGGAGGATGTGCAAGCTCAAATCATAGAGCTTCGAGATAGAGTACAGACCCTTATAGACTGGAGTGCGGACATCGTAAACCTCTACCACCTTCCATCACCTAGGCTTGCTACTGTTGGCTCGAATAGCAGTATTCACTTCAGCTCTGACTCTAAGGTGGGAAATGAAATGCTTCATGAGGGGGTCGAGACTCATGGGTTTTCGACAGCCACAGTCAAGGAGGAGAGCCCTGCCGAAACTAAGGTCGGTAAGGAGAAGATATGTGACGTATCAATTGTAAGCATGAGTGGGTCCAAGCACAAGACCACAATCTGCATCAAGAGGGAAGGCGAGCCTCCAACAACCCAGCGCGGAAAGCAGCCTCACCATGCAACGTTCAAATTTGAACCCTTCCTAGCCTTCCAAAGGGTTCTAGCCCTTCTTAGAAGTGTAAACTTAAAATTGCTTTTCAAAGAAAAATTAAAATCCGAATTTTACCCTTTCAATAGGAAGGACATAATTTATATCAACATTTCAAAAGAAGGGCAACATTTGAAATTACCCATCCATATAAATTTCAATTTATATGTTGAAATTCCTATTCTATAAAATTCGACTCGTCATTCAAAATATTGGAAATATCATAAATTATAATCATTCACTCACTCACGTCATGCACTCACTACTTAGCTTTGCAAGGTGACGAGAGATGACTGACGACTACGAGGTACTAGCCACTGGGATTTGACTCTGAATCCCGACTCACTTCGGGATGAGATATAAGGTGTGACAATGTGTCAATGAATATGGTTGTAATAATAGAACCATTACTAGGCCCAAAACAAGGCCAAAACATTGTGCCTACTACCTATGTGAACATGGATACTAATGTCCACTAGTTTTTCGTCAAAATGAAATTCAAATTTCCCCTTTGATGAGTCCTCCTCTACAAGACTTAATTTATTGCATGAATGTCACAGACTCATGACAACTCTAAATAACACTCAATGACATGCAACTACAAATAATGGCATGCAACTAGAACCACAAACCAAGCTGAGGTTGATTTATGCATTGATATAGAGAGGTGGCACTAGGCACACAATATGGAGAAACAATGAGTTAGAAAAAACATTTGGACCAAAGTACCACAATGGTTATTAATAAAATTTAAAAAAACAATTTTTGGCGCAGGAATTGTCTTCAATTTGATGGGTGGCATGATCATGATCATGTAATCTCCCTCTGTCCTTTCAAAAATATGTGGTTTCTCACCACGTTTCTCTTCGACACTCGCCACCAAAATACGTATAAAAATTACATGTCTTTACATCCTCTTCCGTTTAAATCCTCATCGCATAGTCATGACTAAGGATTATTATGCATGCACATCCTCACCTTATAATATCAATTGGTTCAAGGCGCAGAGACAACCATAAATTATCAAATGTGTTAAGACGCAAAGAGTAAGAGACAACCATAAGTAAGTCTTATATTAAATTTAACATATAAGTCTTTAATTTGCACTATCATCTGATATTTGACACGTTGGATTGTTGTGATCTTCTTAAATAACTCCTTACCAATGTGACTATAAGGCTTCTTTAATGGTGAAGTCCATAATTTTAAGTCTTCTTCCTCATTATCATGCCTTTTGGTAAGACAATAAGGAGGGAAGTGACCCGCATTAGCATGGAAAACAGTTTCGACATAGAGCTAGATACATTAATTCTTTCATTAAATCATTTAAATTTCATGCCAGTGACTATGAATTCACCGAATTGTGGATTGGTAAAAAACACATCAAATTTTAGAGCCCCGAGCTCTTAATTACTCATGTATCTAGAATTTTTGCAAATCGAGCCATTAACAAACTTCTTTTGTTGTTCTGGTTCAATTTAAAAGGTAGATTGTCGAGAATCAAACATGTAGCAAGTCACAAGACTCCAGTTGACTTAGGATTGATTACATTTCCCCTCCATCCCATACATGTATGTTGTCGCGACAAGTGTTGAACAACAAAATTTGATGCCAAGGCCCTTATGATGCTATTGTTGCTAACTTGGTTGGTATGGAGGATTATTTTTTAATGTTTTCTTGAGCTATGTATTGTTTTTTCTTAGGTGCCTAATGTCCATCATTCTTACATCTCTCAAGCTTGGATGGTTTCCCTCTCTCCGGTTTGAATTAAGGTTTTGGTTGGTTTTATATGTAGATTTTGGTTGTAGGTTTATTATAGCCTCATTTTTCTTAGTGGCTTCTTTTTGTACATAGTGAACAGTAAGTAATTTTCTCATGGTTTTAGTTTTATTTTAAGACTATATCTAGTTACAACGTCTTGCAGTATGCATAACATCATGTATATGCCCCAATATGGTTATTGCATAGTCTAAGTAGTTTTTCTGTATAATGAAGTGTGGTCTAACCCAGAAAAATACAACAAAATAGTTGTTATTTTAATGAACTGTAAAATTAATGTTACATATATGTCAAATTAATGTGTTCAAATTCGGTTTTATTAACAAGATACCATTTTATCATGTAGATATTCAGGAGTGCTCAATTGTTTAAGATTGTAAAGATTTGGATGGGAAATATTTGTGTTTTGCATTTTTTCGGGGGGAATGGTTTAGTTAATTTATACTTGTCAATTGAAGTACAATTATTTAAATTTAGGCAAGCAATATTGACCCCGCAGCATAGTGTTTAATGCTCTTGCTGCGGGCTCTTGCTAACGGTATGTCAACGCACGTACACAAGCTCCTGTAGAAGAGATAGTAGTATTCAGTTGCCGAAAAATGGAGCTGGACTGGGGCATGCATCCACCCATGCAGGCATCCGTCTTGAATGATGCAATAGCTCCATGTCACCATCGCCATCCAGCAAGAGCTCCATGCCTACATCATGAGCATGGATCCGTGCATGGCTACACATCCCATTGGATCGCGCAAGGCTCAAGGAGATCCGCCCGCTGGTCTATCGTAGATCCGTCACATGAGCTTTCTGTATGGTTAATTCAATTCGACGTGATGCCTGATATCTGCCAATTGAATGGATCAATGGATGAAGGGAGGGGAGGCCGTAAACACAGAACACTCGTAAACACAGAACACTCCAGCATTGTTCCTGTTCTTGAAGAGATTAACCCTGCAACGAGTCGGCGCCATTCACAGTCAGGAGCATCTGTCTCTAAACGAGCAGGTAAGTTACTTTAAACCCACCTGTGCTAAACGCCCCACCTGTTCTCAGCATTTTGTTTTACCAGTTATGAGTATTCACCTTGACATTTCGTTCCAAGCAGAGCCAACTAGAATTTTTACTCTAGATCGCTGAAAATAAGATATTGCCCTTAACATTTGAGTCGTTTTGGCTTGCCACAAGAGCGATTGCATGAGCGACTCCTGCAGTTTTCTCGTGAGGTCATTATTCAATCCAAAACTGCAATAAAATGTCATGGAGTTGGGCTTGTATTCCTTCCTAGAGCTGCTCATAAAGCAATCCAATCCCATCCCATGGCTTATTGTCTTTTATATTTTTTTGTTTAGAAGTTTCGATAGCTTCATTCTTCACATCAATCTCAGCGTGGCTATTCAACCTTATCCTTCACGATCCCAACAACAACATCCTCTTCAAGTTTGTATCAATACTTCAATCATCACATCAATTTCAATCTTGTTAACTACTATCCTCTGCAACCAGCTTTAGGTTAGATGCAACAATGAAAACATTCAGTCTTTTCTGCAACCGGCTTCAAGTTAATTTAAATAATGAAAACAGTCTTTGGATCTGAAAATAAACTTGTTTTCGTATTGATATAAGTAATAGTCATGCATTGCTCAGTTTAACCAAGCCATAATGGCCAATTTAAAGACGAAGTATTCTTCTTGTGAAGATGTCATTCTGTAAATAGTCTTCTCTGGTTAATCAGATGCTGAAAGTAAAAGTTCTTATAAACATACAGTGAACCAAATTGGAATAAGTTTATTCATTCAAATTTGATAGAGGTTAAAAGTTGGTAAACATATATGATGTGCAAAAATGCTCTGTATCATTTTATTTAGTTGTCTGTATCGGTTAAAGCATCCAATGTAGACATATTAGTAAATTTCAATAATACAGTTTTTCTTGGATTACAGATTAATTTGGTGCAATAATAAAAACATCCGGTCTTACAATGTTTTCTAATGAGTGGATAGTGAAAATGAAATCACTTGTCTTATTTTAAATGATTGTTAGTGAATGAGTGGTTGGCGAAAATGAAAACCGCCTGTCTTTTTTGGGTCGTAAAGGTCATTGGTTGCTGTATGGGTGAATGGTATAATTTGTGGTTGGTCGAGGTCTTGGTATTTTGAACACCTTTTTTCATTTCACTTAATGTACTCATAAAGATATCCCATCCCATCCCATCCCACTTCTTATTGTCTTTTTTATATTTTTTGTTTAAAAATTTCTATAGCTCCATTCTTCACATCAATCTCAGCGTGGCTATTCAAGCTTATCCTTCACAAACCCAACATCATCTTCCTACAATATCAATTTCTGTATGGCTATTCAAGTTTGTGCTTTGTATCAATGCTTCAATTGCCACATCAATTCCAATCTGGTCGTTAGCTATTATCCTCTGCAACCAGCTTTAAGTTAGCTATTAAAAAATTAGGAAAAAATGTATTCTTTGATATAACATATGTGAAAAATTATATATGTGTAGTTTTGATTGAGAAAAAAAATATGATTTACAGTTTTTCAACAATTTATTATGGAGCATCAACAAGAAGAATTGGAGTTCAAAATAGTTAAAAGACCAGGTTTACACCCACTTCATTATTGCATGATTGGTGTATGCAAGAGTAAATATGGAGCCACTACAGTTGATGCATTAAATAAACATAGACAACGAGTACATCAACTTGGTCCAATTCCACCTCGTCAGAAGGGTCGTCCTCGTGCTCAAGATTCTCATTGGCCAAAAAACGATCCCAAGGAAATTCAAAAGAACAATGAACTAAGGAGCCTTCGTGTTGAATTTCGCATGGAAATGGCTCTCAAAAACTTTAAAAAACGTCTATTAGAACAAGAGATATCTAAAGAGGTATGCTCATACTAAAGCTTCATATTTTACTTTCATTTTATCTTGTTTTATAATTATTAGTTATGTTAACTTCATATATATATATATATATATATATATATAAAAGCTTCATTTTTGTTTCTCTTTATCTAGTTCTATAAATATTAATTAAATGTATGTGTGTTTTCTAAATAGAATGTGAATCATGAACATGAGCTAAGTAATGAGGCTTTGGAGAGAATTTCGCATCGCTTGGATGCATATAAATCAAATGAGATGAAAAGGCGTGAAGACACTTTAAGAAGGATTGAAATTAAAAAAATGTTCAATGACTTAACTAGTTCTAATGAAGGGTCATCTTCAACCATGGACAACACTAGTGGTGCATACAATGATTCTGTCAATGAAGTAAGTGAAATAGTATCTTTATAAGACATTTTAATATCAAATTTGTTGTTTTCATATTTTGTAGTGTTGATATGAATTGTATAGTTGTAGTGCTAACATGGGTGCATATTATATAGATTTGTATAGAATCGGGGAAGCAAAATTTCCAAGAGCTACAAGAAACAATGGAAATGTTCAATGGATTGAATGTAGAAGAAGAATGTTCATCTTCTACTATGGAGGGCACTACTAATGCATCCAACAATCATATGACTGAAGTATGTATTTTACCACATGTTTTTATCTATTTCTTTTATAATATTGATCATGTTAAACTCATTTGCACATGCATGCAATTATACAGGATTCTATAGAGCAAGTCAAGCAATGCTCAATAACACCTAATGTCATAGATCACAATAGTAAGAAAACCATGGCCTATGAGATGAATCAATATAGCTATGTAAGTATATTACTTGTACTTTTTATGCTTTTATTTATTGTGGAAAAAATGTATACTTATTCTTGTATCTTTTTTATTTTATTAAAATTTACTAAAGATTTATATATTGTGTGTGTAATTATATAGAGGGTTTTATAGAAGAGTTTTTCCAAAGTAATCCACTATTGGATGACAAACACTACACATCTAGTATCCACAACACTCCTGATTAGATTGTGAGTAAATATTTTTGATACATTTTAAAATTTTATATTCACATTTTGAAATGTTAATATAAGTGAATTCCTTAATGATTGGACTTTATTGTGTATTTACTAACATTTTTTTTCTTGTATAGGTAAATGGAAAAACTAGAGCTCAACAAGAAAGAGTTATAAAACACACAAAACTTACACCTAAGAACTTGGGTCAAGTTGGATTTAGGAATAGAGTTGCTTGGTTGAGTCATATGCAATCCAACCATATTGCTAGAAGAAAGCCTGTCAAAATAGTATCTATTCATGGAAACAGTCAATGTAAAAAATAACATAGATATGTTCACTAAAGCTTTCATTGGATCTTTAAATTGTATTGTTTCTATAACTAATTTAAATTTCAAAACTATGTGTTTATAACTAATTAATATTTTTTTACTAATTCATTTATGGATTTGTGTAAACATACCAATTGCTTTATGAATTTGTGTAAATATTTAAACTAATTTTGTTTGCATTAATTTAGATGTGATTATTTGAACATTTTATTTTTATTTATAATTAATTGTTATGAATAAAATAGTAAATCCCATTATATATTATGTTTAAATTTATATAATTTTTTTTAATTTTAATTATTTGTTAAAATGTTATATGTTTTCCTTCCATTTACATTATTCTTTATATTCAATTAAAAAATTTATCATTATAATTTACTATTTATTTGAGTTTGTACTTTTTATAATATTGTATAAATTAAACCTTTCTTAAATAATTAATATAAAATTGGACCAACACTAAAATATAGATGTTGAATTCTTATTATTTTCTGTGATTAAAATTAAATACAATTACCTTATCTTTGTTTTTGAACTTCTAAGGTCTTTTATATTTGAAATGTAACTTTCACATTACCTTATCAAATTTATAAAATATTTTGTATCTTTTACATGCATGTTTTTTTTCTTTTTTCCTGTTTTTGAGTTTCTAAGGTCTTTTGTATTGGAAATGTTTCATATTACCTTATCAAACTTATAAAGTATTTTGTATCTTTTAAATGCATGTTTTTTTCTAAATCTTTGTAATGATATGATCATTTAATTATTCAATGATCTTTTTAATGATATCATCATTTAATTATTCAATGATATGATTTATTTAATTATTTTAATAAAATAATAATTATTATTATTTATTTATAAATAAATAATAATAAAAATATTTTTATACATAGAAAAGAATAATTATATATAATAATTTATCAAAATGGTAATTGAAATCCAAAATAAAGACATTAAAGATTAATATAAATAAGGGATATATTTCAAGCTACATGATATTTAAAACTTGTAATAAAAATAATTAAAATATATTTATTATAAAAAAGGTTATTATCATATAAGTAATAAAAATAATTAAAATGCATTTGTTA
Source organism: Larix kaempferi (assembly GCA_027924585.1). Taxonomy (NCBI): domain Eukaryota; kingdom Viridiplantae; phylum Streptophyta; class Pinopsida; order Pinales; family Pinaceae; genus Larix; species Larix kaempferi. The sequence goes on along the minus strand of BSBM01000633.1, from coordinate 290,435 downwards.
TAATAATAAAAGTTTAGTGTCATATAAAAGTGAGGATATATAAGTGAATTTATTAGAGTTTAATATTGATAAAAGAAAAAATATTTAAAAATTTATGGTATTCTTTTTTTTTTATGATCATTCAATTAATATTTTGTCAATTTTACTTTCATAAAAAAATTATAAATTATGATTTTTTGAAATAATAAATTTGATAATTGTTTTCAATATTCTAAAATCAAAAAATATTTTCAATATAAATATAAATGAGAAGTATAAATAATATAGAATATAGAAAGGAAAACTACTATTAAAATTTTAGTATAAATGTTATACACTGTAAAACTAAATAATAAAAATAACTAAATGGTATCCTCACATGCTATATGTAACTTGAATGGATAGTTGACATTAGATAAATTTCTTGGATAGTTTACATTAAAGCGTTAAAGTATGTATAATCAATACTTTTGCCCTCATGACACTAATAAGATAAACATAATTTCAACATGTCAAACTTCATCACGTAAGATAATAACCTAATCCATGTAATTCACCTAAAAAACTAACCTAAACCACCTAAACCTCACACCTAACCACCTATACATTATACACCTAACCACCTAACCTAATGTATTTATGTACACACCTAAGGCATGCACCTAACATGTACATCTTATACTCTCTCTTATAGAAGAGACAAAGGAATTCCTAAATAGTGTGTGGGTGATAGTTATTTTCATTGTTTAAATATTGGGTTTTTTTAAAATAATTGTATGTACACTATTTCTATCATATGAAGGTTTATTTATATTTTGTTGTGAGAGCATTATGCTTAGAATATGAGGTTTGAGGAAATTGAAACAAAGAATTATCTTCCTCATTTCCCATACCTACAAGATACATGTAAAATGGTAGTTTATCTAAATCATTTACATTGTACACAATTATTGATATAAACATATAAATCCAAGAAAGTATTAAGAAAGTATTCAATTCACCTTTAGAGAGGTGATACTTTTCAATAAAAAGGACGTTTCAATTAGTGCAACAAGAAGCAAGATTTGAGTATGAATACAAAATTTGATTTGAATGGATAACAAAGAATAAAGTGCCTTAATTTACAAAGTAATAATTACTTTGTTTCTCCACTATTGCAAAAAACTCACATGCTGTACAAATTTAACCTTTCTTAAATAATTAATATGAAATTGGACCCACACTAAAATATAGATGTTGAATTCTTATGAAATAATTAATATGAAATTGGACCCACCTTGCGTGCGGTTAAAATCAGAATAAAGAATAAAGCACCTTGATACTATGATATTGATATAAATAAATAAAAAAACAAGAATCACAATTTTAATAGCTCAAGTTTATCACCTTTGCAGTATTGAAAACCACATTTCGGCAATCAGGGAGAATGCTAACAGACCACGGAGCTATTTTAAAGTGTTCACCATTAAAGATGACTCTTGCAACAGAACTTCCACCTAATTTATAATATGAAGTTGCATTTTCTAAAAACATGTAGCAAAGCAATTCCACCTAATTTCTGAAGCACAAAATTAAATCAATATGCCTGTATACCGGAATATACACCAGTGTATATACCGATATATACACCAGTCTATATACGGGTATATACATCAGTCTATATACCGGTATATACACCAGTGTATATACCGAAATATACACCAGTGTATATACTGGTATATACACCAGTCTATATATGGAATATACAGTATATACTGGTATATACACTGGTGTATATTCCGGAATATACACCAGTGTATATACCGATATATACACCAGTGTATATTCCGTATATAGACTGGTGTATATACCGGAATATACACCAATGTATATACCGGTATATACACTAGTGTATATTCCGGTATATAGACTGGTGTATATACCGATATATAGATTAGTGTATATTCCAGAATATACACCAGTGTATATACCGGTATATACATCAATGTATATTCGGTATATAGACTCGTGTATATACTTGTATATAGACCAGTGTATATTCCGGTATATACACTGGTGTATATACCGGTATATACACCAATGTATATTCCGGTATATAGACTGGTGTATATACCGGAATATACAGTCTATATACCGAATATACCAGTGTATGAATATTCTGATGGTGATGAAGATGATGATGATGGTGGTGATGAGGACGATGTCAACGATGATGATGATGAAGATGGTGATGACCATCATCATCATCATCGTCGTCGTCGTCTTCATCACCATCTTCATCATCATCATCATTGACATCATCCTCATCACCACCACCACCATCATCATCATCATCATTGACATCATCCTCATCACCACCACCACCATCATCATCATCATCTTCATCACCATCAGAATACACTGGTGTATATTCCGGTATATACACCAGTATATATACCGATATATACACCAGTCTATATACCGAATATACACTGGTGTATATACCGGTATGCCTATATAACGGAATATACACTGGTGTATATATCGGTATGCCTATATACCAGAATATACACTAGTGTATATTCCAGAATATACACCAGTCTATATACCAGAAGATACGCTGGTGTATATACCGTGTACATCATCATCATCATCATGAACAACATCTTCGTTCTGATCCTCGTCATCAACTCCATCACCCTACCGGAATATACTCATCATCATTATCATCATCGTCGCCATCATCATCATCATCATCGTCTTCATCACCCTCTTCATCATCATCATCATCATCATCATCGTTGACATCGTCCTCATCACCACCACCATCATCATCATGTTCTTCATCATCATCATCATCTTCATCACCATCAGAATATTCATACACTGGTGTATATTTCGGTATATACACTGGTGTATATTCCGGTATATACACCAGTCTATATACCGAAATATACACTGGTGTATATACCGGTATATACACCAATCTATATACCGGTATATACACCAATCTATATACCGGAATATATACTTGTGTATATACTGGTATGCCTATATACCGGAATATACACCAGTCTATATACCGGTATATACACCAGTTTATATACCGGAATATACATCAATCTATATACGGAATATACACTGGTGTATATTTTGGTATATACACCAGTATATATACGGAATATACACTGGTGTATATACCAGTATATACACTGGTGTATATTCTGGTATATAGACTGGTGTATATACTGGAATATACACCAGTGTATATACCGAAATATACACAAGCGTATATTTCGGTATATACACCAGTGTATATTCCGAAATATACACCAGTGTATATACCGATATATACCCTCATATAGCAGTATCATTACCTCATGGCCAAATGAGTGTATGACCCTCCGCCTTCCTCCTTGTCTTATCACCTTATTACCGCACGAGGAAGAGGGTACCCCTTTTTTTAATATGGATGGTTCTGGTACTAATTAATACATCCTTCACATGCTCAAGGCAATTACCTACGCTTGATCCTCGTTATCCTTATGAGTACTTTTCCTATAGTTTGGATTGAGTTGGCTACTTCATCGAGACATGTGATTCCATAAGAGTTTTAGTAGACCTTAGTTTAATAAAGTTTGACTTACCTCCCACCCCATAAACCTTTTTAAAGGGAAACTATATACTCATTGAAAGAATCATCAATATTTATATAGGGACAGAGGATCATCTCCATATCTTCAAACTTGGGGAAAATTGAACCCCTGATAAGATTGTAGAGTATATCAAGTTACTTCTAAATTTTAGTATGTTCTTACCTGGGAGTATAGATAGTGACATGCCTGACATGGACCAGAATTTAGTGTGTCATAATATTCCATTAAGCCTAATTCCAGGCTTGTAAAACAAAAGTTATAATAAAACAAACCTGAGGTAAATTCCATGATGTAAATTATAGATATCTAGAAACTATTAGAGGCTAAGTTCATTCATCCTTTATATTACTTCGAGTGGCTAGCCTTAATAGTGCCCGACATAAAGAAGAATGGCAATGTATAGGTGTTTATATATTTTAATTACTTAAATTCCTAAAGATTACTTTCCCTTACCTTCCATTGACCCGTTGGTTAATGTAGTATCCAATTACGAGATGATGTGTTTTATGGATAGATTCTCAAGTTCTAATTATATCTTAATCACTAAGGAGGACTGCCGCAAGATTGCCTTCCACTATAATATAAATGGGGTATCTATTTTTATATGATTATTTCCCCTTGGTCTTCAAAATGTGGGTGCCACTTACTATAGAGCCATGACTACAGTCTTCCACGATATCATATATAATATTATTAACTCATACGTGGATTACTTTATACCAAAATATCTTTCATTACAAGATCACCCGTAGAACTTGTATATTAAATTTATACATCCGCATAAGTACAAAGTTTTGCTCAACCTAATAAAGTGCATCTACAGCATGTGACCATAAGTAGATTACTAAGTTTCATCATGTCCTATCATGGTATAGATATTTAGCCTTCTAAAGCCAAGGCCATCATTGAGATGCCCCGACCTTGTAATGTGAGAGCTATTCAATCCTTCTTAGGTCCTATGGGTGCTATTTTACGTTTTGCGGATGGTTTTACAAAGGTCTCCTCTCCCTTTAAGTATGTGTAGGATGTTGAGCGCTAGAATGCTTTATAAATGCTAAAGGATATACTACTCTCACCTCCCACCTTTATATCACCAAAATTTGATAATCTTTTATTACTATATATCTCCACTTTTTACTAGTTTATAGCTACAGTCCTTATACAGAAGGATAATGACAATTGTGAACAGAATTATTTTATTGATCTCAGCCAGCCAACCCAGTTGAATCAACGAGAACAAGCCCAAAATTTATTGGTGTATACACTAGTGTATATACTTGTCCTACTCAAATTATATTCATATTTAAATAGAATGAAATCCTTCTTAGGAGTTGATTAATATTTAATATTTAATAGGAGTTGATTAATATAATATTTTGAAGTAGTTTATTAAAATAAATGAGACATTTAATGCACCCCTTACATACACTAGTCTATAATAGGAGTTGATTAATATTTAAATAGAATGAAATACACTAGTCTATAATAATATTTAATTAGATTAATAGGACTTGATTTGATAATATTTTGAAGTAGTTTATTAAAATAAATGAGACATTTAATGCACCCCTTACATATTCTTAAAATTATAGAAAACAAATATTTGAAAAACATATAATTTATCAAACATTTGATACTAAAACTGACTTTGGAACAAAGATATTCGGAAAATATATGTTTTATCGCCATCGCATATATTACTAGAAACTATGATAGTTGTAATAAATGTGATATTAAAAGTTACAATCCAATTTTGAAATTTGTGCATCTTTATCAGGAATTTAAAATTACACATCCTTAATCAAAATAAATGCCATGCTTATTTCAAATATAACATCATTTACTCAAATTTAACATCTTCACTCCAAATTGTATCAAAATTGATCTACATCAACAATTTTAGAAATAATTATATGCTACCTCTATGACATATGCAGGGCCAACTTACATCAACGCCATGGATTTGACAAATATGTTCAAGTTGGAAGAGTGATGCCCTCATCCCAGAAAAAAAAATTAAGTGTATAGTCAAAAAGATGACATTCAGATACACTCACGCGAGAGATCGTATGATGTATATGGACAATAAATTCTTCATGTTTTTCAATCTCAGAGGATGCCCAACTAAATTTAGAAGAAGTATTTGTAGTAACTCTACATCACAAAAAAAAAAATTAATAAATCACTTATTAAATATATTTATTAAAATCAAGCAATATGATTAAAGGATTTATTAAACAAAATAATAAAAAGTAATACACATACCTATTAAAAGAAACATTATTGATAGTACTATTTCTTATCATGCTCTCTCCAAATTCAAATCTGCAACCGGATGTATGACACATGGAACACCAATTCACATCAACGCTTACATCACGATCCCTTTGCCTTTGTAACCATTCTCTCCTTAACTTTCTACCGGCCTCTCTTTGACAAACATGCTCAAATTGGCGAAGTATTTGCTTAATCTTTGATAAAAAATTAAGTATATCATCAAATAGTCGACATGGAAAACCATTTTCCTTACTAATCTTGTTTCGAAAGTAGGAAATAAAATTTTCTTGTTGGCTTATGTCATGGATAGCAAAGAGAAATTTTGAAACATACGCATTGTCCATAACTGTAAAGAAAAACAAATATTTTAGATTTTCATATATATAAGAAAAATTATCGTTACTACAAATGAAAATGGGTAATACAAGTAATATCAAGATTAAATTTTTCTACCTTCATAACCTATAAAACAATAATCATAGATTTGCAAATCCTACAACTATCACAAATACAAAAAATACGCATACCCACATATAATTAGAGAGGTTGACATCCATCATTTGCAACAATTGTTAAAAACATTACAAAATATAGCATCAACCACTTTATGAGTTGATAATGTTGAAGTAGTGAAGTTAACACATAAAATGAAATTTCTTTCATAACATAAATACATATATATGACGATGAAAACTCATGTTGGAATCAATATTAGTTGAAATTTTTGGTATATAAATATTGGAATAATTAGCAAATGAATAGTTTGTACTGAAGAAAGAAAAAAACATCAAATTTAGAATCTTGAAATACTTAATCAGTAGCTAATAAAAAAATTTATTATCACAATATGAAAAGAACATACACTACTACACTATGTGATACATTTAGTAACCGTACTTTCAAGAAGAAGTTAATTGATTTTCGAGGACATAGTGTCTTAACACTTAGAGAAAATTGATTGAAATATTGTGTTGAAACTATCAAATATTTTAAATCTATTCATCTTTTGTCAAATATTTTCACCTTTGAACAAACAATGTCATGTGTTCAAGTCTGGAATTAATGGCAATGTTGGCCCTGTCTTTGATATGGTTGCCACCAAAAAATTAGTTGCATTCCCTTCTATTTCTACACTATCATGAAATAATCGAAGTCGGCAACTTGGAATAGATTGAGAAGTGGATCCCTCAACTGTAACAATAATCACCAAAATAATTAGATTATGGCATTGGGTTGAATAATATACCTTATTTCAAATTAAACAAAATTTAGTATCATATTGAAATACCTCTATTGTATGGAATATAACATTGCACTATATCTGATCTATGATCGACATTTCTTTGTTTTTTAGAAGAAATCTTCATTTGTTCATCCATGCTTTTCTTTTTTGTGTGAGCTCGTCCGACCCTTTGAAATTATGTTGCATCTTTTCTTGAATGCAATGCTTGACCACGTTGTCTTTTTTTATTGAGCGGGCTCAAAAAACTATGGTGTCTTTGTTTAGTGATCTTAGATGGAGTTATACAACAATTAAACATTTTATTACACTCCTAACCCACATTGTATACCAAGGTGTTAAGTGCACGTGCATGCTCCAAACTAGTAGGTTTAATATCTAGTAAACACCTTAGTGTTTGATGAGTTGATGACATAAGAAATTCCATCTCATCGGCCTCAAACATGGCATTGTCTAGTCTTATAGTTGTTGAATCAACATGATCAGAGGAATTACCGATAGGAGAATCAAATCTTGGAGGAAGCTCTTCTTGGAATTCTAGGACGGGAGCAACTGTTTCATTTAAATCAACTAGAAATCTAGGCCTCTCAAAAATACTAGAAAAATTTGGTGATGCATGCTCACCAAGGGCATTTTTTCCTACCAACATGCCAACCTTTAAGGCATGTTTACAAACATTTCCATTCAATGCCCAAGCACAATTACAGAGGAAAAAATATGGCCCTGCATATATGACCTTATACCAAGTATCACGAGTATTCTTATTTTGGCTACAAACCTTATATTCATTGGTAATTATTTGATCACATGCACATTCTTCATCTGGGTTTGCATCTGCTTTGCACTGGGATCTAGCTAGTTGTTCATTGGATTTTTTAGGTCGTATAATACCAGCTTCCTTTAAACGTTGCATGCGAATGTAATAAGGTTCAACATTTTCCAACAACACATGAATACCCCAGTCAACCCGCCTGTGGCATGCATTGTTTTTCTCATCAAGGTACCTTTTTCTTTAAGTACCTATGGTATGACTCGATTGCATTGTTGGTATCTTGATTTGAATGGGGAAACTTTCTATAAGCTTTCGCCCACATATCTGGAAAGTGAAGGGGGTTAGTGACAAAGTAGAAACTAAAAATAATGCAATAGATTATATAGTTATAACACAGAGATGTAGACAGTACTTACAAATTTTGTTGTTGTCTAGCCATTTAGTTCTGAAATAATTCAAAAACTTTTCTTGACCTTGAAATTCATCGAAGATCTGTGCAACTGTGTCTTGTACTGAGCAGTCATCCGGACATGAATGCATGATGTCTCCTAAAGCACAAAAAATTGAGACTCTACTTTCCTTTCCATTGACTTTGCTTAAAACATTCTTCATCCATGCACGACGAACATGCCATACGCATAATAATATTGATGAATTAGTTAAACACCTGAAATGACATTATAGTTAAAGAGATTAATGTATGTATATATGTAATGAAACATTAATCTTCTCTCTCTCTCCCCTCTACAAATAATTAATCAAGTCACCTTAAAGCCTCAATCTCAGCTGCAGCATCATCTGTAATAAAAACACGAACATGCCAATCTAGACGCTCTTTCATTCCGACTTTAAATAATGCTGCTAACCATTTTTTAATATCCTCCGATGTATTTCGTGAGGAAATAACCCAAGCTATCGGGACACCATTATGGTGTTTGTCGAAAACCATCAATGTATAAAGTTGATACTACATTCAAATAAACACATAATTATATTATACAAAGTCCACACATAGGAAATCATTTCAAGAACTATAATTAAGTGAGAATCACGAGATATGTGTACTCGCCCCATATTTGTTCATGCTAAATGTAGAGTCCATGGATATAGCATTATTGTGTGAGTACTTTATCATCATAGAATGCATCCAACTTGTTTGTATATCAATGATGAATGGCTTGTTTTGCACAACATCTTGTTGTTGGTAGAAAAAAAACTTATCTGGAAATTGATTGTACCAACAGTCCACGCTAATTGGATCACTCTGGTCCTTGACGTATTCTTGTCTTTTTATATCATTGTACATGTTTAAAATATCTTGTCTTGTCATTAAGGCATCTCGAGTTGTCCCTGTGAACAACTGACCACATTGATGCTCCACGTCATTAATGAATTTATCCCATATCATTGTGACGTTAAAACCATCTGTCTCACACTAGCTCGTAGATTATCTGTTAGATGTGGTGCATAATTGAAAGCCTGAGGCCTTCCAACTGCATCCTTCCCATGACACACAACACCATATTTGTCAATATGCCTACATGTTGTATATATAATAACAGCATCAGTTGGTCTCATGACAAGCCGACGCACAATGAAGTGGCATTGACAACCAACTTTAATGCTTTGGCGCAAACTGCGTTTCTTCATTGTATTTTCAAATGTCATCGTTGTATGACTATCACCTTGGACTTTACAAGTGGACTCCGTACCATATGAACACCAATACCTATTACATATCGTTACAATAAATTAAATATATAGATGAATGCTTTTCTTAATCAACTTGAATGATAAGTTAACAAATTATCTAAGCATGTTTCACACAATCAATTATGAGTAATTATAGAGACTCACGTAGCATACTCCAAATACGTGTCAAAATGAATTCTTTTGATCTCCTCAAGTTTTCGAGTTCGTCGAGTATGAACAACAAATTGAGTAGGAAATCACCTTTTTGTATATGGCAGAAGCATATTATTTTCAATTATAACAATTGATACAATTCTCTTCCTATACACATTGCAACTCAGTAAATTATATAACATCCATCCGTATAATTTTCACTTTCATTTAAATAGCAAAAACATGAAACTATAAGCAAATGATATTAATCATTGTCTCACCATTATCGTATTCTTGAAAGAGCATAGGATTTAAACCGTAGTGTTCAAGGTAGCTCCTCATAATATAATCCTGTACTAATTGTTAATTAAATTAGAAGTGATTTCTTTGACCGACACCTATCAAACAGTTTTAAAGGAAGCGCCGAGTCAAGGGTTATGTTAATCAAAACTTAAACAGCAAGTGCAACGGTTTCATGACCTGGGTTAATTATCGTAAAAGTTATAGCATTCAATAAAATCGCAACAGCAAAGAAATGTATTTATTAAAAAAAATCAGCAAAGCAAAGACAACGGCTGGATCGACTCGTTACTGCTTCACCGAACAATCGGTGAGGGAGCACCTGTCACGGTTTTAATTCTCGGTTGCTCCAGGTGATTGCCACCAGCACTATTAATTATGGCAGGGTTAAGTTGGGCGTGATGCATGGCGGACAGGTATACAAGGAGATATAAACATCAAAATAAAATAAATTAATGCAGAGTGTGAAAAGATCAAGTAAACACAGTGTCATAAAAGTATGGAGAATATAATGACAAACTCAGTCTCCAGGGATTCTTCACAAGAAGAACACTTTGTCTTTAAATTGGCCATTACGGCCTGGTTAAAGCTGGTTGCAGAGGATAATAGTTAACAAGATTGAAATTGATGTGATGATTGAAGTATTGATACAAACTTGAAGAGGATGTTGTTGTTGGGATCGTGAAGGATAAGGTTGAATAGCCACGCTGAGATTGATGTGAAGAATGAAGCTATCTAAACTTCTAAACAAAAAAATATAAAAGACAATAAGCAGTGGAATGGGATTGGATTGCTTTATGAGCAGCTCTAGGAAGGAATACAAGCCCAACTCCATGACATTTTATTGCAGTTTTGGACTGAGTAATGACCTCACGAGAAAACTGCAGGGGTCGCTCATGCAATCGCTCTTGTGGCAAGCCAAAATGACTCAAATGTTAAGGGCAATATCTTATTTTCAGCGATCTAGAGTAAAAATTCTAATTGGCTCTGCTTGGACCAAAATGTCAAGGTGAATACTCATAACTAGTAAAACAAAATGCTGAGAACAGGTGGGGCGTTTAACACAGGTGGGTTTAAAGTAACTTACCTGCTCATTTAGAGACGGATGCTCCTGACTGTGAATGGCGTCGGCTCGTTGCAGGGTTGCTCTCTACAGGAACAGGAACAATGCTGGAGTGTTCTATGTTTACGAGTGTTCTGTGTTTACGGCCTCCCCTCCCTTCATCCATCGATCCATTCAATTGGCAGATATCAGGCATCACGTCGAATTGAATTCACCATACAGAAATCCCATGTGACGGATCTACGGTAGACCAGCAGGCGGATCTCCTTGAGCCTTGCGCGGTCCAATGGGAGGTTCCTTGAGCCTTGCACGGTCCAATGGGAGGTGCAGCCATGCACGGATCCATGCTCATGATGTAGGCATGGAGCTCTTGCTGGATGGGGATGGTGGCATGGAGCTATTGCATCATTCAAGACGGATGCCTGCATGGGTGGATGCATGCCCCGGTCCAGCTCCATTTTTCGGCAACTGACTACTACCGTCTCTTCTACAGGAGCTTGTGTACGTGCGCTAACATACAGTTAGCAAGAGCCCGCAGAAAGAGCATTAAACACTCTACTGCGGGGTCGATATTACTTGCCTCAAATTTACTTGTCAATTGAAGTACAATTATTTAAATTGCCCTTCATCTTTGAAGGGCTCCAAGAACAAACGCCTTTCCAATAAAAATTAAGATCCACCCTTTAAATTTGATCAATGCCACCATGCCACGTAGCATTCAATCTAGGCTTGTTCTTTTTGACAAATTTTATGCTTATGTTGATAGTCTTAGTTTTTTTGTGTCTTCAAACCATTTCTAACTTTATACCTCCTAGTATGCTCAGGTCGGATCAGAATATTTATCAATTTTCAATTCTAGGCCCGGGAAGATACTTTTCTATCTATGTCACTCTCTTAAGTCTTTTGAGAAAAGGTTGTTTTCTCTTTTTGAGAGGCCTGTCACTTCCAAGTTTCTTTTATCAAAGGTTGTTTTCTCTTTATGAGAGGCGTAAAGACTTCAAATTTTGGGTTGTTTTCTCCTGAGGAGAGGCCTGAATGCCAGGTGATATCTTGTAACAATTTTTGTGCTATAATGAAAATGCTAAATTACAAGACGAAAAGAATGTCTTACTGGATGACCAACCGAATTAGAGACAACCTTCTATCCTTCAAATATTTTTTGAAGCGTCTATTAGGTCATGTCAAGGTATAATATGGGTTCAAAGGTTCAATCAAAGAGCAACTTGTTTCTTTCAAAGGCTATGAGAGTATTTGGAGAAGGATCTTATCGATGTCTTGAAGTAATCCATTCATGGTAGTCTTTTGGGAAAGATCCCAAACAACAAAAATCAGTTCTTGTCACTAGCCTAAATATTGATCCCAAATTCATATTATTTTAGTGATATTCCTCTCAACCAAGTGCAGTTGTCTGATGTTCACTTGCCCATATGCATAAGTTTATATAACTTGTCTTTCTAGCATCCAACATTAGGTAACTTATTTTGTTTTAAGGAGACATCAAGTTTTGCAGGTCATATTATTAATTCAATTGGAATGACATGAATTGGTTCTGCTAACCCAAGTATCCTTCATTGTTTGCATAATGAAAAATATTGTTTGTTCACAGGGCGAGTAAAGAGGAATTGGGTTCACAAAAACCAAATCATAGGAGTGTCAGTGGCTAACCATGTAACCAAACTCACATTGGAACTGCATATTGGTGATAAACTACAATAAAATCCCAGTTGATGAAAATAGACTTTAGCAATACTTGTTGGTTTTCTTGATGCATTTTCAAAGTGCATTGCAGGTATAAACTCTTGGAAAATTTATACGATTACAAAAAAAATAAAGGCAAGTGAGAGATGCATGAGGGTAAGAATTTCAATTGTACATACACTGTACAATCTTTGGGTATTACGCAACTTTAAATTTGGTAGATACTTCAAAGTAGTTCCATGATTTGACACCAAGGATAAGATCATGCAATTGATAAAATTAAATGAGAAGAAAAACTCTAGAAATGAAGCCCATATTAGTTTCCTTCATATGACATTCTTCAACTATGAATGCAAATAATGCATGAGGAGAACTGAAAATACAATGGCCCGTGATCCCAAATGATATCATTAATTTTGGTCACACTGATAATATATAGTTTGTTGATTTTAGCCACAAAACACACAACATATTTGTAAGCCTCTACTATTTGGTATCTATGTTGGAAACACATGGTATCTCTCCTAGAAAAAAATGCATGTTTACATGTCCTGACATTATAAGACAAAGTTATTTGTCTGCGGCTGTGAGTTATTTCTTATTGTCATATATTATACATTACAACTTGATTGATCTGTTGTTGTGATTTTGGAAGATTATGCATTGGGATAAATGGATTTACCATCGCTTTTAATACGAGTTAATATTGTAGGCCTCTAAATGAGAGGACTATAGAAAGTTAAAATGTAAAGGGAAAACACATAGTTTGCATCAGTGCAGCTATAGGAATTGGTGATGTCTTAATTGTTGTTTGCATGTTGTTATTGATTCCCATTCTTTTTCATTTCGGTAATCTTTAACTGTTTTTTGTTTTTTGTTTTATAATTTTAATAAATAATATGAAGTAGTTATTAATAATATACAAGGGGTGTTAACAAGTAATGCATCCTATAACCCGCTTCCAAAGAAAACAAGGCTACAGTGATTCATTGATCAAGAATAATGAAGTTGTTCTTAGGATTTACCAGTAATACTAACATATAAAAAACACACACAATCTAGTGAGATGGCCTAGGCTAATCAACAAAGTGCAATCTTCAAGAAATGTTGACGAAGGTAGGGGTTTTTCCTGCTCGTGTTTGGATTCAAATATTTCCTCATCTTGGGATATTGCCACTCTTTTCTTTCCCTACTCTTTGTTGGCTATAGCAATTTTTCCATCTTCAATTGGTTTCTCACTTTTTTCCTTGGACACCCAAATAACATAGATTAAACTCTCTTATTTCTAATCCAATTGCTCTAATCTATTAAGGATTTCCTTATGTCGAGTGCCCCTTCAACTGTCATGGCTATGAAGGTCTTTTTGTGCCAATACATGTATATCAAGTAGAGATATTTTTTATTTCTACTGATGGAAAAACTTGTTTGGAACTCATGGCATTACCTCCTCGTCCACTTTGTCATCAGATGACCTACCACATTTTCCCCATACCTTATTTTCTATATGCTTCACTTCTTCAATGACCCTTGTAGGGAATCTGTTGTTGTATTCTCCTGTTTTTTTCACCATGGAAGACATCACCTTGTTCCTTAAATGCCATGAACTCGGATAGAGAGTTTCCTTATATTTCAATGACCTTTGTTTGTACTATCCTAGTTTGGAATCACAGATCCCAAATTCCTTAACTCTCTCTATCCTAGGCTCCTTCCAAACTAAGCAAACATTCAACTACCTATAGGATTGAGTAGGTTGAGCTTGATCTTGGTTTATTGGTAGAGCAAGACCCAAATTCAAATGAGTATGGAAAGTCCGAAAGATTGGCAAGATGAGACCAACGTTCCAACACAACAAAGCTCTATTTTCACCCTCTTTGCATAATAGAATAACCAATAAATTGATCCTTTGTATCATATAGTTTCCATTTTGTAGATTTAAGTACTCCCACCTCTGCTCTTGAATGTCCATTGTCCGTTGATAAACCTTCACCAATGGATCCAAGCTAAGTCTCTTTTAAGTCATGATGTCAATGGTTAAGGCCCCTCCCTGGTTTGGATAGCATGAGTAGAGATTTGAGCAAAGGGACAGAGCCATGATCGCTTGAATCTTCCTCAAATAGGTATCCCATCTCCTCCATACAAGAACAACCATACCACACATCCCATCTGCATGTTCCCCCCACTCGATATTATGATTTCATATTTCTTATCTACCAAACCATTTAGGGAATCTTTTACTTGTTTTTCAAACGCTAAAGGTTCTTGTTTTGGTATGAATTAGGAATTTGGATTTGTATGTTCTCTTATTGAAAATATTTTCCCCCATCATTGTGATTGATGAAAGTCATGAAGATCTTAACCATGTACCAATGACAAAGTTAATTTTTCTCCAGTATCAAAGGTAAACATAATATTTGTAAACAATTGAGTTGATTCAAGAATGATACCAATGTGAACTAAATGTTGCACTATGGGCTTCATCTTTGAGGATTTATTGTTGTTATAAAGTTATACACAGAACCGTTGCAATGCTTTTGCTTTTGATTATAAGTTGATGTTTTTATTATCAAATTCATTTGATCCCCTCATATATTCCATCATGAAACTAGTTTCACTATCCTAATTGGAAAATGGCATGATTCTCATGATGATACACACCCTTGCCAATTTCACAGTGATCATGCTTCATAGTTGAAGGAATCTTAGGAACAAGTTTGTCAATTGTTTGATTTTATCCCAATTCAAAACTTATAGTGATGCTGATTTGGCATCATCAAAATCATTATACAATTATAAAAGATTACATACATTTTTTTCCGTCACCAAAAACATCACAAAAAATGTATTGGTGAGGGCCATTCAAGGAGCATCACCAAAAGTGTCACCAAAAAGATAATTAGCAACGGGATTTTAAGAACTCTCACCATAAGTGTCACCATAGAGAGAATTGGAAACGGACTTTTAATGACCATCACTAAAAGTGTCACTGAAAAGGGATTTGGTGACGAGATTTAAAGAAGTGTCACCAAACGTACTTATGGAGACAATTTTCCATAGCCTGTCACCATGTTTGAATTTGGTGACTACCATTTAAGGTCTGTCACTGTAACATCCCTAAAATTCATAAAAATTTAAAAAAATTCATGGCAGTGTAAATACTAACATTTGTTATGTGGAAAGTGTAATTTTGGAATGGTAATCTCCTTTGTATAATCGTTTCACTGTATTGTTATAATGACGACACTTGTTTATGATTCCTTTGAATAGTTATTAACACCTTAACCTATGCACATAGATATCTATTGACTGTTATTAATAGGATGATATAATGCAGGTGACGACCTTGATAATATTAACTTTTGTGTCGTATAAATAGCTTCTCAATTATTTTTATGTTGTTAATGTTGGTCGTAACTTCCTTTTGTTGACAGGGGTTCCTAGGAGTACCCCGAAGCTTACTTAGCTTAATGCTAAAGCATACTGTTGTTATGTCCAAGTTATAAATGACGATGTGCATTCATTGAGTGGATATTATTATTGTGCTTGAGAAGACTACGGCAAAAACCTACTTCAATACTTCGTTCTGGTTTATTTAACATTAAAACTTAATCCAATTTTAACTATAACGTTGGAGTCCTCTATGCTAAACATAATGATGCTATCCCAAGCTCTAAAGTTGATGCATGTAATAGTTGACTTCAGTTCCTACAATGAACTTCGTGGTCAAAAGCATTTATTCCTAGCATTAAATTAAAAAGTGGTTCGAACTATATGAAAGTGGATTTTGGAACACCTCTCGACGCTATATTAAAAAGCTCCATGAAACTACAATGTCAAACTATAGAAAAGTGGGTTTTGTATTGAACGTTGGTGGGTGACAGTTCGAGCATTAAATTCGATCACGTGAATATGATTTAATGTTGCTCGAGTGTAACAAAACCCTACTGCTACGTTTTGGGGTCTGATCTTCTCGTTAGTGATTTGTTCCTTCGTGGAGGAATAAGGCTGAGCCTTCTCAGCTGCCAGGGTTGTTAGACAACCTGAGCACTACCTGCAAGTTAGTTACACAAGGTCGTGGTGTCTTAAATTTGTTATTGTCGTGCACTTTTTGGGTTCTCTTCTTGACCCAAGTTCGAAACTTGCACAGGTAACTTCGATTCTTTTAAAGTTTGTTTTACAGTTTGCAAGTTTCTGCGTCTTAATACTTCCATACATTTAAATATAATTCTTTGAATGTTGGTTGCAAGGGTTTAACTCCCTGTTGGATTGTTTGACAGGGTTTCTACTAGTCTCAGTCCTGTCCAAGGTTCGGCGATAGCTTTTGGAAATAGATAAGATACTCCCATGGTTGGGAACTATGGTAAGCTTCGGGCACATCCAAGATAGTGACCTCTGTCGACCAAAACTTAGTTGCAGTGATGATTTTATTTTGTTTGTCTACGGACTTGAACTATTGTAGCATTTTCTTAAAATGTATACTACTGTAACAATCTTTTGGTTTAGTCTTCTAGTTTGAAAAGAGAGAATTCATAGACTCATGTTTATTTTGTTTCACGGGTTCCATATGGGAACACCTAAGTAAGACTCAATGTATTGTTTTTAACTTATGAAAGAAGATTATTGTTTTCGATACTATGTTTGCTCGAAAGTTAATACTGTAATGCTCTCAGCTTTCGCACAATTTGTAAACTATCTTTATACTTTGGATTTTGGCCAAGCCCTTCTTCGTAGATTTTAAGTACAATGTTTTAATCTATTCCTTGACTCCGTAATGGATACGGGTATAAACTCTAACCCCTGTCTCGTATTTATAATTATTGTTTCTTTTATATTATTTAACCTACAGTTGGGCGAGCTCTCTTAACCTAGGACTCGAACCTTCTTTGTGAACATCATGGCAATGATGCAACCAGTGGATGCGTTCTGCGTCATTTCAAGTGTTTCAAAAGTGTTAGGGATTGGTTTAGTTTTCACTAATTGTAAATCAACATATTATAGGGTTGCTGGAGTCTCTGTATTTAATTCTTTAAAATGCAAAACCTAAGGTTATATAACCCTATTTAACGTATCTCTAAGAACCTTGGGCGAGTTCTCTATCAAACTCGAACCCATGACTTTTAAGAGTAACAGCCTAAGAAATAAATGGGCAACGATGCATCTTCAATAGATGGAATCGAGCTTTGCCTTCGCTGCAATTTATACTATTTCTTTAATTATTGATAGTGCTAAACTTAAAGAGCTTTCAGGATTACTATATTTACTTTGATAACCGTAGAGTTGTAAAGTACCTGGTTCATATGATGAACTCAGTGTGAACCCCTGTTTCGATTTTGAACCTTTGATGAAATAATACAATAGTTTTGTCGATTGTTAATAATAAGGAAAATTACTTTGCTACAGGGTTTAGCTATACAGTATTTCGAAATCCAAATTTCAATTGTTGTCTACAGGGTAGAACCCTTGATGTAGTTATTTCAGGGTTTGACCCTGAACTTGTCTTTGCTAAAAGTATAAGGTGTGTCGATATGGTTATCGAGCATCAATATATTCTGGCAGTTGCGCTATTTGATTAATGTGGAAGTGTTTCCATAACTCTATTTCGAATTAGTATACAATACCTGTTTTATATGGACGGTATGTAAGGATATTTAAAGGATGTTTAACTTATCAAATCATTAAGAGTTCGTTGTGTTTCCAGATCATCTTACTTGTGTTTCTGTATAAACTCTGTAATATATTTTATTAGCATGATACTCTGTCTCAAAGATGCCTTATTAAATGTACTTGATGTTCTGTATGAATTCGATACTGTAATTTTGTCTAGTTTATGCATACCATATTATGTCTATATAAATGATATTATTGATTTCTATGATGAGCTAGATTGTTAAAACCTAAGTTAATCCCTGTATAGTTCGACAGTGAAAAAAATAATGCTCTTGTTTATATGAAATGTAATGAATGCATAAACTAGGATTTTTATGTTTGTATTACTGTGTAAACCCTTATTCGAACTCTGCTATTTATTTAAGAATAAACAAGTGTATGAATGCACTAATGTCTATTAATTTGAATGTAAAACAATGGTAGTCTCTAGGACTACTAAGTTCTGATAACTGTTACAGTTTTTCCTATTTATGAATATATGTATACTTGGTAGAGAAAAACAGAAGATCATTATTCCACTCACAGCATTGCATCCATCTCCGATCTCTGTTAATTAAACCTTCTTCTTGTACTAGAGTACATCGCCTATGGCGAAAGGAAAAATACAGGAAGACATTTATTCATTCATTTATATCATCTGATAACTTGATAGGGTGGAAAAATACCCAAAGAGGCCTGTTCCTCCCAACCTTCTTCAGAAAGCAGCCAAGTTCACTTGCTCTTTGGACCCCCGAACCTGTTCATTGAACCACTAGGACGAAGTCTCTGTGTAGAAGCAAGGCACTCAGGTTGTATTTCAGCAATCCATGGAGACTTGCATACAAACCTCACATATGTACTTCAATAATCAATGGAGACTATACATATCACTACCTCTGCACTCAGCAAGAATAAGACAATCTTACTCTGCAACTCAAAACATAGCTTCCCTCATCGAATCTCTTGTGTGCTCATTTCAGCAAAACCACAAGGAATAATTTTCATCTCCTTTGAGAATGTGTGAGCCTCTGCTCAAATTCGATGGCTATAAAAGATTGCCTAGGTATTTTGGTGGTCAATTTTTCATTAAATGATCCATCAGCTCCAGTTCCACATACTTGGGAACATGACCACATTTTAAGGGAGGTTGTCCCATAACAATCGCTAGTTACTGAGTTCAGATGCTGCCACTTGCCCATTGCCTTCTACCCCAGATTCCATTCCTCCTCGTGGGTCAGTGAACACTCTTTCAACAGTCCCTTTGGGTGAGTGTCTCCTATTTTAATTTATTAAATAATATTATTATTCATTTACAGTTAGCCTTGACCACTTGGTCAAATATAAAACTTTACAATAAAAGTTAAAGTAATGTTTTTCCAAAAACATAAAATGTCTCAAGTACTAGGTAGTCACAGGCATGATTGTCACCAAAATAACTTACGACGACAATTTTTCATAGCTCGTCACCATAAGTGACTTTGGTGACGATCGTTTAAGGTCCGTCATAGGCATGATCAAGGATTTGGAAACATGATTGAAATAATTTTCACCAAAAGCACTTATAGCGACATTTTTTCATAGACCATTACCATAAGTGATTTTGGTGACAACCGTTTAAGGTCTGTCACAAGCATGACCATCACCATAGGAATTTTTTCTTGTAGTGTCATAATGTTGTTTTTATAGCATATCTTGTCACACCAGTCCCATAGATGCTTATGATGATCAGATCTTATCCCTTTTCCTCTTTTGCAAACCTCCTTGATCCTCTGTGATGTATGAACAACAGTTTCCCTTGGAAAAATGCTAAAAAACAATATTTTCCAAGCCATACATGCCCTACGATGGTATAGCCCACGTATATGTGCCCTTCTTGTGGCTAGCCCGCATATGTGTTTGTTCAAAGGTAAAAATAAAAATATATTTATTTTACATAAAACTGTTGCAATTATGACTGTTCCCAATTCCCAAATCTCATAAATAACCATCTCTAACTTCCCTAACTACCTCTCCATCAATATAAAAGAGACATAGGTGAAGGAAAAAGTTAGTCTTAGTTATTTTGATTAGCTTTGGAAGATTGAGCATTTTATAGAAAATATGCTCATGTTGTTCAAATAAAACTAGATTCCACAAAATCCCTTGTCCCGTGTCTAGAAAATTCCTTATCCCTAATCTAGAACATTGTATTTCTAACATTCTTGTAAGTGTTACTATGTTAGAGGATTGAAGTGATTTTATTGGAAATACTTGCTAAGTAAATATTGGGATTCGGAAATTGAGTGTTTGAAGGATCAGGTGGAATAACTTTGATCTCAGTTTCAGAACGATGTTGCAGAGAGGCTCAGGTGATACAATTATATTGTATCATGCTGTTTATTTTTATATAAAAGAATTCTCTTTTTCGTCCATGTAAATTGTTCAATTCTTGTTTATGAATGTTCAAAATTGGATGTGTAATTCTGCAAGTTCATTTATAATTACAATCTTTGCAATTGTAACTACTCCTTGCTAGTTCTTGCTCATTTTTATATAGTAATTGGAGGCCCATGAGAGAAGATTGAAGCAGCAACAAGCCAAGGGTTTCTTCTCCAAAAGATAGGAACCGAGTAAATTATTTCCTAAATTCTTTGTCCATTATAGTTACTAGTAAAGATTAAAGATTGTTTTTTCTTGAATTTGTTGGTTTTATTTTATTGGTATTGATCTATGGTGATCCCACCCAAAGATCACTAGGGTAGCTTAGAATCCCAAAACTTAAATGGCGACTCCACTAGGGATTTTTTCCATTGTTTGGGTAGTTTATGGTTTTCTCCTTTCTGGTGGTTTTCTTGTTTGTTTTTCTGAAATTTCTTGTTACATCTTAGTAGCTCCCATCTTCGGACCTTTATAGAAGATAATATTTAGGTTTTGAAGACTGGAAGTTTAGTTTTTTCAGTTTTACACAGAGATAAGCAATTTCTAGTCTTGACAGGCGAGCATGTATTAGTTTTGTAGGTTACATAAAACTTTAAATTTCACTGCTTTTCTCCACATACATGAGATTGGGAAATGTGGGTCTAATTTGTAATAAATTGGTTGTGAACTTCTGTAACTTGTTCGTTTGTCTCAGAAAGCAACAATAAGAAAACTTTTCAGTTTAGGGCTTTTTGAATCAAGATTTATTTTTCATGTTGGTTTGGAGTGCTTGTGCATTTGTCTAGCAATATAAATCTTGTAAAGTGTCTTGTTTATTGTCTTCTATTGTTTTATGTTAATATCATCAAAGAAAAAACAATACTAGTTTTTTTTTTCTTTAAATTTTTTTCCTTTGGTCGATTTTGTAAGACAGTTTGAAAAAGAAGTTTGTTTTGTTTATTTTTCTCATCTTGCATTGAAAGAAACAAAATACTATAGCATTTGCACACTTCATTTTTTTCTTGCAGACCATAAACATAAAATGTATATTTTGTGTTGAATGTTTGAAGTTTGTTATGTTTTTTATTTTGATATATTAGAAAAGAAAAAGGTTGTGTTGTGTTTTTCTTTGTTTAAAAAGTTTTATTAAAATGAAAAGTGAAAAAATCAAAACATTTGGAAAAAGTTGTTTCATTAAAGAAGTGTTTTTTTTTTCACTAAAAAACAGTAAAAGATATTTATTTGCTTTATACACAGTTATATAGTTATATCTTTATAGTGCTTATTCCTTGAAAGTGTTATAACATACCACTAGTTGCACCATTCATTCCCATTGAGTAAAAACAATCCATAAAATAAAGTGACAATTAAAATTTATTAAATTTTTTGTTTTATAGGGTTCACAAACTAGTTTAGGTATAGTAGCCTTGGACTAGGGTGGAAGCAAACACTCTGAGGCTATTAACTTGTGAAACATAGGTGTTTGTATCGAGCATAGGAAAATACAATTTTGTAAGGGTGTGGTTCGGAAGCTCCTATCAAACAAGAGTCAAGCACGAGGTTGTGTGAGGTTAAGTCAAGGAGATTATCCCTTTGTGCCAGTACTTTTGATATTTAGGGCTTAATTACCCTACCTATATGTACGATCTCGACCATCGATTGTTCCCCAAAATGTCGACAGCGAGTTGGCAACATTAGTTTCTTGCCTTAGGATCACCTAGGTGATTGCAGGGGGCTTCTTGCAGTACCTGAACGATATGTTGAACCAAACTACTTATACCCTTATAGGGTGTTCCATACCTTTCTGGGATACTTGCACCAAGAAGGGTTGTTAGCGGAGGTCTTGGTAACTGCTTCATGTACATTTTTTGTGTAGTTGCAGATACTAATCAACCCATACTCAACTTCAAAAGGCATTTCGTTTGATTGTTTGATATCTTTAGGAATTTTTTATAGTGGTATTGTCTCTATGCTTAGTTGGCCTTAAGATTAAACATATTTTGAATAATCAGCCAAGGTGGGATATAAACCTATGCATCAGTCTAGGAGGACCCATAATATTCCCCCGATCAAGGTGGATCCTTCATCGCCTCCTCAGAGGCACCGATTGAACACAACTGGTTCTTTTGATCCAGCAAGTTCTACTGAGTTACTCGGTGAACCATAACTTTTGAGGACTAACACTTCTGCACCAAAAGATATTAGAGTTGAATATCTTCAATCCAAAGGCTTTGTTATACCCTTTAACTCTCCTTTAACTAGACCTGATGATCCAGTTCTAGTGCAGGTTCCGAGTTCTTTTGAACCAAAACAATTGCCTACCATATAAGTATATGATTGATTATGGATAGTCCAAGAGAAAGATAAAGAGATCTATATACTCCTACATCAGCTATAGTTACAAGGAGAGTTTCTCCTCCTCACTTTAGTGCCCATATGTCAAATGCGACACATGCTACTACAGTTCATGTTGTTGCATTTGGTACTAGTACTTTACCTTTGGGATCTATAGTTACTCAACCTATGAGTGCTCCATTTTCCTCACCTTTTTGATATAGTATATTTACATTTGGGAAGCTAGCTATGAGTATGTCCAATATTCTAATGACTTCTCATCCACCTTTTTTGAATCCTACTATTGGATTTGGTGGTTCCTCAATACCTTTCCAAGGTTTTCCTTGGAATGGAGGATACATCCCCCCCAATCCATTCCTTCTATTGGGAGTAGACCTTTCCAATCCACTAGGCCCATTGCAGGTGCAAACCCATTTACAGGTTGGAATACTTAGATATGTGGTTTTCAATCATCATCCATGCCTTCTAGATCTACCCCCTTTTCATTGTTTAGTGGAGGTGGTAGTAATTTTATACCTTCAATTGGAATGCCAATTGGGGGAAATATTTTACAGGCCCAATGGAATTGGATGTAGGGTAATCCTACTCCAGGGAATACTTCACATAATCATCGGAACCCCTTTCAAGGAGCATTTTATTTGCAAGCTATGGCATCTGGTAACCCCTACCAGTATTTTGGGAATCTCGCTAGTGGGAACTTCCCACCACAGGGTTAATATCCGAACACTTTTGCCACACATCCAAGAATTCCTTTTCTGGTAACTTTGAACTTGTCAGATTTATCAAAGTTGATGAATGACCCGATGTGTCATGACCAAAGTTGGCCTCCAATTCCAACCAATCTTCCTTCAAACTTCCCAAATTTTGAAGGTAAGACCAGTAAAGATAACAGAGATAATGCTACTACGTTTCATTTATGGTGTTCTTCCAATTCACTCAACGATGGCTCGACTAAGTTGAGAGTATTTCAATGCACACTTACAGGAGTGGTTGTGAAGTGGTATATTGAATTTCCTAGTTCTTCCCATCATTGTTTCCATGATTGGCGGTGGTTTTTATGAATCATTTTCAACTTATTTTTTGGTATGATGTCAAAACTGATATGTTATCCCAATTTATACATACCAAAGCTACTCATATCTCGGATCACATCCAAGAATGGCATAGAAGGAAGAGGTTGATAAAGGATATTATTCCCCCTAACTTCCTTTTGGAATTGTTTCTTAAGTCCTTGTTGCCTTATATCTCCAAGTATGTTTCTACATCAGAGGTAACTACTGAGGAAGAATCCATATTCAAGGCTCAACAGCTAGAATTGATTTATTCTTAGTGTGGGTTACCACCATATGAAATCATACTTGACGCACCAATACCTAGTTCAAACCCCTCAAAACCCAAACTGGGACTACATGCCAATGGCATCCTTGGTTCTGTGCATAGCTCTGTTGCAAAATCAATTAGCAATCAAATGAAAAAATTGTCTACCAAATGTTTTGCAACATAAGTTGTTCAATGATGCTTTCTCTCCTTCTTCCCAAATAGATTTTGCACATACTATGCAACAAATAAAAAAGGCAACCAGTATCCTAGTGGGAAAAAGAATAATAAGAACAAGAAGGGAGAGGGTAATAATGATAATAAACAAAAAGAAAAACAATAATGTTGGTAGGGATAAAAAGGAGCAGAGAAAATTCAAGTTTCCTTGCAAACTCTGCAAAGGCCACCATCTTATGCATCAATTCCCTTTGATGGGAGAAGCTCATAGGTTGTTGACTAAAAGGAAACAACTTGTTGTTTTGACTGATCCTTTTCCGCAAGGACAACATTTGGATTCTGCTTCTTCCAACCCCATTGGAATTATGCAAGGGGGCACAAATAACGAACCCTCTTATAATCAATCCCGCGTTAACATGATTGGATCAAATGTTCTATTATCAACACGAGCCAAATACTATGGCAATCCGAAATATTCGTTGAAATATAAAGAGAATCATGAACTACAAAATCCTCTTCATATAGAGAATCACATGGAAAAGGAAATGTTGTGAATATTGAAAGCTTCTTATAAGAGAGAATCACACAATCCTAATGTTTGAGAAAAACCCAACTATTCTATAGTTGAGGATTTATCTCAAACTCCATGTGCTATGTCTACTCTTGAGGTGCTCTAAAGTTGTCCATCACAAGGAGCGCTTTATTGTCTACTATTGGGAATATTGATTCCTCAAATGATTAGGTCATTAAATTTGATGTGTCGGATGTTAAACCCCATCTTCCATATCATTTTGCTTTCTAGATTGATGTATTCTATTCCACAAAGACTATTAAAAGGACTGTTGTTTACAAGGGCACATCAACTTGTGTTACGGATCTATCTTATTGGAAATCACTTGGCTCTACAGAACTTGCTCCATCACTTACCATGCACATTTCCTTTGATGGATGGTCTTTTAGACCGCATGAAATTATTCCTTCATTTCCTATTGAATTAATAGAAAAAAACCATTTGTGTAGAGGTGGGAGTAGTCGACGCCCCAATCGATTACAATATTTTATTAGGACGAAGTTTGATGTATGGAATGAATGCCATTGTATTTCCATTTTTTCGACTGTTATGTTTTCCTCATGAAGGAACAATTGTCCCCATTGACCAGTTATCTTTCACTTGGACTAATCCTAATGCGCCTCCATGATCAAATATTCCATTGATTCATAAAGTACATCCAGTAGCTGAGAATGTAGGAGTAGGATTATATCCATCACTCACGGGGTCTTTTAATGCTACGCTCCTACTTTCTTTATTAGTTCCACTCCAGTTTCGAATGATAAGGAAGTTCCTATGTCGCGAGTAGCCTCTTTTCGGACATCATATCTTGATGATCTGTGGGTTCTTCCTACTCCATCGGATTCAGTGGAGGAATATCAGCATTCTGGAATGACTATGCCATTGTCGACAGCTGAAGTGGCTTACCAAGCAATACAAATTTATACTACAAGCATTGATTCTCCAGTTGTTGAAGAGTCAGATCTTATTACTGAGCCTGTTTGATCTATCGACTCCTCTACTTCTCTTGATTTTTTAGAGACATTCTTTCCTTTTAATGAGGCTATTAAGGAATCTTTAATAGGGCTTGATAATCCCTGATATGATTTGTATCATCGTTCTTTTTTTCTTCTAGCAATAAATAAGATAGAAAGTGGGGAGTTTCGTGTGAATTTACCTAGAGATCTTGATCGACCATTTAACCCTTTGGCGCAACACAGAATATACGCCAAAGGTAACATGGCTAACATTTTTGAAACAATCTCGATCAACATCTCTAGTAAACTTGTTGTCGTGGAGAATGTATACATTAGCGCGAACTATTCTCTAGAAGAAGTGTGTATTTACATAGACATGTTTAAAGAATTCTGCAATATGTGTGCCTAGTATTATGAGGATATGCTAGGCATCGATCGT
The DNA here is from genome assembly GCA_027924585.1 of Larix kaempferi. Lineage (NCBI taxonomy): Eukaryota > Viridiplantae > Streptophyta > Pinopsida > Pinales > Pinaceae > Larix > Larix kaempferi. The sequence goes on along the minus strand of BSBM01000633.1, from coordinate 263,771 downwards.
CGTATTGTAGAACACGATATTAAAACCTATGATAATTTCAAACTTGTGTGACAAAAGCTCCATCCAGTCAACCCTAGGAAAGTGGAGGCTATCAAAGTTGAAGTTGAAAAACTTCTTAAATTTGGTTTCATTTATCATATTTTGTTAACTAAATGGGTATCCAATCATGTTTCAGTTGACAAAAGGCAGGGTAATTGTTAAGCCCTAAATATGGGCACATTTCTCCCTATATTGTGGTTCATTACATTAGTTTTGATGTCGGTTTTGATCCATTAGTGGTAATTTTCATTAGTATGGTTATATTAGTTATGTCTACTTGGGTCAGTTAGTTGGGATTGTATCCCTTAGTCTCCTATATATAGGAAGGAGACCTTTCATTTGGAGTATCTTAACTTGTCTTGTGTACTTAGTAAATTGTATAAGGAGGTTTCCCCCTCGAAGAGGATTTTTATTCATATATTTTCTTCATTCAAGTAGTGGAGTACTCTTTCTGATCTATTTCTTCTATTTTCCTACTCTTTTTGGAAATTTGTTGCAGAACATTTGGTATTAGAGGCCTTTCCTCGGGACTGGTTTATTGAAAACGAGTCATCTTGGAATTTTCGCTATAAAAAATTTTCTACAAAGTTTCATAGGGAGAGACTTAAAACCCATATAGAAAAAAATCCAAAATAACTTTGGTCCAAGTTTCACATCCTGAAACATTATAGGTGTTAAAATTCAATATGCTAAGACAGAAAATAGCAGCATTACATTCTATTTCACAATAATAGCATATACAGGATCACTGAAGAAACAACAAGCATAGCATAAACACAAGAGACACAGATTTATCCTGGGAAACCCTCATGGGGTAGAAAACCCAGCAAAGCTTTCCTCAATAAGATGATAAACCAAAATACAAGATGTGCTCCCTCCTTCTAATCCTCCTTAGCAAATCTCCCAGACAAGTGCTCCTCTTTTCAAGTGTGTGAGTGTGTCAAATGAGGAACACACCTCCTCTATTTATACACTACTCTGACATCTATTTTACACAAGTACATGTAGGCTCGTATTTAACCATTAGGTTAAATACCCTATTATAACTGACTGGGCCGACCCCCACATGGTGGGTCTAATAACCCTAGTTGCCACAACTCCTCGGAGGAATAAACATCTCCGGATACATAATAGAATCACCTCGGAAGGATGGAACATCTCCAGAATAAATAATGTACAAATATAATATTCTTAGAAGTTACAATATTCAACACTCCCCCTTAACGAGAAGGATATTATAACAACATCTGCAGGAGCAAGGAGTCATTGAATACATCATCTATATATCATCGGAAGCTTTCTTCAATTCATCATCATCAGTAACTCAACTAGTTACTGGAACATCAACATCATCAGAGTTGATATTACTCGATCATCAGCATCGTCATCACACGATCACACGATCATCAGCATCATCATCACACGATCATCAGCATCGTCATCACACGATCATCAGTATCGTCATCACACGATCATCAACATCGTCATCACACGATCATCAGCATCGTCATCACACGATCATCAGCATCGTCATCACATGATCAGCAGCATCATCATCATACGATCAGCATCGTCATCATACGATCAGCATCGTCATCACACGATCAGCAGCATCGTCATCATACGATCAACATCGTCATCACACGATCGACAGCATCGTCATCACACGATCAGCATCATCATCATACGATCAGCATCGTCATCACACGATCGGCAGCATCGTCATCACACGATCAACATCGTCATCACACGATCGGCAGCATCGTCATCACACGATCGGCAGCATCGTCATCACACGATCATATTACAGGATTATCAATCCTGCTCTCTTTAGGACATAGGTCCATGGATGATGCAATCCAGATCAAGTTCCAGGATGATCAATCCTTATCTCTTTAAGACAAGTCTCATGTCTAGGGACGATCCAATCCCAACCACAGTGCCAGTCCTTTTTCATACTGGATGTGACCTAGATCAGATCTAGGATTTACTGCCACAGAGCCAATCCTTTTTCATACTGGATGTGTCACATCTACAGAGCCATCCCTGTTTCATGTTGGATGTGTCACATCTACAGAGCCAGCCCTGTTTCATGCTGGATGTATCACATCTACAGAGCCAGCCCTGTTTCATGCTGGATGTATCACATCTACAGAGCCAGCCCTGTTTCATGCTGGATGTAACCTAGAACAATTCTAGGATTTGTCACGTACATTTTGAACCGAGGTCCAGGGACGATCCAGTCCTATCATGTACCTTTTGAACCGAAGTCCAGGGACGATCCAGTCCTATCATGTACCTTTTGAATCGAAGTCCAGGGACAATCCAGTCCTATCATTCAATTCTCAGAGACCTCATGTCTACGGCTCAATTCAAAGGACCATAGTCCGAGGACGATCCAATCCCCTTACCTGTTCATTCAGGATTTAGTTCTCAAAGACATCATGTCTACGGCTCAATTCAAAGGACTAAAGTCCGAGGACAATCCAATCCCCTTACCTGTTCATTCAGGATTTTGTTCTCGGAGACATCATGTCTACGGCTCAATTCAAAGGACTAAAGTCCGAGGACGATCCAATCCCCTTACCTGTTCATTCAGGATTTTGTTCTCGGAGACATACGTCTACGGCTCTCTTTAGGACTGAAGTCCAGGGATGATCCAATCCCCTCAAGTCCACCAAGGACTTCATTCTCAAAGACATACGTCTACGGCGCTCTTAAGGACTGAAGTCCAGGGATGATCCAATCCCCTCAAGTCCACCAAGGACTTCATTCTCGAAGACATACGTCTACGGCTCTCTTTAGGACTGAAGTCTAGGGATGATCCAATCCCCTCAAGTCCACCAAGGAATTCATTCTCGAAGACATACGTCTACGGCTCTCTTTAGGACTGAAGTTCAGGGATGATCCAATCCCCTCAAGTCCACCAAGGACTTCATTCTCGAAGACATACGTCTACGGCTCTCTTTAGGACTGAAGTCTAGGGATGATCCAATCCCCTCAAGTCCACCAAGGACTTCATTCTCGAAGACATACGTCTACGGCTCTCTTTAGGACTGAAGTCCAGGGATGATCCAATCCCCTCAAGTCCACCAAGGACTTCATTCTCGAAGACATACGTCTACGGCTCTCTTTAGGACTGAAGTCCAGGGATGATCCAATCCCCTCAAGTCCACCAAGGACTTCATCAAAACATGTGTCAATCATGTATCCTCATCATCAAAACATGTATAACAAAACATGTATCCTCATCATCAAAACATGTATCATCATCATCAAAACATGCATAACATCTATCATCAAAAGCATGTATACATCTATCATCAAAAGCATGTATATCTAACATCAAAAGCATGTATACATCTATCATCAAAAGCATGTATACATCTATCATCAAGAAGAAAAAATATAAGATTCCTAAATCTAAATAATTCTAAGTAACTAGGTGCAGTAAAAAGGTAACCTCATCATTGATGAGACAGACTTGTTATCAGATACTATACTACTCCCCCTTTCGAGGAGGGTCCTTCTGGACTATACCAAGCTTGTCTCGGAAGTATTCAAACTTTACTCGAGACAGAGGTTTAGTCAAGATATCAGCAATATGATCCTCAGTGCTTATATACTCGAGCTTGATAGCTCCTCTCTGCACCATATCTCGTAAATAGAAGTATCGGATCTCTATGTGTTTTTGACTTATCGTGGAATACAAGATTTTCTATCTTGATGCAGTTTTGAATGTCACACATAATCATAGTGGAATTCATTTCTAAGTCAAACACTCCATATAAAAGCTTCTGAAGCCATACTGCTTCACAGCTGGCAGAGCAGACAGCCATATATTCTGCTTCAGCAGTACTGAGAGCCACACTAGATTGTTTCTTGCTGAACCATGAGATCATGGCAGATTCAGGACTATAACATCCACCTGATGAACTTTTTATGTCTGAGACACTTCCTGCCCAATCAGAATCTGAGTAACCATGTAAACGGAGTTCATGACCTCCAAGATAATATAGACCAAAACTCTAATGTACCTTTTAGGTGCCTCACTACATGCTTTGTAGCTATTAAGTGCACCTTTCTAGGTTCTACTAGATACTGACTTAGGGTATTTACAGCAAAGCATATATCTGGCCTAGTATTTGTTAAATACATCAATGACCCAATGATTTGTCTATATAGGGTTAGGTACACTAAATACGATGAGTCATTAACTAACAACTTCAAGTTGGAGTCCATGGGAGTGGCCATGGATTTATACTCCAACATATCAAATCTTTTTAGAAACTTCACATCATACTTACCTTGATTTAAAAGATTCCTTTTGGATCTTGCCATACTTCTAGACCTAAGAAGTAGTGCATTAATCTGAGATCTTTCATTTTCATTTCTGCAACCATTTTCATGACCTGTTTCTCATTCCTTGTCAGAAAGAGATCATCGTCATACAATAATGGTATGATAGGTTCATCATCCACAACCTTAAGGTAAAGGTTAGGAACAACTTTACTTCTGGTAAAGCCCAAGCTTTGTCATGAAGCTGTCAATTGTCCATTATTCACACTCAGCATTGAGTGATCTTCTGCATATCTATCTGTGCCATCTCTCGTCAGATGGGTCTACTAATATGAGCCTCAAAATCATTCAAACTCTGTGGTGAGTTCCTTCTTGCATCCATGTCATATGTGTATAGAACCCATATTCAACCTTGTAGCAAAGGTTGAGATCCACATCATCCATGATGATCATTAAGCTCATCAATTGACTACCGATCCTGGGAACCCATACAGAACCTGATTGCATTATTAAGAGAATGGTCTTATCTAGTCCCTTGGAGAAAAACATCTCATCATGATTCTCTTCCTCTTTCTAAGAGAATCTCTTAACCACAAGCTTTCTATAGTGTGTTTGATTTGTAAATCTTTTGTTGAACATCCATCGCTTGTTCAGAGTTCATCATTCATCATGATCTTTCCTACAAATCAAAATTAAGTACATGATTAGTAATACTTCATAATCATCAAATCATATTGACATGATAACTTATTATGCATACAGATATCATTTACATAGTTATGCAACTATTTTGACCAATACTTTGGCACAACACTTTCCCATATCCTGTATGCATACAGTGGCTATCTAGATGCCTTCCATCTCTACCAGAACATACTATCGAGAGTGTGCACAGCTCTCAGCATGTCAGCAAAGAGGTTTCATTCTAGACAAGCAACAATGGAATGTTTGTCCAATTTACCAATCATATGCATATTAGTAGTATATTGTTCAATGCTTTATGAATGTTTACACTCAGCATGATATATTCTAGGAATACAAATATGCATACGAGCAATATCATTTACTATTTCTAATAACAACCCAAATACTTATCTTTTATGTTTGTGTGGTTGCCTCCCGCTTGATCTTCTGTATGTCTTCTGAACTTCTATTCATTTTGTACCACTGTGCATGCTCAAGTGTACACTAGTGTCATCCTCATGATCTCATACACAAACATACATTCATTAGTATATTCTCAATATTATCAAAACATTCTAATTCTAAATAATCTTGAATATGTACAGTCATGATCATTAGTATTCAGGGTTTCAAGGAAGTCTTCTTTTAATCATGCATATTCTTGTTTGATCTAGTTAGTTAAATCATCAACCAAGATAAGAGACATAATATGCATAAACCCTTGATTACTAACCAATCATACCAAGTATACTTACACAAGGTAAGATTCTAACATGACATAGGAAAACATACCTGGATTAGTATACCTGCTTAGTTATGTACAACATACCTAAACAATCTCTTCAATGATTTAGAGATCCTGAGCTAGAACCTGCATGTCTCGTAGGTTAAACATGATATAACAAAGTCATACATACCTCGCGAGTCTTTGTCTTCATGTTGTCATGGTCATGGAACTTGATTTGTCTTTTGTGATGTACCTGTGTCTTGTTAGCAGACAACATCAACCTCACACAACACCATAATGCATAAGTACAATCATATAGCCCTAATCAATGAATGTCTTCGATCGTTCACATGCATTCATATTGTTACTAGGGTGATAAGACAATTAATAACATTAATCAAGATTGTACTAATAAATAACATGAAGACAAACACATTATGAACTTAATCAAGAATCAGATTTCAAGGCATACCTGAACCTCCTTAAGTCATACCTGTCGAGACTTTTTGTAGTCTTCTTATGTAAGGCCTTAGCCTCAACTCCCCCTAAAACTTGATCTGGAGCTTGATTAGGGTTTACTAGAGAAACCCTAAAAATTCAATCTTTCATACTTCTGAATGGATGGAAGAATGTGTCTTGCCGAGCTGATCAACCTAGCATTCTTCAATTTTGAAATCTCCAAAATTTGACCCCTCAAAATTGCCTTCGAAACTTCTGGATCTTATGGACAAGAACCCGAACTAGGGTTTGACGAAGCCCACCCTTCTGTCCAATCAAAAGGTTCGATCCAAGGCTCTAAACTCTTATTTTTTTGAGGAGCTTCCAGCTGTGGTTACAGACTTCAAAAATTCCAACTTTCTCCGAAACCCTAAATTCCGGAAGCCATGAATAAAGGTGCTAAAAATAATTCTGTTTTGACAGAAATATGCACCTGATTGCTTCTGCTATAACTCTGAAATTTTCACTCCACAGGGTCTGAAAACTTTTTCTGCAGTAGCCTGACCTGTCATCTTTCCATCCTGACAGGTCTGACCTCAATTGGATTTTTTGAGAGAGAGTTATGCCAAGTGTCGAAACGTGACTTGTTTATGGGATAAAACAGGAGAGTGAACTTGTACGGCGTGCCACGTGTCACTGGTTCACCTTCGGCCTCTGAAAAAGTTTTCTGAGATATTACAGTATGTTTACTACCTGTCACTTTTTACGAAATTTCATTTGGAGCTTCCTAGCCCAAGTTATGACCTTTTTTCCAAGGTCACCTGATTTTGACTGAGATCTGGAAGAGGCAAAAACGCTAACTTGTACTGATCATAACTCATAAAGTACAGCGAATCTGAGGGTTCCCTTTGGACACAAGGTACCTGGGGATGTTATCTTCGACCTGTAAGTTTTTCAGACCCTGAACCTTCGCAGAAATGGATTTATCGCGAAAGTGCCACGATGACTGGTTTTTGCTATATAAAACCCTAACCTTCAAATTGTCGCAAGAGAAGCAAGTGTCATAAGTGCCATACATTGCCTTCCTTCAGGTTAGCTCTGATACCATGTTAAAATTCAATATGCTAAGACACAAAATAGCAGCATTACATTCTATTTCACAATAATAGCATATACAGGATCACTGAAGAAACAACAAGCATAGCATAAACACAAGAGACACAGATTTATCCTGGGAAACCCTCATGGGGTAGAAAACCCAGCAAAGCTTTCCTCAGTAAGATGATAAACCAAAATACAAGATGTGCTCCCTCCTTCTAATCCTCCTTAGCAAATCTCCCAGACAAGTGCTCCTCTTTTCAAGTGTGTGAGTGTGTCAAATGAGGAACACACCTCCTCTATTTATACACTACTCTGACATATATTTTACACAAGTACATGTAGGCTCGTATTTAACCATTAGGTTAAATACCCTATTATAACTGACTGGGCCGACCCCCACATGGTGGGTCTAATAACCCTAGTTGCCACAACTCCTCGGAGGAATAAACATCTCCGGATACATAATAGAATCACCTCGGAGGGATGGAACATCTCCGGAATAAATAATGTACAAATATAATATTCTTAGAAGTTACAATATTCAACAATAGGTTCAGAGATATTCACTCCAGAATCTAGGGTTTCTGACTAGTCCAAAAACTAGTCTAAAACAGGTGTTCTGAGAAAAAAGGTCATATATGGGGCATAAAAGATCCAAATTGAGTGATACATATTTCATATGAAAGAATATGTACCACGGTATCTGTGGTAGGGTTTTCAACCTCATATACACAATATTGGACACGTGGAATACCGTACAAGTTCGATATTCTGGAAAGACCAAAAATAAGAGGTGTTGGAATATTCACAATAACTTTTGATCGGTAAATCCAAATTAGGTCATACATGTGGAATTGGAAATATGACACATCAGGATACAAAAGTATGAATTTTCAGACTCACGGGAGCAGAAATTTAAAATTTACATCAATTTCAAGTCGGCCTTAAAATTGTCTTCCAATCAGGGTTTGAAAAGGTATTCCATTTTCAATTTTGATTAACTTTGATTAGAATTATCTAATTGTGGTGAGACCTAAGGTGTAATATCTATTTATATTGTTACAAATGCCACCAAAAGGAATCCTAAAGACTCACACTCCATCCAAACCACCAGAGGATCCATCCTCGACGTATGATGAAAGGGAAGACCTCTCTTTTCTAGTGCCCTAGTTGGAAGATATGATTAAAGGGTCTGTGAAAAAAGATGATTTGGATAATTTAGAGAATAATTTGAATAAAGTTGATTTACTCAATATAGAGGAGAAGTTGCTGGGGAATATGACAAATATTTTTAACCTCATAAAAATTTCAAAGGATACTCTTCCTACAGGTGATGATGTGTTACAGGATACTCATGAGGATAAAAATAATTTTCATGTTGAGAAACCTTCCATGAATAAGAATATTCAAAGAGGAAATGTGTCACCTACCCAAATTTCTGAAAATTACTATTTTATTTGCAAAATACTTTATGTGAAATTTAATTACAAAGTTTTGTAATTATGATCAGTTTTGATCATGGATGAATGTAATTACTGGATATTATTATTTAAATAAATTAATTAGGAGACAAACACCCAAGAACACTGTTAAATGAGTGTTCACTGACCCAATAGAAGGAATGGAAGCTGTTGGAAGGTATGGGACAGATGGCAGCAAATTCACTTCACCACTAGCTGTTGGTTATGGGACAACTACACCTAAAAATAGGGCATTATCCCCTAGGTGGAGGGAGTGAGCAGGAAGCTCATTTAATGACCCAGTAACATGTGAAAAGGCCTAGGCATCCTATAAAGGCAAATTCGAATTGAGCAGGCAGCTCTTGATCAATATTTCTACAGAATATTTTCCTCATGTGCATCAGGTGATCACTGAGAGATTCGAATAGGGAGGCTAGTGGTGAGTGTAATCCTAAGTCTGGATATTGCTGAGAAGAACCAGAGGTGCTGGTGCAAGTCTATTGGACTACTAATTATTGAAGATACAAAAGTTATTTGCTACTACAAGAAGAAGTCCTATTTCTTGAGTTTCTTCCTCCTGGTGGTTCAGTGAACAGGCTCGGGGGTCCTAAGACAGTACTGGACTGTTTTTAGGAATTGGTTGGGTGGAACAGTCTTCTTGGGCTGTTTGTTGCCCTACAGATTTATCCAGGTTCTACAAATTTTCTATTGCTAGTAATTCAGTTCTGTATAGTTAGCATTTACTGTTTTCTGTTTTTCAAAAAGAAATTCATCCTAGATTTATTTACAGTCTGAAAGTTAAAGTTTAAATGATGATTTAGAATTGATAAACCAATCTCTATATTTGTCCACATATTGTTCTATGCATCGTACTCTAGTATAGAGACGCAGATTAAGTATAGATGAAAAGATAGGCATATAGCCATTGATTCGACAGTTAATTACAGTATTCAAGTTTGCTTCATTTTCTACCCTACAGCTAATAATAGTAATAATTACTGTGTAATATATAACCTATTGCAAAATGCTCATTTATTTCCTGAAAAATAAACATCGTTTAATTCCTGTACAATCACATTGCAATATATTTAACATTACTATATACATAGTAAATAGTTAAATTTATGTTTCTGTATATTATATAAAGTCTGCATTATGAAAAGGATAGCTGAAATTAAATAAATGCATTCATTTTATCAAGTTGCAAACAACAGTATTTTACAATCTCCACATTCTCTACATTTTACACATACATTGCTTCCATTTCCTATTATAAGCATTGTATTGATTATTCTTCTATAAATAATAGAAAGTTTATAAACATCTTTATTTGCCATTATTTATTTATTTCATTCTTTTAGATATGCTAAAACTGTAAGTGTCATTTGTAATTTTGAACCTCGTATCAAAACCCTAGTTAGGTTCAGATTTCCACTTTCATCGTATTTACAACATAAAACATTACATTCTACATAGACCTTGGATCGAATGCTAGTTGATACCATAAATCCTATTTAGACTTTCTTCTTCAAACTTTTACTTTATATTCAAACAAAACACGAATTAGGGTATGGCCCTAATCATTTCCCTTGAAAAACAAAATTGAAAAATGTTTCGTCATTTTACTCTACATAGTTATCAACATCGACGACATTCTTAAACCCTAGTCTAGCTCAAGAAACATGACTTTAACCTACAGTATCAAGTCAAACAAAACAAACATCTACACAAAATATTTAGCATACATTTTCATTACCGAGAAGAGAATTATCATTTACACAGTGAACGAGCCCACGACTCTTCTTCATAACTTAAACCTACGAAATCGTGGTTCTCAGAACGAGACTTTACAACATGTTTTGCAAACGAAATTATACAGGGTTTCCCCAAGTTCCAACAGATTGAAAGAACCCAAAATTCTCAATCATCAACGAGTTACAACTCCAGTCGGAAACATCAAACTTTAAGTATAGAGACCAAGTAACCTTCAAATGAACGAGAGTCGTATCACTGGATAACAAACGTGCTTCGGAAGTTCTTCAACTATCAACAACAACAGAGAAACGACAAGTCGTGGCAAGGCATGTTACTCATTTCTTGAAACAACCTCAATCACAGTCGGAGAGAACTATGAGGGTTTTTGGAAGACCCGAAGCTTACCGGAGTGGAAGCATGATGTTTCCCTTGCCAAACCCTTACTCAAGCATTCTTCAAAAACCCTGCAACTAACAAACGATAGCTCAAAGTTAGATATCTATTACATTCAAAATTGAAAGTTTGAAGTGTAGTAAAAGAAACACTAATTCCTTTAAAAAATGCTTACCTTCACAACCAGTAGCCAAGTCTTTAGGGTTCACCAGAAAAGGACGAGAACGATGCCACGAACGACACCAGGATGCTTCTATCCTCTTGCATCTCTGTGTATTTCTTCCCACTCATTATCTCAAAAACGAAAAGCTTAAACCATGATTTCAATAACACTCTGAACCAGAGACCCTACTTTTAAACTACAACGACATTATAGTGAGATAACCCTGCAACTCCAACTCCTTCGGCAGGTCTCGAGGTCGAACCCCTCTCAAAACCCCTTGGCTAGAATTTCGGCAGCCTATCGGCCACACAGACGGGACAATAGCACAATGAACAACTTCCTAAGTTCAAAAACCAAAAACACACGGTAGATGTTAGGGTTGCAATCCGACGGCCTAGACTCCTCATCATCGACGGTCACAACAGTGCCAGCAAAGTTATCATTGGTACCAACGACGTCGACATTAATTACCCATCCTTCTTCACGGGTTGACAATGCCACCATGGCACACGGAGGAGCAAGCAACAACCAATGCAAAGCGTATTACCCTTACACAACAATAAGCACAGTAAGGATCGATCGTTGGCAATCCACTTCGGCAGAGTTGTGGTACCAAGCTTTTATTGCAGGATCGATACGTGATCTCCACAGCTCGAGATAGGCGCCAACTTAATGAATCAACGACCTGTCAAGTATCAAATTTAATGTTTGTTAGTAAAATCGACGTGACAATAAACCATACAAATTTCTTTGTTAACATAACAATTTTAAATTCGTCATAATATTAGTAACGTTTATGCAAATATTTTGTTATAATGTTGCACTACATTGCTATCGTTTCGACATATTACAATGTTGGTAATGATTTGCAAACATTTCATATAGTTTTGTTATAATTCTAATGTTTGCATTGTATTGCAATAGTTTCGTTATATGTATCATGTTGACATTAAACCGAGAATCGGTATAGTCACACCAATATATTCATAAGACTTTGAATATGTCATGTTTTAGGATAATAGTTAAATAGTCCAAGTTTGGTTTTGCGCCATAGTAAATCTATGGTTTGTTTTATTTAATTTTTGTTTATTTATCTATTTGCTACAAATGTATAGTCTCTAGGAAAGACTACATTGTTTTCATAAGACCTAAATAGGTATAATGGTAGATAGGAAATATGAACCATAAAAATTTATATAGTTAATCATTTCTATTCATAGGGACTAATAGTGTTGTAGAAGCTCGCAAGTATATATATGCTATCATATATAGTTTGGTATTTTGAAAACAATAAGTTTCTTCAATTTCCTATTTTACATTGAATCATGTGATATAATGGAGAAATTACCACTTCGGTACTACCATGCAATTGATGATAATAAGACAGCTACCATCACGACAATGATGACGACAGAACCAACTAGTACAATGACAATGCTGCTAACTCGAAGCTTTCCACAGTTAACTTGTTTTGATTTTTCCTCAGCCACAAGACAAACCTTGGAAAGCAGAAGTATAAGCATGCGAATAATACCTGTATATTCCTGTAGTTGCAATAGCCTCTACACATTCTATTTTATTTACGACGATGATTTTGAACTTTACACAAACTGGAATTTATTGCAAATCATGAAACTTCTTACCTATCGTCTGCACATAGAACAAGTCCGATGCTTTAGCGTTGCAGCTAAGTAAGCTTCGGGGTCCCTCATAGGACACCCTTGGTCAGCAAAAAACAAACTGTTAGTATCATCTAAAAAGAAAAAGTATCATATCACATTTCTGACCTGTCATTTCAATTATTACATTAATCATGCTTATCATTGCAGAAGAAAAGTGTTGCATCATAATTCTGATTCATTAGTTCATTTAATTATCATAATCAGAGTTGTTATGAATGTGTTAAGTTGCCACTGTTGCATTGTTTATAACATAATTTTATTGTGTTTAGTACAAACAGTTGTTTAGTTAATGTTGTTACAATCAGCAATTATTATTTTCCGCAGTTATAAATTATCGTAAATTAAGCTATTATTGCTATTATCAAAAATTTTAATTTTTTATGAAAATATGGGATGTTACATGTAGTATCAGAGCACAAATTCGAACTCTAGGCTTGAATGAGGTCCAAAACACGCAGCAGAGAATTTCTATACAGCAGAAAATTGTACTAACTTAAAAATTTAATTATTATGTTACGAGAAATTATTTTCAGCTACAGGTATGGAGAACTCAGCTGGACATTTAAGTGACAGATTTCAGCCAAACAGTCACATTTCGGGACAGCATTATGTAGAGCAAGGTCACGGGGATTTGAATAACAATTCGTCAGAACTGTTATGTGCTTTCCATGAATTAAAGGCAGAAATCAGATTGGTGAAACAAGATAATGAAAGGATTCTGCAAACACAAGAACAACTCAATCAAGTGTTGTTTGAACACAGCCAAACAGAGGGACAAGAGAGAAACAATGAAGATATTTCCAAAGTTGAGGATATGTCTCACACTGATAAAATTCAGAACATAAAAACCAGTGAAGTGAGAGATAGCTCAACCTCATCAGGAGATGCTATTGAAGTACGCAAAAGGAAACGTAACTATACCAGTGACAGCAGTGAAGGAGATTCCAAACCAAGAAGGAAAAATCATAAGGAATATGAGCAAATTTATGGAGAGTTCAAGAAGATAAGACCTCCAACTTTCAATGGAGAAACTGAGAAAGGCGAGACAGCTGAAGCTTGGCTGTCCGGTATGAAGAAATACTTCCAGATCTATAACTATTCAGAATTCTTAAAGGCAAAAATGGCTATATATAACTTGACCGGAAAAGCAGATATCTGGTGGCAGGACATCAAAAGGGTAAAGAGCATTAAAGATAAAGATGTAAGTTGGAGTGCTTTTAAACGATATTTCAAAAATAAGTATCTATATGAACAGTACTATGAAGAAAAATCTAAATAGTTCTACAATTTGAGGTTGGGAGGTATGAACATGAAGGAAATAAACAATAAGTTTCTGAACTTACTGAGATATGTACCATACCATCAAGCTTGCCAAAGATCTAGTTCTACATCAACGCAGCAAATACATTGAGCTACATATGCACTTCATTAGAAATCTTGTTCATGATCGTGTTCTTGAAGTGCTCTTTTTCCCTACAGATGATCAAGTTGCACACATCTTCACGAAGTCTCTTACAGAAGTGAAGTTTTCTAAACTCCGATCTATGTTAGGAGTTCAGGAATTTGTCATTAAGGGGGGATAGGCTCTAATGCCTCCTTCCTTCTCCTAATAGTGTCAGTTTTGTAAATCCTTCAATCCTATCCCAAGTCGTTCTTAAGGGCCGATGTTAGGATATTTAGACACTTAGGAGTTAGTTAAGATCAACTTGTGTAATAGATCCGTTAGGTAAAGTGTGTTTCTTTAGTAAGCATTAGTATGCATTTGTAAATATTTAAATCCAACGGTCACGATATGTTCTAGACATAGAGTGATCAAACGGCTCAACTTCTCTTAAATCATACCTACCCTTGATCCGTGGCTTAACACACGATTGGTCCATGATCTCTATTTAAAGAGCATGGAAGGTCATTATCTAGTTTATCGATTGTGAGAAGCTCATTTGTAACTTTCTTTCTTTGCATAATAAATTGTTGCGTAGAAGTTATTTGGTCGGGGCCGTGGAGTGTTTCCCTCTTGAGGGTTTAAACCACGTCAAAATATCGGTGTATCGATCTGTGATCTGTTTGTGTAAAGTGGTTTCTCTAGGTGTTTGGTATTTTCGGAGTACCTTGTGTACCCGAACATGGTATCAAAGCTTTTATGAAGAGCCGTTTCTGGTTATGATCTAGATCTTGAACTGGTGTTGCCGAAACTTGAAAGGGTTTTCTGGTTTTGAAATTTCTGTGCATTTCTGAGCTGTGGGAGGTGTTCCATTGCGTCTGGAGTGTCATTTCCATTGGGAAACAGTTTTCGTTTAATCGAAAATAGTTTCCAGTTGTTTCAGAAAGGCGTGTTTCATCAGATCTGAAAGTATAATGTTACAGTGATGTTTTTTTTTTTAAATCTCATATTTTATTAGTTTTTATTGTTAGATTTTTTTTAGTTTCAGATTGTTGTTTTCCGTGTCTGCGTATGCTCTTTTCTGTGCACCTTTTGCGATCTCGACGAATCAGAAACAGAAAGGGAAAGAGTTTTTCTCAGTTGCGTATGCTCTTTGCCATGCACTTTGTACGATCTCGGCAAATCAGAAACAGAGAGAAAACGTAGACTTTCCGGACAAGCTAACGAGATCTAACCCCATAAGTGTGGAAAAGTTGTTTTTGTTTCGGTTTGTGGTGTGATTTGCAAGAAAAAAGGCAAGCATAGAAACTGAGAAGAGAAGAATAAAAAAAATCCCCCTTCCTCATTCCCTTCTTTTATTTACCTTTTAACTTTAGCTCACTTGGTTCAAAGTTGCTTTGTTCCTTAATAGGTCTTGAGTTCAAGTCTTATTAAGTTACTTTTAAACAAAAGTGCATGCAATTTCTAATTTTAAGTTACTTTATTGTAAATGTGCATCTCGCTTAATAATAAAAATAAAAATAAAAAGTGAGTCACTTAAGTTCTTTTTTTTTGTTGCACTATTTAAAGTAACATCATTGTAAAAGTGAAAATCACTTATTTTACAAAAGTGATTCACTTAAAGCAACTTTCTTGTAAAGTGATTTTCAAAAGTTCATCTTGGGAAGGAGGGGGTCTTTTTTTAGCTGGACATTCTCTATCTGCCACGTCACTATTGTGAACATCTTCAACATCTTCTTTGTTCGGGCATAACTTCATTATACGGAGTCAGTTTTCATCATACGGAGTCAGTTTTCAGTGCCTTTTTTTTTAAACCGCCTATTTTTTCAAGCTCTTCGCATCCAGACTATTGGTTTCTATTTTTACAACCATTAATTTACAATATGGTCACCCCTTGTGATATTCTACTTACCAGTTCCAACTATTTCTCATGGAAATCTCGTATGGAGGATATTTTACGAAGTAGGAGACTTTTCATAATTACCTTAAGAAAGAAACAAAACCCACTGATGATGATAAGAAAAATAAAATGGACAAATAGATGTGACAAAGCTCATGGATTGATTGGGATGTCAATCTCTAATGATTTGCGATTCCACATATCTGGAATTGATGAACCTGATACTATTTGGGACAAGTTGGAATCTATGTTTGGTAAACACAATGAAATTCGAGATCATCAACTTGAAAATTAGTTGATTTCTTTAAATCCAAGTGATTTTTCATGCATCCAAGATTATTTATCGAAGTACAAAACTCTTGAACTCTTATGTGAAGAATGCAAGATTAAGAGGGAAAACAAATAATGCATTTATCATATTCTTTCAAAACTTGGACCTGCATATTTTGTTTTTGTATCTACATTTTACTCCATGAACGAATCTTTGACTGCAACTAGCTATCAAGAGCCTAGTCTTGAATCGTTTTGTGATTCCCTGATTAGAGAGCAAGATAAGCTCATCCATATTGGAATAATCAACAATGCAGATACATCTGGGAAAGTCTTATTATCCCAACAGAAAGAAAAGTCCAAGCCTCCCAAGAAACAAAATTTTCGCAATAATAAGTCAAACAAGGGTCCCAAACCCTCTCAGTCAGCTCCTTCTTTAAAAAATGACAAAGGATCCAAGCCAAAAGGAAAGAAGACTGAGCGTCATTGCAACTATTGCAGGAAAGATAATCATGATGAATCTAAGTGTTTCAAGAAGATGGAAGCCTTGGAAGCAGCAATGAAGAAGTAGTACCACATCAGCCTATATTCACCTTCAGAATCTAACTCTCATGGACATGCACTTTGTGCTTTTGGTTATTATTATACTGCATCTTCTTCTTCTACTTCAAATGAATGGCTCCTTGATTCTGGAGCTTCTTATCATATGGCTAAGGATCAAACCATCTTTTCTACTATGCATGAATGTAACACCAAACAAATATTTGTTGGTGATGATAGATCTCTAAGTGTTGTAGGATCTAGAACAGTTCCAATAGATAATGGTCATTTTAGTGATGTACTATGTGTTCCAAGAATTTCCTGCAATTTGTTATCAGTCTATCAAATCACTCATTCTGGTGACGGTAAAACTGTGATGTTTACACCTCTCCAAGTTGTAATCAAGGATTTTAAATATCCTCAACATGTCCTAGCTACCGGAATTGTTGATGATATTACCAGGGGTTACAAATTTAACAACTTTGGGTCATCACCTTTTCTTTCAGTTTTTGTTGCTCATAGTGATAACTTGAGCAAACTTTGGCATGAGCGATTTGGTCACTTAAATTATCGCTCCTTGCAACAACTATGTTGAGGATATGGTGACAAGTCTTCCGATGGTATCTTGCAAGGATGGTGTTTGTTCCGGTTGTGTACTCGAAAAACATCATCGGGACAGTTTTGACAAGCATGCCTCTTGGCACGCCTCGGTTCCCTTGGATCTTGTGCATAGTGACTTGTGTGGTCCTCTTCCATCTGCTTCATTTTCTGGTTTCAAATATTTCTTAACTTTCATTGATGATTACTCCAGACGCACTTGGGTTTATTTCCTAAAACTTAAGAGCGAAGTATTTAACATGTTCTTGACCTACAAGGCCCTTGTTGAAAAACAATTTGGTCATCAAATTATTAAGTTAAGATACGACAATGGAGGAGAATATGTTAACAAAAAGTTCACTACTTTCTGCACTGAACAAAGAATCCAACAACAACACATTGTTCCATATACACCACAACAAAATGGTGTAGTTGAACAGAAGAACCACACTTTAAAAGAAATGGCTAATTGTATGATCCAATCTAAGGGACTAAGTCTTCAATTTTGGGCTGAAGCCATAAATTGTGCAAATTACATAGTTAATCACACCCCCACTAAATATTTACAAGGTATCACACCGGAAGAAGCATGGAGTAAAACTAAACCCGATGTAAGTCACTTCCATGTGTTTGGTAGTGAAGCATGGGCTCACATTCCGGATGAAAAACGGAAAGCATTGCAGCCTAAAAGTGAAAAATGCATATTTGTTGGATATTCTGAAGATGTAAAAGGTTATAGACCTCTTCAACCACATTCTCGTGATATAATCATTAGAAGAGATGTTAAATTTGATGAAAATCTCTTGGCCTGCGGGCCTAACTCGGCGATTGTGCCATCTTTGGCCTGTGAGCCTTATTCGGCGATTGTGCCTTCTTCTACTTCCAACTTCTTTGACATATTTCCAACTCCAGTTTTTTATGATGACAGTGAAGATGAAAATCCACCTCCGCCTGCTCATGTTCCTCCAGTTGCACCAGCACAAGTGCTTCCTCGATGGGTCCGTTCAGCATGTCAAGCAGCTCGTGATCTTGCAAGTGATCCTAGAGATCAACGTCGAACACGTTCTCAGTTTCAGCGATCCTCTTCTCTTTTGGCTCAATTTTCGGAGAATCATGATCCATAAACTTTTGCAGAAGCTTCAGGAAATCCAGATTGGGATGCAGCTATGGATGAAGAATATCGTTCCTTAATGGCGAATGATACTTAGGATCTTGTACCTCTTCCAAAAGGAAGAAAACTTGTTAGATGTAAATGGGTCTACAGAACTAAGTATGCATCAGATGGAAGTGTTGAAATACTTAAGGAAAGGTTAGTTGCCAAAGGTTTTTCCCAATTTGAAGGGATTGACTACAATGAAACATTTGCTCCTGTCGCAAAAATGAACTCCATCCGCCTTGTTCTTTCCCTTTCCGCTTTACATAACTGGGAAGTCCATCAAATGGATGTCAAGTCTGCATTCTTACATGGTGATTTACAGGAGGAAATTTACATGAAACAACCTCCTGGATATGTTCAGAATAACTCTAGCCTTGTCTGTCGTCTTAAGAAATCCTTATATATCCTTAAGCAAGCTCCTAGAGCTTGGTATGCCAAAATGGATAGCTTTCTCCTTGACACTGGTTTTTCTAGATGCCATTCTGACCCCAATGTCTATACCGAGAAAGTAGGAAACCATCTCATCATACTTGTTCTATATGTTTATGACCTTATTCTTATTGGTAGTGACCCTAAGCTTTTAACCCATGTGAAATCCAGTCTTAAGCAAAATTTTGAAATGTCAGACTTAGGACATTTGCATTATTTTCTTGGTCTCCAAGTCCTGCAAACCAAAGAAGGAATCTTGCTTTCTCAATCTACGTATGCTTGTGACCTTCTTCATCGCTTTCACATGGAAGATTGTACATCAGCCCCTTCTCCCTTCCAGTATGGAGTCAAACTTTCTGTCACTTGTACTTCACCTGAAGTAGATGCCACATTGTATCGTCATCTTGTTGGTAGTCTCTTATACTTGACTCATTCCCATCCTAACCTTTCATTTTCCGTTGGTCGTGTTTCCCGTTATATGCAAACACTTCATGAAAGTCACTGGAAAGCAGCTAAAAGAATACTTCGATATATTCAAGGTACAATTCAGTTTGGGATTCATTACAGTACGGGGGGGAACCTTTGTTGGTTGGTTTCATTGATTCAGATTGGGTCGGCGATCCTGATAATCGAAAGTCTACTGCAGGTTATGTTTTCAATCTGGGATCCGGACCTATCACTTGGGCTTGTAAGAAACAACAAGCTCTTGCTCTTTCTTCAGCAGAGGCAGAATATCAAGCCGCAGTTAATGCCAGTCAAGAAGCTTTATGGCTTCGACAGATCCTTTCAGAGTTTGGATTCGAGCAGCAGCAGCCTACTCCACTTTGGTGCAACAATCAAAGTGCCATCAAGCTCGCCAAAGATCCAGTTCTACATCAACGCAGCAAATACATTGAGCTACATATGCACTTCATCAGAAATCTTGTTCATGATCATGTTCTTGAAGTGCTCTTTTTCCCTACAGATGATCAAGTTGCAGACATCTTCACCAAGTCTCTTACAAAAGAGAAGTTTTCTAAACTTCGATCTATGTTAGGAGTTCAGGAATTTGTCATTAAGGGGAGATAGGCTCTAATGCTTCCTTCCTTCTCCAAATAGTGTCAGTTTTGTAAATCCTTCAATCCTATCCCAAGTTGTTTGTAACTAAGAGGCGCACGACTGGAAAATCTATTTGGATTTTGTCACAATATACTGTGATATAAGCATCAAATTGAGTGGAAAACGATTAGATGAACACAACAGCGATTAATTCGAAGTGAAAGCAAAGAAATAAAATGCATTTTACGTTCAGTGTTAACTGATATCCAGTATTGAGTCCTACATTTTTAGTTGTTGGTCGGGTGTCACTGTCCTCTTTTTACCTTATAGGTTGCATATATGCCTCAAAATTCCCTCCTAAGCTGTTTGACAGAGAAGGATTTAGTATTTAACATTTACAATCCTATCCTATTGATCTCTGCTCTGTAGTACACAGATCACTGTTGATTACATTCAAGGACTAATTAAGTTTGTACTTTAGGTGGATGAATTATGGCATAGCAAGGCACCTTTTGCCAGTGTAACCAACCATGCATAATTTGCCTGCCAGCAATTGAAAAATAACTCATCATCTCTGTCAGCAATATGATGAAACAGAATTTAAACCCTGAAACATAAACACGAGTAACCATATTTGCCGTTCTAGAGACCACCCACCTCACATTTCAAGGTGACACATTGCATTTCACGAGTAAAGTTCTATGATCCTGGAGTTGAATAGAGATGACTTCCAAGGGCTCCATGCTTGGGGTCTATCCTTCAGTTTAGTCCGATAAATCTGTTTCCAATAAACAAGCCTTTCTTGTGCTCTCAGAAGAGCTCTCATCCAGACTCCTTGAAACCACATAAACAAAAGGTCAACTTGATCACAGGACCCCAAAATGGCCTCAATACTGCATGGTTAAAAGGGTATTCAATGGCATGATTTACAAACTGAAGCCTCTCGTTTTATGTTAATAACGAGGAAGCCTCTTACGTTTGATGCTAAGTAGTTTGTCATATATCACCCAAGGAAAACTTATAAAATGGGAATCGCTAGTACCAGATTCTTTCAAATTTGCACGGCCCCAATAATTTGGGTGATATGTTACATGATACCAAGCAGATGCCTTAGCACTTTGCTTGTCAGCAGAGCTGGTTGCAGTGTTCTGGTAATCATCATGGCTGTTTTCAAACCACCCCCTCGCTTCCTTTCTGAGAGACCTTACTGCATACATGATGGTTTCCTTTAGATCTCCATGCTTCCTATTACCATGAAATATTGACAAAGTTATGATATTTCCGCTAATAATTTCTGCTTCAGTTTTGACCCCATAATAATCCATCAATGAAGCCAGCTTACAGTCATACCAATTTTTGTGCACCAGAGCTTCACTGAGGTAGATTTCAAATCCCTCCACCTCCAAATCCTTATCATATGCCTTCCGTGCAGCTTCCTCTGTGAAGGAGCTTATACAAAGGCTCTGTGATGCTAAGTCTTTCACAGACCTGTAAAGCTTACCGAGTACACGTTTTGATTCATATGTTGGCTTATCCTCTTTCTCCATGAAATCAGGATATTCTTTTGGGTGTAAATTGGCAGGAATCTGTGCAGGAATACCAGTTTTCGGAAAATCAACTGCTTTTGAAAATAGCTCGGCTAACTGTAGACAACTTGCACTCCGAGCCATATTCGGCTCTTGGTCAGCAAATGCAGTATGGGAATTGGCTATAATTCCCAAGCTGTCATTCACCATATAATTCACAAAATACTCTTGAATCTCCTGCAGCATCAAACAAAATTATATAAGATACTGCAGAGAGCAATGTCAGTGTTAAGTTTAAACAATTATAAGCAGGCAATATAGGTAATCTGTCTCCAGAGAAGCCCATAATTTCTTTTCATATAAACATGGTTTAATTAATGTGATCTCGCCATGAAGAAAAATATCATAATCACAAAGGAACCATCTGAACCATTCATTTCCCAGAGAAGTGTGCTAATATTCTCCTTTTAACAGTTCAGGACATGAAGCCAATAGATTTTCAAGCAGTGCAAAGATTCATATATTTAAATGAGAAGGGGTCAATGGCATAGTAAAAGGCTATATGGTAATACATCAGTGAAAAGTGCCCAAGGCATCCTAAATTTAGTAAAATAGTGATAAACAACCTTTCAGTAGATTGGCATGTCTAATGCAACAGGTGGGAAAACAGACCCCCTACACCATAGTGCAAAACAATGCATCGCCTCAAATGCAGAAGGGATGTACAATATCATGAGAACCAGGGCCTAATGTGATAAGAGGGGAGTTCAGTCAGGCCTCTAGATGATTCCCGTCAAAAAGGTAACTTTCTAAGTTAATTTATTCGAAAATGTTAATGATTCTTCTGCTCTCTTTCCCCTCAAAAAATTGGAAACCAATGACTTCCCGTTTTAGCATGGAGAATTTTAGAATTATTTTTTCCCTTCCACTAACAAAATACAAGATGCATTTATTCATTTATCAGCCATACCTCAATAGTCACATCATGATCCAACACTTTGAGTGGTTCAGGAAAATACTCCATTGGTGGGTCCTGTTGAAGTGGAAGGAGGGACTCATCCCAACTTATGAAATAAAGGTCACCATCCAAATCACTACCAGAGCACTCATCTTGGTGGGGCCTGCATTTTCAAAATTACAATACTTCAGAAACTAGTAAATTTTATATCCCTACAAAAACTTTCAATGTATATTAGTTGATCTTCCTTCAAACAATTGGGAAATGATATTGCATATATGGAAAAGCAAGAAAATCTGACTAGTACTTCAAAGTTTCAAACCCTGTCCCCATGTTTTATGACAGTGCACATAAATGCTGAGATTATGTATATGATGCACAGGCCAGAACCAATGACAAGTTACAGACACCAAAGTTTTGACTTTTCATACCACCCTATAATGAGGGACAAAAAGAGAATTTGTAAGGCTCGAAAGCTTTTTGTCTGCTGGACAAGAGAGGTTTGGCCAGGCATCTCACAAACCAAATTGATTCTTTCTTGGCAACGGCTAGACACCTGCTTTTTATTCATCACATCGAAACCAATCTCTACTGTGTGAAGAAAGCTGCAGTTCCTTATGTACAGACCTATTGTTTGAGGCATATATGAGTACAGGCGACTGACAAAGGCACTGTGAAACCACATAACTAGAAAACTTGAATGAAAAATTCATTCTGCTGCTTCGGAAAGAGGCCTCACAATAGGCAGCGGTCGGTACAATAGGCAGCGGCTTCACATCTTGTAGAGAATTGTAAAAATGGGTTTCCAACAAAACCCAAAAAATAAATAGATGCAGAATGGGAGTGTGGAGATAAGGATAAAAAATAAGACATTTTTTGCTAGTGTCAGTAAATCCAGATTATTTAGTTAGAAACACTATCTTGTCAACCTAGTTGTATAGACATTATTTTTTCATGTTTTTTTTCTTAAACTCGAATATGATTTTACAGGAGCAGGGCCATGCAGAAATTTTGATTTCTGCAAGAAGACACGGTATATACAATGAGGCCCCTAGCAAGTTGGAGGACTATGCCACAAACTTTGCCTAGTATACTTTCCCAGATGTATTCCTAAAGGAGCTAGCCAAAGAAACATTAACGTTAAGTGGAAAGCTAAAGAGTGAGAACGAAGCAAAACATTAGGCAACTTTATGTCCTTACCTTTTACCTTGCTGTGGGAAAACTAAACAATCAACCATGTGATGGAGTCCAGGTATATTAACAGCTTGCAAGATTCTTACGTCACCTGGATGAAGACAAGGGTTTTTGGCAACAATCACTCTTCCTTGAATTACGCAGGTCAAGTGATCAAGCCCATTTCGCCCAAATTGAGAAAGGCCAGCATCATGGGATCGCTTATCTCCTGGAGTATGAGAAACTTGAACAAATACTTCACCATATTTTAGTGTTCGGGTTTCATCTAGACATCCCATTAAGCATCTTCCCTTTGGCACAAATATGCGTGCCCTGTTTCTTAATTCCAGTAGTTTACATAATCGAAATGCACGTAAGATCATTGAAAGATAAGGTTCAGAGTTTGGGGAATAACCACAAGAAAGCATATCTATAAGAGCCCTGTGACTATCACCGGAAGACATAATTTGTAGAACTTCAAGGGCCATCTCCCGACTGGTTAAGAGTTCATTTAGGTGTGTAATTGCCTGCTGCTGTAGAGTTTCAAAGCTCCGATCTTCAACTCCTAATGTAGATAACAGTGCAATGATTTGACGATTCAGGAAACAAGGACGAAATCTCGTCCAAGAAAGAACTTCCAGATTAGTATTATTTGAATCATATTTCCACATGCTTCTCCGGAGAGAGAGCTTGTCAGGGGATGTCGGATCCACTGCTACAACACCTTTGTAACCACCATACCTTATTTGAAAAGCAGATGGTATTCGTTTGCTATTCTTTTCACATCCACACTTCAAAGCCACAAGCTTTGCCAAGGGCAGAGATAGTTTCCCTATCCCATCTGAAAAATTATATGTTCTGTCACCATCACGGACTTGGATATCAGGAATGACTCTAATTTCGTGACCATAAATGTGCAAAGTTTCTGTGGAAGAACTAAAGGATTGCCCCATTCTTGCCGCACATTTTGCAACATTTCTGATGGAAGAAAAATCACCCATCCATTCACGGATATTATCTGCATTAACAATGCCATTTGAAGCAAACATCCATACAGCACTTTCTCGCAGTTGACTTGATGAGAAAGCCAAAAAGTCAAACCTTTTATTACCTATCACAATGCCATCTCTTAAGATCTGAAGGATCCGCTTGTATAGTTTTGTCTGCTTCACGGGACCTCTGTTATCCATTCTCAGAGACAAATCATTTGAATGGAGTCTGCCCAGGTTCTCCTCAACAAAGGATACACGAAGAAAGTCATTGATATACTCTGCATAATGCCGTGTCACACGGTTGGAAACATTGACTTCAGGTCCAAAGAAGTAAACTTTTGAAGGGGTTACCTGTACTCTGTTGACATACATCAGGCCACTATCTAAAGAAATGGCAGCTGAATTAGGGCATCTATTTGATCTCCTGATATGATCAAATTGTTTATGAAGCCATTGTGTTGGTTCATAACAAGTATTTCTCAAACAGCTAAGATTTGATAAGGCCACATTTATGTGAGCAAGTGGACTTCTAGTCGGTTGCAACAAACTGAAAAACTCTTTCTTAAGGGATGGCCCACTTAGGAAACCAAACTGAACAAGTGCATTTATTTTGAACATAATTTCATAAGGCAACTGAATACCATCAGGAGGACTAATAATTGGCACCAAATTCAAGCTGGAAGAATATGAAATGCCATTTTCCAAACAGAGTTTCTCTTCAATTTCTTTGTAATGTGCAAAATTCTCACAGATTAGAGAAATGTTTTTACCATTATCCAGCTCCAAACATATACACAACGATTGTCCTATACTGGAAAATCTTGTAAAATCTGTGGTTCGAATCCACTGAAAATCAGGGTCTTCTTTTTGTAAATCAGTCTCGGCATCACCATAATTTGAACCCAAAGGTAACTCCTTTTTCTGATAAATCCTTGGAGCACTCTGCAACTGTCATGCAATCATAATAAGCCCAACCATTCACTTCATTTATTCCTCAATAACTTGGAAAGACTCAAACTCTTCTTGTTCTAATTTGAAAGATAAAATGTTATAAGAAATTCCTCTGGTCTTAATTCAAACTGTCCATTTCCTTCCTAGAGTTCATGGGATGAATCTCTACTTAAGAGAAAAACAGTGTTTTAAACTCTAAGCTTTCAATGGATGAATATATAATATATGACACATATAAAGATATCAAGTATTTTATGCCAGAGAGATATCTGTTCAAAGTTATTCATAGATTAATAAAAGATTTTATACACATATACAATGGTATAATAGCCAAATATTAGTTCATTTTTTTCTACACTACCCATTATTTGTGATGCAGGAGCATCGTGGCCGTCCATCAGAATGTCCGAATAGATTGCAGCTGTTAGATCAGTTTGGGAAAAGTCACATAGCAGGACCCAACCGGTCAGCGTCAGGGCATCGGAGTTGGAGTTTCAGAGAGCCAAGTGAGCCAAGTGAGGGAGGGCCGATATTGCATCGGCAAAGCCATATCGAAGGCAGTGTTTTGTAGCTGCGTAAAAGAGTTATCGGGGAAAGGACCGATAGCCCAAAGCCAATAGTACATTGGCAAAAGTGTATCGGGGTAGCAGACTGACGTTGCGTGAAATGGGCATTGGAGGAAATTCCAATGAAAGAGTCGCAGTGGAACACGTGCAGCAACGTTGAAGGTTGCACATCTGAGTTGCAACGAGGCGGAGAATATGAAGGCTGAAAGGAGAGGTCCAACAGACCAGTCGGAGCCAGCATTTCGGAACAGGATTGGTGGAATATAGACCGGAAGAGTAAACTAGAGAGGTCCAATAAAGCACCAACGATGGGCTGATGCTGATGAAGCTTCACAGTGAAGAACAAAGGGACTGAAGGCCAAGAAAAGATAATGCAGAATTTATTGTGGATCGGACAGGATTTAATGGCGGATTTAAGAAATCATTCTGTCATATGATTTGGAGGCTGGAATCAAAGAACCAAGTAGATATTTTGAATAAGGAAGGTACACAAAGCTTGGCGAAGTTTCTAGTTGAGGCGGTGGAAGAATTCTCTAGGAGGGAGAAAAAAAAAGAAAGGGATAGTCTCGAAGAGGATCCATTAGAGAGGCAGAGAATAGGAGAAACCACCGGACAACCAATTGAACCGAAGAAAGAAAAATAGAGTTGGAATATGTAATTATAACTGTGTGTTGTAAGCCACCTGAGATGGAGACCAAGGGCATAGCTGTTGTATGCATAATATAAATTAAAAAAATTGACTTAATGAATTAATAGAGAAGTTGAGAGACCTCTGTCTCGTGCTGTAGATTTATTTTCATGTGTGTGGTTGTCCATTTCTGTTTATGTTGTGTGCATTATGGTCCCCACTCGTAGGGCTTGTATGAGTTAGTGCAGCTGCGAGACCCATTCTTAGAGAGGATGGTACCCTAGTTAGGTAACTAGGGTTCCTGGTCAAGTTAACCAGGCAAAGTAAAGAGTAAGACCCTAGAAGGTACCCTAGGGCCCCCAGTTGTCTCCTAGGGTTCTTGGTCGGGGACCAAGCAGGTTGATGCCATGGCAAAGTCCCTAGCATGTGGCTAGGGCCCCTATTTGTCTCTAGGGTTTTCTGGTCTAGGACCAGACAGTTTCTTGGTCATGAGGACCAAACAAGTCCTGTAGGTTGAAACAGAGGTCTCCTAGTTCGGGACCAGGTAGATTCTTGGTCATGAGAACCAAATAGTTCCTACAGTGACATACATGGTCAGTTAACCAAGTGGATCTTGGTCAATGGACCAAGATGATGATGTGTGATGTCCTCTTCTCCTAGGTCTTCGAGATGGTTGAGTTAGATGGTCTTCTCAAGGGACTGGCCACCCCTTGATGGAGCCACTAGCATTTGAGCTGAGGAGTAGTCTAGAGGACCACATGATCACATCATCCAGTGTGGACCCTTCCTTATATAGTGATAATGAACTTTCAGGTTGTGTATGGAACACTTGTACATTTGAGAGAGAGATGATTGATTGTACCCCACCTTGGTTGATTGACACCTTGTTGATTATTGGTCTTGTGGTACCTTGTCTTTGACTTGTGGTTAGTGGGGTCTTCTACCCACCTTGAGTTGTTTTGATTTATACCTTGATGTTTTTGGTCCTATGGGTACTATGGTTATTTGTCCACTTTGTGGTTTACCCTTGGCCCTAGGGGTTGTTAAGATTTAATATGCTAAGACAGAAAATAGCAGCATTACATTCCATTTCACAATAATAGCATATACAGGATCACTGAAGAAACAACAAGCACAGCATAAACACAAGAGACAGAGATTTATCCTGGGAAACCCTCATGGGGTAGAAAACCCAGCAAAGCTTCCTCAATATAGATGACCAGAAATATACAAAGATGAAACCCTGAGACATGATCTCCTTCTCCACAATAGCAGACCTCTCCTCCACAAGTGCGCTATCCTCAAGTGAGTGAATGTGTGTATAATGAGGAACACACCTCCTCTATTTATACACTTCTCTGATATGTATTTTACACAAGTACATGTAGGCTCGTATTTAACCATTAGGTTAAATACCCCATTATAACTGACTGGGCCGACCCCTCTAGGGTGGTCTAATAACCCCGAGTTACCACATTCCGACGGAGGAATAAACATCTCCGGATATACAATAAGATCTTCACGGAGGAATGAATCATCTCCGGAATAATAAAGTACAAATATAATATTCTTTGAAGTTACAATATCTCAACAGGGGTTATGGGTCATGTACCCACACTTATCTTATGTTGGGTCATGGGTTGGTCCTTGTACTCTTACCTAACTAATTAAATGACCCTAGTACCCACCTAATGTCACCCTATTTATATTTTATGTGATTAAATGTGACTTTATTGTTTTGAAGTACCCTCCTAAATATGTGGAACCCTAACTTATTTAAAAGTTTAACTAATGATTTTTCTAGAAGTTTTATGATCCTATATATTGAAATCTATCCTCCTCATTTGTCATGATTAAGAGACTTCACATCTCCATCTTGTTTGTTGCTTGACGTCAAGGGTTTAAGAGGTTGTGTTGCCTACTTGTTTACTCACTTTTGGAGGCCGCCTACCTGTTGAAGTCTTTCACATTCCTCAGAACTGATTTCTGACTGTTAGGGTTGACGTCAAAACTTATTTCTGCTGTTTACTTGAACCGTGGGTCTGATGAGGAGTTATTATGCCCAGTTATGCAACCCATGATTTCTTTGGAGGACATTTCTGCTGTTGAAGGATCCGATCTGCTTCCTTGTGCTTTGAATGTGATCCGATCTGCTCCTTTGTGATCCCATCTGCTCCTTAGTGTCTTGATTGAGACCCGATCTGCTACTTGTGTCAGTTTGGACTCTGTTCTGTCTTTAACCTGCCTAATCGAGGTCTGATCTGTCTATTGAAGTCCGATCTGGATATACTTGCTTGTTGGGAGAACATGTGACCCTAAAACCCAGCTGTAAGCTCTCAACCTACTTGCTGGTTGATTATTTATGAAGGTCGTGAGGTCTTAGGGACTGATACAGTCTACTGGTGGTATATTTGTGGAGTCCGTAAGGCCCTAGGGTCTGATTTACCCTGTTAGACTGTGAGCTTCCTTAATTGGACCTGTCTGTGATCAGATTTGTACTACTGGGACCTTTCTCTGACCAGATCTATATTTTTAGGACTTGCTCTTTGTGTGGAGATCTATCTAGGGTTTGAGCTGAAGTTTAAGAGTGGTCATATCCCATGTGCTACTTGCTTGAGGTTTTATTCTTTGATTGGGGTTCAGATATTTTGTGTTGTGCTTGACTGTCCTTGTTTGACTATACAATAGCCCAATCATCTCTCTCTCTGGTTTGTACTTATCCTCTAGCAGGGTCAGCTGGTTCCTAGTGTTGAATGGCCTCTGAGAGGCTCAGCTCATTCTGAAAGTAAAATTTCTGAGTGTAAAACAGGAAGGGTCCCACACCCCAGGTAGGTACCCTAACTTTTTATTAATTGGACTTGTTACTGTTAATCTTATATTGCTGGTTACATGTTATTGAAGATTATTTTAACACGGTGACCCAACTGGTAGTGTTAAAGTTGAAAAGTTGAAAGAGATGAAAAATATGTTTTGTTGAAGGTACTGTTGCACTATTTCATTTCAGTACTAGTTTATTAAATATAATTTTGCATTAAAATACATTGATTGTTTATTTTTCTGCATCAAACCCTAACCCTAACCAAAATTTAACATTGTACTCACAGGTAGCTTGCGTCAAAGTGGTATCAGAGCAGAAGTGTCCTGCAAGTGAACAATTCCAGCTAGAGGGGAGTGCTGGGTAGAATTTTTCTGGAGGAATTACAGTTCCAGTGGAGAAAGTACTGGGTAGAACTATAAGTAAAGAAATTATGGTTGGCAAAGTACATGTGCGAGGAAGGGGCAGAAGACAGCATGGAGGTGTTGCAATTGGTGAAGCTACACTTGAAGAAATGGCCCAGATGATAAGAGCCATGCAAGCACAGATAAAAGCCCTTCAGACTATGCAAAGAATAGGAATTGCAGTTGAGACTTGGGATGTTAGTGATAAAGAAAATGAAGTTGAACAACCCCAAGAACAGGGTGAGGAAGTTGAAGACCCCGGGGAACAAATTATAAAAGCCCTAGCAGAATTGAGGGGGAAACCTAAGATGGAGATAGTTGCATACTCTAGAAGTTTGGATCCAGAAGAGCTAATTGATTGGATCAGAGATATGGACAAATTCTTTGATATGGAGCAAACTGAGGACCCCAAGAGGGTAAAGATGGCTTGCCTAAAGTTAAAAGGTCATGCATCTTTATGGTGGGATTCTATATAGTTGGACAAAATGAAGAAAGACAAGGATATAATTTAAATGGGATAGAATGGTCACTAAACTTGAGGCTAAATTTCTTCCTATTGATTACATGCTAAATTTGTATGGAAAATTACAGAATTTGAGGCAGAAAGAGATGACTGTGAAGGAATACACTGAAGAATTCTACAGATTATCTATCAGATATGGGCACAAAGATGAAGGAGAGGAAGCTGTAGCAAGATACAATAATGGGTTGAAGTATGCTATTTAAGATGAGTTGGGTGTTATGAGGATTAAGACAGTTGGAGAGGCCTATCAGCTAGCTTTGAAGGCAGAAGAGAACCTATTCAGGAAGAACCCTAGTAACAGGAGAAAGGCAGCAGTTAGAAGTAGAGGAACAACCACATCTGGCCAAGGACAGAGTAGTGGGATAAAGAAGAAGGAAGGCACCAGCTCTGGTAATCAAAACCAAGTGTTTAGAAGAGGTAGTGAAGCTTATCGAGGTAGAGGAAACACTCATGGCTGAGGAAACTCTAGAGGCAAGGGAACCGACAAACCTGTCATGGTTTGCTACAAGTGTCAAACGCTTGGACACAAGGCATATGAATGCCCTGAAAACTTGCATACTACGAGGAAGCAGGAGAATAGAACACATGTCACTAAGGGGGCTGAAGGTACTACTGGTTCGACAGCTGGAGATAGTGTTGATTGTTGAGCAATTTAATTGCTTAAATTGTTGATCATTAAATTATCAATCCGGGAGCTCGTAAGCTTGTGAGATACCGGCATTATATGTGTAGAATTAGGCAGCTAAACTAATTCTACTAAAATCAAGATGCAATTTTGCTTAATAAGTCATTTCCAAGAGTCCAGACTTAACAACACCTGTAGCTTTACTAAGCACAAGACTAAATCAAAGTAATCTTACAATACAAAACCTAATCCAGAAACGTCATAGCCATAGATTCGAGTGTTAAGGCTTTATATCTTTTAAGATCTCTAGGTTAACAACTTCCTAAAACTTCTGGAAATAAACCACACACACACGGCCGCTAGCAAACTTGCAGAAACTAAAGGCAGAAATAAATGAACAGTAAAGGCATAAACAAACTACAAATTCAATAAAGATCAAAAACTACACAGCATGATTGAAATTAAAATACACTAGCATAAACTAAGATGCATACAAACAGAAATGAATACAACACATACCCAAGCAGGGGGGCCTTGTTGTTGCCCAAGTTTTGAGAAAAGGGGTCAAGCGTCAAAGACTACAGCTGATGAAAAGAAGAGCACCAAGGAGACCAGCACACGGGAATCTCGCGAAGCGTGTCAGCAGTAGCCTACACGTGGCATTTAGTATGCCTATTCAGCCATGCGCAGGCCAACAGCTAGAAAGGGAATACGAGCCTATTTATAGACATCTTTTGTAATGGGTTGGGTTCAGTTGTAATGGGTTGGGTTCAGTTGTATTGGGTTATGTTCTGTTGTTCATTGTTTCGGCATCAATGTTCATGACCCAAGTTTTTTATGTATGGATGAGAACCACCTAAGCTGTTGAGCTGATATGAAGCTTCTGAGAGTTTTAGCCGAGGGTTATAGTATGTATGCAATGCTATTTTGATGAGTAATAGAAAAGGTTGTTCCCCATATTTTGCGCAGTGTGTGTTTTACTATCATGTATTGTGTTGAATGTATGCTCTGTTTACCATATATGAGTAATAAGTTGGTTACTATCTTGCATAAATGAAAAAGTAAATGAATGATTAGGTAGATGGAGAGGATTCCCTATCCTTCCCTGTGCAACCCATTTGATGGTCCTTGTGATTCTTTTGCGCATCTCGAGTGAGACCTTATACTGTTTTCAGGATATTGAATATGTTGGCGCCTATAGGGTACTTGTTGGCAAAGCCATTCGAACCCTGGGTCTGATTGACCATAGCCGACAATTGGTTTTGTTGCCTAGATCGGCATTGGGATCGTAGAGGAGGGATGACCAAATGACATGGAAACCCACCAAAAGCGAGATCAAGGAATGGTTGGAGATCAAAGAGGACAAGTTCACGCAGAAAGAGACCAGAGGCTTGCTGATCAATCCAACGCGATGGAAAGAACGGTACATATACTCTGATCTACAATTTTCTTTGGTGAATTTCCATGTTTGTTGCATGAGTGGGTAAAAAGGAAAACCGAACTAAATGGTACCTGGAGAAAACCTGAGCCAATAGTCTGGACTCAAGAGAAGGTAGAGAGATTGAAAAATCTAGACAATAAATGGTCTAGGGCGATGGATTTTTGGTTTCAACAGGTTAAGGAAGGATACATAGTAGAGTTTGCCTGAGAGTGTAGCGAATCTTACGGTTGCTCAGAAGCTAGATTTGAAGAGGGTCCCAGGAAAACGTTTCTAGCGGAAATACCAATGTGGATCAAGATGTTGTTTATTGAGAAAGGGTTGATGACCATGGAATCTGACACTATGGTAACGTAAACCCCACGCTGAGGGGGTAGGGCATGAAGAAGTGAGAGAGTAGGTAGCGCGGCTATGTCGATCCAGAAGTGCAGAGACTCCGGAGGGAGGAGAGGTACGAAAGGAGAGCCGAAATAAGACAGTCAATTAGAAGAGAGAGAAGAGGAAAGCAGTCGAAGGAGGAGACTAGTTCTGATAGGAGAGGAAAGAAGAACACCAGAGAAGAGACTACACCAAGAGGGTGTGCAGGAGGGACGGATGCACCAAAAGGGTGCGCAATGCATGTGTAAGAAGAGTGTGCAGCACACGAGAGACTTCCAAAGAGGCGTGGCATAGAAGATAGCAGAAGCTCAGAAGAGGACAATGAGACTAAACCCCAGAGGCAGATCAGAGGAATAACCCAAAGGACTTGGAAGGAGAGGAAGTGCAATTAAATGAAATTGGTTGTTACAAAGACTACGTGGCTAGAACTATCACCTCCTAAATTTAGCGTTGTGAGAAGGAATGTCCCGAGAAGAAACCCACTCTTCATCTTGACCCCCTTGCACCCTTTAGCCGATTAAGAAGCTAGTTTGTTAACCCAATTTGAGCGGGAAGTAAGCCCCGACATAGAAAGGGAAGTGACCAAAGGAGTAGAAGCCAGTTCTACCCTAGAAACTCAAGATCCAGAAGAAGATACTACAATGCCCACTACACTAGTTCTAACAACAAGATCTAGTTCGCCAGTACACACTAGGATGGCAAGGACCTCTGACTCCACCTTGAGATTGTGTGTTTTCCATGGGATAGGAAAAGATGATGCTAAGCAGCATTGGTTCACCTACGAGGTCATTTGGTCAATGAAACAGATCACTAACAAAGATGCAAAGATTGTGCAAGTAGAGACTATTTTCAAAGACTGAGCTCTGACCTGGTATATGAAATGCAAGGCAACACTAGCACTAGCGCAAACAAGACCACTAGCGACCATTAAAAAGAATCTTTTGAAGGACTTTCAAAAGTCCAAACCAAAGTCTCAATGCATTACTAAAAGATCAAGGAAATTAAACAAAGGATTGGTGAGTCTATCTGGGACTATGACCAATGGTTCAACATCCTCCTAGATCGCCTCAGCTTTTAGATTCAAGACATTCAGCACCGGGAGTAATTTATGCACTTGGAAGTCACTCCAAGAGGAGAGTCTACGGCTGGGATGGCGTAGGTGCAGTCGCAGCTTGCTGCGCTGACAGTGCAGTTACAACAATTATCAATAGGAAAAGCAGAGCGAGAGAATGTGTGGTGCATCTTTTGTAGAACAGAAGGCCACCACAAGAACGAGTGCTCGACTTTGAACAATTACATGGAGACCAATGTGCCTAGCCCATTTCCAATAGGACCCAAGGCGAAATGGTGTGAGATATGCAGAACATGGGGACACTCGCCTCCGAAATGCCTGACCCTACAGAAGTATCAGAGTTCGGCGCATGCCACATTTTGTGAATTTTGCAAGTCAATAGGTCATGATGTGAACAACTACTGTGCATTACAACTAGTGAAGGACCATATCGTGGGTGCGTTCCATGTTGAAGGCATGGAAGAAAATAAGGGAGTTGACCAAGGAGGAAACCAGGGAGCAACATGCGGTGGATATCAAGGTCGAGAACGAGGCTATGGAGGAGAAGGCAGACGGGCCATCTGCTTCAACTGCGGAGAGCCAAGCCACCTGGTGAGATTTTACAACAAACCCCGTGCCCTCTGCGGGTACTGCCATAGTACAGAACAACTGGCAAAAGAATGTCCTAATTTGGTGGCAAAGTGGAAGGAAAAGAAGGGTCGCTACAATATGGTGACGGTTGAACCCCGAGAAGATTACGATGAATGGGGCCCTGCCCATGTTAATATAGTTACTCAAGGGTTGCGAAGACTAGGAAAGACATCTTCAGAGCATGTAGCATAGAACAACCCATCAAGCCCAAGATAAAGAAGGCTGCGTAGGCTTTGTCGAAGTTTGATGTCACGCACTAACGATTGTTCATGTGCGATGCACAGGAGGCAGTCGAAGAAGTTTCCCTACAGGAAGAGGCACTACATTAGGAGAAACTGCGTAGGGAGGACCAACTACGTTGAATGCAAGAAGAGGAGGACCGTCATACGAGACTACGTGAGGAAGAAATGCTATGCAATATGCATGACGAGGAGCAATAGAGAATTGCGTGGCAGGAAGAAGAACAACAGAAAAAGGTGCAGTATCATGGCTCCAAGGACTAAGTAAGTAAATTTTTGCAATGTTGTCTAAAAGTGTTGAATGATCCCCAGACCAAAAGTAAATTGATTAGCCTGCTCATGAAGCTTGTGACGCTAAGTGAGATGGAGGAGCCCATTAGGCACCATTGCTCGAGCGGAATGTGTGACGAGGTGGGTAAGAAAAGGCGCACAAGAAAGGAATTAAGCTAACATTAGAGTTGGGAGGGTACAAAATGAAGGACGTGATGCTCGACCTCGGGTCAAACGTCAACATTTTGCCCAAGAAATCCTAGGAAATGATGGGCAAACCAAAGTTGGGGTGGTCCCCTCTACAACTCAAGTTGGCAAACTAGTATAAAATCTATCAGATCGGTAGGTTGGCAAATGTGCAGGAGGAAATTCATGGGGTAAAGAAAGTCGCGGATTTTGAACTCATAGAAATATTGGAAGACACTGATCCCTATCCAATGTTGTTAGGGATTGACAAGGCGTTTGACAATAACATCATTTTGAATTTGAAGCAGCAATGCATGTCATTCGAGATTGAGGAGTTGCAGTTGGTGGCCCCACTCGATGCTACGGAGGAAGCGCACTATACAAAACCCATGAAGGATGATACAAGTAGCATTGAAATCAAGAATATCTACAATGTTACCGAAATAAGGGAGGACTACGTGAAACCCACTGCGGATGGAGAAATAAGTCGGCGCAGTGTCTGCTCCTTTGATACGGATTCCTAGGACGCACTCGACCGATGGTAAAATTAGTTGTATGAAGTGTCCTCACGGAGATGCACCCTAGTCATTAAGTCAGTGCGTTGGATCAGGTCGGAGCTGCACAATCCATAGTATTTGATGGAATAGGAAGGGTGGACACCTTCATAGATCAGATTGAAGAACAAGTATTGGAAGCCCAAAGAGTCAAAGCGATGGACGCGATAGTCAGGGGGACACCTGCACGATGGTGGGCAACACACAAAGATGACCTGCCCAACTAGGAAAAGGTTGAGACATGCATAAAGGTGAGGTTCTAGTCTGCTGCAAACCTGGAACTAATGAACAAGTTTAAGAGTACTAAGAACCCCAAGGAACATTTGGAAAATTGTGAACAAAGGTGGACGATGAAAAGCATCCCACGCAGCCAGTGGATACACAGGTTCAACCATACCCTAGATGCCATACTGTGCAGTTGGTATGTCCAGCAGGAGCACAGGAGACAAACAAGAACCTGGGAGAAGGTAAGTACATAGCTCACTGCCACATTTAGATTTAATACAGCAGACCCTATCTTGGACAAAATTCTCCATTGCATGAAGCACTTCATTTTTGGGGAGAGGCCAAGGCAGGATACTATGCATAAACCAGTCTCTGCATACCACAAGAATCTGGCACAATTGAAGCAGCCTGTGTTTTGCTGGAAAGTGGACAACACAAACATGGATGGGAAGGAAGATCCGCGCAAACTATAGATTACAAAAACTGAAGGGGAGCGCACGGTATAGAACCATCCATCCACCAGCAATGTGCCGAGTTCTTTGAGCCTCTAAAAATCAAAACGTATAACATAGGAATAGAAGTTGAACCAAAGATGGCGATTATATGGGACTACTGCTTTCACGAAACAGTCACCCAAGTAGTCGACCCACTAAAGGAGTATGAGGACCTGTTCCCACGTAGCTACTCAAAAATATGAAAGGGATAGCAGGTTCATTGGGAGAAATGAAGGTCGAGCTCAAAGAAGAAGCTAAGCCAGTCAAAAAGGGACCATACAGGCTAAACCCTAGGTACAAGGAGAGTGTGCAAGGAGCTCGACCACTTGCTAGATGCAGGAATCATCTTTCTAGTTGAGGAATGGAAGTGGATCAGCCCAATGGTGGTCCAGGACAAGAAGACTGGTGAAATTTGGATCTGTGTAGATCTAAGGAACTTGAATGCATCTTGTGTGCATGACCCCTTCCCTACCCCATTTATAGATAAGGTGTTGGAGACCGTGGGAGGAACGGACGTCTATTCATTAACTGATGGGCTTTTAGGATACCACCAGGTGCGCATCGCAAAGGAAGATCGCAAGAAAACCGCTTTTGCGATGGAGTGGGGATCCTATAATGTCATGTCATTTGTGTTAAAGAACAACCCAGCAGTGTTCTCCAAGATAGTAGTTGCAGCGTTTAAAGAATTTATGCATAAGTTTTTGGAGGTGTACTTGGATGATTGGATAGTATTCAGTCTGTTGAAGAACCATTTGCAGGTGTTGAGGTTAATGTTGGACCTAAATTGTTGGGAGTGGGATGCGAAAGGAGAAATTTTCAAAAGCTCCTGTTTCGGGAGCGTTTTTTATATAGTATATAATTTAATATATTTTGATGGATGTATATCTAAAAAACATGTAGGACATTGAATTAGCTATAGAAACATGGATTAAACCATATAACATCAATCATCTAGTAGTTATAACTTATAACGTTGTCATCAAATGATCGACCATAACAACTTTTATACGAGCTTAACAATGGAGGGAGGTACCATAATATTGTCATCAAATTATCAACCTAGTATACGAGCTTTTAGTATAGGAGAGGTAAGGAGTGCCTTGGGAGCGTTCTGGGAGCAAGATAGGAGCGAGCTTCAGGGGTGGGAGCGAAGGGGGGGGTGTAACGTCCCCTTCACCCAATCCAACCAATAGGAGGGGACATTAACTAAATTCAGGCTTCTAAATTTCGCCCCATAACCATATCACAAATTCATAATATGTAAAATGCGTGTGCAGATGCAAAATAAAAACACATAGTGGAAATAAACTTGATCCACACACACAGACAATCCATATACAAGCATAATCATAACAGGCATTAAATAAAAACATTGTGTATTCAAATACATAAGAATACTTATCTTTATCCAACACAAATCCAAGCAACTGGTTGTGTAAGGGCTATGAGACCACCAGGGCGAAGGAAACACCTACAAGCTTCTCTCTCTCAACCCACAACCCATTATGTTCTCTATGCTTAGCCAAATGCTCATACAAAGCTCTACATAGATCAATGTTGCACAACTCGGACTCGACAAAGACTCGGCTAGCATATGACTTGTT
Source organism: Larix kaempferi (assembly GCA_027924585.1). Classification (NCBI taxonomy): domain Eukaryota; kingdom Viridiplantae; phylum Streptophyta; class Pinopsida; order Pinales; family Pinaceae; genus Larix; species Larix kaempferi. Next base: position 225,468 of record BSBM01000633.1, on the reverse strand, counting down.
GACGCGGGAAAGACTCAGGACAAACTCGACAAGACTCGACAAATAGGAAGAAAACTTAAAATATGATCAATTTTGGGCACAAAAAAGAAATTAATGGCATTTCCAATCCATATAACTTCTAAGACTACAATCTCTTAGCCCACAGGTCCTTTGGTTGAGTATCTCATCCCACAGTCCCTGTGTGGCAGAGATACTCAGCCATAGGGCATTTGCCTATCAAGATTCAAAATAATCTTAAATTTAAAATTTAAAAACAATCAAATCATATTAAAATTTAAAAACAATAAAATCATATTAATAATATGATTTTATTGTTTTTATATTTTAATATGATTTGACTATTTTTTAATTGTTTTTATAACATAAATTTTAATTTTAAGTTTTAATATGAAAATAAATCTTAAATTTAAAATTTAAAAACAATCAAATCATATTAAAATTTAAAAACAATCAAATCATATTAATACTATGATTTCATTGTTTTTAAATTTTAATATGATTTGAATTTTTTTTAATTGTTTTTATAACAGAAATTTTAATTTTAATTTTAATTTTAAATTTTAAATTTTAATATGATGTTATAACAGAAATAAAATGAAAAAAATGAAAAAGGAAACAACCAATAAGCTGGAAATGACTACGCAGTGCAACCTCCTTCGAAGTTGAGATAGCCAACCTTCGAATGAGCAGACCACCAGTGAATGAGCAGACCACCAACAACCTCACTGAAGACGGCGACCTCCTCCACGACTGAGCGCCCCCTTTCTCCTTCTCCACGACTGAGCGCCCCCCTTCACCTCTCCCATGTCGATTTTCCCTCTAAAATCTATCATGCCAAACTGCATAACAGTTGGCCTCCGCGGGGTGCTTTCCATGTCGAGTTTTTAGGCGGGTCCGTGCCGAGTGAGGCGAGTTTGTGTCGGGTTTGGCGAGTTCACCAAGTTTCCCAAGCGAGCAAGTATGGGGCTGAGTCTTCGCCGGTTACTTGGGCTAGAGTTCCACTTGCCCAGACTCACGAGTCTCTCGCGAGTTGTGCTTCATTGACAGAGATCACTTACCCCTGACAACCTTAGCTCCAACAATACCTGCTCCAAACAACACCCTTCTGTGCTCAAGCATCCCCTTCATCTATCCATCTTTTCGGGTGCTTCCAGTGTGTGCATAGAAGGAGACCAACTTGCTATATGTTGTTCGAAAACCACCTGTAGCCTCAATCCATGACTTCTCAAGCACCTATGAGCAGCAGAACTCAATGGGTACGGGTTCCTAGCTTGCCCAACCTCTGCAATCACCTATAGCCATCTATTTCCCCTTCCAAATCTACAGCGTTGTCTCTAAATTCGAATTTCTGGGTTATACACAGTCTAGTAATGATCATGCACAACAATGGGGCGCTCTGCATAGTGTAGATCTGCATGAAAGAATGATAGAATGAGGGTTGACTCCATAGGATATGAGATAATGGTGAAAAGACAGCTGACATAGTTTATGACCATAGAAGAAAGGACTCCTGACAGCTGCAAATTGACTATTGACATATGATAGACCTGACATAAAAGTGCATTCAGTCCCATGAGCATGAGTTGACTTTTCCCACCAAGCTCGCACATGCATTCAATGATTGGAAATAGTCAAAAGAAGGTTATTGGCTCACTTAAATTCACATGAAAAAAATGGGATGAGTTTTAAGGTTGACACTTGGCAGCAAAGGATTTAGTTTCCCATAGGCCCCTCTTTCCTCTTCCCCACTGGTGGAATCATAGCCCCTCTAGTGCTCTTCACACAACCATTCTTGGACCATTTTATTATTTATGCACATAATATTTACTTACATTTCGAGTTAGCATGACAACCAACCATACAGTCCAAATAACAACATTTACATCATACATGCCAACTATTCACTAGTCGGGCCTTGTCCTTGAGCTCCGCACTAGGAATCCATACTAACATGTTTACATCATTTACATAATTTTGGTTAAATACATTCCAAGTCAAAACCGATGGTATTGCGGGGGCGCACTGCCACGCAGTATGGTGCTAGACAGATGTAGACAAATGCAGGTATAGTTGAACCTAAAGAAATGCATCTTTTGTTCCCCTTTTGGAATCCTTTTGGGGCACATTGTGTGCAAAGAAGGACTGCTAGTAGACCCGACAAAGATTGCAGTCAATGTCAACCTGTCGGCCCCAACATCAGCAAAGGAGTTGCCCGCAACCTCGAGACATACTGCCTACTACAAAAATTCATTCACAATTATGCCAGTAATTCAATGCCTTTGAAGGAGTTGTTAAAGAAGGATGTTAAATACATGTGGACATAGGAGTGCCAACAAGCACTGATGGCTGGACATCTTAAAAGAAAAGTTGGTTACAACACCTATCTTAGTCTTTCTCAATTGGGCATGCATGTTTCATGTGCATCTTGACGCATCATCTGTCGCGTTGAGCATAGTGTTAACCCAGCCAAGAGAAGGTAGCATTGACAATCCTATTTCCTTTGCCAGTAGGAAATTGTCTCCAACAGAGAAGAATTACATGATCACTAAGTGCAAAGGCTTGGCTATCGTGTACACACTACAAAAGTTCAGACACTACTTGCTCGACAATTTCTTTAAATTTTTCACAGACCACTCAGCACTGAAATACTTAGACAACAAGCCAATGTTGGGGGGGAGAATCTGTAAATGGCTGCTATTGGTTTAGGAATTTGAGTTTGAGGTAGTGGTAAAACCCGAGAAGTATAATGTCGAGCCGGACCATCTATCCATGATAGAGTGGCAAAGCAAGAGGGAGCTTGGACGATGATCTCCCAGATGCACAATTGTTCTGGATTGAAGCAGTACCGGAACAATTCAACAAGATTGTAGCATTTTTGGCAACAGGTAAAGCACCCGAAGACTATACAATGGCGCAGCGCAGATAGTTGGTTACTAGGAGCGCGGACTTCCAGCTGATTGCGGGATAGATGTACAAATTGGGAGTTGATGGAATACTACGCAAGTGCATATTGGAGCATGAATAGCTGCCCATTTTATAGAAAGCTCATGAGGGCATTGCAGGAGGACACAATACAGGGAAGGCAACTGCACATAAAGTGCTATGGGCAGGATTATGATGGCCCTCATTGTTCCAAGCGAAATTATACTACAAACAATGTGATGTTTTCCAGCAGGTGGGGAAACCTTTGAGACGGGACGAGATGCCTCTCTTCCTCGTGACCGCACTCGAACCTTTTGAGAAGTGAGCCATCGACTTTGTGGGCCCTATTAACCCACATGCACAAAGAACTGGCACGCTATATATCATTACCGCGATGGAGTATTTGACACGTTGATGGGAAGTTGCGCCAGTAAAGAACTACACATCAAAAAAAGCCGCATGGTTTATCTTCGAGCACATAATCACAAGGTTTGGCTATCCGAAGGTGCTAATGAGCGATCAGGGAACTCATTTCCTGAATTCTACCATCTGCACGTTTACTCAATAATTCCAGATTTACCACCAGAAGAGTACACCCTACTATCCTCAAGTGAAAGGTATAGTGGAGGCGTTTCAGGCGCTTACGAAGGTATGTAATGTATAGTGCGATGACTAGGATCAACGCATTCCAACAGTATTATGGGCTTACTAGACAACATGCAAAAAGCTTTCGAAGCACACTCCATTCAGACTGGTATATGGTAAGGAAGTGGTAATGTCGCTCGAGTTCATAGTCCCGAGCCTACGTGTTGCCATAGCTACAAGGATAACAAATGATGAATCACTCCAGCATAGGATGGATGAATTAATGGAATTGGAAGAGGATCGATTCCTCGCAAGTTTCATCCAATTGGTAGAAAAGAATAGGCAAAAAGCATGGCATGACAAAAACATCAAGAACAAGATCTTGGAATCTGGCGCATTGGTCCTCATGTATGACAGTAAGTTTCTCAAGAACCCAGGGAAGCTGCAGATTAGGTGGTTGGGTCCATTTCGTATATTGTTCACCACAAAAGCTGGCGCAGCAAAGCTTACCACTCTAGCCGGCCAGCCAATGAAAGGACTCATCAACGGAAGTCGGCTTAAGCCCTATCATGGCCCACAAGGGCAGGAAAATTTGTAAGTCTTTATCCATCATCAAAGCGATAATGTGGGATAAAGTTTAGGAGTTAGTATCGAATAAATTTGTCCAAGTAGATCTGGAACAAAATTCTAGGAAGTTCCCTCTATTTTGTTTGTATGCTTCATAAAAGTACAGCTAGTAGACATCGAGGCGAGATCCAATAACGAATATGGTAGATTGCAGCAAAGATACCGCAGGCTATGACCCGCGAAGGTTGGAAAGGTAACAATCGATCGACGCGATAGGTTGTGGAAAGTGAATTGGTTCTATTTATGGTTAAAAAGGTTAATTAGTTATAAAGTGCACTAAGGTAGGTAAATTTGAATTTTGAATTTGAGGTAGGCTCGACACATTTATGGAAGCAAGCACAATCATTAGATAAGATCGGGGTATGGTCAGTCACATAATCATTACTACAGGGATGAACAGATCGCGTACCAAAAAGGTGAATCAGGAAGATCGCAAAGCCGCGTCGAGAGTTATGGCAAGAAAGGAATGCGATGATGACATCGGGATGGGACAAGGAAGGCAGAGCTGCATTTTAAATCGGGGAAGCACAAGTAAACATTTCAATTTTGTCAAAGACCTGTGTAGGCATGACAAAGGTGAGGTTCTTAACACTAGAGTTGGAATTGCAGAGGGCTGAAGGGATGCAGCAACGAGCACTACAATGTCGACCTCTACCATGCCTAAAACGCATGCCAACGCTAATAAAGAAGCTGACATGCCAATGGTCGAGATCGATACCAGAGTGGACATCAAGGGGTACTTGGTAAAGTGTCATCTATGAAGTTTATGGATTTCAACCTCCAAGATGCTGACAGTTTTCCAAGCTTGCAGTTTCCAAATTATGCAGAGATCACCGAGGAGCCAGATGGTATCAATAGGGTTATTGCAAAGATCGAGATATGGTCAGTCACATAATCATTGCTACAGGGACAAACAGATCGCGTACCACAAAGGTAAATCAGGAAGATCACAAAGCCACGTCGAGAGTTATGGCAAGAGAGGAATGCGATGATGACATCGAAATGGGACAAGGAAGGCAAAGTTGCGTTTTAAATCAAGGAAGCACGAGTAAACATTTCAATTTTGTCAAAGACCTGTGTAGCCATGACAAAGGTGAGGTTCTTAACACTAGAGTTGGAATTGTAGAGGACTGAAGGGATGCATCAACGAGCACTAAAATGTCGACCTCTACCATGCCTAAAACACACGCCAAAGCTAAAGCAGTTAAAGAATCCGACATGCCAATGGTGGAGATCGATACCAGAGTGGACATCAAGGGGTGCTTGGTAAAGTGTCGTCTATGAAGTTTATGGATTTCAACCTCCAAGATGCTAACAGTTTTCCAAGCTTGCAGTTTCCAAATTATGCAAAGAAAACCGAGGAGCCCTGAGATCATATCAAGAGGGTTATTGCGAAGTAATGGGCGAAGAAAATGTTCAAATCTAGTATCATGACATTGTTAGGTGTTCTTCATTTTGGGCACGAACCGAGCATCACGCGCTATATAAGATTCTTGTTGAGCAAACTGCACAGAAGCTGCTTATGGTTAGATCAGCCGTATCCATTTGATGCCATGGTGATTCATAAAGTTTTTGGTCTACCACGCAAGGGTGAAGACCTCGCTCAAGCCATAGCAATGTGTGACATGAATGCAGATAAGGCCTATCAAAAATATGGCACGCACTATGGACAAGAGGAGCAGTGATCTCTGCCATCACATACCGCAAAATAAGATTTGCGACGCAAGTTCTGGCAGGAAAAGTGGCCCGCAAATGTAGGAAGAATGAGTGCCCTATGGGGGTGTTGTTCGCAGCTGACAGGTGCACTCAAGGCATTCCAATGAACTGGTCCTAGTACCTATTGGAAGAATTCATTGAAGATTGCCTGGAGACGCAAAATCTGGGTAAGGAGTTCCACTTGAGCTAGGTATTGTTGCTAATCATGATGATAGAGTGGAAGCCACCCCAAGGGAGCGAGTATGATACTATAGTGACAAACACATTCCCAGTACCAAAATTTAATGTGTCACAGCATAGCACAGACAAGGAGGTCCAACAGACAACAAATTTGGCATTTCAATGTCGGTATACTGAGATGATTCAAGTGCCAGCTGAGTCATACCACATTCCAATTGTGCTAATAGATAAGTATGAATCTATCGTATGTTTTGTTATCGACGTGCATAATGTATTTATTTCACCGTGCACAAATCCATAGAATAGGACCAAGTTGTTGCCATTCTGCATTGCTGAAGACAATATTAAGGAAGCCATGGAGGATTGGCCTCCAGAATTTCAATTACATCCAGACTCCAATGTGGAAGTGCTGACTACCCCTAAGGGCAAATTGAAGAAGAAAACATAAATTAAAGGCTCTACGATGCGCTATTCCCTAAGATTGAGCGCAAAGAAGAAGAAAAAGGAACATGAAGTGTAAGAAGAAGTGCCACGGCGAAAGAAAAAGAAGCATACAATTGTGCTTCCTTCTTACACATCCAATCAAGAAGAATAAGAGCAACAGGAGAAACATGAAGAAGAGTAGCGTGAGTCACTAGACCGCACCCCATCACCAAAAGGCCAGAGGATCAAGACACAACTATTTCCCCAGAAGAAAGGCAAGTCAACCCGAGTGTTGGCGCTGCAAGACATCATCAGCACAATTTAAGTTACTCTGGATTCCCAACAGCTACTTCAATTGGACTCAACGAAGTAGCTCTCTAAGTTGAAATCGAACTGCGATGGGAAGTTCAAGCCAACAATGCGCAGGAGTCTACCTTGTGTATGGAGAAGCACAACAAACAAATGGTCAAAAAGAGGTTTCTAAGTATAGATCCTCGAGTGGTGATCATTCAGGAAGCAAAGGCTTCCTCATCTTTAGCACTGAGTTGCTCTGGATTTCAGGTGGATCTGTCACAGCTACCACTTCAGCAATTACAAGAGTATCTCGAGTGAGGCATTATCCTATTTTCAAGATATTGAATAGGCCAACGCTTGTAAGGTACTTGTTGGCGAAGCCATTCGAACCCTAGGTCTAATTGACCACAACCAACAGCCCTCCTAGCTGGGATGTGTTGTAGTTAAACTACAGCAAATTAAGACACAGGTGAAAATAATGAAATTATCATATCATTATTAAAATATTCAACATATACAAAAGAGGTGTAGTGATACTTGCTATCATCAATATGAGTCAATCATCTATCTACCTCCCTTCTCTCATTTTTTCAAAGATTACAACATGAAGATATATAGACCATGTCTCAAAATAACCAACATCCCCTATTTCATGTAACCACCAACCTCATAACAAGGCTTTGACTATACAAACAAACTTTGAACTAAAGATAGGCATTAAAATAGAATATCGAGATATTTTCACGACTGGATGTGTGAAAATATCTCAGTCTCGCCCATTGATAGCGTTCTTGATGGAGGTTGTTGAAGGCATTGACCACGCATTTGACCATATCATCTTGCTGGTTGCGTTGGAGGTGAGTTGAATTTCAAGAACAGAAATCCATATTGAAATGTAGATCAACAGAACCCATGTCCTTAATTTGTCTTTAAAATAACGTAGATATGAAGAACACTAATATGCTATTGGATTTCTGTAATGGCCCTGATTTTCGGTAGCGCCTTGATTTTTGGTAGCGCCTTGAATTGATATTGTATCTTCCTGCCTCTGTCATGAAAAGGTCTACCATACAAAGTAAAGTGAGACAAAGTAGATTTCCAATCCAAGTAGCTACTAAAACATTGGGATTTGATCAAAAATGCAAATCAATTACCTTACAATCCTTCATGAAGATATTTTTTCTCTAAAGAGAGGAATATACTGGTAAGGCCTGAAAAAGGTAGATATGAGATGGTAAAATGAGGGGAAGAAAGTGATTTGGCATTGCAAAAAGGTGTCAAAACTCAAGTTCAACATTGATGAAGCTCAACTGGAAGCTGGATGAAACTTGATGACCAAGAGAATGCTATTGAATCCTGCTAACCAACCAGAGGAGGAACCAGACCAACGGAAATCGATTTTCAAAACCATGTGCAGAATTGGAGGTATGTGTTGTTCTCTAATTGTAGATGGAGGGAACACAGAGATTTTGGTCTCTATTGAAGTTGTACAGAAACTAAAATTGAAATGTAGACCACACCCACAGGCCTATAGGGTCTCATGGTTGCAAAAAGGGCACCATGTCACTATTTCTCAACAGTGTTTAATAAATTTTAAGATTGTCAATTATTATGATAGCATGATGTGTGATGTAGTACCTATGGATGCTTGTCACCTATTGTTGGGCAGACCCTAGCAATATGACAGGAACATGATTTATGATGGATATAAGAACACTATTTTGGTGAAGAAGGATGGAAAGAAAACTAGGATGTTACCCTGAAAGGGACTAAAAGTGATGAGGTTGGCAGTAATAAATGTTTTGGAAAAATAATCATGTTGTGTTCAACTAGAGAATTTATGAGGGAAGAAAGAAGAGTGAACTGTTGTTTTGCAGTCATACCAAAAGGACTTAGTACAAAGGTGCAAAAAGAAGATGTTCCTGTGGAAGTTGGATAGATGCTGACAGAGTTCAAGGAAATTATTTCTAAGGAGATGCCAAAAGGATTACCACTAGTGAGTATATCCCATCAGATTGATCTTATTCCGAGTTCGATTTTGTCGAATAAGACACCGCAAAGGATGACACCTATGGAGAATGAAGAGTTGAACCGACAAGTTCAAGAATTGTTGGAAAGAAGACTGATAAAGGAAAGCCTAAGTCCGTGTGTAGTACCAGCTATACTTGCACCCAAGAAAGGAGAAGAATGGAGGATGTGCACCGATTCAAGGGCCATCAATAGAATTACAATTAAGTACAGATTTCCATTGCCAAGAATGGATTATTTGCAGGATTGCTTGAGTGGAGCAAGGTAATTCACCAAGATCAATTTGAAGAGTGGGTATCACCAAATAAGGATTCAAGAAGGAGATGAATGGAAGACCACGTTCAAGACAAAAGAAGGACTGTATGAATGGCTTGTCATGCCATTTGGGCTAACAAATGCACCTAGTACCTCTATGGGATTGATGAATGAGGTGCTAAAACAATATTTGGGTAAGTTTGTGGTTGTTTATTTAGATGATATTTTGATTTTTAGTAAGACAAAAGAAGAGCATCTTGCCCACCTAAGGCAGGTATTGCAACAGTTGAAGTAGGAAAAGTTGTTGATAAATATGCATAAATGTTCTTTTATGAAGGAAGAATTAGTATATTTGGGGTTTGTAATATCTCAGCAAGGATTGAAAATGGACCCTGACAAGGTGAAGGCAATTATAGATTGGTCAGTACCTCAAAATGTAACAAAGGTAAGAAGTTTCCATGGTTTGGCTAGTTTTTACAGAAAGTTTATAAGGAATTTCAGTGGTATTTGTGCACCACTGACAGCTTGTATGAAGAAAGGAGAATTCCAATGGAATGCGGCTGCTCAAAGAGCATTTGAAAAGTTGGAGCAGAAGGTAACAGAGAGACCAATGTTGGCATTACCTGACTTTGAAAAGTGTTTTCAAGTGGATTGTGATGTTAGTAGAACGGTCATTGGGGCAGTGTTGAGTCAAGAGGGAAAACCAATTGCATTTTTCAGTGAAAAGTTAAATGAGACTTGTTATCACCTATTTTGTACCATAGTTGGATTATTTGAAGAGCCGCCATTTGACAAACATGATGAATGTTTGTACTCCAGTGTATCAGATGATTCAGCATTTGTACCTAGCCAATTTTGGCTAGTCAGTTTTGTTTTTCAGTCAACATGACCATGGCCCCACGAGGTTTGTAATAAAGTGTGCTAGTAGGATTTTGAGTGGCTCGGTTACCCATGACTTGATTAAGCAACTAAGGTATTCCAGGGAGTTTTTTCCCTTGTCAATTATACTTTGCCTATAGCCGAGCTATAATCGATGAGGTTTTCTCCCGCTTCCTCCAAAGCTGGAATGCCCGATTTTGAAAATTTTAGCCATGGGGGGTTATTAGAGTCCAACAGATGTATATAAGCCTACTAGACACTATTAGAATAGGTTTTGGTCATGTCCTAGGTCCCTAGAACTCTCAGAAAAACTTTCAAAAAAATTTTACCGAGTCCTCCAGTTTTGGGTTTTTAATTATTTTTTATTTTTTAATAAAAATTTTCCATAGTTTAAATGGAAAAATTTCAATTTGTAATATGTCAGTCATTCGAGATCCGAATTCAGTGATTGAAGGCTCCAACCTTAAGCCAAAAATCATTCATGATCTCCGGACCAATTTATCCTAAGTTTCGGATGTCAATTCAGCCTCATAATTAATAATTTCTCAAAAAAGCCATTTACAGAGAAATTATTAATTAAAATATAAAAAAATTGAATATTTGGAGATAATCCAAATCTCTCCAGAATAATCCAAATGGATTAAAATAAAAGGCTAATTGACATGGCACTGGGCATTAATGAAGATTCCAGTCATCTCCAATCAACTTCAGTGAAGTATCCAGTCAACACAGGTAATTAACTCCAAGAGAAATTCACTCCATGCATGCAGAACTCGATTTGATGATGTGGAAGAGTTATTAAATAAGAATGTGGTTGGTTTTGAGTTGCATTGAATGGGAGTGGGGGTGCCTTGCCTAGGTGGAGGCCACCTCCTACTCTCAACTACCAAAGATTGCAATCGAATTGAAGTTAAACTCCAAGCCACCTACCAAATCCTCATGTATTCTCTCCTCATTCACATCAATCTTCCTTTGGAGTTCAAATTTGCCACATGGCAATGTTTTGTATGATGGTGAGGTTTCCAATGTGGAGATGAGGGGCGACTTGCCAAGGTGGAGGCCACCCCTTCATCTCATTCAATACAACTCGAATTGCTTGGTGGAGTTAGCACTCCAAGGCTTGGCTAAACTTGGATTTGATTGGATGTTGATTAGGGATTCGAATTTGTGTTAGGTGCTATTGGCTCTATTCATGCCAATTCGAATTAGGGTAGGTTTGTCTCTTGTTTTTGTTATATAATGAGGTCTTTTCTCCTCATTCTCCATGGATTGTTTAGCAAAGAAACTCTGGAGGAATTGTAACTTGATTCATATTTAATAAAATTGTGACTTTGGAGGTCAATTCGTGGAGGCTCTTGGTGGCCATGCATCATCCCAATTCCGAGGTGATATTGTGTAATTTCTCATATGCTTAGGAATATTAAGCTTTGATTTATATTTCTAGAAGGCTAACAATATAGCACATGCATCTATATATCTTCTCTTTTCACTTGAGCATATGTGACTTGCAGGTATCCTCCAAGGTTTAAGATTTTTGCAGGTTCTCCTTCACTCTACTCATGGCCAAAGAACTCTCAGTTTTATAAGCTTAAGAACAGGAGGATCTTGCTTCTCCCATCAAACATTCAACAAACTTCTACTTTGGTTACCAGTTCCTAAGGGTTTACTTCTTCAAACCTTCCACTTTCTCCTTGAATTCTTTTACCTTGATATGCTAGCCCTTTTCCTCTCACCCTAGATCTATCCCTGCTCTCGTTTTTGCCATTTCTCTTTGCTCTCGACCACGTAGCTCTAGTCACTTTCTCCCTTGTCCTTCATCTCCCCTCGTTTTTGCCTTCATTTCTTCCTCTCGTCCACCTTCAAAAGGTGCCCTAAAATCACATAAAAGTACAAAAACGAATGGAGACTTTAAGGTTTGTTTAGTTTGTAGTAGTTTTATGCTTTGGAAGGTTGATAGTTAGGCATTGTTAGATCTAGTTTTCCTTGTTTTTTTAGCTAGTTGCACTTCATAGTAGGATTTGCACTCAAGTTATTGTTAATATTTGCATCCTAGATCTCATTAAAAGTTAGATTTGCATTGTCTTTCATTCATTTTTATAGTTCATGCTTAGTGCAAATCTCATATTTTTGTTTTATTAATGCTAAAGGGTGCCTTGAGTTTGATCTTTGTTGTAGGTGTTTGAAAGTGAAAGGAGTTTGAAAAAGTTGAAGTGAAGGGATCCAATCCCAAAGTAACAAGAACTTCAATAAAATACAAGGAAGATTCAATACACAAATATACCATTCACTATCCTTTGTAATGGCTCTTAAGAGCTAGTTTCATTTTCCAAGTTTCATTTTTACTTTAAAGACCTTTCAAGGATTTTTCCTAAGGCAATTGTAACCCAAGTAATAAAAAGGCTAGGTGGGATAGTGCCTCCCACACTTAGTTTCTTCTTCCCCATTTGGGGAAGTTTGTTCATGCATGTTTAGATTAGTTTTATTTTCAGTTCTTAGATTAAAATCTGCTTTCTGTACTTAGATTAGTTCTCTCCCAAGTCTTGACTTGAGATAGTATCCTTGGGATGAAAGGCCACATAGTTTTGTGGTTACTTCTCTTTCCCCGTTAGCATCCTTGCGGACATCCAGCTAGCTGGAAGGTTTTCGGGACTAGCGGTTCTAGTGGTCGACCTTGTTCGGAGGTTGATCCCACTTCGGTTTTTGTTTCTTAGCTAATTGTTAGATTTGGCCTAGTTTCTTTTATGCGTCTTGTTTAGTCTTTCATTTTGCAAGTAGTTGTTCTTTTACTTGTTCAATTTATTTCATTTTTGTCATTTGTTGAGCTATTATATGAGTTCCCATTTATAACTACTTCTATCTTAACAATGAACAAAGTCTCTTGAACTTGAAATAACCCAAGTCAAGAGCACTCTCTATCGGAGAGCATAATAGTCTTGCATTCCCCTTGCATTAGGCATTTAGAGTAAACAAAGTCTCTGGAACTTTGGTCTTAAGACTAAGTCAAGAGCGCTCTCTATCGGAGGGTTGAACTGTGTGTTTTCAATAATAATAAAATTTTAACTCACACCCCCATTAATTAATTTATCTTGGTTGTTATCTGACACCCGTATGCTCTGCCAACCTGAAAAGGTTGGGCTAGTACTTAGAAAGGTGTTAGATTTGATAAAACTTCTATCACATAATAAAATTTTATCCCCACAACCAACGAACCGACATTGTCTTCGATTTATACTTGAAAGTGCTATTCTGGGAGGTGGAGCCGGAAACATACCGTTGTTCAGACTTCGGACTAGTTAAGGCATTAGACACTTATTCCTTGATAACTGGACGGTCCGTCAAATCACCGTGGATAGCTACTCAAAGTATACCTTTCCGGACTTTTGATTACCTTGTTGGTTCTTAGCCTAATAATCAAGACCATTAAAATCTTTAATTTACCAAGATAAACTGCAAAACGATCTCACAAACATTACCACTTTGAACTCTTGTATCAAGCAACCCAGGCACTTAAGACTGTTTTGACTCCATAAGGCACTGGTCCTTGTCATTATTTTTATTTCTCTATTTGGAGCATTTACATTATCATGGCTGTCTTGCTTTAATTTATCAAGTGGTTTTTTCTTCGATCTTGTAATCTTGTTTTGCAACGTGGATTGCTTTTTATCTTGTGTTCCATTTAAAGTATTTTGTGATCTATTCAAAAACTCCTAAACAACACCCATCTGCATCACAACACCAAAAAACATTTAAAACACATTGAGCCATAGTTAACTCTTTGTAGGCACTACCCCCCTTGGCAAAGTTAGGAGTTAGCCTAAACGGAGGAGCTGGGATTCAGGTGACAGTACCTGGCTCATTGCTTGACTCCAAGGCCACACCTCTCCCCACTTCCAGTGAGGGAGACAGCTTTCGAAAGATTTCTGCTGCTGGTGTGCATCTCGGCGGACAACAAGACTAAACAAAAGTATTCAATCTATGACCAAGAATTTTACACTATCCTGCAGGCTTTGAAGAAGTGGAGGCATTATTCACTTGCTAAAGAATTTTTGTTGTACATAGATCATTAGGATTTGAGATATTTGAATAGCCAGTTGAGATTAAATCAGAGACATGTGAAGTGGGTAGAGTTTATGCAGAGTTATGATTTTGTATTGAAACATAGATCGGGGAAGTCAAATAGAGTGATTGATGCATTGAGTAGAAGGACTGCACTGCTGTCAACTATGACAGTGGAGGTAACAGGCTTGGAGGAAATGAAGAGTTTGTATGAAACAAACCCAAATTTTGTTGAGGCTTGGAAAATCAGCAAGGAGCCATGGAGTGGGGACAAACACCCTTCTTGGAGTATTTTATCCAAGAAGGATTCCTTTTCAGGAATCATCAATTGTGTATACCAAAGGGATCAATCAAGGAGAACTTAATCCAAGAACTACATAATGGAGGACTGAGTGGACACTTTGGAGCTGACAAGACCAAGGCATGGGTTGAAGAACGGTATTATTGGCCGGGATTGACCCAGTATGTGAAGAGATGGGTTGCCCATTGCAGAATTTGCCAACATGTGAAGGGAAGGAGCCAAAACACTTGATTGTACACGCCATTGCCCATACTAAAAGCACCTTGGGCGGACATCAGCATGGACTTTGTGTTGGGACTTTGTGTTGGGATTGTCAAGAACCCAACGAGGTAATGTTTTATCTTTGTTGTTGTTGACATATTTTAAAAAATGGCACATTTTATTCCTTGTAAGAAGACGAATGATGCAACCATCATAGTTGTGTTATTTTTCAAAGAGGTGGTTAGATTTCATGGATTGCCCCAGGAGTATTACTTATGACAGAGATAGTAAATTTATGGGGCATTTCTGGAGGGCAATATGGAAAAGGCTAGAAACCAGATTACAGTTTAGTTCTGCGTTTCATCCGCAAACAGATGGCTAGACAGAGGTTGTGAACAGAACCCTTGGAAACTTGTTGAGGTGTTTGATAGCAAACAAGCCAAGACAGTGGGAGAATATCCTGGCACAAGCTGAGTTTGCATACAGTAATTCTGTGAATGGAAGATCACCCAGAGGAGTTGTGGACTTGGTACCATTGCCAGCACCAATACAGAGAAGTGCAGATGCAGAGACATTTGCAGAACACATGAAGGAGATTCATGATCCGATCTAAGATGAACTGCAGAGGAGTAGTTAAGATTATAAGCAAAAGGTCGACCTGAAGAGAAAGGCAGGATTATTTGAAGGAGACTTGGTGTTAGTGCACCTGAGAAAAGAAAGGTTCCCGCAAGGAATGTACACTAATATGAAGATGAAGAAAATTGGACATTATAATATTTTGAAAAAAATATTAGACAATGCTTAAGCGCTAGAGTTTCCCGAAGAACTAGATATTTCACCCATATTTAATGTTGCAAACTTGTATGGATATCATGAGGGAATTGAAGAAGAATATGGTGAGTTCATGACAGATTGGCGAGAGAAGATGTCGAAGCGGCAAGAGGCCGAAGTCGAAGAAATCTTGGACGATCAAACAGTTGGTCACACTAGGAGCCTGTTGTCCGCCAGATTGCACACCAGCAACAGAAATCTTTCGAAAGCTGTCTCCCTCACTGGAAAGTGGGGAGAGGTGTGGCCTTAGGGGCAAGCAATGAGCCAGGTAC
Source organism: Larix kaempferi (assembly GCA_027924585.1). Classification (NCBI taxonomy): domain Eukaryota; kingdom Viridiplantae; phylum Streptophyta; class Pinopsida; order Pinales; family Pinaceae; genus Larix; species Larix kaempferi. The sequence continues at coordinate 209,898 of BSBM01000633.1, read as the reverse complement.
TGTCACCTGAATCCCAGCTCCTCCGTTTAGTCTAACTCCTAACGAAGCCAAGGGGGGTAGTCCCTACAAAGAGTTTCACTAAGGCTCTTGTGTTTTTAGGTTTTAAGTGTGAATGATGCGGATGGGTGTTGTTTAGGAGTTTATTATGATGAGACCAAATTAAAAGATGAGATAAGCACAAGATAACAAAGCAATCCACGTTGCTAAAATGAAATAACGAGATTAACAGTATATTTCAAGACTTATAATCAAATAAAGCATTCACAACATGAAAATTAACACAAGGACAAATGGTCCTGATTAAGATATAAATCGTAAATAACAGTGCCTTATGGAGTCACAGAAAAGATAATTGTGATGCTGAGTGTGTGGGTCTTGAAAAAACGTTGTTCGTGAGATCGTTATGAAATTATCTTGGTAAATTGAATGTTTTAATGGTCTTTGATTATTAGGACTAAAACCAAGGATATCAAAAGAGTAGAACCTTAACCAGGAACAAATACTGGCAACCTCTTAGATGATAGGTCGGGAGCACCCGGATTGCAAAGAGGATAAGTGTACAATGGCTTGACCACCCTCGAGTCTGATAGTGGATTCCCGGCACCACCTGTTTCAGGAAGCAACCTCAGTGATTTGATGTTGGTTTTGGTTTTGGGTAAAGTTCTAATTATGTTATCACTTGTAAGTTTAGCAAGTCCTTCACCTTTCTGAGTACTAGCCCAACCTTTGCAGGTTGGAAGAGCATACGGGTGTTGGACGAATAACCAAAATAAATTAATTAAGTGGGAAAATGGGTTGAAGTATTTTAATTATTAAGAGCATTTGTTCAACCCTCCGACAAAGAGCGCTCTTGACTTAGTCTTAAGACTACAGTTCAAGAGACTTTCTACTCTAAAATGCCTAATGCAAGGGAAAAATGCAAATCTACAATGCTCTCCGACAGAGAGTGCTCTTGACTTGGATTTGGCCAAGTTCAAGAGACTTTGTTTATTTTATTGCAAGAAATAAAGCAGTTGTGATACTTGAAAAAGAAAGCTTAAAGTGATTGAAAGTAAAAGATAACAACAACAAGATATATAAGATGCTTGAAGATAACAGAAAGCAAAATTCAGTGTTCTACCAACAGATTTACTCTAAGGTGGAGTCTTCCTCCGAACAAGGTCAACCACTAAGAACTGCTAGCACTTGAGAACTTCCTAGCTAGCTGAGATTTCGACCAAGGCAACTAACGGGGAGAGAGGAATAACCACAAAATTATGTGGTCCTGCCCTTGAGATGAAATCCCAAGGATACTACCTCAAGTCAAAACTTGGAAGAGAATAAATGGGAAATAACAAGACTAATCTAAACAGTGAAATGAAAGATCTAATCTAACAAGACACAACACTCTTCCCCAAATGGGGAAGAAAACCAAAAGAGTGGAAGAAAACCAAAAGAGTGGAGGCCTCCTCCACTTAACTTTTATTAATCCTTTACAAATGCCTTGGGTTTTTTAAAACCTTGAAGGACTTCATTGAAGAACGTAAGATAAACAAACTATTGTAGCAGAACCTGGAAGCCTTTTAAGACTTAGAACAAAAAAGGAGATTTTTTTATTTGCTTGATTTGGATCTTCCCCTTGTATGTATTTTGTTCTTCTTCGAATGATGTTTCACAAATCTTATCTCCTCTTTCAAGAGACCTACACAAGCTTGAAAAATACTCAACAAGCACCCATTAAACGTTAAGAAACAAAATAAAATTGAAACCTACCAAGTCCCAAAATGATAACTAAAGCCTAAAACATAAAATGCATGAGATTTTGACTCGAAAATGTTGCTATGGGAAAAGCGAACAACAAACTCTTAGAATGTAATAGGAAAGAGATCTAGATCATAAAATTTTGAAATATTTTTTATGGAAAAAATTGTATTTTTTAAATGGAAACAAAAGATTGAAGTAATGCAAACTACACTAAAACAATAAAGAGATCTAGGATGCTCTAACTAACCTTTTAAAGTGCATGAGATTATAGACTAGATACAAATATTGAGATCTAAATACTAACTCCTTAAGCAAGCTAAAACTAACAAAAAGAAACTAAAACTAAGCTAATCGTTTTTGTGTTGTCTTGAAGAATTTTTTAGGGCTTTTCTCAAGGTGGACGAATGGAGCAAGGGAGAAGAGTGAAGACCAAAAACGGAAGGGTGAAGGGAGCTTGTGGAAGAGGAAAAAACGAAAAGCTAAGGATGGATGAGAGGATAGGAGGCTAGAAACGAAAGCAAGAAGAGGCTTTGGGATTTGAGAAAACAAATGGGTGAGGGAAGATTAAAACGAATGGGAGAGGAGGCTTCTAAGATGGAAGAAGGAGAGCTAGAAGGTGAATGAAAGTCAAGGCAATAAGAAGTTTCAAGGAGCAAAGGTGAAGCTAGAAGAGGTAAGCTTTGGGTAACCAGTTTGAATAATGATTTTTTGTTGATGGAAGAAAACAACCCTTTCTGCTTTGATGCCAATCTTTAGATCTTGCTCCTTGGAGATTTCCTGAAAGAAAACTATTAGCAAGAGTTTTTTGTTGGTGGAGAAGAGGGAGATACAACCGAGTTCATCTCATCTCAACCATTTGAAGATCTGCAATGCACATACTCTTATACAAACAATGCTTGATTAAATCTAGAGAGTTAGACAAGAACGAAAAAAGAGACAAGGTAGTAAGACCGATTACAATTTGTACTCTTTAAACAATCCAAGCCTAAGCCTAGCAAACAAATTGGACCATCAAATGCTTTCCCTAAGCTCTTAAGAAAGAGATCCAAGCATAAATTTAAATCAAGCTTGAAATTGCATAAATGAAAAAAACATTACAGATATTACCTCAACAATGTATTATTAACTCATGAACCAATAGAAGTGCACACCATTTGCCTCCAAAGCCAACTTTATTTCCAATGATAGCCAATAGCTATAAGCTCTTACAATCTCCGCAGAGTAAGTTTACAATAACAATCCATGAGAAGAGAGCTAGAATGCATCTCTTAAATAACAAAACACAAGTGCTAAAAGCCTAATTCGAATTTGGCCAAAGAGAGCCAAATAACATAGTCAAAAACCAATCAAATCCATGTTAACTCCAATTAAATCAAGCTTGGAGCCATAACCCACCATCAAACTCAAGTTTGCCAAGTGTGTGAGTCTTGAAGAGGATGACTTGAGCCAATTGGGAGATAAAGTGTGAGTTGTGGTAGGTGCTAACTCGACTTGTAAAGGAGCCAAGTCTTGGTGATTGCATCTTTTTAGGAGGGCGCCCACTTTGTAATAAATACAACTCAAACTCAATCCAATTTCCACTTAATAACTCATCCACATCACCAAAAACGAATTTGCATGAAGGTGGGCGAATTTCTCCAAGAGGATTTTCTGCTGGTGACTGGATAACTCACTGAAAGCACTGGGAGTTGACTGGAATCTTCATTAATGACTAATGCCATGTCATTTAGCCTTTTACTTTATTCATTTTTTATTATTTTGGAGAGATTTGGATTTCTCCAAAACATTCAAATTTATTATTTTAATTAATAATTTCTCTGTAAATGGATTTTTAGAGAAAATATTAATTATGAGGCCTAAATGACATCCGAAACTTGGGTTTAGCTGGTCCACGGGTCATGTGTGATTTTTGGCTTATGAAACGAGCCATCAATCACTGAATTCGGACCCTGGACGACTGACATATTACAAATTGGAATTTCTCTATTTAAACTATAGAGAAATTTATTAAAATTTAAAGAATAATTAGAAACCCAAAATTCGACGGACCCGGTAAAAAAATTTCGAAATTTTTTCTGAGGGTCCTAGGGACTTGGGACATGACCAAAACCTATTATAATAGTGTCTAGTAAGCTTATATACATCAGTTAGACTCTAATAACCCCCCATGGCTAAAATTTTCAAAATCGGGCATTCCAGCTTTGGAGGAAGCGAGAGAAAACCTCATCGATTATAGCTCGGCTATAGGCAAAGTATAATTGACAAGGGAAAAAACTCCCTAGAATACCTTAGTTGCTTAATCAAGTCATGGGGAACCGAGACACTCAGATCCTACTAGTACACTTTATTACAAACCCCATGGGGCCATGGTCATATCGACTAAAAACAAAAACTGGCTAGCCAAAATTGGCTAACTGCTGCAATCTGAAACCCAGATACTCTGGAAGTGAACACTGATGTGTTCCAACACTGGCGGCTCAATAAGGTTTCAACTATTTGTACAAAATAGGTGATAACAGAGCCAAAAAACTAAGGAATACTTAGTTCGATGGAAAGACAAAGGCATTGAAGACACCACTTGGGTGTCAAAAGCAGAGTTGTAACAGATTGGAACCCTTAACCATTTGGTGAACAAGGGTTCACTTTTTCATATTGATCAAGGAGAACTAATGCAAGAGCATCGTGACAGTCCATTAGAATGTTCAAATAGACTGTAGTCGGTAAATCAATTTGGGAAAGTGGCATAGCGAAACCCGACAGGTCAGTGTTCGGAGTTGGAATTTTGGAGAGCCAAGTGGTGGAGGGTCGATATTGCATCGACGAAGCCATATTGAAGGCAGTGTTTCAGGGTTGCATAAGAGTTATCGAGGAAAGAATCAATAGCTCAGATCCGATAGTGCTTCAGCAAAAGTGTGTATCTAGGTAGCAGACTGGCATTGCGTGAAAGGGGCAACAAAGGAAGGTCCGATGAAGGAGTCGCAATGGGACATGTGCAACGACGTCAAAGGTTGCACATCTAAGTTGCAACGAGGCGGAGAATATGGAAGGTTGAAAGGAGAGGTCCAACAGACCAGTCAGAACTAACATTTCGGAGCAGGATCGACAGAATATAGATCGACAAAGTAAACTAGAGAGGTATGATAGAGCAACAGCGATGGATCGACGTCGATGAAGCTTTACGGTGAAGAACAGAGGAACCGAAGGCCAAGAAAATTTAATGGAAGATCTAAGAGATCATTCCGTTGTATGATTTGGAGTTTGGAATCGAAGAACCCAACAGATATTTTGAATTGCTCATCTAATAGAAAAGCCTGATATTTTATAAGGAAGGTACGCAAAGCTTGGTGAAGTTTCTAGTTGAGGCAGTGGAAGAATTCTCTAGAAGGAGGGAGAAAAAAAAGAGAGGGATAGTCTCGAAGAGGATTCATCAGAGAGGCAAAGAACAGGAGAAGCCACTAGACAACCAATTGAACCCAAGAAAGAAAAACAGAGTTGGAATATGTAATTATAACTGTGTTGTAAGCCACCTGAGATGGAGACCAGGGGCATAGTTGTAGTATGCGTAATTCAAATTAAAAAAATTTGAGTTAATGAATTAATGGAGGAGTTGACCCCGGCTGCGGGTGCCAACATTGGGCTGGTCGCGGAAGGTGTTGAAATATTGTAACTTCTAAGAATATTATATTTGTACTTTATTATTCCGGAGATGTTTCATTCCTTCGTGAAGAACTTATTGTATATCCGGAGATGTTTTATTCCTCCATGGATAATGTGGTAACTTGGTTTATTAGACTTCCCTAGTGGGGGTCAGCCCTGTATGTGGTATGTGGGTCAAAGGGTTATTATACCACCCTAGAGGGGTCGGCCCAGTCAGCATTATGTAAAGTGATTATGTTGGGGCCGACCTAGGTTGTGTAAAAGACAAGTCGAAGTTGTGTATAAATAGAGGAGGTGTGTTCCTCATTTAACACACATTACACTCACTTGTGATTGGCGCATTGGTGAGGGAGAGATCTGCTATGGAGGAGAAGGAGCTCATGTCTAGGTTTTACATCTTTGTATTTGCTGGTCATCTATATTGAGGAAGCTTTGCTGGGTTTTCTACCCCATGAGGGTTTCCCAGGATAAATCTGTGTCTCTTGTGTTTATGATGTGCTTGTTGTTCTTTCAATGATCCTGTATATGATATTGTTGTGAAATGGAATGTAATGCTGATATTTTCTATCTTATCATATTGAATCTTAACAGAAGGAAGCACCATGCACCCACCTGGCAGTGTGGCTCACCCACCTGGCAGCAAATCTCAGCAGGCGTCCTCTTCCAGGCAGATTATTTAGTGATGCGTCCTTCACCGGGCGAGCTGGCTCTCACGCGAGCGATTAGGTTAATGTTGATGACATTGTGGTGGTTGGGTCCGATTGTCTATGTCCTTTCTCCTTCACTGGAACCGTCTGCTCATTACGCTCCCTCATGTGAGGCCTCAGCGCTCCCTCTACAAGGCTCTTGAAATGAGGCATCGTCATCTCATCGCCCCCATCCGTTATTCTCTGCATGTTTAGGCTGTTGATAGCTCTGCTCCGTTTCTCTTCTCCTGCGAGCTCGCAAATTACGCCATGACTCGTCCGTGTGGTACCTCTAGGCGTGGCGCTGGTCATGGCGTCGATCGGATTGCCACCTCCCTAGAGAAAGACAAGAAAGCCATCAACGGCTATGATGATAAGGTCACAGCTCTTGTTCAAAGGTTGGTCGATGAATAGGAGGCTAACCAGGTCTCTGACATTCTCGCCTCTGGTAATCAAGGTAATCAGATTAATTATTATTGGTTAATGGAGAACATGTTGGGTTCCCTGGTTGAAGAAATGCTGGCGAATTGGAACATGGCCAAGGTCTCTATCATGGACACCAGAATTCACATGGTCCACTTGGATGAAATGCTCGCAGCTCTGGAATCTAGCGTGGTTGGAGGTAAGTACACCTTTCTCAATAAAGCCATCCATCGCCGCGAATCTGGTCCTAACGCTCCTGGTACCAACAATGAGGCCCCGGAAGGTAACGAATCCATTCAACCGGAGGGCGTCGCCATGGCACCAGGAACCCAATCTTCGGGTACCACTCTGCATGAGCCGCTTGGTGTTGTTGTTGCGGAGGTCTTTGTTCCTGTACAGGGCTCCACCTCGGGGTTAGTCTCTTCGACTGCTGTCATCTTACAGGGGGCCCCTCCCCCTAAAGCCTCCTTCCCTATTCCTACAACTATCGACTCTCTGCACTTCAAAAGGATCCGGAAATCCGACGGCAAAGCTACTACTCCTCGCAAGACTGAACCTCTGCCTCCCAAACTCCCGGTTCAGAGTTGGGATGAGGACTTCTTCGATTCCTGTCCCATAATTGAAGACAAGCCCAACCCCCAGAATGCAGAAGCAAATACTTAAGGCTGCTCTAGCAGACCCCAACTCTTTTTTGCTGCGGTTAGCGTATCAGGTTTCCTTGCTTTGGCTTTATAGGTTACTGTTATGCACTGTTTTGTTTTTTCTGAACAGGATTAGTCTTATGTTTTTAATGGTGTAATTATGTCTATGACTCTCAAGCCATCTGTGGGCAAGCCTTTAAGGGCCCTATTTTGAATTTTCTGCTCTATGAGAGGCTACAGAATGCTCTCAGAACTACAAATTATCCTGTGAATGTAACATTTTTTGTACTCTAATATAATCTCTTTCTGCAGTTTACCAAAAAAAAAATTAATAGAGGAGTTGAGAGACCTCTGCCTCATGCTGTAGATTTATGTCCATGTGTGTGGTTGTCCATTTCCATTTCTGTTGTGTGCATTCTAATCGACAGGGCCTGTACCCACTGGCCGCTTGTGTCAAATTGCATCTCCTTTCTCGTGCATGTTTTACTGATTCTCATTCAACTTGAGACATGTAAACATATTCTTAGGTGTATTTTCCAAGCATCTAATGACCCTTAATGAAATCGAGTTAATGCTACTTGAGCTGACTAGATTTGCTCCTTTCACTTTTTTTTCTAAATGGCCAGATTTATTGGTAATTGCAATAGTTTGCAGGGTTGGGCAATGTTGCTCACATGGAAATTAACATATAAAATCAAATTTTCCTTGCTGCATCACTTCCAACTTGCTCTTGCAAGGTGGCACCAACTTCTCGTTGCATTTTACAAATTGTTTGAATATCTTAAAAACCGATACAAGATTAAGCAAAAAACAATTGACAACAATTTTATTCTGGACCTTCCATGACCTTCCATAATGTATAAAGATAGGTCCTGTACCTTAATCTAAATCAGATGAGCTATTGGTGCTAGAAGAATCTTGTATTGTGAACTTCTGAGAGATTTCACAGCTCTTTGCCAGAAGAATATTGATTTTAGAAAGATTTCACAAATCAGGTGCAGATGAGACATTGAAATATAGTGTTCGAACAGGAGATACTCCTGGAATCAATGAGGTCATATGTAACTTAACACTAATACAACTTCTAAGTTCTGGCACTAGGTACAGAAAAACTAAACAGTTAGAAGACCAAGAGCTCAATCAGGAAACTTGGAACAACATTTAGGACCCTCCTACGCAATTAGATAAAGGATAAGATCATTTTAAGGGGTTCAAGTTAGCCTACAAAACCGAAAACTTGTCCAAATTGATATATATGAAGGAATCTCAGCATCTTATTTCATCATGATTCACTATGCATCAAGATCACCCTCAATGAGAGATCAATCCACCCCGTAAGAGACTGTCTGCCATCCATAGCTACCAAATTTTGCCCAATCAGGCAAATAATTCGAAACTTTGGCAACAAGTTATTCGGCTCGAATCACATTTGGTTCGGATGAGACGTACAAGTATGTAGCTGCCGGTTCGCCATTTGTACTTCAATGTCCGCTCTGTGTCGTTTCTCGAGTTCAGCAGGCTCCTGTGCGTTCCCGATGAGGGATCGAGTCTGTTCCCGACGGAGGCAGACTTCATCCGGACAAGCCTGGCACACCCTAACCGAACGCCCGAGAACCAAGAAGTCCAAGGTTGTGGCCTTCGTCTTTGAGTCGGAGCACCTCAAATCAGTGGTGGAACAAGTGTGTCCGTGGGAGACATCCCTGACAAAGGTCAACAAGCAGCCTCCCAGGCTGGGAGATGGCCCGCGTCAAGCTCAGGGACGCATTCTATATATCTTCTAAGTTCTGGCACTAGGTACAGCCAAACTAAACCGTTGGAAGACCAAGAGCCCAATCAGGAAACCAAGGATAGTGTCTATTTCGTATCTATGAAAGAGTGTAGGACTGAATTATGTCTTCCCAACCATTATTGATAGCTGTGATAAATGGTAATTTTGTCTATGCCGAATGCAAAGAAGGTTTGGGTTATGACTTAATCCTTGAATAATGCCCAGAACATCGACTTTACTGAATTTCCTCCTTGGAAAATTCACAAGTAAACCCCGGGTTATGTGTTGTAGGGTGGTATCAGATTAGTGGAAAATCATTTAAGGGAATATGACAGTTGACAGTTAGCTATATCCTTGAAGCTGATGGCTATACTGCCAGTGCCGTCTAGCTCGTTATCAACAAAACATTGTTTAACTATATCCATTGAGCTATTGGCTATAACTTTTTTAGAATGACTGCCACGTAGCCACATTAGTGAGTAGCAAGTAGATGCTGTAATGGATTATTTATGCAGTGTGAGATTCAGAGTCCAATGCCAATTGGGTAGATGTTTTTGGTTTTGAAGTTTGAGACGATGAAGCTTAGAACAGGCTTATATGTAACTCTCTATTTATTAAGCACCTGCATTTTCACAGTGGATTGGGAGGTCTACACCCAAATGTAAGCTTAGGACAGGCTATATGTAACTCGATTTATTAAGTAACTGCATTTTCACTTTGGATTGGGAGGTCTACACTCATAAAAATGTTCTTAATTTGGGTCACCATTGTTCTAACTGCATTTCTTTTTTTACAAAAATTGAGGAACGAGGAATTAAGCAACCTCTCTAGATATAACTAGGATTTGAACATGGGTGAGAATAACTAAATATCTCTCTTTCTGAAAAATTCTTCATTCCTCAATCAAGCCCCTTTCGGCCCTTCTAACTGCATATCACACATTCATCATTAGAGCAAAGTACGCACATGTACATTAGCATTAGGCAGGGTGGATGGTGGAGGTCAAGGTGCGCCATCTGTAAGAAGCAAATCACTATTTCAACAGCATGAGATCACTGTGTATTGTTTAAGCAATTCAAAGAAAACCACACACATGCACATCCTCATGCTGAAGGGTAGGTGGGCCAACAAGCAGGTCAAAGTTACTTAATAAAGTCTTTTTATTTTGAAAGGGTAAATCTCAAGGCTAAAAGTAACTCGATGCTTATTAGCCACCCACATTCTCTACACAAACTTATGTGAAATAAATGCAACCAAATCCTTACCATAAAAAATGGGGGCAATACAGGAGAGGAAACCAAACCTGAAGCAAAAGAGCCTTGGTCCCTCCTTTCACATTCCGCAGATTGATTTCCCAGATGTCTCTGAAGGAAAGCTCCAGTTTGTACTCATGAAATTCAGTAAGGTAGAGAATAATCCTCCTAATGTCAAATCCAAACTCAGCAAAAACATCATGTGCAGACCACAATACATGGAACCCATTGGGAGAACTTTGGCAACCCATGTGCAACTTCACTCCTTGAAGACAAGAGGGCGTGCATTTAGGGCGGGACGCAATGTCCCTGTTCATGAAATTAACAGTAAGGATGCGTCCATTACGTAAGCGGAGCATACCAGCTTTGGCCAATTCATATATCTTCATTGCCATTTCGGCATTCTCAAACTGCACGATGGCGAAGATTTTCCCCCTGAAATTGTTGGGGTAACCCATCCTGCACGCAGATACGCAGTCCTTGCTCAGGATTCCCTCCAGAAACTGAAGCATAAACGTTTTGTGTGTTGGGGGCATTCCTGAAATCCGTATGGTCCGCCCACCCATGACTGTAGATTGCTGGACCTGCAAGGAAATGGGGAATGCTTGGGATTTATATATGTAAAGTATATGTGTAGTGTATATATAGCAACTCCCACAGTGCTAGTAGTTCCAGTAGAAGAAAAGCCAGCTTGCGTTTCAAGCTGGGCAATGGGATTAGTGCACTATCATGGACGGTGTTTACGTAACGTTCAGTGATGATCTCGAGATCTGTGCCATCCATATTTCGTTTATGCGGGAAAAAAAGCGAAACTATTGTGATTGGTGAGATTTATTCCATGTCATCTCAACTTTAATCTACGTGGCACGGAGAAATCATCTTTACGGCCATGACTGAATGGAGGTATTGATGTCCATTTATTATGGCATGAAGAGAATTGAGGCGCTTTGATGCTTTGGTGGTGGAAGCTGACCACGGTGTTCTTGCCACTCAGATCGCCATATTTCCAGCGATCTTTTTGGAATTGAGGGAGTTTTTTTTAACGAGTAGAGTAGGTTAGTTGGTTGGGTTAAAGAACAGTGGTGTTTGTCCTTTTTATACCAATGTATATTGTAATGTTTGGTTGGATTTGGAGAATCTCAAGATCCAATGGACCCTGATTATTGAGCTACCGCATTTAATGTTCTACAGTTTAATGGTTAGCTTTCGCCTATTGGGATCGCTTAAGAGTCAAACTACTTTTGACTTGTAATCGTTGTAATCGTTTATGAGTCAAATTACTTTTGACTTAATATTAATTCTTAATTGATCACACATCCTTTTAATGTTTTCTAAATATTATATATTAAACTACATTTTTTTTAAATTAAAAATTTATTTTTCAAATTTTTGAAAATAAATTTTCCAAATTATTTAAATTTTTATTGATGTTTATTTAAGATGTGACAATTTTTATCTACTTTGAAAAAGATTTGTCATAAATTAAAAAATATAATTTTCAAAATTTATTTATAAATGACATGCAGTTGTATGCATTAATTTTATTTGTACTCATTACATAGTGAGAGCAAATACTAAGGGCAACCAATATGCACCCCACAGCAAAGTCTTAATAATCATTGTGGGGGCCTATGTATAACTAACTTGTCAACAGTGTGCACGGGTGCACGTCCCACCATATGCATGGAGCCATGCAATCCAGCCTTCATCGAGCATCCACACATCCTTCATTTACCATGCACCCATCTGCCATCAGCATGTTGCATCCATGGCATAGACTATGGTCACGTCAACTTGTCGACATGTATGTTCCATGCATGGTGCTCTTTCTGGCGCATGAGAGACGTGACTCCCAAGTGGATGGCGCCAGGGGGACTGCAACCAGATACGAGAGATCCGGGAGATCCAGGAGCAACATCGACACAAGGGATACGCAATAGATCGTGATATGAAGAACAACATATGGGTCTTTTCCCATTTACTGAAGCCCAAACTACCCACCAACCTGGATTTACTGCAACCACAGCTCAAGGTCTTTCCCTTCTCCCATTTTTGTGCTTATGTTGCAAGAATTGCGGGTGTCATAGCCAAAACGAAGGAGTCTGCTGCTTGAGGAGGTCTCTACAGCAAAGGAAGGGGTATGTCGTATCGGATCAGCCGTTTTCAATTTAGTGATGCCCCCAGGATTTTGGTGGGATTTCACATAAAACCACCATTGGGTAGTTGGTTGAAGATTCCTTAAAATCAAGGTTTGGTAGGCTAGTTTCGTCGAATAATAATCTCCTGTCTTGTTTCCTAACTATACTAGGATATCTGGTTCCTCGTGGAGTTGAACAAGATTTGTTTAGAATTTTGACATAAATGTCTCCCATACTCATGCCTAGTCTCCCTAGAAGCCCATAGTATCAATAGATTTCCAACCATGTGTCTAGAGATGTGTTCTTATTTGGTTAGCAAAGTCACATAAGTATCTCAGATTCTATGAATGGGAAAACTAGATAGCGTCTTGATGAAGATAAATTTGGTTCCCATAGCCCATGATGACATCTTCTCCCACTCTTACTTTCGAACAACTTCCTACCTTCCATGCCAATAGCCTACCAATGATTGGGAAGGAGTGTACTGGTTCCTTCTAGTGCAATGAACCATTATTTGTGGACTTGTACTCTTTCTTGATCCAACTATTACTTGTAGGTCACATTCCCGCATTTATGCTATTTTTCTAAAATAACAACTACTATCCTTCTTGTTTTTTACCTTGGTCAAAAATAAGTCCTATAGTATCTTTACATAGGATGGACTTTGCCAGGTATACTTTGTTTGTCATGAAGAAGATATAAATTTGTTGTTTGAGTTCTATCAACATGAGTTTCCAACGGGTAGTTAGTGAAAATGGAATACTAACCCCTTCATGGGAGGTGTTCAATCAAGAGCATTTACTTCGTTTTTGAAACACCAAATTCATTGGTACTAAGAATGATTACAATTGAGAAATATTGAGCAATATGCAAATTTGTGGGTAAGAGTTGAACATAGTGTTCCTCCCACGGTGATACTTGAACATTAGAAACTATGGAAAACTACCTTGTTTCTCAACTTACCTAAGATAGTCTTAGAGGGATAGTCTTATAATGTGAAAGAAAAATCAATCAATCAAGTGTTGATGTTTTAGTCGTTTGTCAACAAAGATGGGAAGTCCTCTCTCCTAAAATTAGGAGGATAGAATCTCATGTCTTATCCAAACTTTAATATAGCTTTGAAAATATATAAATTGTAGATGGATTCTTTATGAAGTCATGGGACGCAATGGACAGGTTTGAAGTTTCACTTTCTCATTTGGTGTCTATCACCTAACTGTGAATTCTCTTTTTTCAAGAATGAGCATGAGGAAGCAACTTTGTGGTTAAATGTGGATGCTATATCGGGTTATTATGTAATGGGTGAGTATGGTCAAGTAATTCCTTTTAGTTGCGGCTATCTTCATGAGAAATATTCCTATTCAATCTCCTATGATTTAGAGGACGAGAGGAGTGATTGTAGGGTTGCACAAGGACATGAAACATATTCATTTGTGGGGATAAAGGGCTTCTATTTTGGAAATTTTTTACTATATTTTTTTTTCATCATCCATCCTTTTGTAGTATATATTCCATCTTGTAACTATTTATTTTTAATAAACATGATAATACACAATGTCAATAATTATAATCTTTATGGAATCTATGATCTATTTTTATTTACCTGAATGGGTTTGACCCTTCTCTAGGATCATCTTTAGGACTGTATAGACTCATCATTAATATACCTCGAAACCCTAGTGCTAATAAGTATTTATTTCATAAGAATAAGCCGACTTGCATATAGGTCAACATTTTAATCAAGAAAAATAGTATTAATATTGGGTACCTATATTCCTTATGAGAATTTTGCAGATTATGAACCAAACTCCTCTAGTCTTCACTCAATTTTGCACCATCATCTTGGTTAATGTTATTTGGATGCAGCTTTATTCAAAGGTTCCTCTTGCCTTTCCTATGGAATAATTTCCTTCTTGATGATTTTAGAACTCTCTAAGGATATTTGGTGACTAGTGTTATGCACATGTTTTGTTATATCAATCTTTTAATTTTATTATGGCTTAGGTCTGTGCAAGTTTATTTCAACATTAAATGAATGGATATGTCTTTCCCTCTAGTGGATTTTTTGTTATATGAACATGGAATAGACTAAACTCCTTTACATAATTTGGGGTTTGACAGATCTTTTGTTGAATCTACGATTCTACCAATTATTCACGAGGAGGAATGCAACAACTATGTTCCCATTCTTTAGTATATTTGCAAGTTCGTATGTTGTCCCCCTTGGATGTCAAGTAGACAAATCTATGTACCTCTTTCAACTTCATTTTTTCTTGTATGAGATCCTCTTCTTGGTTTTGTAGCAACTCTCTCTAAATTATTCCTTTCATACCCATTTCTTTTAGACAATTTTGACAAATGATTCAATTCATGGTCAATATGATCTTCATTAGAGATTCTAATGGTCATAGTCACCAAAGTATTGATTGTGCCAAAAAATTTCACTTTGAAGTGATGTGAGTTTATGTGAAGATACCTATTAGTATGGGTATTCTTTCTATATTTTTTTTCATTGGAACATGTCATGGGGAAACCCTCAGGTACTTCCCCTCATTTTGAGGATGGTACCCAAGGAAAACCATTGGCCCTGATTACGGGGCCTAACCCGGTGGAGACATCAAGTGAGGCCCTTATATAGCAATGTATATCCACCCGGGGATTTGACCCCGAGACCTTTTGCTCACAACTTACAGCACTCAACCACTTGAGCTAGCCCACCGGGCTTGGTATGATTTCTATATACTTGTTGCAATGAGGAGATGTAAAAAAAAAGTAAACAAAAATTGTTTGTTTGAATTCCACCTAATTCAGTTTCAAATAACAATTTGTCAAAAAAAAGAGGGTGTTGCTATGGGGTCACCTCTTCCACTTGTTATTTCCAATTTATACATGGATAATTTTGAAAGATGTGCCTTGGAATCCTCTCCATTGGAACATAAACCATGGAAGTGGTATCTAGACAATACTAATATCACATGGTCCGATGGACAAGAGAAATTAGAGGAGTTCTTGAAACACTTAAACAACCAAAATGAGAATATCAAGTTCACAATGGAAATAAAGGATGAGATAAGCGTAGCCATTTTGGATGTTATATTGATTAAAAATGTTGATGGTTCCCTGATGTAACAAATATACAAAGAGAAGGCATACTTATAGGTATCTTCACACAAACACACATCACTTCCCAACAAAGAACCTTGGAAAAATCAATACTTTGATGACTAGGGGCCCTTTGAATCTCCAATGAAGATCATATTGAACATGAATTGAATCATTTGTCAAAAGTGTATAGAAGAAATGGGTATGACATGAAGTATTTTGAGAGGGTTGTTTCAAAATCAAGAAGAGTACATTGTACAAGACAAAATGAAGAAAGAGGTACCTATATATGTCTACCCTACATCCAAGAGACAATAAACAAACTCGCAAAGATACTAAAGAAGGGGAACACAGGTGTTGCATTCCCCACCTTTAATACAATTGGTGGAATGGTAGAGTATATTATTCCCGAGAAAATACCTATCACCTTCACTCAGATTTCCCATCCTACCCTTCCTTAATGGACCTGAAAGCCCCAACTCAATAACATAGTTTGGGAGTAGAAAATGGTCAAGGTTGATCCATTAAGCATTAAAGGTTAACATCCTCACAGAGGAAGGAGAAACAAGTTAAATGAGTTCACTCGAACCAATATAATTGAAGAATAACAGGGGGGAATTTCTCCGCGAATGGTTAAGATTATCCAATAGATCGAATCATTATATATCAACCACCCATGCACTTAAATGAATTTAAAGGATAACAAAATTAGGGTTTCTTCATGAATGGTGAAGGATCTCATGTGCAAATCTCACCATAGTATCTCCACCATTAGCATAAAGCTTCATTATCAGCAAAAGATAATTGGGGGTGGCTCCTTGCGAACAATGTAAGATAGACCGAGCAAATTTTGTTGGTTGATCTCAGTCATTCACACTCAAAACATGATTGGATGTTGATCGAGGGTGGTCCCCCACAAATGGTGTAATATTGATTGAGCAAATCTCTTAGACTAATCTTAGTCATTCGTGCACAAAAAACATGATCGATGGTAGTAATGGGGGTGCTCCCACAGACGATCGAAGATTTTCCATGCAAGTCCCATCACATCATCACAGTCATTTGTGCAGAGGAGAAATGATCAGGACTCTATGTAAGTAATACCCTTGCCAATGGCCAAGATTGAATCTAGAAAAGTGGGTCTCTTAATCACAACAATTCACTCAAGGGGAGGGCCAGTCACCTTTCACACTTGTGGCCCTTGCCACAACACACATATCTCTCTCCTAATTAAGATCGAGGGCCCAGGATGATTGTTGATATTCAAATGAATATGGGAGATTCCTTGGGTACCATCTCACCACTTAGGACTGAATCTCATATAGAACTTACTTGCCAATGAAAAAACGAGAGGGGTAGGCTCAATTCTCACCACATGTCTCACCATCTCAGACAAAAAATATTGGTGCCACCTACGATAGACTTGAATGCGAATTAATGGAAGGATATGCAACCATCAATGAAGATATTTGCTCGTTTAATATGTATGGACACTTGTTTTCCCATTTTATTTTGAACTTTATCCTCCAAGTGAACTTACAGAGATCCTAACTTACCAAAGAATGTGAAAAATCAACTTAGCAACCTCAAATGGATCCCAACCCATTTCAACTATGAGTTCACGGATTCACCATTACTCGAGTTTTCATGTGACTAGGTAAGTCTGTCCAAAGCTTAGTCTGCTTAATTTTAGTAAAACCTGTGAATTTACTTACTTTCCTCCCTTTTTCTATCAATACTAGTCTACTACATTTGCATAAAACCCGTGCAACCATGCCCATTGTCTAAAGCTTCTAAATTCATTTATAGGAGTTCCCCTTCTTACTCTAATGTCACTTTCTCATACACCAACAATATATCATCATCTCAAATCCCCAAGTTCATTGATGAATTCAATCAAATTGCTACCCCCAACATGACTGGTTCCTCTCCCAAGCAACTGACAGGAACGACCTATCGGAGATTCCTTTTAAATCAATCACCCTGCACCCTATATGATTCAAGACTCGCTCAACATATTTTTCTTGATAGCTTCCCATTCCCCAAGTTTGCAGAACTATGTGCATAGAATCTCTAACCTGCCTCATCCACAGTTACAGTTGCATATGGTCAAACCACAATAATTCACTTGAATTATGTATCCATTATGCAAATGTTGGGAAACTCCTTGGGGAGTCTCTCCTTGTCACACAAATCTAAAATTGGGAGTTAATGAAAAATGAACCAAGCACAAAAGGCCAAGGTATTTTAGAGGTTGAAGTATAATCAAGGTCGAAGTGAGGTTCCCTCTACCCCCCTTGAGACCTCAGAGTTTCACCCCTTGGGCATAGAACTGTAAGCCATGTTTACTTTGCTCTTGGGGAGAGAATATAATGAAGAAATTAACTGGGAATGTTGGCTATAGTGCATGCATATAATACATGTAATATCCCTCAATTAGCCATAAGGTTTCGATTGGCCACCTCCTCTACCACATGGGTCTTCAAGTACCCCTTGCACCTAATCTATTTGTCCATACATCAATAGGTACATTGCTTGAAGGCCTTAAAATTCTAGAGGACTATAGGAAAAGAACCCACCCAAGGTTTTGACTGGTTACCCTCGGTGAAGAAAGAGGAACTTGGGGCCTCCTTAAACTTTGTAGATGAATTTATGTATGTTTTGTAGTATATTTTCTTGGTTAAGGAACCAAACATAATTCTAGCTGAAATCAAGTCCTATCTTTAGTTAGGAGAAGTAACCAAGAGGGGGGACTCATTCCTTGCATGTGTTGGGTATGTTATATTATGTGCATGTAAATCGACTGTCAAAGTTCAATAGTTGACTGGTTAACAAGTTGACTAGAATTGAAGTCGACAGATATAGAAGTCTGGTCGAATGACTGACTAGAATAGTCGATTGGTCGACAATCATAAAGCAGGAAGTAATCTGACGAACACTTGGATGAAAAGAAGCTTGATTGGTGATCGACTAAAGGTTACTCAGTCAAGTTGACTGTAACAAGATAACTAAAAGTTGTTAAGAAGTTATGGATCACCATTAGTGGAGTAGTTGGGTGTAACTAATTTGGTTGTCATGGATTAGAGTATTGCATCTATAAATATAACGTGATGGAAAGGCTAAGTGTAACAAGACAATGCAATACAATACTTGTACTTGTATGAGTTGAATATAGAGTGTAGTGAATTCACACTTGAGCTATTGTGATCTAGTAAATCATTGTTGTAAACACTGGTTAAGAGTGTTGATAATAGATGAGCAATAAATCTCATTAGTTTGCTAGCTTTTCCTTGTAAAGCGTTTTTCAGGATAAATTTATGTGTATTGTGTGACTATGTTTTTGACATTGTTAAATTATGTTATATCTAATTGTTAGAATCATTATGCATAATCACTGTAAGGGGTATTGAAATCCTTGTCATGGTATCAGATCTATATTTGGATTCAAGGGGATGCCTTTGTTGCAGATGGTTTTTTAGTTTGATCCTGGATATGGAGAATACCTAGTTTCAGTGGGAGTTCTAGAACATTGATTCTTAGTTAGAATGGCCAACAATTCAAGGGTAGAAATTGAAAAGTTTAATAGACATAATTTTGAGATTTGGAAGCTCAAAATGGAGGATCTCCTTGTAGATCGAGAGTAGTGCGTTGTTATCGGAACAACTTTGACAAGTATGTCGTCAGAATATGGTCAGAAATTTGACAAGAAAGCAAGGAGTACAATCCGACTTTGTTTAGTAGATTTTGTATTACTGAATTTCTCAGGAGAAGACACTGGAAAAAAACTGTTGGATAATTTGGGGAGCTTGTACTAGTCAAAATATATAGTTAACAAGTTGTTCTTCAGAATAAACTATATCTTCTAAGGATGAATGTTGTTGACTTAGTAACAAAGCACCTGAATGCGTTCAACGCTATTGTTAGTCAATTGTTGTATGTGGATATCAAAATAACAGAGGAGGATAAATGTACCAGTCTATTTTGTTCTTTACCAAACTCATGGGATAGCCTAGTCGTGGTTATTGGAAGCAATAATACCACATCGAAGATCGTCGATGTGGTTGCATATTTGCTATCATAAAAGATGAGGTGGAAGAACATGGAAGGATTATCCCACGATGGCCTGATGGTAAAGAGGTCTACTAGTAGACAAAGGGAAAGGTAAAACCTCCGGTAGAAAATCAAAGTCGAGGGATAAATCTAAGACCATATCTAAATCCCCTAGATCGACGATGATAAAATGCTAGAATGTAGTAATGCCGAGAATTATAAGAGAGATTGTAAGTTGGTGGGAGTTAATAAGAGAAAAGAATCCTAGGAAGTGCATTCAACTGAAAGTAATCCTTCGATTGAAGAGAAAGAATATACGTATTTGGATTCGATAAGTACAAATCAAATTGAATGACTCTTGTTTGATCGAATCCGGTGCATCATATCATATGATACCACGCAGAGAGTGGTTCTCTGAATATGAGAAATATGATGGCAGTGTTGTTCTTGTAGGAGATGATTCACCGACCAAGATTGTTGGACGAGGCAAAGTTTGACAAATAGTAAAATATGGAAGGATAGGAACTCTTCTTGGGGTGTTGCATATCCCAAGTTTGGATTGAAAGATGATATCTATCAACAAGATGGGAAATGAAGGTGCGTAGTTTGTGTTTGAGAAATATTTGTGTAAAATGGTGTGAGGAGTGATGGTACTAATGATAGGAGTTCGGACTGGAACATTGTACAATATTTTGGGAAGAACATGCATCAATGGATGTGAAAATACAATCTTTCCTAAATTCGACAACATATATTCTTGTCTAGTCAACTCGACCATGTTGCGGCATCAACAAATGAGACATATTGGTGATAAAGGTCTTCTTGCTATGCACAGTAAAGGTATGGTTGAAGGTATCCCTGATTGTTGTTTAGAAGTGGAATTATGTGAACATTGTATTTATGGTAAACAAATTCATGTAGGCTTTCCATTTGGGGCCACAAGGGACAAGGAAATAATGGAGTTAATACATAGTGATGTGTTTGGACCAATATCGGTCCCATCACTAGTGGGATCCCCATATTAAGTCTCTCTCATAGATGATTTCTCCAGAATTACATGGTTATACTTTCTAAGGAAGAAATCTGAGGTTTTTGAAAGGTTTCAAGAGTTCAAAGCTCTTGTAGAAAATTAGATTGACATAAATATCAAGGTGCTATTAACTGATAATGAAGGATAATTTTGTAGGAACCATTCAACTAGTTTTGTAGACAACATGATAAATCTCAACAAAGAAAACTCCATACATGCCTCCATAGAATGGAGTTGTTGAAAGAATGGATAGAACACTGATGGAAAAATCAAGGAGCATGGTTAGTGATGTAGGTATCACACGAGAATTCTAGATAGAGGTAGTCCGCATGACATGTTACTTGGTGAATAAGTTGGCGTCGACGATTGTGGTCGACAAGACTCCATATGAGGCATGGGTTGGGGAAATGCCCTCTCTTGCACATCTCAGAGTATTTGGGTGTGATGCCTTTGTGCATGTCCCAAAGGAGAAAATAAGCAAACTTGACAGCAATTCTGAGAAATGTATCTTCATCAGGTACAAAGATGGAGTGAAAGGGTATAAGTTTTGGTATCCAGTCACAAGGAAGACAATTTATAATAGAGATGTCATCTTTAGAGAAGTAGGAAGTACTTTCAGAATTGAAGAGGATAACAAAGAAAATGAACAAAAAAAGATAGGGTTTAAATAGAACGACGAAAGTCATGATTCATATGAGTCAATTGAATCTTATAAAGAGGTGGAATTGCAGACTCTAGTCATCAGGAGGTCTAGTCGAGCAAAGAAACAAACTTAAAGGTACAGTCCATGAGATTTTCCCTCTGCTTTTGCATTAACTATCATAGAATAGGATCCAAGGTGGATAAAGGAAGCGATGGAATCGACGAAGGGTAAACTATGTAAAAAGGCCATGGAAGAATAGATGGAGTCCTTGAGGAAAAATGAAACATGGGATATGGTCACATTACCAAATGGAAGAAAACCCATTGGCAGTAAGTGGGTGTTCAAGGAAAAAATGAATGTAGCAGGTCAAGTGGAGAAGTATAAGGCTCAACTAGTATCTAAGGGATATTCCAAAGTTGAGGGAGTCGACTTTAGTGAGATCTTATGTCATATTGCAAAGTTAACTTCCATTAGGGTACTAATGTATTTAGTTGTAGCATTTGATCTTGAAATAGAATAGATGGACATGAAGACAACATTTCTTCATGGTGATCTTGAAAAAGAAATTTATATGAATCAACTTGAAGGATTCACAGTGAATGGGGAAAAGGAGCTGGTCTGCAAGCTCAAGAATTTCCTCTATGGTTTAAAGTAATCACGTAGGATGTGGTGCTAGAAGTTTTATATGTATACCCAACAACTGGGTTTTGTGATCATTTTATATATGTAATTTTGTATGTCGATGATATGTTGTTGGTTGGATGTAACATACCCGTTACCCTCAATAACCATTTGGGGTAAGGGGTAGAAATTTTTTATTTTTAAAATCTAATCATAGTAAGAACACCATTCCCAATAATAGACAAAGTCTATGTTTCCATAATTGTTCAATGCAATTCACCTTTATGTAGCATAAGGCATTAATTTCAACTTTAACAATATTAACCATTAAAGTACGTTTTCCCAATTAATTAAAGCCACATAAGAGTTGTGTTAGGGTTCTTAAAACCTATTTGTTTATGGAGAACTTGTTCTCACATCCATACATCATTTAACAACTCACATACCACAAGCATGCACATATTAAGGGAAAACTTAACCACGTAACTTATAATATTTCAATAAGGTTACATCAATTCAAGATTGTCATAAACTATCAATGTGAGTGCCAGTTATCTGATCAAAACCACATTCAGTTTTTCAACAAGAATTACATCCATTCTTTGTCTGAACTCATATGGAGATCTAATCTTTCACATCATAATTCTTTCTATCCAATACCAAAATTTAAGTAGTAACTTGATAATATCACAATGAACCACCAATGTGCATTCGTGCAATATGCATTACCCATTATGCTATATAATTATATTATTTATACTTATTGAACTATGTTAGTGGCACATTCTTAGCAACATTACCATCATAAAAATATTAATAGCTAACTAGACATGAATGGTAATAATAAAATATGAATAGAGAATATTTGTACGTCTCTAGTTAATTATTAATTAATCAAATCAGATAACAACAATAACAATAATTCTAAACACAAAGGGGCAACACCCTCTCTCCTTCAACGTAGAGATATGTAAAATAAAGTTCATGGGTTTCGGCTCTCCTCGGAGAGGCCAACCCTCTCTTTCATAGCGCAGAGCTTTCCCTTTTCTCGTCGCAGAACTATTTCTCCGCTCGTGAATATTATCAAACAAGTAAATAGGTTTTGGTTTTTTTTTCAAGCTTAACCCTAAGTATTCTTATACATCATTACTTTAAATGATTTTTAACCACAATCATTTGTGTCTATGTATATATTTTGTATATAGTGCATTATATAAGTAAATATGACACGATAATGTTTATTATGGGACTTATAATTTTAATTTGTTTTTTCAACAATAGGAGAAAACCTTAATAATATTATTTATTTTTCTTTTATGCTCATTAGTGGGTTACCATAAAAATTATAAGCTAATCTAAAAACTAAGATGAGCGCTTTCATTAATTAATAACATTATTATTAATTAATAATAATTTATTTTACGTTATTAAGTGTGTTTTTTCTTTCCATATATCAACTAGTCATAATTATAATAATAATAATAATATTCATATGCAATGCACTTACATTAATAACCGTTCATTATATCTTCATAAGTTAATAATAATATGCTCATGATAATAAGCTTTTAGTAGAATCTTGCTCCTGGATAGGTAATAATAAGTTCATAATGATAGTAGTTCGTTAACCATTCATTATATCTTCATAAGTTAATAATAATATGCTCATGATAATAAGCTCTTAGTAGAATCTTGCTCTTGGATAGGTAATAATAGTAGTTCGTTAACCATTCATTATATCTTCATAAGTTAATAATAATATGCTCATGATAATAAGCTCTTAGTAGAATCTTGCTCCTAGATAGGTAATAATAAGTTCATAATAATAGTAGTTCGTTTTAGCTCATAGGAGAATAATAATCCATTTGCTTTTCATGTGAATGATGTGTCACCTCACAATGTTAAGTGAGCTCTTATCCATATCTATTAGCTTTATGCAAATATTAAGCAAGTAATAACAACTCACTTTCTTTTCGACGCTCAAAGGCGCCATGATGACATGACCATCATTAGTTGGATTCTCAAGGCTTCACTAGCCTCTAACCTCTTCCTGTAGTGGATCCCATTGCCCCTCAATTTAGTTTCCTTGCACATTTAACCCTAGGTTTTGTTTTCATTATTTCATCATTTACAATTTACCTTGTATTTGGAAGGTCACCATGCCTTACCGACACATTATTTTGCTATATAATCAAAATATTGTTAATGTCGCAATGTTCATTAGCGGGGCCTTGGCCTTGGGATCCATGCCATGAACCAATACATAAGTACATAAGTTGAAATTGATTACATTATAGAGGTTAAAAGTGAGGGATAATACATTGGAAACAACATGGATATGATCCGAGAGGTGAAACTATAGTTTCCCTCCAAGTTCGACATGAAGGATCTCGGTGTAGCTCATTAAATTATTGGAATGGAAATTAAAAGAGATCATGCAGGTAGAAGGATTTGGTTAAATCAGAGTAAATATGTTGAGACAGTTTTGAAATGCTTCAACATGCAGGAGTGCAAACCAGTTAAGGTCCCTATTCCTGTAGGAGTTAAATTATCTACTAAATAGTGTCCCAAGGCATGGGAATAGATACAGTATATGGCACATGTGCCCTATGCTAGTGCGCTAGATGGTATGATGTATGGAGTGGTATGAACTCAACCTGATATTGCTAATGTAGTGGGAGTATTGAGCAGGTACATGTTGACACCTAAGAAAGAGCACTGCATCATTGTTAAAATAATTTTCAACTATTTGCATGGTACAACGGATTATGTAATCTACTACCAAAGAAAACATGAAACTAATAAAACAATAATTGTACTGGTTTTGTTGACTCCAACTGGGTTGGAGATCTCGACCGTAGAAGGTCGACCAATAGATATATTTCAAATTATTCAATGGAGAAGTCAGTTGGATGAGTAGGAGGTAGTCAATTGTTGCGATGTTGACTACTGAAGTTTAATACATGGGAGCTTCTCATGCAAGCAAAGAGGCAGTCTGGTTGTAAATATTGTGTTCAAAGGTTGGGTTTAAACAACAAGTTGTTCTAGGTTGAATTGTGACAATCAAAGTGCAATATTCCTAGCAAAGAAACTTACATACCATTCAAAGACAAAGCATATTTATGTATAGTACCCTTTTGTGAGAGAAATGGTGGAGAACTAGAAAGTGTTTCTAGAAAAGGTAGACACATTAAAGAATACTGTAGACTCAGTAACCAAGTCAGTGAGCACCAAGAAGTTTACTTAGTGTAGGGAATCAATGGGATTTTCAGCCCTAGTCAAGTGAATAGAAGTTCTGAAATCTCCTGTGTATGCAAAGAAAAAAACAAGTGGGAGAATGTTGGGTATGTTAAACTCTTTGCATGTAAATTTATGGTTGAAGTCGATAGTCAACTGGTCAGCAAGTCGACTAGAATTGAAGTTGATGGATGGTGGAAGTCTAGTCAACTGATCGACTAGAGTAGTCAACTGGTCAACGAGCATAAAGCGAGAAAGAATTCGACGAACACTTGGATGATGAGAACCTGAACTGACGATCGACTAAAGTTAACTCATGTTCAAGTTGACTATAATAGAATAACCAAATCTTGTTAGGATATTATGAATCGTCGTTAATGGAGCAATTGGTTGTGACTAATTCGGTTGTCATGAATTAGAGTATTGCATCTATAAATAGGATGCGATGGAAAGGCTAAATGTAACAAGATAATACAGTACGTTACTGGTGCTTGTATGAGTTGAAGATAGAGTGTACTGAATTCACGCTTGAGCTATCATGATTTAGTAAATTGTTGTTGTAAACACTAGTTAAGAGTGTTGATAATAGATGAGAGGTAAAGCTTATTGGTTTGTTGGGTTTTCCCTATAAAGGGTTTTTCGAGATAAATTTATGTGTATTGTGTGACTGTGTTTTTTCTATTGTTAAATTTTGTTATATCTAACTGTCAGAATCATTATGCATAATCACTGTAATAGGTATAGAAATGCTTGACAATATGGGATAGAATCATCCCCCTACATATTGCCTAAGCTTTTGACCCCCAAGGATTTTGTGTTAGAGTATGTCAGGTAAATGGATTAAGTGGATGAGGTCCACTTCCTCAAAGCCAAAAATAAATGCATGTTATTATTTCCCTTTTCCATGGGAGAATACGCTATTAAATATAAAAGAGGTGTCAAAGAAGCCCTCAAATATTTAAAGAAACTTGATCTTCCTTTGGATAAACCATGTAGGTATGATCCCTACCTATTGATAATGTGGAAAAACATAGGAAGCTTCTAAACCCACAAGACCACGAGTCTAGGATTGATATTGAGAAGTTGGCAAAGAAAGGTACATATGAAGAGGTGGAGACCATCCTAGTGGAGACCATACTAAAAGGGGAAGCTGACCCTAGTAGGGTGATAAGCCAAGGTTTCCTACCTCCACAACCTAAATTACAAGAGGTCCTAGCCTATTATACCTTCTATAGACCTAGGGGGACCTTGGTGATGAAGGAAGACATGGCTTTTAAGGATCCCATAGACAAGTATGCTAAAATGAATCAAGAGGGATTAAATAAACATAATAGATGAGCTTGGTAAAGGGTGAAAATGTATTTGAGGAAGGTAGATACCCCATACCTCACCATCCCAAAAGATGAGGGGTTCAATAGGATATATGATAACCTGCATGATGACGATGAAGATGAAGATGTAGGCATCACGAGGGAGGCCACAAGAGAGAAATACCTCTCAAATAACTGGTTGAGAAGACTAAGCAAGGGAACAACCTACCCCCATACGAACAAGCTTCTCCACACCTAAAATAATCATTTCCTTGCCCCAAGGCCCTTACCATAATGCAGGCCATGGGATTCTCAGAGGAAAAGGGATAGGGGAGGAAGTACAAGGGATCACAAAGCCTATCACTACTGAGAAAAGGCCTAAGGGATTGGGATTGGGATTGGGGGAAACCCAGCATGCCCCCAATTAAGAGGGTAGGTTGGTGCAAACCTGCAGAGCTCAAACACAATGAAACACTATAGGATGAAAATATGAAAGTCCACAACTCAATTTAAACAAAACAACCATGGAATTAAATACAGGGAGCCCTATTTCATTCCTCATCTTTCTATTAAAACTTAGAAATTATAAATTACATTTACAACTTTGGGAAAATTATATGTGTTCCCAAAATTACAATGAAAATGAAATCTTTTGGAGATGCCTTCCTGGTCTCAGTCTCAAGCAAGGATTAAATTCATCCCCCAAAATATTTAAACCCATAAAACTTACATATATCTTCCCTCCTATTCTCCGCAAGCTTCTTGTTCTTTCGACCGTCAAAAGCACTCATATGCTCCCCCTTGCCTCTAATGGCTATGATCAACTCTTGGATCCCTGTCGGATGCTCCTGCATCAAATTCCTCCAATAGAAATAAAAGTGAACTCATGTTCACGACATCATTAATATCCTCATGGGAAGACTGTGTAACATGTTCCATATCAGCTTCTAAAATCCAAATGGTGTCCTCCAACCCCTTGTCTTTCCAACAAACTAAGTATTCCTTTTTCTTCTGGCTTCTCATCCTTCCCACTATTCTTTCATCCAAAATCTCTGCAATTTATTCCCTTCCATGCTCAGGAATTTGTTCCTTCCAATCAACAATACAATCATCATTTTCCTTAGCTATTCCTTCATAGTACTCATATAAATCAACAACATTGAAAATGGATGAAATGTCCAACTCTGCTGAAAACTCTAAAACATATGCATTATCAGAAATTTTCTTTACAATTTTACATGGGCCAATTTTCTTCATTTTTAGTTTGGTATAAGTTCCCCTTGGGAACCTTTCCTTCCTCAAATGTGCCAACACTAAATATCCTTCCTTGAATACCTTGAGCCTTCTTTTTACATCAACCCTCTGCTTATATTACTGGCTGCTTTTCTGCAATTACTTATAAATTTGTTCATGAACTTCTTTCATGTGTTCTGCAAAAGATTCAACATCAACACTCTTTTGGCTTTTCCCTGGCAATTGTGCCAAGTCTACCACTCCCCTTGGTGACCTTCCATTAACAATATGAAATGGAATTTTTCATGTAGATCGGTTTACTGAATTATTGTAAGCAAATTCATCCTATGCAAGCAATACATCGTGACTGCCCTGTTGTTTCACCTATTATATATCTTAGCATATTTCCAAGACTCCTATTAACAACTTCTGTTTTCCCATTGGTTTGTGGATGATAGGTTGAATTGAATTGCAGTTTAATATCCCATTTCTTCCATAATGTTATCCAAAAGTGTCCAATGAACTTACTATCCCTGCCGGAGGTTATGCTTTTAGGAAATCCATGTAATCTAACAATTTCTTTAAAGAACAAATAGCTATGCTTGTAGCATCGTTAGTTTTCTTATAAGGAATAAAATGTGTCATTTTCGAAAATCTGGAGGAGCACCTTGAATGCGTGGCCTTGCACTGCAGAGGTACTCGAATAGGCGATATTGCACTAAATTTGTGTTTTTCTTGTTTCTGCTAAGTAGAGGGATAATGTGCAGAGGTTGTGGACGTCTCTGCGATCTGATGTTCTCCTTTAGTGGAAATTGTGAATAGGAAAAATTTCCTAGTGTGGGAGATTATCTTCCTGCCCTGCTTGGTTGGGGTAGGTGAAACTGTCTCTGGTATCCGATAGAGTTGTCCTCCCAAAGTGACAATGACACTGCGAGGTCGGGATTCATATACAGCATGACGCTTCCACATATATGGCTGTCCTAAAAGAACAACACATACTTCAAGTGGGGCCACACGATACAATACCTCATCTTTGAAGGGCTTGATGCCATATGGTAGGCGACATTGGTGACTGACGCGGATCCCTTGTCCTTGGCTTAGCCATCCAATGGTGTATGGTTTTGGGTGTGGTGTTATTGGTAGCTCCAATCTCTTGATGACTTATGTTGAGATCAGGTTCTTCTGGATGCCGTTGTCCACAACAAAGTGTAGGGGAATTCCCTTCACCCACATATGTGAGTGGAAAAGGCGCTCCTCTGCCTCTAACTCTTCAGGTTCCTCTGGTTGAATCTGCGTGGTGGCAACAACAGCACTGGGTTCTGCACCAATGATCTGCTTCCCTTTTTCCACGACCATGAAATCAAGTTCCGAGTCAGAATTAGAACTGGGATCTGATTCTGAAGCTTTGATCTCAGCCACCAATGACTGTTTTGAGCGGCAATCATCAGTGTTGTGCCAGGGGCTTTTGTGGAACTCGCACCACTTCCTAGTGTCCTTCTTTGTCTTTTCGTTACCCTTCTTCGCTTTTGGTTGGGACTGGTTGTCCTTTCCCTGCCCCATGTTCTGCAAGCCAGAGTTTCCCTTGCCCTGCTTCTCCGCAGGTCCGAAGTCGCGCTTGTTCTTTTGCTGAAATTTCTGCTCAATTTTGATAGCATACCGATAGGCAGATCCAAGTGAAGAGATGTCCAGGAAATCCATCTCTGTTCATATGTACCGGTGTAGGCCACTGTGATATTTCAGTACTAGGTGTCGCTCAGAGTCCTTGATACCCAGCTTTGTGCGCAAGATATGAAAGTTGTTGGTGTACTCTGACACCATTTGGTCCCTCTCTTAACGCAAAATGGTCCATTTTGTGTACTGGTCATCATAGTTTCCCATGAGGTAATATTGTTCCTTAACGGAATCTATAAAAGAGGCCCAAGTGGGATTGGCCTCAAACAATACAGACTCGTCTGATGAGCTTTGCTCACAATAAGTTTCCCACCAATTTTTGACACGGGGGACAGCCTTGAGGAGCACAAAGATGATCTTTTCCCTGTCAGAAAAATTGTGGACAGAGAAATACCCTTCTAGTAGATTCAACCATTTATCTAGGGCATCGTCATCGATCTGGCCTTCAAATAAAGGGATATGAAAATTAACTTGTACCTTGAAGGGAGTCGCATCTCCGAAACGACTGCTCGTTGAAGGTGTATTGTTGCCGTCGACATGCGTCAAAGGATTTGGGCAAAATTATCCATCATCTCGTTCCTCTGTCGCGTGAGGGTTTCCTCGAGCAACAACTTGATAGGATCTCCTGCTCCATCATCTCTCTTTTCATCCGCCATGGGAGGCCGTTTGGGGCGGAGAAAGTGATCTTCCCCAAGTGAGACTAGTTCGAGACCCAACTCTCTGTATCCTGACCTTGTCGGGGACATGCACCGAGAAACAATCAAAGAGCAGATTGCTCTGATACCATTGATCCGGATTTATGTGGGAACGAAATAAAAGATCATATACATAATCAAATACAGAGATATATTGTAAAGAACACAGCGATACAGTAAACACATATTCTATTAAATAGCGGAAATAGAACAAACTGTAAAATACAAAAGCTAGAATGGTAGTAGCTATCTCCGAGAAGAGATGTGGCCGTTGTGCTCATTCGTGCCTAGATGATTACAAAAGGAGGCTGAAAGGGCCTATTTATCATAAGCACGAGGGAAAGAATCCCAAACATCCAAAAACCTAACCCTAGAAGATGAACCATCATAAAGTTAGCGACCCCAAGGTGGTTAGTTGGACAGTCAACTTTTGCATACGATCTCTGTTTGGGGCGCTCGGTAGCCCGTTGGAAAGGTCTATCCAAGGACTACGCTTAAAAACATGAATGGGGATATTCGTAGAGAAAGATTTCCCAAAAAACATCGTTTAGAGCCTCAAAACGGCTCCGAAAGTTTAGGATCCGAAGAACCGTGGAAAATTGCCGAAATGGAAAACTGTTTTGAGCTAGTGGAATAGGTGGGTGGCCACCGATATCCATCTGGATCATTCCTCCCTCCTTAGGAAGCAATGGTCTCCATTGTGTCAAATCCCTTATCATATGTCGAGCTGTGTGTTGATTTGAGCTCCTGGTGCGGTGTTTGCTGAAGCGAAAAGGTTTCCTTTCTTTGAAATCTTTGGAGGGTTGTAATTGTTGTTGTTGGATGCGTTGGAGTTGTTCAACAGTTTTAGTTGTTGTGGTATCATCAGTCTGCACCGGTGTGGAAGGTTTCTTTTTGGAGGAGCACCTTGAATGCATGGCCTTGCACTGCAGAGGTACTCGAATAGGCAATGCTGCACTGAATTTGTGTTTTTCTCGTTTCTGCTGAGTAGAGGGATAATGTTAGAGGTTGTGGATGTCTCTGTGATTTGATGTTCTCCTTTAGTGAAAATTGCGAATAGGGAAAATTTCCAAGTGTGGGAGATTATATTCCTGCCCTGCTTGGTTGGGGTAGGTGAAACTGTCTCTGGTATCCGATAGAGTTGTCCTCCCAAAGTGACAATGACACTGTGAGGTCGGGATTCATATACAGCATGACGCTTCCACATATATGACTGTCCTAAAAGAACATCACATACTTCAAGTGGGGCCACACGACACAATACCTCATCTTTGAAGGGCTTGATGCCATATGGTAGGCGACATTGGTGACTGACGCGGATCCCTCGTCCTTGGCTTAGCCATCCAATGGTGTATGGTTGTGGGTGTGGTGTTATTGGTAGCTCGAATCTCTTAGTGTAAGCCACTGCGATATTTCAGTACTAGGTGTCGCTCGGAGTCCTTTATACCCAACTTTGTGTGCAAGGTATGAAAGTTGTTGGTGTACTCCGACACCGTTTGGTCCCTCTCTTAATGCATAATGATCCATTTTGCGTACTGGTCATCATAGTTTCCCACGGGGTAATATTATTTCTTAACGACATCTATAAAAGAGGCCCAACACAAATTCCATGCTGATATCTTCCCATGGTGCTTCTGGTATTGGAAATGGTGTGTACAGTCTAGTATTTTGACTCTTTCCCTTTGCATGCTGGCATATTCTACAATGCGAAACCCATTTCTTAACATCTTTGGTCATTCTTGGCCAATAATAGTTCTCCTCCACTAATGATTTGGTCTTGTCCATGCCAACATGTCTGCTTAAACCTCCATTATGCAGCTCCCTAATAAGATTTCCTCTCATAGATCCTCTTGGAATACACAACAGATGGTTCTGAAAAAGAAACCCTTCATGAATGAAGTAATCTAAGTATGGAGTTTTAACACCGCTCCATGGTTCTTTGCATGCTTTCCAAGCCTCAACAAAATCTGGGTCTTTTTCATATAAAGTTTTCATTTCTTCTAATCATGTGACTTCCACTGTCATAGTAGACAACAACGTTGATCTCCTACTCAAAGCATCTGCCACTTTATTTGATTTTGCTGACCTATGCTTCAACACAAAAGTATAACTTTGCATAAACTCAACCCATTTCATGTGTCTTTGATTCAATTTAGACTAGTTGTTCAAATATATTAATGCTTGATGGTCGGTGTAAAGAACAATTTCTTTGGGAAGCAAGAAATGCCTCCACTTCTTTAATGCTTGAAAAATAACATAGAATTCTTGGTCATAAAAAGAATATTTATGTTTGGCTTCATTTAACTTTTCACATAAGAAAGCAATTGGTATTCCCTCCTGACACAATACTGCTCCAACAATTGTCCCACTAGAAACACAATCAAACTGAAAGACTTTGTCAAAGTCTGGCAAGGCCAAAACTGGTCTACCAGTAACTGTTTCCTTCAACAGTTCAAATCCTTTTTGTGCGGAAACACTCCATTTAAATTCCCCTTTCTTCATGCAAGTGGCCAATGGCGCACATATGCCATTGAAACTCCTTATGAACTTCCTGTAAAATCTAGCCAATCCATGGAAAATTTGCACCTCAAATGTACTCTTGGGAACGGTCCATTCCACTATCGCTTTAACCTTTTCAGGATCCATTTTTAATCCTTCTTGGGAAATGAAAAACCCAAGAAATACTAGTTCCTCCTTCAAGAAAGTACACTTTTGCAGATTTATGAGCAATTTTTCTTGTTTTAGCCTTTTTAATACCCGTCTCAAATGTTTAATATGCTCCTCTTTTGTCTTTCTGAAAGTCAAGATGTCATCGAAGTAAACCACCACAAATTTCCCAAGATAAGGCTTCAACACTTCGTTCATTAGCCTCATAAAAGTACTTGGAGCATTTGTTAAACCAAATGGCATAACCAGCCATTCAAAAAGTCCTTTTGTCTTAAAAGTTGTTTTCCACTCATCTCCTTCACGAATTCTAATTCGATGATAGGAACTTTTTAAATCAATTTTAGTAAAATATCTTGCTCCACTCAAGCAATCCATGAGGTCATCCATTCTTGGTAAGGGAAACCTTTACTTAATGGTTATCATGTTAATGGATCTAGAATCAGTACACATTCTCCATTATCCTTCTTTTTAGGGTGCAAGTACAACAAGTACTGCACATGGGCTCAATCTCTTCTTGAACAACCCTCTTTCCAATAGCTCATGCACTTGCCTATTTAACTCTTCATTCTCAACTGGTGTCATTATGTGTGGTGCTTTGTTTGGCAAACTAGATCTGGGAATAAGGTTAATCTGATGAGAAATGCTTCTCATAGGTGGCAACCCTTTTGGCATCTCTTCTGAAATAATATCCTTAAATTCAGATAACATTCCTTCCACTTCTATTGGAATATCATTCCTCTTCTCATCTAGGGTAAAACCTTTAGATATAGCAACAAAACAACAATTTGTTCTTCTTTCTTCCTTCAAAAATGTTTTTGTTGAGCATAGCATTATCCTCCTATCAGAATAGTGGTTTTTACTGTTGTTTTCTCCATTTTATTCTTTCAAAGGTATCATCAAAGTTTGCTTTCCATTCTTTTAAATCAGAAAAGTATTTTTAACCCCATCATACACAATTTTTCTATCATAATGCCATGGTCCACCCAACAGTCGATTGCAAGCATCCATCGATACTACATCACATAACACATTATCATGATATTTCCCAATCTTAAAATTAATTAAACATTGTTGGGAAAGAATGACATGGTGCCCCTTTTGCAACCATGAGACTCTATAGGCCTGAGGGTGTGGTCTGCAATTCAATTTTAATTTCTCTATAACTTCTGTTGACACTAGATTTTCAATACTCCCTCCATCTACAATCAAAGAACAACACTTACCTCCAATTTTGCACCTAGTCCTGAAGATGGACTTCCTTTGGTTGGGTTCTTTTATTAGGGACTGATTTTTTGGCATCAATAGGATTCTTCTAAACATCAAGCTCTCTCCAATTTCTGGTTTAACTACATCCATATTATCCTCAACTACAGATCCAACTATGCTTTCAACCCCTTGAGTAACATGGGTTTGATTCTTTGATCTCCTTGTAGCGTGCAGACTTTCAGGGCATTCATAGTCTTTGTGGCCTGGTGTTTGGAATTTGTAGCAGATCATTGGTGACCTCCCAGATCCTCTACCTCTGGGGTTTGTATGTCCTATATAACTCCCTCTACCTCTATAGGACTCATTATTTCTTCTGAATTCCCAGGATGTAGCCTTTTCACTACTACTTTCTTCCACCTTAGTTCCACTACTTTGTCCTCTTCCTAAGATATTTCTGCCTCTGCCTCTAATAATTTCTTTTCCTCTAGCACTTGAAATCTTCCTGGACAATTTTCTTTTGCCTTTAAAGCAAGCTGATATGATTCTCCCACTGTCCTAATTCGTACAATACTTAGCTCATACTGTATAGCATATCTCAGCGCATTAATATACCTTGCCACTGCTTCATCTCCTTCATCACTATGCCCAGATCTAATAGGCAGCCTATAAAATTCTTTTGAGTATTCTTTAACAGTCATTTGTTTTTGCCTAAGATTCTGTAGCTTCCTATATAAATTCAAAGTATAATCAGCAGGCATAAATTTACCTTTCAATTTAGCTACCATTCTATCTCAATTCTTGATTTTATCTTTTCCTTTTTTCTATTTTTCAAGCTGCACAGTATCCCACCATAAGGATGCATGTCCTTTCAACTTCATGCAACCCATCTTCACTCTTTTAGGGTCCTCAATCTACTCCATTCCATTTTTTTTTCCATATCTCTAACTAGTCAATCAGTTCCTCTGGGTTCAAGCTTCCCGAATATGTAGGTGTTTCCATTTTATGTTTTCCCCTTAAATATGTTAGGGCCTTAATAATTCTCTCCTCTGGTCTGTTTCTATGGATTCCAATCTTTCCTGGATAGCTCTCAATGCCCGAGTCATATCATCTGCAGCACCACCACGTCGCCTTCTACCTCTCTAGTTCACATGAATTCCTCCTCTATTTGCCATTATTTCCTTTGCTCAGATTACCTCCTCACACTTCTACCCAACAAATCTATGTTGGAATTGTAAAATCCCTTGGAACAGTTCTACCCAGCTCTTCTACCAGCTAGGTTCTCCCTAGTTTTGAGCAAGAAGTCCCCACCCTGACAGATAAGAAACAATAACCCTCAAAAAGTGTTTCCTATGAATAGGAGGAGGGGGTTCGCTCCAGCCAACCTGAAGAGATGGGTACATTGGGTATTGTTGGGACTGTAAGGAGCCCTGGGGACATACTAAAGGGGTTTATAAGGAAAAATAAGAATAAAACAAGAGAAGGAGAGGTGGTGGAAGATCCTAAGAAGAAAAAGACTAGGACAGGGTCCCCTGGCCAAGGTTTTTGTCAAATAAATAAGACAAGAGATCCCACCTAAGTGAAAAGGAGAAGAGTAGGAGGTGCCTAAACCTAGCGACACTTAATAAGAAGAGGGTTGTGTTCCTTATAAGTGCCATGTACCCCTCCTTTCAGATTATCTAACATTTTTTCCATGCTAGCCTTGGAAGGAGCCACAAGCACACTCAGTGCCAACTCATCATAGGAAGAAAGACATCATATCTCATGGGAAAATGTAGTTCAACCCATCGAGATCTATGGTCCCTTGGAAATACTAGGGGAAGAGAACAGAAGGAGGACTGAAACATAGAAGGATATTCCGGCAGCTAAAATAATGGATGCTCAAGCACAAGCTAGGCTATTTCCTAGGTATAATCCAGCCATTAGGAAGTTTATTGTCAATAATATGGAGCCCTTAGTGCAGAAGACCTACAAAGAATTGCAGCCACAAGACTGGAACGCACTTCAAGTAACATTTGACACAGTAAGCATACTTCCTGAAGATGGTTTTTCTATGGCCCAAGGTCTAGTAGCATTGTCTACCTTAAATACCTAAAGGAGGCCTCCTCCTTTGATAGCTTTACGAGACAACTAGAAGTAATCAGTGTAAAGAATTAGTTTTAAAATTTTGGATTCAAGGAGCTAGAGGCTAAGAAAAATAGATTACAAGCTAGCCTCCTATCAAGAGGAAAGGGTAAGTGTTGATGCTCAACATCGACATGCTTCTGAAGAGGTCGGAGCAAGACGCCAAAGGTGAACCTATTGATTTTTTTTGCAAAATCATTTTGTCTATACCATCGTGTCCATAGCGATGTGCTTGTCATGTCCATACCCCATTTCTCCATTTTCGCTTTTGCTTGACCACTTCAACATATCCTCCAAGTTGTATCTCAATGTCGCCATAGTTTGGTTGGTGTCGTGTCGTTGAGATTTTTCGTTTCTCGCTATGGGCATCATCATGTCAAGGTTTTTATGTCATTACGTTCAAGTCGTCATGCTAATCATCTCCATATTTTATTTGGCCAAAACCGAGTCCCTTTGACCCTTTCGGTAGTCTGTCAAAGTTTCGAAAAGCATGAGTTTTTGTGTCGTGACAGCTAAAAAATCACCAAGTTTGCATCCTTTGTTAATTAGTCATTTGCGCCTGTCCACCCGTACTCTCATCACGT
Source organism: Larix kaempferi (assembly GCA_027924585.1). Taxonomy (NCBI): domain Eukaryota; kingdom Viridiplantae; phylum Streptophyta; class Pinopsida; order Pinales; family Pinaceae; genus Larix; species Larix kaempferi. The sequence goes on along the minus strand of BSBM01000633.1, from coordinate 173,419 downwards.
CCAAGGACCAAAAGTTGAAAAATATTTCCCTTTGGGTCTCATAGCAAAATTCACCAATGACCTCCAATTTTTGTAATAAAAGAAAACATTCCCCTTTAAGAAGTGAAATTGATTAAAGCCCCAATTACCCTTTCCCCTCGTATTTTCCCAAATTTTGTTTCCCTTTTACCCTCTTCTTCCACAAATTAAAACCCTCCCCCTTTCCTAAACACTTCCCTAACCTAAGACTACCCCTTTTATTTTATCCAAGTTTCGCCAAGTCTCATTAATATTATTATATTAAAACACTCCCCCTTTTATAATTATCCCTAATCCCCTTTACCCTTTAACTATTATTCCCCTCTATCCTTTAATTATAACGCATTATCCCATTTTCATTTAAAAAAAAACTTTTTCAAAATACCCATCTCTTTCCATTACCCCTTTCCCATTAAAATAAAAATAATGAATCCTTTCACATTTCCCCAACTTTTCATTAACCCATTATAAAAGGTGATCCCATTACAAAGAAATTTAATTAAAAAGCCAAGGAGGCCGCTTTTGTGTTTTAGGAGACAAGGAAGTTATTGCCTTTTCATAATCCCTCAAAGGCGGTGACCATATCAAGCTATGGATGTCTGGCGGTCGAGGCACCAATACTAAGGGTGAGTTCTTGGCATTATGGATGGTTCTATTTTTCTCCACTAGGGAAAACATGGTACTTGATAAGGTGGCGGGGGACTCTATGGTGATTGTTAACTGGGCCAACTCTGTGGCTGTTATCAACGCTACTACACTTAACTCATGGCTGGATTATACTCGTCTCTTACTGGATTCATGCTCTTCAACTTCTATTGTTCACATCTTTCGTGAACATAACGGTGTTGCTGATACTCTCTCTCGGCGCGGTCAGGAGGTGAATGAAGGTCGGACCCATTATGAGATTACCTGTGGATTAAACCAGCCTGCCACGGGCTTCTGGCAGATTTTTCTTTGTTAGCTGGTTTCTATTTTTTTTGCGGCTTTGTATAGTTAATATTTTCCTTATTTTACTGATCGGCTATACTCCTGTTAACTTTATGCCACTGCGTTGGCTTATTTTGGACTCATGTATTTCATACTTCTTATTTCTCTTCGTTAGATTAGCTTCTTTTAGTTTCCTGTTACATTTGCCGGAGGATTGGTATATCCTAGGGGATCTTCATTTGCTGCAGATGGGACGGGTTGATGTCTATGGACTGTTAAATTGCTTTTTTATTCACGATTTGGTATTTCCTGTATGTAACAGACTTGATCCATTTCCTTGATGGTATGTCGGATTGAATTACTTTGTAAACATCTATACTTCAATATCAAGTATCGCTATTTTTTCATGTTGAAAAAAAAAAAAATCCCTCAAAGGCAAAAGTATCATTAATAGTGAAAATCTTCCCTATTTTTCCTTACGTCTAATGTTCATGGAAAGAGGGAATACGTTTATAAAAGACCCTTCCTTTATTAACCCCTTACTAATTCCCCCTGTTGCTTAAAATATTATATCATTTTGGTCGAGGGGATCGTGATGGTAATCTCTATGATGACAACTATGGTGGTGATCGTTATAGTTAAAGAGATCGTGGTGTTGATAGCCGGGATAGGTACGACAGCCGTGACCGATATGGTAGTGATCGTTATGGTTCTGATCGTTATCCATAGAATGGGTATGGAAAGGAAAGAGGCTATGATCGTGATAGTGTCACGGGAAGTGATCGATATGGCAGTGGTGGCCCTACTTGTTATGAGGGAATCTACAGAGAGATATCATGCCCCCATGATAGTACAAGTCAGGAAAAACCATCTTCGTACGATGATCGCTATTGATGGTTGAATACTGATTACTTGTTCCACTCATTTTGTCAGTATCGTGCTAAGCTGAGGAACAAGACTGATCAAGAACTCGGGTTCTTGCAGCAATGTGATGAGGAGTTTGGCTACTCTTGAATAAGTTACTACATGATTATGGTTTGCTACGGGTTCACACCAGCAATCCTAATCCTGTAAGTTGAAACGACAAAGTCATTCTTGGATTCCTATCGACATGAGTTACCTGTCATTGACAAATTTGGTACATGTGAAATCTGAGCAGAGATGTATTGCTCAAGTTTTTTGGACTATGGTGTCCCAAGCTCATTATCTACCCAAAAAAAGAAAAAGACGACTCAGGGAGTATCCTTCGTGAAAGTCTAAATGGTAAAGAACATGTTGCCAGCTTAAGGGATGTTGATCATCAGTCTTCAGTCCATCCATCATATCGATAGAGGGGGAATTATATATCCTTCTCCTCTCTTACTATGATTAATTATGTTTTAGAATAAGACAGTTTGTCATAATTATGAAAGTTTTTGTTATTATTGATTCACGAGTCGTAGGCTCATGTTGTGCATGTGATGTTGAGTAAGTAGCTTATAATGCTGCACAACATCCCATGAGCCTTTGATGGAGCTAGTCTAGGATGAAACCTCTTTGCTAACATGCTGAGAGCAGTGCACACTCTTGATAGTATGTTATGGTGAAGATGGAAGGCATCCAAATAGTTATTGATTAGTATGTTGGGGTGTGAAAGGTGTTGTGTTGAAGCATTAGCTAATATGCTTACATAACTGTGTGAACTACTACCATTGCATTGAAAGATGATTTGATTGAAATTCATAATTATGCAATGTTGCTAACTATTGGATTGAATTTGACTTGTAGGAAAGACCATGTGCTATGGCCTACAAGAGAATGATGGTGAGACTTGTTCCGAAGAACAAGTGATGATTGTTATGATGCAGAGGGAGCAAGATGGCTTCTATGACAGAGGGAGCGGCTACAGTGGGTGAGATGTTGATGTCTCTTTGGATTGACAACATCGGGTAAATATTCACTCATGGAGCCTTGGCTAATGGTGAATAGCCCCTGACGTCGTCTTACTCCTTTGGTACCCAATATTTTAGCATAGAGCCAATTCTTTGGTTGGTCTTTTGACTGAGGAGAAGCTCCAGGTAGAGTCTCAAGAAGAGACTTGAAGTGCTAACATTGGGGATGTTAGCATAGAGTCGATTCTCTAGCTAGTCTTTTGACAAAGGAGAAGCTCCAAGTAGAGTCTCGAGAAGAGACTTGAAGTGTTAACGTCAGGGATGTTAGCATATAGTTGATTCTCTGGCTGGTCTTTTGACTAAGGAGAAGCTCCAGGTAGAGTCCCAAGAAGAGACTTGAAGTGCTAACATTGGGGATGTCAGCATAGAGACGATTCTTCGATTGCTCTGTTGATTAAGGAGAAGCTCTAGGTAGAGTCTTGAGAGGAGACTTGAAGTGCTGACATTAGGCAATATTCCTCCAGGGAGATCTTGGTGGATGAAGCACATAAAGGAGTTAAATAAGACTCGAGATGCATATGCCTAGTTTGTGTACTTCCGTGACGGGCTTGGAGTGGTGAAGAATGTTGATGTAATTGTAACTTCGGAATGTATTTCACCCATGTATATTGTATTCCTATGGAGATGTTATTATTCCTCTATACGGAATTGTTTGTATTCCTATAGAGATGTTATTATTCCTCTATACGGAAGTGTCGTCATTTATATTGTAAGTGTCGTAACTTATACTTGATGGGTTATTAGACCACCTTGATGGGGTCGGCTTTGTATGAGTCATGTGGGTAAAAGGGTTATTAGACCACCCTATTTGGGGTCAGCACTGTCAACATTATGTTATGTGGTTAAGTTAAGGCCGACCTAGTAAAGGTCATTAGGCAAGTCAAGTCAAGTATAAATAGAGTGCGGGAAGCACTCTATTTGATCATTCAATTTATCTCTCACACACTCATTGGAGAGTGGCGTACTTGTGGAGGAGGAGAAGCTGCTGCTAGGAGGAATATCTCTTATGCTTGGGTTGTATCATTGCTCTATCTATCTCTGAGGAAGTTGCGGGGTTTTTCACCTTCTTGGTTTTCCCCGGTGAAACTCTTTCCTCTTGTGTGCTTGCATTATTGTGTCCATGATTGATATGCTGTAGATATGTTGTAGATATGCTGTACATGTTATTCTCTTAGTTAAGATCTTAGATCAGATTATGGTAAATTATGAAAAACTAACATGGTATCAGAGCTAGCCTGAAAGAAAGCATGGTATGGCATTTATGACACTTGTTGCACTTGCGAAGCTAGGGCTTGATATAGCAAAAACCAGTCATCGTAGCACTTTCGCTATAAATCCATTTTTGCGAAGTTTCAGGATCTGAAACTTTTACAGGTCAAAGATAAGATCCCAATGTACCTTGTGTCTGAAGCACAACTTCTAATTCATTGTACTTTGTGTTTTATGATCTGTACAATCTAGGGTTTCTGCCTATTCCAGATCTCAGTCATAAGCATGTGACCTAGGAAAAAAAGGTCACAACTTGGGCTAGGAAGCTCCAAATGAAATTTCGTAAGAAGTGACAGGTAGGGCACGGACTGTAGTTTCTCAGGTAAGGTTTTCAGAGTTTGAAGTTGAACCAGTGACACGTGGCACGTCGTACAAGTTCGCTCTCCTGTTTTATCCCATAAACAGGTCACGTTGCGACACTTGGCACAACTCTCTCTCAGAGAATCCATTTGAGGTCAGACCTATGGGGTTGGAAATTTAATAGGTCAGGCTACCACAGGTAGGATTTTCAGACCCTATAGATCTAAAATTTAGTAGTTACACTAGAAACAACCAGGTGCATATTTCTGTCAAAACAAAATTGGATTTTGAGCACCTTCAGTCATGGCTCTCGGAATTTAGGGTTTCGAAGAATGTTGGAATTTTTTGTATCGAAAAACACGGCTGGATACTCCTCATCAAAATCGAAATTTAGAGACCAAGGTCAAATTTTTTGGTTGGGTAGAAGGCCGGGTTTGATCAAACCCTAGTTCGGGACTTTGATTGGAAAAGTGAAAAATTAGGGCTTCTGCAAAAATGGGAATTTTTGAAATCTGTGACCATAGCTGAAAGCTCCTTGGAAAAATCGAAGTTTAGAGCTTTGGATCAAACTATTTGGTTGGGTGAAGCTCCGGGAAACTCAAACCCTAATTCAGGGTCCTCCCTAGTGAATCCGGGAATCTAAAAGGCAATTTTGAGGGGTGAAACTTTGCAGTTTTCAAATTCTGAGTATACCAGGTTGATCAGCTCATCAAGGCGTATCTTTCTATCCTTTCAGAAGTTTGAAATTCAAAGTTTGAATTTTTAGGGTTTCTCTGACAAACCCTAATCCAGCTCCAGATCCAGTTTCTGCAAATCATGGATTAGGTTAATCCTAGAAGAGAATGGTTTGGTCACCTGCATAAGTAAAGAAGTTCCTGTTTCAGAGGGAGATGAGGCTAAGGCCTTACATAAGAAGATTACAAGCAATCTCGACAGGTATGACTTATCCAGGTATGTTTCCAGATCTGTTCATGATTAAGTTTATGGTATGTTTGTCTTCATTAAGGTTAGTACAATCTTGATTGACTTTAGACTTGTCGTATCACCTTAATAAAATTATGAATGCAGATATTCATTGATTAGGGTTTCAACACTTATGATTGTACTAATGCTTTGTGGTGTTGTATGAGGTTGATGTTGTCCGCTAACATGAAAGGTACATCAAGAAAGACAAATCATGTTCTAGTTCAAGAACATATGACCATGGTGACATGAAGACAAAGATTCATCCATTGTCATGGATCACAAAGAAGCTCTACTTACGAGGTATGTATACTTTGGTTCTACAATGCTTAACCTATGAGATATGCAGGTTACTAGCACAAGTCATTGAAGAGAACAAGAAGACATTGCTAGACATAACTAGCAAGTATGATAACCAGGTATGTTTTTCCTATATCAAGTTAGAATCCTACCTTGTGTTAGGATCTTATACTATTGTATGGTTGATAATGATTATTCATGAAGTTAGAAATGTAAGTAATCAAGGGTTTATGCATATTATGTCTCTTACATTGATTGATGATATGACTAACCAGAAAAGTCTTTTGGTCAAATAAAGAATATGCATGAGTAAAAGAAGTATTCCCTGAAACCTTGAATACTCATGTTTATTATCTATGTTTGAAATGATCATGACTATACATGTTTAAGATTATTGTGTTTTGATAGTATTGAGATTATACTAATGAATGTATGTATGAGACCTCGAGGATAACACAATGATGATACTAGTAAGTATGCATAAGTGATCGAGGATGGATATAAGTTCAAGGACAGGTAATCCGGGAAGCAAAGAGCAAGAGGGAGCACACTCCAGTAGTTCTTGCAAGGAAGCAAATATTGAGAGGGAGTCCACCCTACAAACCAAACAAAGATAAGTATTTGAATTCTCATTTCTTGCATATTTGTTTGTTTAACCAATATTGTTCAATGATGTATATGTTTATGTTCCTAGACTTAGGGTGTGTATTATGCATATTAGAATAATTGCATTAATGAATAGTATACTACTAATATGCATGTGATGGGTAAGTGGCCTATGGCACTGTACAACATTCCATTGCTACTTATCTAGAATGAAACCTCTTTGCTGACATGTTGGGAGTTGTGCACACTCTTAACAATGTTCTGGTAGAGATTGGAAGGCATCTAGAAAGTTACGGGATATGGATAAATGTTGTATTGAAGCATTGGATAAAATAATTGCATGAATGTATGGCATATTTCTTTATGTGTAAGAATTTGTTCTGAAAACTGTGAGATTTTTTCTAATCATGCAATTTAACTTGTTTTGTAGGAAAGATCGTATACCATTACCTACAAAAGAAGAACTACAACATTTGTTCCAACAATGAAGTTCAAACTATCTATTGAAGATATTGAAGAATCCGAAGTTCCCAGCATACGGGATACAGTAAAAGGATGCCATGATCGAGAAGTACCAATCGATCATGTTTGGGATGTGGTCTGAAGACCTGAAGGGAAGTTTGTTGTGACTTCCAAGTGGATCTATAAGATCAAGCATACTGCAGATGGTAGCATGGAGAAATACAAAGCGAGGTTGTAGCTCGTGGCTCCTCCCAGAAAGAGGAATTGACTATGAAGAGACTTTTGCACCTGTAGCTAGATACACTTCCATTAGATCAGTACTTGCTCTGGCTGCAGTGATGAAATGGAAGGTACACCAGATGGATGTCAAGACAGCTTTCTTGAATGGTGTAGTTGAAGAGGAAGTGTATGTGGAGCAGCCACTCGGGTTTGAGACACATGACCGAGAGTCACATGTGTGCAAACTGAAGAAAGCCCTGTATGGTTTGAAACAGGCACCCAGGACTTGGTATGGCAGGATAGATGGCTTCCTATTTAGTTTGGGATTTACCAAGAGTAAAGCGGATTCCAACCTTTAATACAAGGTTGAGGAAGGCAATCTAGTGATACTACTATTCTATGTGGATGACCTGTTTGTAACAGGTGAGGATAAATTGATTGCCGATACGAAGAGGAAGCTTGCTGCCAAGTTCGAGATGAAGGACTTGAGGATGATGCACTATTTTCTAGGCATGGAGGTGTGGCAGAGTGCAGATAGAATCTTCCTTGGACAAGGGAAGTATGCAGTAGAGATCCTGAAGAGGTTTGGGATGATGGACTGCAAGGCCATGGCCACACCTATGGCATCGAACCTGGAGCTTCTGTGTGATGCTTCATCTGATCCGGTTGATGTCACTGTGTATCGTCAGATGATTGGGTCCTTGATGTACCCGACGAACACAAGACCAGATATTTTCTTTGCGGTGAACACATTGAGCCAGTTCCTAACGGATCCCAGAGGTGTTCACCTGGTTGCTGTGAATTCTGAGGTACCTGAAGGGTACAATTGATTATGGGCTCAAGTATGATGCGAATCAAAAGTTTAGCCTGCATGGTTATGTTGATTCAGATTGGGCAGGCAGTGCTGCAGATAGGAAGAGCACATCTGGGTGCTGCTTCAGTATGGGATCAGGTGTGATCTCTTGGTTTAGCAGGAAGCAGTCTTGCGTAGCACTGAATACAGCCGAAGCAGAGTATGTTGCAGCTTGTTCGGCTAGTTGTGAGGCAGTATGGCTCCAGAAGCTACTGTCTAAGTTATTTGATCTCCCGTTGGATGCTACTGGTATTTTCTGTGACAACCAGAGTTGTGTGAAGCTGTCTAAGAACCCGGTGTTCCACGATAGGTCGAAGCACATTGAGATCAAATATCACTATATCAGGGATATGATGCAGAGAGGAGTAGTGAAGCTCCTGTATGTTGTGACAGATGAGCAGGTTATAGATGTGCTGACGAAACCACTAGCCAGAGTGAAGTTCGAGTACTTTAGAGAGAGGCTTGGTGTTCTTCAAATTGATGACACTTTGAGGAAGAAGTGATGGACACATTTCCTGGATCCATTCCAAGCATGGTGAGAGGAGGATCCTTCACATGGCTGTGGATGTAAGCGCTGGATGATGAGCATCAGGACGATGCTCCAGTTACTGCTCGGTATATGCATCATGTTGGATGCTTGGTATGATCAGTTGGATCATGTATATGTATATGCATCATGTTGGATGCTTGGTATGATCAGTTGGATCATGTATATGTATATGCATCATGTTGGATGCTTGGTATGATCAGGTGGATCATTTATTTTTGTATGTATCAGGTGGATACATTGTATGATCAGATGGATCATGTATTTGTGTATGTATCAGTTGGATACATTGTATGATCAGGTGGATCATGTATGATGATATGTATCAGGTAGATACATGGTATGCATCAGGTGGATGCACTGTATGATCAGGATGATCATGGACGACGAGCTTCAGGATGTTGCTCTAGATGATATGTATCAAGATGATGCTGTGATGATGATCAGGATGATCATGTGATGATGTACATTAGGATGATGCATCGCGAGTATCAAGTTGATACTTTGTGGCCGTGGACAGGTTGTGCAGATGAGCATGTAAGTTGACCTGGGTGATCCGACAGGTAGAGTTGTGTGCTCGTAACAGCCTGGGATGCTCTTTTGAGACATTGCTCTGGGAGGACATATAATAGCGCCCTGGGAGATTTGACAGGTAGAGCTGTGTGCTCGTAACAGCCTGGGATGCTCTTTCAAGGTTTTGTCCTATGGCATGTAATATGCTCCCTGGAGATCCGACAGGTAGAGCTGTGTGCTCGTAACAGCCTGGGATGCTACAACCAGGTTTTGCCATGACCACATGTAATATGCTCCTGGGAAATCCGACAGGTAGAGCTGTGTGCTCATAACAGCCTGGGATGCTACAACCAGGTTTTGTGGTGAGATCACATGTAATGTGCTCCTAGGAGATCCGATAGGTAGAGCTGTGTGCTCGTAACATCCTGGTATGCTACAGCCAGGTTTTGTGATGGGGTCACATGTAATGTGCTCCTGGAAGATTCGACAGGTAGAGCTGTGTGCTCGTAAAAGCCTGGGATGCTACAGCCAGGTTTTGTGACGCACATAATAAGTCCTGAGGATTCCACAGTATGGCCAGTGATGAATACCTAAAGGTGGTGCCTGCATCTAGTATGAAAAAGGACTGGCTCTGTAGAACTTCCTATGATGAGTAGATTCAGAGATTGATTGAGATAGCAGTAGTAGTGACGATGACGATGATCCAGAGAAGAAGAATTGTGTTAGCAGATCTATGTCGAGAAATACCTTCCTAGTTAAGAGGGAGTGTTGATGTAATTGTATTCCTATAGAGATGTTATTATTCCTTTATACGGAAGTGTTTGTATTCTTATAGAGATGTTATTATTCCTCTATACGGAAGTGTCGTTATTTATATTGTACATGTCGTAACTTATACTTGATGCGTTATTAGACCACCTTGATGGGGTCGGCCCTGTATGAGTCATGTGGGTAAAAGGGTTATTAGACCACCCTATTGGGGGTCGGCCCTGTCAACATTATGTTATGTGGTTAAGTTAAGGCCGACCTAGTAAAGGTCATTAGGAAAGTCAAGTCAAGTATAAATAGAGTGCGGGAGGCACTCTATTTGATCATTCAATTTATCTCTCACACACTCATTGGAGAGTGGCGCACTTGTGGAGGAGGAGAAGCTGCTGCTAGGAGGAATATATCTTATGCTTGGGTTGTATCATTGCTCTATCTATCTCTGAGGAAGTTGCGGGGTTTTTCACCTTCTTGGTTTTCCTCGGTGAAACTCCGTGTCTCCTGTGTGCTTGCATTATTGTTTCCATGATTGATATGCTGTAGATATGTCATAGATATGATGTACATGTTATTCTCTTAGTTAAGATCCTAGATTAGATTCAAGTAAATTCTGAAAAACTGACAAAGAATGCCTCCCTCATTAACAAGGAGTGTTGATGATTGCAACATCGATAAGACATTCTCCCTGATACATGGAGAATGGTGTGACTCTCCCTTGAGAGGGAGAGAGAGGGAGTTGACTCTCCTACAAGATCCTTCTGGATGGAATGAGTTGTGTTGAAAAACTTCCTTACGATGATGAGATGTTCAAGACAAGCTGCGATATTCAGATGACATCCAGATGTTTTCCAGCATGATGATACCTCCCTAGCTAAGAGGGAGTATTGGTGTTTGTAGCGTCAGGAAGTCGCATCCTCAAGACAACCCAAAGAAATAATAATATTTTATTATTATTTTATATTAAATGTGCAAGTTGGAAGCAAGAAGCATGGAAGGGTTAACCATCAAACAAGTATAAATAAAGGATGCCTCACTCAATCCACCAAGCAATTCACTCAAGACATCTGATCAAGTGCACAATTGAGGAAGAGAAGGACGAAGGCTACAATAAGGACTATTTTTATGGGTTTAATATCTTGGGGATCATTCTTGTATCTGGATGTATTTGTATATTGATCTATTTCTCTAAGTAAGGAATGTTGTTGTGTTTTCTTCCCTTGAAGGGTTTCCCATGATAAATCTCTACGTCTCTTTGTTTATGTGCTTTGGTTATTCTTTTAGTGATCCTATTTAATTTCCACTGCAAAAATAATGGTTGAAATTATTATGCTATATTATCCTAAAAACAAACAGCAACATGGACAAAGAGCAAGGATGTGGTGCGCAGAGAAAATGGCACGCTTGGAGCCCATCTATTCGTCCAAGGTTGTTCTTTGAGTACGACAATTACAAAGCAAAATCGAAAATGATAATTGACTTAAGGTCCTAGCCCTATCTGCTCTATTTGCAGAGGTAAAATCCGCCAATATTCTAACCTTGTAATAATATATGTCATTTAGTTCAAACAAATTTGGTGCACAATTACATCAAGGAATAAAGGGCTTCTCGGGTTTTCCGTAGGAAAAACATGCTACAAACTTGTAACTTGTCTCAAAAGAAATACGAATCTCAGTGATAGAACTCCTCTTATGATCTTATAGCAAGCTTTTGAACTTCCAATAAGCCAGTAAACCAAGAGAACTTTGCAACCCTTCCAAACTCGAACATCTTTGCAAAAGAGTAACTCTACGTGTAAAGTAGTTTTGGTTTTCTTGGGCCTCTCACTTTGCACGGTGAAATGACAACTTGCATACACCCCAATATTTTTGAGGAGGGAGGTGGATGTTAGTTACTGGCGGTCCAGCTCCTTCATCATTTGCACACACATAAACAGTGAGATGAATCACCCTCTTTCTGGACACATATAGACAAACTCAAATGCCAAATGACGCAACAACTTTTCATCTCTCGGCGGTTACCAAAACTCTTTGACTTCCTCATGATAGTTTCCGAAGCACCTTGACTACCTGTCACAACCTTTTAAAAGTTCGACTAAGTTGACGCAAAAGGGATCTTGCACTAGAGGTAAGAGGCAGGTATTGTTCTATTTTCCACTTTTGTTTTTATCCATCCATACTCAGTCATCCATAAGCCTAACAAGTGGTGATTACAGATAAGGCTACAGTCTTGGTCCATCGATTAGGGTGAAGACATAGTGTCCTTCCGCTAGAGGTACGTTCTTTTGTCTACACGTTTGATGTTTCTTCTTGTATATTTTTTCCATTGATGTTATCATGAGTGCAAGTTACTGCAACACAATTTTAGTGGAAAGTACTCCCGTTGTCTTAGTTTCACTCGGATGAACCTGAGCTCTTGAGAATTATGTAGGGTCTCCGCAACCTCCCTTTCCCAGGGGTTGAACTTGCCGCGGCCTATTGTACTAATGGCTGTTAAATTCCATCTTTAATAAAAACTTATTTTGGGCATATCTGTGTCTACATCATGGTTTTTTATCTTTATTTAATTATGGAAAACTATGCCATATGAACATTCGGACTATATATATATATATATATATATATATATTATGTTTGCTAACAACTTGTACAAATTCCGACTTTTAACCTTTAGTCGTCAGGCTTTCTAATGCTGTGTTTTTCAATTGGAGGTAGTTGTCTTATTCAGTGTCAAATTGTCTTTCATTTCATACAGTCAATTTAATTTATCAAGTCAACTTTAAGGGAACGACCAGTATGCTAAGCAATTTGCATTTAATAAATATTATTGCATCAACAAACTGATCTTTTCTGCATTAACGAACTTTGGACTTTAATTGCATCGAGAATTGCAAATTTGAATGAAACGACATATTATCTTTTGCACACTAACAGATTCTTTTCAAAGCTACTTAGACGTAAAAGGAATACAAATTATCACTGCCATTTTATATCCACGACTATAATGCAAAGTTCATGCTTATTTAGTTATTTACGTCATGAATAGAACTTTGACTTTGCATGTTGTACGAAATTTCGTAATTCAACAAAATTGAACATTTCCTTTTGTGCTTTGTGAGCATCTATTTCAATCTACTTAGGCATTAGAAAAGTATTAATTATGGTTGCATTTTTATACTGATGACTAAAGCTTTATTTAAAAAAAATAAAAATAATTGCATAATGTATCTTGTACATATTTTTCATTTATTTCTTTTCATCATTTAAGTAGTTAGTGAGTAACGTCTTCATATTGAATGTAAGCATGGTCAGATAGGCTACATATAGTTTGTTTGATGGACTAACATTCTTAGTTTGAAAGCATCCTTGTGTATTTTCCAAGCTTATTCAATCCCGCTTTCATTTCATTAATGTACTTAATGCCATTCATAAACCCTTTGTATCATATCATCTAAGGGATCTAAATGCAACCTGTGCTTCCATACTCTTCCTCCCCTTAAAAAACCCCCCAAAGGTGTTTATCGTGTTGTTTCCCTAACTGTGTCATTTTGAGCATCAATAGTAAGTAGGAAACATTAAATTCCAACATTATTCTCAAAGAAAAAGATGATAGGATAAAGGCCATAGATAGCTCCCAGATGGACCAGGACATCCTAATCATGCAAGATATGCTTAATGAACAATGTAAACTGACTGATGAGGTAGAATTATTTAACAGATAAACTTATTCTCTTTCAACAAAAAACCAAGTGTTCAAAGGTAGAATTGTTGAATTAGAGGCCAAGCAGTATGCAACAAAAGATGTAGCTCTTCAATTGGATGAGGCTTTAATGCCCTAATCAACTCTCTCAAGAATCAAGTCATTGAGGCACAAAAGGAAAATACTCTATAAGCTTCAAGAAGTCGTCCCTCTCCATCTACAAAGTCTATATCATATCTAGAACATAGGCTTGATCACATGACGAGGGAGGTTTATGAATGCAAAACCAAAGCAGGGAACAATACAATGAAAGTGGAAACCGTTGAGGAATTGTTTGAAAAATGGAAAGAAAAGCTTAAACATTAGGGGTAAAGGTTGGATGAAGTGGACAAAAAATCACATCTGCACAAAAAGGAAATATCCAACCTCGAGGATGAAATAGAAACATGGAATATTAGGTATGTATAATCCCTAATTGAGGTAAGGATGACAAAAACCATGGGGGAAAAACAATATGGGGGAATGTTTCCAAGGAACTCCCATCTATTAGGAATCAACTCTATATCTATTTGGAGGTTGATATTTTGTAAAAAGAAGTGATTAAGTACCTCAAAATTAATGAAAGGGATATATATCAAAGGTACAAGACTGATAAAGTGGCTAGAGGAGTGATCAATTCAATCTCCACTACAAATCTTACATTGTTGTGGATCAAGGGTATGAACTCAATATACATTGTTATTGAGAATTGTACAATTAAATTCAATATTTGTTGGATTACCAAGGAAAGGGCCATGGAATCCAAGAACTTGATTCAATCATTCCTCAAAGACATGAGCACCATGATCAACCATGGTCTTTCTTACCCATGTAATGATAGCTTGAGATTACGTGGAGATTACACCCTGAGGAATTTTTTAAATGAATGTTTAAGAGCTTTATCTTTGGGTTGGTGGTTGTACCAAACAAATAGACCATCTCCACCCCCATGGATATCTATAATCAACTTATACCATCTGTCACCACCTGGGAACTACTAAAAAGGATGACTAAGAATGTCAAGGAGGTTGGTTATACGCATTACTCAAAGCTGGACAATTTTTTCAAAATTTTAGAAGGGGGAAGGGTAGTGAACTAGCATGGTTTTGCATGCATTGCCATGTTGTATGATTATGCAACCAAAAGGGAATAAGGGAGGGTTCTAGAGGAAGTGGTCCCCTTAGACCAAAGACCCCCATAACATGACAAAATGTCACAACCCCCTACAAAATGTCTTAAGCAACCTAAAAAGTGATGAATCATCTTAAAGGGGATAAAAAAATATCATGGATAAATAAAAAAGGAGGAAGAGCGGAAAATTATGGATTTGGAGATGGAGATAACTAACCTTCTTCTGGGCACGATCATGATGATTCTGTAATTTTCCATTTGGCATGAGAGAATATAATAACAATAGTTGTCACTACAACGAAAACATAAGATAGAAGACGACTGCAAATATCAGAGCGCTGCTTCCGTGAGCTAGGGTTTGCCCGCGAGCGAGCTGCTGCGGGTGTTTGCTGAGGATGGGTTCCTCTGGAGGAGGACCACCCCCTCCTCCTCCTTTATCCGTTGAAGAAGCCGCGTTCGCTAGACTGGTTAATGAGTATGGGAAGAAGGCTGAATCCGCCCCACCGCCAAAATTTGTCAAGAAACTGGATGCTATTCCTGAAATCGAATTGCCTCCTGATAAGCCCATTCATCTGGCTGTCTCCCTCGCCGATAGGGCCCTTATCGGGCAGTTTACGGGTTTGTGGCCATCTCCTCGCTCCACGGAAACTTGGATCCAAAATAACTGGCGCCCTCTGATCTCTCAAGGGGTCACAAGCTATGCGATCGGAAGAGGGTACTTCCTATTCGACTTTGTCTCAAAAGAAGATAGGGACCTGATTTTCAGAAGCGGCCCGTATTTTATGGGACCTCAGGGCCTGTACCTGAACCGATGGACTCCGGATTTTGACCCCGCTCTAGATGTGCCCAAAGCAGTCCCAGTCTGGGTGCGACTGCCTAACCTCCCTATGCATTGCTAGAGCGAAGAATCTCTAAGAACTATTGGAAACGGTCTTGGCAAATACATTGATAAAGCTGACCCAAAGGGTCAAAACTCCTTTGCCCGTATCTGTGTGGAAGTTGATCTAGAGGCGGGTCTCCCTGAAGCTGTTAAACTCTCAATCAAAGGGTGGAAGCACTTCCAGCAACTTGACTATGAACAACTTCCATTCAAGTGCAGACATTGCCATGAATATGGCCACTTCCAAAGGAACTGTCCAAAAATCCAAAAATCTGAAACAGAGAAGAACCCTGAAGAAGACTGGTAGCACGCCAAGAAGCAAAAAGCTAACCCTAGAAGAAAAGGACCCAAAGGGATCCCCCTGACTGGTCCCATGAAGGATCCCACCGCCGTAGTCCCGGAGTCATCAAAAGTCCAAGAAAGCAATCCAAATTCTAGATCTGGAAACAGCTTCGCCATCCTTGAAGATTAGGAGCCCTCGAAAAAACCAAGTGAACTTGGAGAATTATCTCCTACGACGTCCACTTTCCTGGCCAAAAGAAAGGAAGCCAGAACAGAAGAAACCCTGAATGTGGAAATAGAAGCAACAAACCCAGCAAAGGCATACGGGCAGCAGGATCCTGCAACTGACGAGGGCACAGAAGAAGAGGATACGGATGAAGATGATCCTGAATCACCAAAGCCTGCTAAAAAGGATCGTCGAGGAAGGAAAACAGATAGGGAAAGAAGGGAAGCCGCCACATATAGGGACCGGTTAGCTGGAGTTCAATCCACTATGGAAAAACATCTCAACCCTAGAAATACCAGGCAGCAAGGGAACGCCTCAAAAGGGGCAACCACCACATCCAAAGGTAAGTAATGTAGATAGTCTCCTGGAATTGTAGGGGGTTAGGAAGCAAATCGAAATTGTTATCAATGAAAGATTTAATCAAAATCTCAAATCCCTATATCCTCCTGATCCAGGAGACAAAAATGGAAGAGCAAGCCTGTCTTCAGGTTGCTCCTTCTTTCTGGTATCATGCAGAATGCATTGCGGTCAGTTCAAGAGGAGCGTCTGGGGGCATTGCAACGCTCTGGGATCCGTCTAAGGTTGGAATTGTAAGTCATGCTAAATCAACTCACTGGATTTTTACTGAATTTCTGTTTAAAGAAGCAAATCTTAGCCTAAGCCTCTTTAACGTCTATGCTCCCATGGCTGTTTCTGAGAAGCAAGCTTGCTGGACTAGTCTGAATGAACACATGAACTCCTTACACTTGGATAATTTTGTTATAGCGGGGGACCTGAACCTTACCCTCTCCTCTGTTGAAAAAAGAGGAGGTAATATTGTTAGAGATCCTGCCAGGGAATGGGTGGAGGACATTATCTCGGAATGGGATCTGGAAGACATAAAACATTCCAAAGGGAAATTTACTTGGACGAACAAAAGGATCGGACCGGGCCATATAGCCGCAAGACTAGATAGGTTCCTGGTCCAGCAGTCTGTTCACATTCATGGGTTTGACTTGTCTTCCTCCATTCTCTCCTTCTGTGCTTCGGACCATAAGCCTCTCTCTCTTTCCTTTATCAAAGATCAGAATCTGGGCCCCATTCCCTTCAGGTTTAACCCTGCCTGGATCCCTTTGGATGGGTTCTCGGAGACTGTGGCAGCAGCCTGGAAATCCAATATCAGAGGATCGCCCTTCTTCGTCTGGGAAGCAAAGCTCCAGAGTGTGAAAAAGGCCCTTAAAGATTGGGCAAAACATCTCAAGTCCCCTAAGAATCAAAGGACGAAAGCAGAGAAAGCCCTGGAGGATCACATCATTAGCAATGAAGGGAACCTCTCTCAAGCCTCTCTGGACAAAGAAACCTATCTCCACAACAAGCTGCATGAAGCCTGTCGGCTTGAAGAAAATTACTGGAAAATCAAATCAAGGAATACGTGGCTTCAGGAAGGGGATAAAAATACTAAGTTATTCCACAAGCAAGCAGAGATCAGAAAACACTTCAAGACAGTAACTAAGATCGATCATAGGGGGAATCAGATATCTGAGTTTGATGAAATTAAAAAAGCAGCTCATGAACATTTTCATGATTTGTACACCGAAACTTCTCCAGGGAGGGACTTCAATCAATCTGACTCTCGTAATAATATCCCACTCCTGGTGTCTGATCATATGAATCTTCAGCTCCTCCGGCCTATCTCCCTTGAAGAAGTCAAATCAGCTGTTGATGGTATGAGTCCTGACAAGGCCCCTGGACCGGATGGATTCACTGCAAGATTTCTCACATCCTGTTGGCCCCTCATCCACTCTGATCTGTTCCGGATGGTCAAGAAATCCCAGTCCTGCCTCAAATTAGGAGGAGGAACCAACTCTTCCTTTCTCGCCCTCATCCCCAAAGAAAAAGGAGCCTCAACCTACTCTCGCTTCCGACCTATCTCCCTCTGCAACATTGGCTATAAGGTAATCACCAAAGTCATTGCTAATAGACTGAAAGCTGTTCTCCCTCTTATTATACCTGAGAATCAAGGAGGCTTTATCAAAGGCAGGCAGATCTCTGACAACATCATCCTAGTCCAAGAAGCCATCCACTCAAGTGTTACTAGAAAAGAAAAAGGAATGGTTATTAAATTGGATCTAACCAATGCCTTTGACAGAGTTCGTCATGGCTTTCTGTTTCAAGTGATGACCAGGTTTGGGTTTGCGCCAGGGCTGATCTCTTGGATCAAAGCCTGTATTAACACTCCGTGGATTGCCCCCCTGGTCAATGGGAGAGCTGCTGATTTCTTCCAAGCTTCTAGGGGGCTCCGGCAAGGATGTCCTCTGTCCCCTCTCCTCTATGCAATCCAAGCAGCCTCTCTCAGCTATCTTTTGGACTACTATAGAGTTCATGAAGACCTCCTGGGGCTCACAATTGTGCGTGGGGTTAAAGAAGTTAACTACACCCAATTCGCAGATGACACTCTCCTTATGAGCGGAGCGAGCCCAACCACTGCTAGGAAGTTCAAAGAGGTGCTTGACATCTACCAAGATGTTTCTGGAAGCAAAATCAATTACATCAAGAGTCAAATTTACAGTTGGAATTGTTCTCCAATCGAGCTGCAAGTTATATCCCGTATTCTAAAAATAGAAGGAAAATACCAATGGACTGAATTTAAATATCTAGGAGTTCCAATCTTCAAGGATAAACCAAAAGTATCCAGCTGGGAACCGTTGATTGAAAAACTGAATCTGAAAATCAAAGCCTGGGGAGCCTCATGGCTAAATCTTGCAGGGAAATCAGTGCTCATCAAGTCTGTCCTGGCCAGCATGCCAGTCTTTCAATGCTCTTTGCTTTTGGCTCCCATTTCTGTTCTAAAAAAGATTGAGGCTCTTCTCCGGAGATTCCTGTGGAAAGGAGGGAAACAAAATGAGAATAGACTACCACTGGTTAAATGGGAAAAAGTTACTGCCCCATATCTTGAAGGAGGGTTGCACATGCGTGATCTTAGAGTCCAAAATCTTGCCCTGGGTGCCAAGCTTCTATGGAATTTGGTGTCAGGGAACTCCTCCTGGAGCAAACAGGTACTATGGAAAAAATACTTCTCAGGGACTAGGCTTAGATGCCTGGACCAGGGCCCGAAGGTGGTAAAAGGATCTCCCTTGCTTGCTCTCTGTTCTAAAGCTTACCGCTTCTTTGCAAAGGATCTCACGTGGATCCCAGGAAATGGGAAAAAAATAAGAATCTGGGAAGACTCCATCTCCGGCAGCCCCCCAATCGGAAACATAGGAGGGATGGAAGGTATTCGGGCGTTCCTCTCAAACCTTGGGATCTCCAAACTTTGGGACATAGCAAAATGGCACCCTGAAGGTCAACACAGATGGATAGGTTGGGACATCCCGGAATGCCCCCCAAACCTTGATGATGAAAAAGGCCTTCTCCTTCGTTGCTTGGATGGAAAATCCCCGGTTGCCAAGAGGTTTAAAGATGTAAGGGGATGGGGCTCAATTTCCGGCCATTACTCTGTCGCTGAAGGGTACAGATGCATCAAAGCCATCCCCAATGTCCCTAGAAATCCTGCTGTTTGGAAGTACATTTGGTCAATCAAGTCACTTCCCAAAATTGACCATTTTGTCTAGACCCTTGCTCACAACAGTGTCCTTACCACTGAAGTCCTCCATAGGAAAGGATGGGAAGGCCCATCGCGTTGCCCCTTATGCCTTGCTGCGGAAGAATCGTCCTCTCATCTGTTTATCTCTTGCCCCTTCTCCACCATTGTTTGGAACCTTATGACTCTTCCCTGGCATATTTCCCTGAATTATGATGATGTCCCCTCCCTCCTCTGTCGTTGGACGTTGTCCTCCCCTGTTAGGACCCATCCTAAGGACCCTCTGGCTATTGCCTGGTTGTCCCTCCCCAAATTTATCTATTGGAAGCTTTGGCTTGAGAGAAATAATCGAATCTTCCGTGGAATCCGATCCTCGCCGCTCCATGTGGTGGCTAAAACAAAAGCCTTGTTAGGAGACTTCATTAGATCACGATCTTCTCTAAGTCTCAACTCTCCCTTGTCTATAGAGGAAGCAAACTGGTTACAAAGTATTGGTACTGTTGATAGCCTTCCCTACAGAGCCTCTGTGCTGCATAAGTGGGAAATCAGATATGAGGGGATGGAGTATGATCTTTGGTGTAAAAAGCGTGGAAACAACCTACTGTATTTTGATGGAGCATCAAAAGGAAACCCAGGGGAGGCAGGAGGGGGAGGGGTGCTCTTTAGCCCCGATGGAGATCGGATTTTCACCTATTCTTGGAATTTGGGGTTCGAATCCAACAACATAGCGGAAGCTTTGGCCCTATGGCAAGGCTTAACTCAAACTCTCCTTCATGGTGTTCAGAAATTAACAGTTGTGGGAGACTCTAGGATGATTATCCACAACATTAATACAATGAACATGCCCTCCTCCATCCGCCTTCGTCAAGTTCTTCGAAGAATCGCTTTACTCATCCCTCTCTTTCAGGATATCGATTTCTACCATGTCCTTCGAAAGAATAATGGACAAGCGGATAAGGCTGCTAATGAAGCTATACCCCTAGGGAAAGGGGTACTCAAACTCAATAATGAAACTAAATTGGTACCAATTCCGTAAAGTATTGGACTCTGACCCGAAATTGGTCGACATGATAATTTGGTATATGGGTTTTAAGGCACGTGTCTTGTGCTATGGTTGCCGGATGGTTCTCGTTGCCGGAAGCGGCGTGGCTAATCTCCTTGAAGTCACCCCGACCTCCATCTCCAATCATTATATCATCCTCCCATCCGCTTGCATTCCATCAGCATGGGTGATGTCACCCCTGCCGCTGCGGATGAAGAACCATACCAGTCATTGTACCACGGATCAGGAAGCACTTCGGAGAAAGATTTCCTCAAATCTCCATGGCTATCACCTCAATGCCTCCGGGCATGTGGACCATCATCCCTCGGCTCAAATTAATTTGCATTCCCCTATTGCCAACGCCTCCGGGCTTGCCGGAACTGCGTATCGTTATGATGACATCCGGGTCCATGATTTTCAGGGAATGTCCATCCTCGGAAATGAGATCCGTTATTTAATGACATGTACGAGCTTGGGTTTTGGAGCTCCTCGACGGTGCATGAAGGGTTCTGCGGCATGCTCTAAATTATGGATAATTATGTCTCATTTACTTCCTGGATTAGACCACAGCAGTATGAATTGGAATCCCCATCGCCTTGTCTCCAAAAGGAAATCTCTGTCAGTGAAGGTGAATGCTCCTGGGTGGCGAAGGCTATTGCATCTCTCCGTAGCGCTCCCCCTGTGTTGTCTGGAAAGTAACTGGTGTCTGCTGGGAACTATGGCAGATTCGGGAGACTCAACGGGCTCCTCCCCTGACCCATTGCTGGAATTGGAAGCGGAGATAAGGGTCCTGCGAAGACGGGTTAGAAGACAGGGAGATTTTATGAATCATATGGATGCGCATGGAGGAAGACGCCTGGACAGATTGGACGAGGAGATCGGCAGCACGCGCGAGGAGTTTGCGGCAGCCCTGGAAGCTTTGGAAATGAAGGTCACGGCCGCTATCGAGAACATGGACATAAGGCTGCAGAATATGGAATTAGCTATGGAGAACCTACGAGGCGCTGAGAAACCAGGCCCAAGCAAGAATCCCACAAGTGCCAAACCATCTGCAAGGGCACGTTATTGTTAAACCCAGTCTAGGTTCTGTTTTACTCTGTTTATCTCTTTCGGTTAAAGCTTTTAATCATGTTTTAGTCACAGGCATATGTATTTAAAGGTTGGAAGACTGATAGAATTTTTACAGTTTTGGATTTGTAACTCTGTTGGTGGCTCTGCCACTTCTTTTTAATACAAAAAACTACCCGTTTCTGTAAAAAAAAAACAATAGTTGTCACTACAATCATGCCAGTTTGAACAACTAACCACCATTCAAAGAGGAAGAAGGACCATAGAAGGAAGCATAAACTTTAGAACTAGAGAGGACATTATTTGGCATCGAAAGGCTGCAATTTTTTTTTTGAATAAAGAAATGGGATTTGCAACATCAATTCCACCCCTTCTCTCATTCTTATTCGTTTTCCCTTACTTTAAATGTTATTTGAAGTCCTTATGTGAGGAATAAAATCAATAGACTCAGAATAAAGATCAAAGGGTCCCTCTTGGTATCCATCTAATGTATTAAAAGAAGATCAATAATTTTATTGAATAATTTAGGATCAAGGCCAACCTCCACTAGATTGAAGCAATAAATTCCACGTGTGTTATATTATTTTTTTCTCGTGGATGAATGTATTCCATTTCATTAAATGAATAAGTGGATCTATATTTATCTTGCCCACTTGATTTTTTGTATATTGCAAGCATTTTCTAGAGAGAATGTATGGTTTTTTCTCTTCTACATAATGCGTTTGTAACCTTACATTTGTCTTCCAATTGATGGAATCATGATTGGACACCCCTTAAATATCAATTTGGTCATAATTTCTATTATCTGCATTGTTTTATGTCCTCCCACTTTTAAAATAACATCTGAAATCATCTTTAAGCAGTTGAGGTTGATTCCATGCACCATAAACCCCTGTTGTAGACCCAATCAATTCGGTTTCATAGATTTAAAAATTCAGTTTCATAGATTTAAAAGGTTTTCCTAGGGTGACAAACTAAGATCTTTAGCCTCAACAAACGAGGTTTTCTCCCTTGGCTCGAGGACTCACTCGATGGCCTAAAGTGGTGTGGGAATTTGCATCCCACACAATGTGCCCTATCCTTGGGATCCATACCATCCTCTTCTCCATATTCAAATGTGATATCTAGTAAGAAGAGAGGCTATACGAGAGGGGTTAAATCCTAGGGGACAACACACACAGTGGCACTAGTTCCGAGGATGAATTTGTTATGTTGCATCTGGTAGACAACCAACTTCATCTTCCTTAGATAGATAGGAAGGGAATCAATAGGACACAAGCATCATCATTCATTTTATGATTATCAAAGAATTTGAAAACACTTAACTCTGAATAAATGTTACAGACAAAGGTTCATGGAGTTCTTGTTATCCCTATACTTGAAGCCCTTACTCAAAAGGAAGATTTAGAAAGACACTCTAGCTAGTGACTCCACTCCTCATAATAGACTCCACTAGGGCGACCCATTTATCTTAAAATTTGGATCCTAGATCCATAGTCACTATATATGGACCCAAAAGCAAAGTTGATTCTCTCTCTAGAAGATCTCGACTAGGTGTGGAAAAAGGAGAGGGAGTTTCATGGCCAAAGTGCTGGTAGACGCCTAGATTCCACTGTCCCATTCTCCTATGCCACCGTTAGCGGAATTCATGCCCCTATATCATACCATCAACCCCATTCTCCTATGCTACCGTTAGCGTCGATCATGCCCTACAAAATACCCTAATAGGATACATTGTTCAATCTATATATGGCTTACTCATGGACTTTAATGATATATGCCCTACAAAATACCCTAATAGGGCACATTATTCCACATAAACACACACACACACATATCAAAACTACGAACTTTATATCATCATGGAAATTTTGGAGAGTCTTGGAATAAAAAAAAGTGAAACATTTTCATTTCTTTCATTCTTATATATTTAATAAAAGAACATGTATAAGTTTGAACATTGATTTTAGAAAATGAAAGAAATCTACTCTCTTGGTAGAGGTATTGACAAACAAGCTGCATGATGATCCATCTAATAGGTATTCAAGACATTCAAGTTGATATCAATGTTTTCTAAATTTCTCAAAAAATGATCAATCATAGAACCATTGCTAGTTGTTGCTTTAGTCGTATGCACTCTTAATCCGTTGGTTTCCATGAACAATTTTAGCTTTGTTTTAGATGTGGTATTTTGCAGCATATCAGTATTAAAATTTCCTATGACTACAATCTCCTTAGTTCGTTGACTACAAACTAGCACATAATCTAGAAAGGCAAGGAGACTATCAAATAGAGTATGCGGTCTATTGTAGATATTGACTAGTCTAAGGCAATTTCTATTGACTTCTAATTCAATTACAATTGCTTCAGTATGCTTTGTTGCATGATTTCTTGAGCTCTTAATGAGTATGTTTTTTTAATGCATGTAATTATGCCATGAATGGTGAATGTTTCCAGGCCATTGTATTCATTTGCGAGGATTGTTTCTTTGGGAACTAAATGCGCATAAGTTTCTTGAAAACACAATATATATGCTTGTAGAAAATCACCATCATTGATGATATCTTCCAAATGAAATACCAAGCTTCATGTGTTCAACGAGCATATGAACAATGAATTTTGTTCTCTTGTTAAGTCTAGTACATATTCAAATCGCCAATGAGCACGAACTTGCAGTCCATTCATCTTAGTGGCAACTTGCTGACAGAGTGAAAAATTGTTTCGTTCTATTTTATTTGTAAGATAAAGAGATTGCATATTTGTGAAACAAGAAAGTCTAGTATAAACAAGTCCATGTTGTCTAACCCCCTTAGGGTCAAATGCGACTTTGTCCATTGTTAGGTTGTGTGCTCTATGTATAGTTCGTGCACATGCCAACTGAACATGGAATTGTTCTAGGATGAAGGTTTTTTTGTTTTCAACAATTGTTTGTACATAGATTCTTTTGATTGGTGTCCAATTGTATATAACATTAGGCATATATAGATATTCCATATTAGCTCTTTGGGCGAATTCAATTGCAAGATCCTGAAATTCAGTCCATTAGATATCAATTGTTCCTTGTGTAACACCTTCTATGCCATTCACTAGACCATCATCGATTGCATAATTGCCTCCAATTAGTTCAACACACATATTTTTCTTAAGTACAATTGTAGAAGGCATATGCATCGTCCTATGTTCAAGTGTTTTTTTCTCAATGAATCAATATTTTTATCATGTGCAATAAGCATATTTGCCTCAGATTGCACAATGAATAACATTATGTTGTTTGTTCCTAAACATATTTATTTCTATAAAAAAATATAGGGAAATGCATGATTATTTGGTGGTTGTTTATAGCAATGTTTGTTTAAAAAGTTTAAATCCTCTTGTGTTTGTGAACATGTTCTAATCATGTTTAAAATAGACACAAACATGTTGTCTTTTTACCTCATAATCTTTTTCATCTCAAAGAACATGACTTTTTCTGGCCAAAAGTTGTATGGAATCTTCTGTTTTTGAAATCTCGGCTCTTCAAAAATCCAAGAATCATGTACAGGCTGCGGTTGGCACAAATCACCAAAAGATATGATGTCCAGATTTCCAAATGGGATTGTTGGTGTATGTATAATTTCTCTAAGTCTTTTGTCTATGTTGTATGGCATTTGAGAACCAATTAAGGATACTTCTTCTATGAGCACTACCTGTAATTGTTGATATTTTTTGGTTAATATATCCATTGTATTTGAGTTTAAGGGAAGCTTTTGTGATGAATTCAAAGGAATAGGTAAAGCTGAATGGTTTGTAATTTCATTTACATTATAAGCAACTTTCCCAGTAAACACAACTATGATTCCCTCTCTTTCCAAAGGATCGGTTTGGATGTCATTGTTGTAAAGATGCAATAAGCCATTGTAAATTATTATTCCGATAAATGTTTTGCTTGTTCCTACACCACCAATGAAAAGTAGATACACAAATGTAATTGGATTGTTTTTCTTTATCGATATGATTTCCTTTATTATTGCTTGTTGTCTGCTGTTGAGTTTTTTCCAATAACATGATACTCTTCTAAGCTAAAAACATATGGTTTTTCTTCCATTGTCCTAATGTATTTTGATCCATTTGTTGAAGTGGAAGTCTATGCAACAAATCATGCTTTATGTCATATTTTTCAACGTCAAGGGCAACATATTATTTTCCAACAACCGGTCTTAATGAGAATTGAAGGCAATTGTTTATACATTGGAGGAAATGTATCTGTGTGAAATAATATTTTATCGTATATATTTTCATAATTTATTACATATTTACAAAAATATTACAATATATTTTTGTCAACCAAAATCATAATATTTTATGATATATATTTTCATAACTTATTACATATTTATAAAAATATTACAATATATTTTTGTCAACCAAAATCATCTTTTAGAAACATAAGTTAATAAACCCTCTCTTGCTCATTTTTTAACATCACGAATCGACATGAAACTAACCTTTTTTAACATAGAATTGATGCACTCATAACAATTAATTCATGCCTAGTTTTATGGTTAATAATATACAGATTAACAATTGCATTCATAACATTTTATATATATATATATATTAAACAATGGTATTTTAAGCGATATCATTCATTTTTGATATATCTTTATAACTTCTATAAAGGAGTAGTTTATTTATTTTATATTTTGGATATTATGGGGGTTTTTGGTCAGAATCTCTTAAAACAAATTGGTAAAATCCAAATTTGAAATGTTTAAATTATGTTTTTGAATTCATAAATAGATTCAACACCATCTAATACCCCCATGACACCCAAATTATGCAATTTCCATAGCTAATATATGTGATTCTAAGATTTTTTAAAGATTTCCAATTGGACTCCGAACAAATTAAGATGGAAAATATGCTCAGAAAAGGTTGAAAATGTAGAATATTTAGACTACACCCTTCCATAAATATTATTTATCCACCGTATATGTATTTGTTATGTATTAATATAATAAAATCCACATGGAAATTAATATAAATATGTATTTGGCACAAAGATACCAAGTCTTGGCTAAATCATTCAGGACTTCGAGGAAGAGGTCACTTTGTAGAGTGATGATAATATTAAAAATATTATTACATTTAAATTTAAAAAAAAGTTGTGGTGCAATAAAGAATTAGATGACAAGAGAAAATTGAGATACTATAAGGAGATAATAAACCCTAATGTAAAATATCAAAAGTATCTCTTTGTTTTAAGAACAAACTTTCACAAGCTTCATAATGAAGTAGGGCATTGTCCACAATCCTAAAATGTAGTGGCTCAAAATAAATATCATCTTTGTGGCACTAAGAGGGTTAAAGGTGTAAATTTTTTTTCTCTTAGAATGTCTTGCATACACCCAAATTAAATAGCAATTTCAAAATATTTTTTACAATAACGATCTTAACTTTTTAACTCATAAAAAAATGGTGATTTAAGAATGATTCTCTTAAATATTTTGGAGCACATAAATAAAATCCTAAAACAAATCAAACAATTCCTTAAAATTTAAAGGACTAATTATTATCATCCTTGTGAATGGACTCCTATAATCTTTATATAAATATATATAACAATTAAAGAGATTTTTAAATATTATCGTATTATTATTTTAACCATATACTTATTCTAATCAATAAGTAACAATAACCACTTTAATAATATTAATAATAATGTATCTCATATATTTAACGTATTCTATAATTTTGATGTATTAAAATTAATATGGTTGTTATCAATGATATTTATTTTTCACTATAAATGGAAATAATGTTTATATATATTTTCTTTAAATCTTCAATGAAAATTTTGTCTTTTTATATTCAATAACATATAATTTTAGTTAAAAACTAAATTTAATTACTAAATGTAAAGAGACATTTATTGAATTATGAAACTATTTTGATTAAGAGTAGTTAGTTTTAATATTAAAAATGGTTTATGGATAAATAAAAAGAAATTAATGTATATGTGGATTAATTGCGGACATATATTAGGTTTACAACATAACTTAAATTTGTCAATTCAAATATTTTTTTAATATTATTATTTGTATTTAAAAGTTGGATATTTTTCTCAGAATAAAAAATAAAATAAAATAATTGTTTAAAATATTTTGAGTTAAAATGGATTTTTTTCTAAAAAAGTTTGTAAACTCTTATTCATAATAAAGAATATAGGTTAATGCTTACTTGTCTATGATGCTGGTAGTGGTGTGGATAGTTGGGAGATGAGGAAGCATAGTCTCTCTCGTGGCTAGGATTTACCCTACTCATTACAACTCCATGTTATTTGTGTCTATAATGAGGACATTATTGGAGGACTTGTGTAAGAAACCTAAGCCATCCATGCAAGCTAGAGTTGGTTCATTATTGTAAAGAAAATTATGGCATGTTCAAGTAGAACCATGTTGAGCCTTATTAGATATGTTCAAGCGTTCAAGCTTAAGCCATCTTCTGAGGGTTTCTTTCTTGTTTTGGTTAAGCCATGGCAATGGTAGGCGAGGGACATGTAGATATTGATCCCTTCAAATCATTGGTTAGAAATCAAATTTTGGCCAAAGGCGATCACCCAATGTCAAATAAATTTGTTAAAGGATGGATGTTGTCCCTCAATTAGACCTATTTGTTCCACCTCCGATGAAAAAATCCCTTATCCTTTAAGGGCATCCCTAGTGGAAAATTGTGTAGGCCTGTAGCCCAATCCAAGATCCATAGAATCATGGGCAGCATAACAATGGTCTCCCAAGTTTCAAGGATATGTATTTTGTTTGCTTTAGGAAGAGGTTATTTTGTTTTTTTATTCTACAACAAGGAATATCGAGACTGGAACTTTTGCTCAAGACCATACTTTATAGGATCCATGGGTTTGTTTCTAAATTAGTAGTCTCTTGATTTCAATCTAGAAGAAGAAATCACAACAATCCTTGTGTGGTTTAGACTGTGCCATCTTCCACTAATGTTCTAGGTGATAATATTCTCATAGAAATAGGGAACAAACTAGGTTGAATATAGGAGAAAAAAGCTACTGTGTTAAGGCAAACCAATGTTTTTCTGGGAAAAGTTGAAAAAATAGGGCTAAAACCCCCCACACTTGAGCCAGTAAGGGTTTGGAAGGGTCTGTAAGACCCAAGGAGGGTCGAACAGAGCTTAATAACTGATTCTAATAAGGAAATTGAACAAAGACCTTCAAAAACAAAACTGAAGAAATGACCTTGGATACCCCTAAGCAGATAGGATTTCCCCAACGGAGTCGCCATTCTGTTGTGAGGGAAATACACCTATAGTTCAGGGGAGAAACTAACAACTTTAGGGATGAAAGATAGACCTACAAATGTTCTGCAAGTACAACCAGCAAGCAAAAAGATTGAGGTTAGAAGGATGTGCACCTTATTCAGAAGGCTGATCCAAGACTTCCCTTCCTTGCTCTTCAATGTCGCAATGCCCACACCTGCAAAACAACTTCATACCTTTCTCAAATACATTCGACTACATATATAAGAATGATATTCATAACATAAGAATACATCAAACTATAAGCAAACTGTAATCAAATCTGAGACACACATGAATAAGTCATATTTGGAAAGGGAAGAACATCTGATCTTTGTTAATAAATGAAGAAAGTACATAAAAGTATACCTTCCTTCAAGCTTGGCACTTCACGAAACCTAGATTCAAGGTCTCCTGCTTCTGTTCTCCAAGGATCCCAACCTCTAATCAACTGTGTTAGGGTTTATCAGAAACTGAGGCACAAGAGAGGGGGATGAGGGTCTCCATTCCTCCAGCATAACATTGTTATGGGCTTGGTTTCTTCTCATGGCCCTTCTACCTTCCTTATATAGTCAATGAATAAGAGGAAAAGTAGTTATAACTGATCAGGAAGTTCCCAAACTAACTCGAATTGACCAAAATTCAAGATTTTGAATGTTTCAGGAAAAAACTCTACTTTTCTACTGCAAACTAGCGTTTGTACTCTACTTTTATGAAGCAGAGTAGAGTATTTCAAGGGAAAAACGCTACTCTTGCATAAAATACCAGCGTTTTTGTGAAAAAATGACCAAAAACAGGGTTTTTTGATGATTTTCAGGAGGTGGTTTGGTCTGGAAAAGTGTTCCTAAGGGTTATAAACATCAAATGGGCTAAGAGTGAGATAATTTCAACCATATTCAATGTCCCTAATGACCCTTCAATCCACAAGTGTCCTGTTGTGTGACTAAACTTGATCTCAAGAAGTGTCATCATGCGACCAAGCGATGCAAGTGTCGTCACAGACGGAGAAGTGTCATTTTAAGTTATAACAGATGCCCCCTAATGTATGACGTCAGAGGGAGTGAGGGAAACGATGGTCGAAATACATTATAAATAATAAAGAGTTGAATCATGGAAGCGGAGGAACTGGAGAAACCAAGAATCATAGGCTCAAATGAAGTACCTGAAAGCAAAGGCAATGTCAGACAAACTCATCCTTGTGTTAGGATATTTAGACACTTAGGAGTTAGTTAAGATCAACTTGTGTAATATATCCGTTAGGGATAGTGTGTTTCTTTAGTATGCATTTGTAAATACTTAATCCGACGGTCACGATATGTTTCCGACATAGAGTGATCCGACGGCTCAACTTCTCTTATATCAAACCTAACCTTGATCCGTGGCTTAACACCCGATTGGTCCATGATCTCTACTTAAAGAGTATGGAGGGTCATTGTTTAGTTGATCGATTATGAGAAGCTCATTTGTAACTTTCTTTCTTTGCATAATAAATTGTCCTGTAGAAGCTATTTGGCCGGGGCCGTGGAGTGTTTCCCTCAAGAGGGTTTAAACCACGTCAAAACATCGGTGTGTTGATCTGTTTGTAACTTTCTTTTTACTGTTAGATTTTTTTTGATTCGGATTGTTGCTTTCCCGTCTGCGTATTCTCTTTGCCGTGCACGTTGAGCGATCTTTGCAAATCAAAAACAGAAAGGGAAAGGGTTTTTCTCAGATGCGTATGCTCTTTGCCGTGCACCTTGCGCGATCTCGGCAAATCAGAAATAGAGAGAAAATGTAGACTTTCCGGGCAAGCTAACAAGATCTAACTCCACAAATGTGGAAAAGTTTTTTTGTTTCGATTTGTGGTTTGTTTTGCAGGAAAAAGGGCAAGCACGCAAACCGAGCAAGAAGGGTAAAAAAAAAAAAAAGCCTCCTTATTCCCATATTTTACATACCTTTTAATCTAGCTCACTTGGTTCAAAGTTGCTTTATTCCTTAATAGGTTTTGAGTTCAAGTCTTAGGAAGTTACTTTTAAAAGAAAAAGTGCATGCAATTTCTAATTTCAAGTTACTTTATTGTAAAAGTGCATCTCACTTAAATAATAAAAAATAAAAATACAAGTGAGTCACTTAAGTTTTTTTTTATTGTTGCACTATTTAAAAGTAATATCATTGTAAAAGTGAAATCACTTATTTTACAAAAGTGGTTCGCTTAAAGCAACTTTCTTGTAAAGTGATTGTCAAAAGGTTCATCTTGGGAAGAGGGGGGTTCCTTTTTTTGCTGAACATTCTCTAGCTGCCACGTCACTATTGGGGACATCTTCAACAGTTTCTTTGTTCAAGCATAACTTCATCATACAGAGTCAGTTTTCAGTGCCGTTTTTTTTGAAACCACCTATTTTTTCGAGCTCTTCACATCCAGACTATTGGTTTCTGCTTTTACAGCCATCAATTTACAAATATGGCGGCCCATTGTGATATTCTACTTAACAGTTCCAACTATTTCTCATGGAAATCTCGTATGGAGGATGTTCTACAAAGTAGGGGACTTTTCAGAATTACCATAGGGAAAGAAAAAGAACCCACTGATGATGATAAGAAAATAAAATGGGCAAATAGATGTGATGAAGCTCGTGGATTGATTGGGATGTCAATCTCTACTGATTTGCGATTCCACATATCTGGAATTGATGAACCTAATGCTGCTTGGGACAAGTTGGAATCTGTATTTGGTAAACACAATGAAATTCGAGGTCATCAACTCGAAAATGAGTTGATTTCTTTAAATCCAAGTGACTTTTCATGCATTCAAGATTATTTATCTAAGTACAAAACTCTTAAACTCTTATGTGCAGAATGTAAGATTGAGAGGGAAGACAAACAATGCATTTATCATATTCTTTCCAAACTTGGACCTGCATATTCTGTTTTTGTATCTACATTTTACTCCATGAAAGCATCCTTGAATGCAGCTAGCTATCAAGAGCCTAGTCTTGAATCCTTTTGTGATTCTTTGATTAGAGAACAAGATAAACTTATTCACCTTGGAATAATCAACAATGCAGATACATCTGGGAAAGCCTTATTGTCCCAACAGAAAGAAAAGTCCAAGCCTCCCAAGAAACAAAATTTTCGCAATAATAAGTCAAACAAGGGTCCCAAACCCTCTCAGTCAGCTCCTTCTTTATAAAATGACAAAGGATCCAAGCCAAAGGGCAAGAAGACTGAGCGTCATTGCAACTATTGCGGGAAAGATAATCATGATGAATCTAAGTGTTTCAAGAAGATGGCAGCCTTGGAAGCAGCAATGAAGAAGCACCACATCAGCCTAGATTCGCCTTCAGAATCTGCCTCTCATGGACATGCACTTTGTGCTTCTGGTTATTCTTATAATGCATCTTCTTCTTCTACTTCAAATGAATGGCTCATTGATTCTGGAGCATCTTTTCATATGGCTAAGGATCAAGCCATCTTTTCTACTATGCATGAATATAACACCAAACAAATATTTGTTGGTGATGATAGATCTCTAAGTGTTGTAGGAGCTAGAACAATTCCAGTAGATAATGGTCATTTTAGTGATGTACTATGTGTTCCAAGAATTTCCTACAATTTGTTATCAGTCTATCAGATCACTCATTCTGGTGAAGGTAAAACTGTGACCTTTACACCTCACCAAGTTGTAATCAAGGATTTTAAAGATCCTCAACATGTCCTAGCTACCAGAATTGTTGATGATATTACCAGGTTGTACAAGTTTAACAACTTTGGGTCATCACCTTTCCCTTCAGTTTTTGTTGCTCATAGTGATAACTTGAGCAAACTTTGGCATGAGCGATTTGGTCACTTAAATTATCGCTCATTGCAACAACTATGTAAAGAAAATATGGTGACAGGTCTTCCGATCGTATCTTGCAGAGATGGTGTTTGCTCCGGTTGTGTACTCGGAAAACATCATCGGGACAGTTTTGACAAACATGCCTCTTGGCACACCTCGGTTCCCTTGGAGCTTGTGCATAGTGACTTGTGTGGTCCTCTTCCATCTGCTTCCTTTTCTGGTTTCAAATATTTCTTAACTTTCATTGATGATTACACCAGACGCACTTGGGTTTATTTCCTAAAACTTAAGAGCGAAGTATTTAACATGTTCTTGGCCTACAAGGCCCTTGTTGAAAAACAATCTGGTCATCAAATTATTAAGTTAAGATCTGACAATGGAGGAGAATATGTTAACAAATAGTTCACTACTTTCTGCACTGAACAAGGCATCCAACAACAACACACTGTTCCATATACACCACAACAAAATGGTGTAGCTGAGCGGAAGAACCACACTTTAAAAGAAATGGCTAATTGTATGATCCAATCTAAGGGACTAAGTCTTCAATTTTGGGCTGAAGCCATAAATTGTGCAAATTACATAGTTAATCGCACCCCCACTAAAGCATTACAAGGTATAACACCGGAAGAAGCATGGAGTAAAATCAAACCTGATGTAAGTCACTTTCGTGTGTTTGGTAGTGAAGCATGGGCTCACATTCCAGATGAAAAACGCAAAGCATTGCAGCCCAAAAGTGAAAAGTGCATCTTTGTTGGATATTCTGAAGATGTAAAAGGTTATAGACTTCTTCAACCACATTCTCATGCTATAATCATTAGAAGAGATGTTAAATTTGATGAAAATCTCTTGGCCTGTGAGCCTAACTCGACGATTGTGCCATCTTTGGCCTGCGAGCCTGATTCGGCGTTTGTGCCTCCTTCTTCTTCTTCCAACTTCCTTGACAGGTTTCCAACTCCAGTTTCTGATGATGACAGTGAGGATGAAAATCCACCTCCGCCTTCTCATCTTCCTCCAGTTGCACCAGCACAAGTGCTTCCTCGATGGGTCCGTTCAACATTTGAAGCAGCTGGTGATCTTGCCGGTGATCCTAGAGATCAACGTCGAACATGTTCTTAGTTTCAGCGAGCCTCTTCTCTTTTGGCTCAAGTTTCCGAGAATCATGATCCAGAAACTTTTGCAGAAGCTTCAGGGAGTCCAGATTGGGATGCAGCCATGGATGAAGAATATCGTTCCTTAATGGCGAACGATACTTGGGATCTTGTACCTCTTCCAAAAGGAAGAAAACTTGTCAGATGTAAATAGGTCTACAGAACTAAGTATGCATCAGATGGAAGTGTTGAAAGACTTAAGGCAAGGTTAGTTGCCAAAGGTTTTTCCCAAGTTGAAGGGATTGACTACAATGAAACCTTTGCTCCCGTCGCAAAAATGAACTCCATCTGCCTTGTTCTTTCCCTTGCAGCCTTACACAACTGGGAAGTCCATCAAATGGATGTCAAGTCTGCCTTCTTACATGGTGATTTACAAGAGGAAATTTACATGGAACAACCTCCGGGCTATGTTCAGAATAACTCTAGCCTTGTCTGTCGCCTTAAGAAATCCTTATATGGCCTTAAGCAAGCTCCTAGAGCTTGGTATACCAAAATGGATAACTTTCTCCTTGACACTGGTTTTTCTAGATGCCATTCTGAGCCCAACGTCTATACCAAGAAAGTAGGAAACCATCTCATCATACTTGTTCTATATGTTGATGACCTTATTCTTACTGGTGTTGACCCTAAGCTTATAACCCATGTGAAATCCAGTCTTAAACAAAATTTTGAAATGTCAGACTTAGGACATTTGCATTATTTTCTTGGTCTCCAAGTCCTGCAAACCAAAGAAGGAATCTTTCTTTCTCAGTCTAAGTATGCTTGTGACCTTCTTCGTCGCTTTCACATGGAATATTGTACACTAGCGCCTTCTCCCTTCCAGTCTGGAGTCAAACTTTCTGCCACTTGTACTTCACCTGAAGTCGATGCCACCTTGTATCGTCAGCTTGTTGGTAGTCTCTTATACTTGACTCATTCCTGTCCTGACCTTTCCTTTGCCATTGGTCGAGTTGCCCGTTATATGCAGACACCTCATGAAAGTCACTGGAAAGCAGCTAAAAGAATACTTCGATATATTCGAGGTACAATTCAGTTTGGGATTCATTACAGTACAGAGGGGAAACCTTTGTTGGTTGGTTTCACTGATTCAGATTGGGCCGACGATCCTGATGATCGAAAGTCTACTGCAGGTTATGTTTTCAGTCTGGGATCTGGACCTATTACTTGGGCTTGTAAGAAACACCAAGCTCTTGCTCTTTCTTCAGCAGAGGCAGAATATCGAGCAGCCGTCAATGCCAGTCAGGAAGCTTTATGGCTTCGACAGATCCTTTCAGAGTTTGGATTCGAGCAGCAGCAGCCTACTCCACTTTGGTGCGACAATCAAAGTGCCATCAAGCTTGCCAAAGATCCATTTCTACACCAACGCAGCAAACACATTGAGCTACATATGCACTTCATCAGAAATCTTGTTCATGATCGGGTTCTTGAAGTGCTCTTTTGCCCTACAGATGATCAAGTTGCAGACATCTTCACCAAGTCTCTTACAGAAGCGAAGTTTTCTAAACTTCGATCTATGTTAGGAGTTCAGGAACTTGTCATTAAGGGGGGATAGGCTCTAATGCCTCCTTCCTTATCCTAATAGTGTCACTTTTGTAAATCCTTCAATCCTATCCCAAGTTGTTCTTAAGGGGGGATGTTAGGATATTTAGACACTTAAGAGTTAGTTAAGATGAACTTGTGTAATATATCCGTTAGGGATAGTGTGTTTCTTTAGTATGCATTTGTAAATACTTAATCCGACGGTCACGATATGTATCCGACATAGAGTGATCCGATGGCTCAAATTCTCTTAGATCAAACCTAACCTTGATCCGTGGCTTAACACCCGATTGGTCCATGATCTCTATTTAAAGAGCATGGAGGGTCATTGTTTAGTTGATCGATTATGAGAAGCTCATTTGTAACTTTCTTTCTTTGCATAATAAATTGTCCCGTAGAAGCTATTTGGCCGGGGCCGTGGAGTGTTTCCCTCAAGAGGGTTTAAACCACGTCAAAACATCGGTGTGTTGATCTGTGATCTGTTTGTGTGAAGTGGTTGCTCTTGGTGTTCGGTCCTTTGGTAGTACCTTGTGTACCCGAACACCTTGGGGTAACTGTCCATGTTCAAATAGTGGAACATGATCTCCAAAAGGATACAATAATGATCCAAATACTAATGCATATATCATGGCCACTAGAATACAATCGTGGATCCATGAGGAACATAAGTGTAAACATATCCACATAAATACAAGGTGGATCTATGTCAAAACTAGAGAACATAGCCATAGAGAATAAGCTGGATCTATGTCTCATCAAGAGCCAAAAAAAGAGTGTGGCTCAGTCTTGCGCAACTTGGGCGATAACATAAATAAGGTGATGCTATCGAGGATCCCAAGGTCTTCATCCAAAAATAAACCAAGGTACAAACCTATCCATGCGAATAAATGAGTTGATGTCGAACATGGGAGGAATCGTTTGATTACCGATTATTTATGTATACCGTTAACAAACACGAGGGTGTCCACCAATAATGAAAATGGAACCCAAGATACCTAGTACATTCAAGCAAGTGCAAATAAATGGTCTTGCTGTCGAACACTTGAAGAATCTATCGGATAGGAGACATTGATGTATTCCCATCTATCCAATAGCGAGGGAAACTGCCACTAATGACTGCAATCCCCAAGGTACTAATCAAAACTCTAAACTTCATTCCCAGAGCACAATGAGTTGAAGTCGATGGGAAGAAGTCCGTTGGAAGGGAGGCCTTAAAGCATCCTCCATCTTCCAACACGAGGGACACTCAACAGGTATGAGATGATTTGGAGTAGGACTGAACACATGCTGAAACATACTGACACCAAGGAATGGCCAATGCATGAGGTCAAGGCAACTGCAGAATGGCTGACACAGGTTATATCCTTGAACAGTGAGCACGACACAAGGGTGACTTAGGCAGCTTTTAACACAAGGAGACCACGATGCAAATCTATAATGTAGGAGACATTAACATATTCTCCACATGATTGGAAGACTAACCAAACAGAGGAGTAAGAACTTTGAGATCAGGTTTATCCTAAGGCCAACACTAGAACCCAACTTGTTTGATAGACTCAAAACAGGTGCTTTGTTCAAGGAGATAGTTGACTTGCTGCCATCATATTGAAAGATATTTTAACATTCTTCCCTTCACTTTCCTTTTTCATTTTTTAACGAGCTTGAAAAAGAAATAAAGCATGATCGAGGGTATTTTCAATATTTAAGGAGTCTAAAAAACCTAGAAGAAAACTCCATACACTTATCCGTGAATTTTATATCGAGCCCGGATTGGTCTGTGCTCGGCGGTGTTTTCTTGCTTATAGAGTTGAAAAACTTAAACAGTCCTCTATCAACCATCTCATGGATTTCACATCGAGCTCGAGTAGGTGAATGCTCGCTTCGTGTTTTCACATTTCGAGAGTCTGAAAACCCTAAAGATGACTCCAAAGGTCCTTTTTTGTAGATTTAGTCTCCTTCCCCAAAAAAGTGTAAAATAATGGAAGAAGAACTCTTCTAGCACATACCAGAGTATACCTAGAGTATACCTTTTCCGTAAGTTATCCACCAAGGCTCGGAAAAGGGGTGATTCTATACCTAAGTGGATGTCAGTTCAGTTATTTTAACGAGCCCGAAAAGACAACTATGCTCGGCAAACTTTTCCTATTTAAGGAGTCTGAAAATGGATTAAAAGAACTCCATAGGGATCTTTTCCGTAAAGGTTTAACGAGCCCAAAAAAGTAAACTCGTGACCTCCTTACTGTTTTTAATGAGCTTAAAGGAGATAGGAAAATGTTCATAACTTCCTTACTGTTTTTAATGAGCTCAAAGTGAATATGGAAGAAATGCTCAAAAATCTACTTACTGTTTTTAACGAGCTCGAAGTAAAGGTGGAAGAATGTTCGTAGCCTCTTTACTGTTTTTAACGAGCTCGAAGTGAGGGTGGAAGAAATGGTCGTAGCCTCCTTACTGTTTTTAACAAGCTCGAAGTGAGGGTGGAAGAAATGCTCGTATAGGGAGGAGACGAGTGTCAGGGACATGCGAAACTAGCTCCAAGCGCATGGAACAAAGCTATGCCTAATGCAAGGAACATGAGCAAGATAAGGACACTCAGAGTGTGTCTCCTCTAGGTAAAGGGTGTTGACTAGGGTGATCCATGTTAGGTAGGCTCTGCTGTCAGACTGGTGCACAATGCATAAAGAGATGGCTAACACACCAATATCCAACAGGTTTGACCCTATGGCGAATTAGAATGGCAAAAGGTTCAAATGCAACATAACAACAGGGAAGCCTAAACCTATATGCAAGGTTCCGAATATATCTGACATGGTCTCACAAGGTGTCGAAAAGGACCGGTAAGCAAGTATAAATCCAGCTAAGAATCTTGTTTCCAAGAAACATTAATACCAAGATCATATCTAAAACATATGTAAAGACAGACCCGATACAAGTCACTGTGGTGGAAATACTTTCAACCTCACTATCATCAACAACGGGCATAAACAAGGCAGATTTTTCAGATGAAAATTCTATAGTACCCAAACCCGAGGACTTACAATCAACAAGATCGACTTCAGGATGAATATCAAAGTTGAAGGACATGATGGAATCTGCCGAAACAAATTCATCATCACGGGAGTTGAAAATTCTAGAAGCAGAATCA
The DNA here is from genome assembly GCA_027924585.1 of Larix kaempferi. Lineage (NCBI taxonomy): Eukaryota > Viridiplantae > Streptophyta > Pinopsida > Pinales > Pinaceae > Larix > Larix kaempferi. The sequence goes on along the minus strand of BSBM01000633.1, from coordinate 134,875 downwards.
AACTCAGCAGGAACACCGATTTGCGGATCTATAAGAGAGTCCAACGACTCAACAGTAGGAAGATCAGAATTTAAGGTCAAACTGGGGCTGGACATTACTGCAACTGGATCAACATCCAAATGAATGGCAGACTGTACTATGGACTCTAGGAAAACTTCATAAGAAGGAAGTATATCATCCCAGATAGACCACATATCTAAACATTCAGATGGAGGTGTCACTCGGTCAAAAGCTGGGACTAAGTCCCAAGAAGGTAAGCATGAACTCAGAGACTTCTTCTTAGTAGCAATTGAACTCAAGGAACAATATGCCACATAAATTCCATGTGACATAGTAGTGCCTAATGATGAGGGATCTGATTGGTCTACAGTTGGGTAATAAGGAGGATCAACGAATGCAAGCTGGTCGATAGTGACGATGCTTTCGTTATGAGGAAAATGCATCACACAAAAGAATGTAGACACCACAGCATGCATAACGTAAACGTGATCACGTCCAAGGATCATATCAAAGTCCACAGGGTCCTTTAAAACCATAAAATCAACTAAGACTGTTTTTCCACCCAAAGTAACAGGTACGTAACGGAGGAATCCGATTGGTTCACTAGGTCTTCTATCGAAGGTCAATGGACAATTAACAGCTGAAATAACATTAGGGAAACCCAAATCTCTCCAAGCATAAGTGGATAAGATACTAACAGAAGCTTCTTCATCTACAATGCATTGATCAATCGTGTGGTTCCCGATATCAACCTTTATCTGGAAAGGTGTCGAAGAAGGAAGACGAGGTTCGGCTAGACTATTCCAATCAAAGGAAATGATCCTAGGGCTTGGTATGGGTTCACATGACACAGATGAAGTGCCCCCTTTTTCAGGAACATCCAAACTGGTAATGCAGAAGACTTCCGCAGTAGGTGCATCAATCTTTGCAGGACTGATGGGATCGGTCGAAGATTGCATCGATTCGATCACTTCACTCTCCGAAGGAAGAGTGGGGTCAACCAAATATTGCACTGGTTCAACCACTTTATCAACCAAAGGTTGATCTGACTGTAGGGAATCTATAGACAAATTAGGAATAGAGATTCCTTCAGACATGGACCACACTCTTTGTGCCTCTAGAATGGCAGGGCATCGGTGAGTATGGTGATCTCCCTTACAAAGTTTATAAGGGAACTTTGGTTTCCGTCCTATAGGTCGAGACTCCGTTACAACGTTAGTACTCTCAGCATGACTAGCATTGGCTGACAGTTTTCCCCCAGCATGACTTGCTGGTTTCTCAGAAGCAGAAGACTTTTGAACTAAGAACCACACTTTTTGCAATTCTGGAAGTACAGGGCACAAGTAAGTAAGATGGTCTCCCTCACAAAACTTGCAAGGGAACTTATACTTCTGTTTATTGGGTTTGTCGACAATGTCAAGTCCCTCAGCATGACTTGTAGTGGCTGATCTGGTGTCTCCAGAATGACTCACAGGAACTGGTGACTTGTCATTATTATGACTAGCAGTTATCAATGACGTGTCCCCAACATGACTGACAGTGGTTGAAGAAAAACTTTCAGTGTGATTTTCAGTGACTAAAAGTTTTCTCCCAGCATGACCTCCAGAGGCTGGGTAGGTGCTCCCTGCATGATTTGCAGAGGCAGGGTGCTTTCCCCCAACATGACTTACAGTGGCTGGCTTGCTGCCCCCTTGTTTTGGCATCCTCTTCCTATTCTTCCTCCGTCTATTCCTTTTAGACTGTTGGTTACTAGTATTGCTACTTTCGCCACATGAGGTAGAAGGAGGAGGAGAAGATGTTACTCGCAAAGAAGGCCCAAGGTTCTGATTCTCTTGATTTAAGGTGCTTACAATAGAAGCGTCAGGAGCATGCAAGGCATTTGGAGTGGAAAACAACCAAACCGACAGCCCAATAGTGAATCCAGGAAGATTCAGTGTAGCCATTAAGGGAGTACCAATGTTTCCAATGAATGGAACAACACAAGGATCCCCTGGAACAGGGGTACCTTGATTGGCACTCACCGGAATGCTAGACGTAGTTTCCTGCTCAAATGAGCAAGAAGTTCTCTAAGGAAAACTAAGATAAGTAGCACAAAGAGCACACCACTAAAAAAGGTCTTAAGTAAATCAAACCAGACAAATAGATGCCTTCTGGAGAAGAGTCTGGGATGATGAGGGCCCATAACAGATCAACGAAGGAAGAAAGACAGTTACCCGGGGTCCACAATACAATGACTAAGGGTGCAAGCGCTGGAATCAACCAACCGCCCTCCCAAAGACCTGCAAGGGATTTCCTCCCATGTCTGTCCTAGGTACAACAGATATAACCCTCCGCTGTCACCTGTGTATGATCCTATGGTAAGATACTAAGGATACCACCACACTGAAAACTCCTGGGGGAATAGTCGCTGGTTGAATCAGAAGGCGTGGGCAGGGTAACTGAGCCCGAAACTCAAAAGAGTCCCCAAACGCGATCCAATCCTGGTATATGCTCGAAACATAAAGTAGGAGGTTTATTCCCAACAATCTGATCTCACAAGACCTACTGCATAGATCCTAGGCAAGTTTTGAATGAGGTGAATTTACCTGTGATAGTCGAACTATGATTTTTGCGTAATGTGTGATCTTGGGTGGTTTAAGGTGTTTTAAACCCAAGATCCTAACCAAAACTAGTTGGTGAATAGTGTAACCTAGAAAAGAAAATGTTACTAGTACATTTTATTAGGGTTCATTTTAAAGGTTACTTGCTTACTCAAAAAGGTAGTGGGTGTGTGAGAGTGGTTATAAACGAGATAGAATACTGAAATGAAATGCTTACCACTAAACAAATCTTTTCTTTTCAATGCAAGTCTTAAAGATACGATCTAGAATGCATATGCAAATGCAATTTTTAGTCTTTTCGAATGCAAAACGATAAAAATAAAGTCTAAATGTACAAAATTAAACTCAAAACCTAAGGACGCAGCTACTCAAACAAATAAGTATGCAAAAGAAAATTTCTTCTTTTTGATGCAAAGCACTCTTAAATCCTTTAAGCCACTTGCAAGGTACTCTACTCAGAAAATAAATCAATTTTTTTTTATGCTTTTCAAAGGTAAGAAAAACTGAAATTGAAAGTAACCTACTATCAAAGCAAAAGCAAAGAACTTTCAGGTTTCCTTATTGAAACAGTAAAAGCTACCAATACGACTTTCAGATTCTTACTGATGTAAGCATGCCAACCATTGGGAAAAGCATACGAAACTTACTTTTAGACCCAAACAAAGCAAATGACCTACAAAGAAGTATGGTTTGGTAAAGTCAAGTTTGCACATAAACAGTGCAGTCAAGGTCCTAAACAGCAGTAAAGACACTTGAGCTTTCACTACAAAAAGAAAACTAAAAGCATAAGGGAGGATAAGAAACCAATCTAAAGAGAAATTTCATTCAAATAGATACAAACAGGGTCAAATATACTCAATAGGTTTCAAATCCAGTGGAAATGGAGCAAGCACATTCATTCAGACTCAAATCAGGGTACAGAACACCAAACTGGTCCACAACCCCCCAACCTGGGTCAACAAGCCCCAAAACTTTCCAAGCAAGCCCAAATTGATCAAAGAAGGTCCAAATCATGAACATAGGATCAGTACAAGGATAGGAGACCACTTACAGTGGTTTAACTTAGACCTAGGGTCATCAGGGACCCCCAAAAATGCAACCACAGCCCCCCCCCAAACATATCAAAACTCAAAAACTCAGCTCCAGGATGTGTACTCTACTGTGCAGAGATAAAGTAGTGTTTTTCAGGGGAAAAAAGCTACTATGTTAAGCAAAAGCAGCGTTTTTCAGGGGAAAAACGCTACTGTGTTAAGCAAAAGTAGCGTTTTTCAGGAGAAAAAAGCTACTGTGTTAAGGCAAACTAGGGTTTTTCTGGGAAAAGTTGAAAAAATAGGGCTAAAACCCCCCACACTTGAGCTAGTAAGGGTTTGGAAGGGTTTTTAAGAGCCAAGGAGGGTCAAACAGAGCTTAATAACTGATTCTAATCAAGAAATTGAACAAAGACCTTCAAAAAAAAACTGAAGAAATGACCTTGGATACCCCTAAGCAAATAGGCTTTCCCCCGCGGAGTCGCCATTCTATTGTGAGGGAAATACACCTATAGTTCAAGGGAGAAACTACCAACTTCAGGGATGAAAGATAGACCTACAAATGTTCTACAAGTACAACCAGTAAGCAAAAAGATTGAGGTTAGAAGGATGTGCACCTTATTCAGAAGGTTGATCCAAGCCTTCCCTTCCTTGCTCTTCAATGTTGCAATGCCCACACCTGCAAAACAATTTCATACCTTTCTCAAATACATTCGACTACATATATAAGAATGATATTCATAACATAAGAATACATCAAACTATAAGCAAACTGTAATCAAATCTGAGACACACATGAATAAGTCATATTTGGAAAGGGAAGAACATCTGATCTTTATTAATGAATGAAGAAAGTACATAAAAGTATACCTTCCTTCAAGCTTGGCACTTCACGAAACCTAGATTCAAGGTCTCCTGTTTCTGTTCTCCAAGGATCCCAACCTCTAATCAGCTGTGCTAGTGTTTATCAGAAACCGAGGCATAAGAGAGGGGGGATGAGGGTCTCCATTCCTCCAGCATAACATTGTTATGGGCTTGGTTTCTTCTCATGGCCCTTCTACCTTCCTTATATAGTCAATGAATAAGAGGAAAAGTAGTTATAACTGATCAGGAAGTTCCCAAACTAACTCGAATTGACCAAAATTCGAGATTTTGAATGTTTCAGGAAAAAACTCTACTTTTCTACTGCAAACCAGTGTTTGTACTCTACTTTTATGAAGCAAAGTAGAGTATTTCAAGGGAAAAACGCTACTCTTGCATAGAATACCAGCGTTTTTGTGAAAAAATGGCCAAAAACAGTGTTTTCTGATGATTTTCAGGAGGTGGTTTGGTCTGGAAAAGTGTTCCTAAGGGTTATAAACATCAAATGGGCCAAGAGTGAGGTAATTTCAACCATATTCAGTGTCCCTAATGACCCTTCAATCCACAAGTGTCCTGTTGTATGACTAAACTTGATCTCAAGAAGTGTCGTCATGCGACCAAGCGATGCAAGTGTCGTCACGGATGGAGAAGTGTCATTTTAAGCTATAACATATACTTTGATTATAGAACAATTATTTGATTATAACTATTCTTTGAGGGAATTTCGTTATGAATGACCCGGTTATGTGTGTGATACCTGTACATGTTGCTGACCATGTGATGTTGATGTTGATCTCTTATGATTATCCTATGTTGGTCATTTTATGATTTCATTGATGATTATGCTAGATATTGATATGATAGAGAGCTCACATGATCATTATATAGTTTGATGTTGATCAAATGAACTATATGTCTCTGTTATGAGAGTTGAGATGTTGTATGATGTTATTATGTTTCGATATGATCGAATGAATGTGCAATGAGAAATTATTAATGCTTATATATATATATATCATGTACTATGATGTGTTGTCGAGTGTGACATGTAGAATAGGTACATGCGACACAAGTAAGCGTCAATACATCATGTACTTAGAATGAGTCATAAATCACTTACATATGTGCTTATGTAGAAATATTGATAAAATATTTGATGCACGTCATGTGCATGGACCCGGGATGAGTCAGTTACATTGATAGGTGATGTCAAGCTATTATTCATGTTTTTATTTGAAATCTCATTTATTAAGATTTGATGCACTTGGTGTTTACGTGCAGGTGATGGATGCGATTTCCAATCGGTCCACATCAGGGGACGAGGCCGAACATGACACAAGCTAAGTCTATCCATTGTTGACATGATGAGTTTCATTAGAGAAAGAGAGGCTCCAACTCATCATGTACATGTTGTCGTGAGGGTAGGCTGTAGTATGGTAACTCATGAGGTATATTGTTAGGGGGCGCGCAATAATGACTTGACCTTATTCCACAGGAACCAGTAGAAACTCATCAAGGTAGACGGGTTGAGTTAACGACGTCTCAACCATCATACCATATCCCCACCCAAGGGAATATATGAAAGGGCATGCAGGAAGCAGGGCGCCTTGGTATCCCTGGTCGTGACGAAAATGCATGGCTAATTAATTAATAATCAATGGGCATGGAAAAGAGAATTAATAAACAATACCCTGGCAAGCTATTAAGTAAAAATGAATTAATCAATTAATTCTTAAATAAATAAATGAATAATAATAATAATAATATAATAAATTTAAAGAATAATAATAACAATAATAATAACAATAATAATAATAATAATAAATTAGAAAAATCTAAACAACAAAAAATTTGGTAGGTTTAAAAAAAAAAGAAAAGCAACATAATTAAGGAAAAATCACTAAAGCAAATTTCCTTTAAAAAGAAAAAGAAAAATAAACAAAGCCAAGAAAAAGAAGGAAATAATTTCGAAAAAGAGGCCGACGATTATTAAATAAGAAAATGAGCATGAGGCTCACATCTTTTTTCCTTCTGGCAATATTTTTAGAGTGCAGCTTGGGTTGTGACTCCTGTCGAGGTGACTGATTGAGGTGTGGCTAACTATAATGTTAGTAGGATTGGGATATCCTTCGGTATCGAGACCAAAATCATAGTTCGTTGGATAACAGAGTGGTGACGGCCTCCTCGTAGCTCGGATGTACCAGGGGAAGCAGAGTACCCTAGGGTATGGTAGGGAGGAAACTAGTGGACCATTCTGGATTGACAATTCAGACAAGGAGCTTGCGATGGATCTTCAACAACTTCGACAATCTTCAGTATTCCATGACAAGCGGGTTAGGTTGATCCATTTTTATTTATTTAATGTTTTATGTTATTTCTTTTGAATGGAATTGTTAATCATTTTGGATGGCATAATGGTTAAATGAATACATTGAATAAACTAGATTTGTTGTATGAGTTTCGAATAATTTTACTAGTTTAAACTTCATACCTGCTAAATATATAAATGTATGCATGTTTATTTAGTAGACTTAGTGGGCATCCCTGGAGGGGCACTACATATGGTATCATATTTGGTTCCACACTCAGATGTGTGCCTTCTATGCTTGTATATGCTGTGTGTTCGTATGAGAATTGATCACTTGAGCATGATGGTGCCGGTTTGACATCCAAGAACCGCATCGAATCTGCAACCATAAAATGAAATTATTAGATCTATGCTTTTAGACATTGAATCTATGATTTTATGGGCATTAGATTTATGATATTGAATGCATTAGATTTATGGCTTAATTACACTAGATCTTTGTATTTTATTAGCATAGATTTATGGTGTTCATTGAAGAAAAGAATATTATAAAACTATGTTTTTGTAATCATTTGATCTATCAAGTTCCTTTTCATAAAGAAGATTATATCATTGTGATATTGAATCTTGTTTACAATTAAGATTACGTGCATTGATTGATTTGATTGACCTCGATCGTAGGGTCGATATCTAGCTACGCGTAACCATGAGAACTAGCATTAGATCTGCGACGATATGCACTAAACTATGTTTTTAGGACATTGGATCTACGATTGTTGATTATATGTGCATCAGACCTATAATGGTTATTACCTATGGCAGTAAAAATCTCTTATGACCTATCTATTAGCATAAGGCTAATAATTATTTAGTAAAATTAAGAAAAATTTAGTGATTATTCTATATATCAATGATCTCTTAGCCCTAAGGATGCCAGGAAATATTATTAAGCTCTTGAATAGAAAGAGCTAAAGTTTTTCTAATTATAAACCACGAAGAAAGATAAAGAAAAAAAATCGTAAATCTATGAAAAAAATTCAAAAAAGATGATGAGATTCAAAATCCTAAAAAGACGATATGTTTTTTTCAACGGAAAAAAACCATACTATTGGTATTCATTTAGGAATAAAATAGTACAAAGTCTTAAGTCATTATGAGAACATGACTTAGTACAAAGTCTTTTAAGGCTTTTATAAAATAGGATATGTTATAAAAGCCTTAAAAGCTTTAATGCTAAAAAAACTTATTTTCATAAAAGCTATTTAAAATTAATTTATTTTTGGAAAGAAACCTTTTATCATTAAAACATAAATGCTTTATTACTCAACAAAAAGCATTTCATATAGAATTTCTTGGAAAACAAGAAAAGGCAAATATCCATTTTAGGGTTTTGAATACTAAGGAATGGGAGGGAGGAGAGCTCGACTCCAAAAGTCTTTGATTAAAGAGAGCGGAGATCCAATCCGGGGGAGATAATCCTTTTGATCTTGATGCGTAGAAGGGATAATATCGATACAAAAGTGTTGCTTTGCAAGGTACTATTTTTACTGTCATGAGAAGGACGGAACTCTTGGATGAGCTGCCCTTGGGTTAAATGATTGTGTGAGTGTTTTAAACTTTATATTTTCAACTGTGCTTATGGGAAGGGCACAACCCTAAGACTTATACGAACTCATCTACATAAGTACTTTGTGTTTTTTACAAAGGAGGGAGAGGGTGCATCCCTTGGAGGTGCATCCCAGGGATATACCATTATTAATAGTTGCAAGATAGGTGTTTAGATATTATCTGAGATTTTGGACTTCCTTGAGTGGATCAACAAGATTAACCGGAGTGTAACAAGTGTACAATACAGATTAATTTCATGGTCGTCGTATCTTGTTATGCTTAAATGCATCTTGATTAAGAGTTAAATAAGCTTCAGTTAAGTGGTGGCTAAAAAAATGGATATGTTTATTAAATAGTATTTGTTTTATGTTTATATTAATTAGTTTAATGTTTATGTCGCCGTATCTTGTTATGTTTAAATGCATATTGATTAAGATTTAAATAAGCTTCAGTTAAGTGGTGGTTAAAAAAAGGGATATATTTATTAAATAGTATTTGTTTTATGTTTATTACACTAATAGGTGTTTAGATATTATCTGATATTTTGGACTTCTTTGAGTGGATCAACAAGATTAACCCGAGTGTAACAAGTGTACAGTGGGAATTCATTTCATGGCCACCGTATCTTGTTATGCTCAAATGCATCTTGGTTGCATGTCCACAAAATTAAGTGGTTGGCTACACCTATCGGTGTTCACCGGCCACTTTACTTGTGGTTGTGCTAGTAATAATAATAATTTAATTTTTAAACTATGATCTAACTAATCGTTGAATGATCATAACTAAAATGTGAACTGGTGTATAAAAATTTTGTGATTTAAAGAATCATCATCAAACTCTACACAAATTTATAAAAATAAACTTAATAATTAAAATATTTATTAACATTGAATTATTCACCTATAATGTAGTTTAGTTGAGAGGAATATGTGTACACTCTTAAAAGAGTAAAAGCATAGAAATTTGAAAGATGTCACTTCGATTATTGCATTTTCTATGATTATTCGCTTAGACAAATCTTCTTAAGTTTTCTCAATTCAAATACTAGGTTTTACAAGACTCGATACAGAGAACTTACAGGGGACAAGATTAGACCTTGATAATAGGAAGTAAGTATCACTGTTGCACTTAATTTAAAATAAGCTGGTATGCCATTAACGAGTTAATTTATTCGAAATGGTTCTAAAATTTTGCTACCTGAATTACAGGCAAAAGTTTCACCAGGGAATATATAATTGAGTTTCAATTTTAACATACATTATAAATCTTTAGTTGTCAATTACTTAATAATACTCTTTTTTTCCCTGGAAAAAAAACTCATAACTTTTATTTATATCAAAAAACAAAAGTTACATTCTGTATAGTCTATGATAACTCATATATCTTGAAAGTAAATAAGTATCGATGTAGAACTTAGTTTGTATAACTGGAGCCTTAATTTCTGTCACTTATCAAGAAAAATATAATAGATTCTAGATAAATCTGCAGGGCTGGCTAGACTTCATATATCAAAATAGAAAAATAGAAAAAGTGGAGGGGACTCAGATTCCCAGATTTTTAGTTATGCCCTGTAGCGCTGAGAATTAATGAGGATCCCATATTTCATACTGATAACGCCCAATGTTGGAGGCTTCAAACTCCTTTTATACGTTCCATTTCCCATTTATGAGTTCCAAACCCAGTTTAGATTGAGTATCTTCTTATGTGTTTCTTTCCCTATAGATGTGTTGGAAGGAGACCATTTCCATATCTGTTTTTAAAACCTTTATCTTTGCTAAGATTGGAATTAAACTGAGGTTATGACAAACCTTTTTTTCATTTGCCCAATCTATTATCAGTTGAGAGTCTCCAAAAACTTGTAGAAACATAATCTCTTCCTTTTTTGCCAATTTTAGTAGAAGATTTAAAGCACTGAGTTCAACGAAATTGTTTGTAACGGCTCCTAGTCCTGCCTAAAATTGTAAGAGGTCTTCTTATCTATGAATAATAAACCTACTGCACCAGATCTATTGATATTTGAGGCCCCGTCAAAGTAGGACCAAGGCATCTCGAAGTTTATTGTTTCAACCTCCAGCTTCCTGAAACCTTTTACTTTTTCCTCTTGTGCATAATAGGATAAGGTAGTTGCAGCTGTTCTAGCAGAGTACAAGGGACCAATGTTTATGTCTTCAAAAATGGATAAGTTTCTAGCTATCCAAACCTGCCATAATGTTATAAGTGGTAGAATTTTGTAGCAGTTGTTTTCAGGGTCCGATAACCATGTATTTAGGTTGTCTTCTGCTAAAGTACCCGTCCATACAAAGTTGTGTTTTGAGAGGACCTCTAACACTTTCCATACTTGTCTTAGAAAAGGGCAGAACAAAATTAAATGAAGGTTCGTTTCTGAACTGCAAGTCTGCAAAGTGTACATCTTCCTGGTCCTTCCCATCTGCGTCTCTATAGTTGATCCCATGTCAGAGCTTTCTCGCTTAAGAGGAACTAGGTAATCAACTTTTGTTTGGAGGGCATTTTAAATTCCATAAAGGGCGCCACCACCATTTTGTGTCAGTATTCCCTAATTTCAGCCATACTTTCATAACCTCTTTTGAGACCGTACTTTCCATGTGAATCATAACTCCATATCAGCTGATCTGAATCGGAGTTTAGATGTATGTGGTTAAATTTTAAAAAGGTTTACGTAGCCGATCCAGAGTTCTGCCTCTTCCCCTATGAAACCTAAGGTCTTTGTCGAGGTCCAGACTTGTTCAAATGGGGTGGTCAACCTGTTATTTACAAGTTGCTGTAATGTTAAGAGTCCCTGAAATCTGATTTGTTGAATCATTGTGACGAGAAGTGTACTGTTTTCCCCACTTGAATACCAAGTATCTTCTCCAACTCTTAAACTCTTTCCATTCCCAATTTTCCATGATAGATGCTTCCCTATGACGGAGAAAGACTGCATGGCTGCTTTCCATTAATGATAGGGGTGTTATCATTAATGTTGGCTTCGTATCCATTCCATTAATGATAGGGGTGTTATCGGACAATCCACTCGAGCGGACGCGATCCAGATCTCCCTAGTTCAAGTGAATCTAGAACAAATAGAACAGAATACAAAACTCATTTCCTATATCTAGTTACAGATCGAGTACTTAGATATCATAACTTTTTAGATTGCGGATCCTTCTCCTTGTTGTTGCTCCAAGTCTCTGCGGTCATCAAATCTCCGGCTGCAAGACCTGTCAAGACAACTATGGAAAACGATACAAGCAGTATAAGATATCTAAACAATAACTGATCTAAACTAAAAGTTGAAAAAGAAAGTTCTAAACATCATCAATGAGACAACATTCATGGAAATATATTATATTAACTATATTAAAAGGTGGGAATACATAGAAAGGGATGAAGCTACCACCAAAGCCTCAACATCGTATCCTCCGTCCGACATGTCCAAGCCAAGCCTCCAAAGTGGTACAAGCTTCCCAATCACCAATATGGATTCTACCAGCATAAGGATACCATAGACCTCCCTCCCCCTCCCATGGAGAGAGTGGGTATTTATATAGGGCTAAAGAGATAGGGTAAGTTGAGGATTAGGGGGAGATGGTTAAGGGATCCTCCCATTAGGTTAGGAACCGAAAATGCCACCTCACCTAGAGCCTAGGGATAGGCCTACACCTCAACAAACTTCTAGAAAGACCTCGAAACTCCCAAAAATAGCCTTTAACCAACCTCGTCGCACTTGGTAGAGGACACAGAGTGATAGAGGGGATCGTCGCACCCTGTAGAAGGACAAAGTGTGACAGTGTCTCACCCTAGCTGACCAAAAACTGTGATAGAGGGGGTTCTGTCGCACCCTGTAGGAAGACAAAGTGTGACATCCTACTGAAAGAGGTCAACTAGGCCAGGGAAATATCTTAGTTGGATGTGTTTTAGCCCACGATGAGGTTAGGGGGTCAGAGCAAAGAGTTTACACAATGGTCAAGATGACGACATTATCACAACGGTCATGATGATGACACTTGGTCATAATAAAGATACTTGCAACAGTCATGGTGATGACCACTAGGTCATGATGATGACGCTTACAACACTTGTGACGCTTGCACAAGGGTGACGACATTTGGGTGTAACAGAATGCCCCCCAAAGCATGAAGCTGATGGAATGAGACAGGTGAAATGCTTTGTAGTAAGAAAAAATGGAAAGGACTTGCTGGTTGGAAGGAGTTGCTGCAGAAATGACTTGAGATCCACAAGTCTCATACAACACAAAAACATGGCTGCCGACCAATACACTGCAGAGCCATGATAGTAAAGACTGATCAAACAAAATCATGGCTACTAGACACAATCGTAGATCCATGATGAGATGATAACACAACCACGACCATATACAAAAGTGGATCCGTGTAACTCTGAACTGACAACACAACCACGACCAATACAAAGTGGATCTGTGTGTCTCAAACAATAGCCATCGCAACCCGAGTAGCAAATAACTTCCCCCAGGGTCTTCAAGTTGAACCTACAATGATACGAATCTATCCATGTGATTACAATGTTTTGGAGTCGAACATGGTAGAAAACCACTTGATTACCGGTCATTAATGTATACCGTTAACAAGTGCGAGGGGAATCACCATTAATGTCAATGATCCCAAAGGTATCACAGTACATACCATCAAGTGTGAATCAATGAGCTGAAGTCGAACGCCTAATGGAATCTTTCAATCAAGAGTCAATGAGGTAAACTCATGTTGAAAGCGAGGTAACTTGCCATTGAGGCATGTAGGCCCAAGGTACTTGGTTGGTTTCTAAGTTCAATCCTCGGATGATGATTTGAAGTTGACGAGGATGAACCTATCGAAGGAGGGCCATGATGAATCCCCCATCGTCGACATGAAACTCGATAACAGATGTTTGGTGTAGATCGGACGGTAGAGTAATGTGCAAGACTGACTCAAGGTAGACCAACATGATCGAAGGTATACTGACTGCAGATGATGAGTAATGAAACATCTCTTGAACATGGGCATGGCATGACATGGCAGTATTGACATGTCAAGAATGATACTAACTCCCAATGCGATTAATGGTGGAAGCATTCTTTGGACGACCCAAAGGAGTGACAAGACTCATGGAATTGATAGGACTCGGAGACAAATGGATTACCCAAGTACTGAATGTAAATGCAAACTGAGTGCCATGTTCAAGAGTAACTATGTACTGCCGTAGATTAAGATGTAACACAAAATCTTCCCTTTTTCCCCATCATGATTGATGAGTGCATCATGTGTTTTTTGACGAACTTGATGAGTGGTAACCAGATGCTTGGTATAGCTCATCTCATAGATGAGTCGAATTCCAAATGTTTTACAAACCTAGGAAAGGAGGGGTTCATGCCAAAATGGGTCCTTCAATGTTTGAATTTTAATGAGTCCAAAGAAGGAAAAACTCGGCATCATTTCATGTTTAGAGAGTCTGAAAAAGAACTAAAGGAGACTCCAAAAGGTCCTTTTTTCGTAAAGTTAGTCTCTTCGCCCAGAAAAGGGTAAAACAACGCGAGACATAACTCTTCCAGCCATGGTTGGTTGGATTATTCCTTTTTCGTAAATAGTGCTTCCTGGTCCAAAAAAGGGGGTAAACTATCACCAGAAAGACGATCATTCAAATGCTTTTACAAGCGTGAAAGCATCAAGTTCGCTTGGCAATCTTTTCCCTATTTAGGGAGTCTGAAAAGAGCTTAAAGGGACTCCATGAACAACTTTTTCATGGTTGATGACCGAGTATGACAAAGGAAAAAGTAAACTCGACACAGTTCCTTTTCCGTTAAATAGTCTAGCGAGGCCGAATAAAGTGATAAACCTATACTCGTTAGACACAGCTTTTTAACTTAAATTTTTAACGAGCTCGAGAATGGTATCAAAAGCATTTCAGAATCTTTTTCATATTTGAACCAGAGCACGAAAAAGTAAAAAGTAAGCTCAAACCACTTTTCATGTTTCAACCAGAGCACTAACAAAAGGGAAAAAGTAAGCTCAAATGCCATCTTACTGTTTTTAACGAGCTCGAAGATAGGTTGGAAGAATGCTCATGATGTATGCTTCATTTTTTGATGAGCTTGTAATAGAAAATGAACTATGCTTGGGATAATTTTCATGGTTTAATGAGCAGGGAATCCTAAAAAGGAAAGTATGCTCTAAAATGTTCCCAATGGTGAACTTTTTCTCCAACATGGCATCCAGAGGTTGGTGTGTGCCCCTAGCATGATTTCTAGAAGTAAGTGACTTATCTCTAACATGATGTGTGAGAGGTGATCGAGTTGACTTCAACGTAACTTCTAGAGGTTGAAGACATGCCCCCCAAGCTTCATTTCATTCGTCTAAGGCATATGCGGATGAAAAGAAGGTTCAGGTACTAAGTCTACGAGAAGACTCGACTCACAGGGAAAAAGAGTTGTTTAATTTTTTAACGAGCTTGACATAGGAATAGAACTCTGCTCAGTGAAGTTGGTCTCATTTTTATGCAAGCTTGAAACCAAAGGTGAACTATGCTTGGGGGGTCTATTCCATTTTTTAACGAGTTTGGAATCAAAGACTAATGTGGGCTCAAACTACTGGTTTCATTTTTAACGAGCTTGAAGCCAAAGGTAAACTCTGCTCAAACTACTAGTTTCATTTTTTAATGAGCTTGAAGCCAAAGGTAAACTCTGCTCAAACTACTGGTTTCATTTTTTAATGAGCTTGAAGCCAAAGGTAAACTCTGCTCATGGTTAAGGCCCATTGACGGGTTCCTTCCCAACATGATGCCCAAAGGTTGGTAAATGCCCCCAGCATGATTGTTAGCGGCTTAACATGGTAGTGTTCCCTCAACATGATTGCTGACGGTATGACATGTGGCATGCCCCCCCCAAGCTTCATTTTGTCTGAAAATGCTGCTTGCTAACCCAACTACCAACCTGGCTACTAATATGAAAATGTTCACCAAGGGGGGAAAACAAGAATCAGATGAAATGACGGTTCAAGTTCTATCTCTAACGAGAGACTCGAACCGATGGGAGGGAGATCTATTTCATTTTTACACAAGCTTGAAACAGACAATAACTATGCTTGAGGGGGCCCATCTTATTTTTTAACGAGCTGGAAATGGAATAAAACTATGCTCAAGTTGATGGTTTCATTTTTATGCAAGCTTGAAACCAAAGGTAAACTATGCTTAGAGGGGTCTATTTAATTTTTTAACGAGCTTAAAATAGAATAAAACTACGCTCCAGTGGATTGGTTTCATTTTTATGCAAGCTTGAAATCAAAGGGAAACTATGCTAGAGTGTTTGGTTTCATTTTTTAATGAGCTTGAAACATAACATAAACTGTGCTCGTACCCCCCATCCTCAGGGGGAAGAAACCACTAGGGAGATCCGGCTCTCTGTTCTATTTGTTCTAGATTCACTTGAACTAGGGAGATCCGGCTCGCATCCGCTCGAGTGGATTGTCCGATAACAAATCTGGCGACTCATTTCCTAGATCTAGTTACAGATCAAGTACTTAGATATCATACCTTTCAGATCGTGGATCCTTCTCCTTGTTGTTGCTCCAAGTCTCGCGGTCGTAAGATCTCCAACTGCAAGACCTATCAAGACAATATGGAAACGATACAAGCAGTACAATATATCTAAACAATAACTGATCTAAACTAACAGTTGAGGAAGAAAGTTATAAACATCATCAATGAGACAACATTCATGGAAAGATATTATATTAACTATATTAAAAGGTGGGAATACATAGAAATGATGAAGCTACAACCAAAGCCTCAACATCGCATCCTCCATCCAACATGTCCAAGCAAGCCTCCAAAGTGGTACAAGCTTCCCAATCACCAATATGGATTCTACCAGCATAAGGATACCATAGACCTCCCTCCCCCTCCCATGGAGAGAGTGGGTGTTTATATAGGGATAAAGAGATAGGGTAGGTTGAGGATTAGGGGGAGATGGTTAATGGATCCTCCCATTAGGTTAGGAACCGAAATGCCACCTCACCTAGAGCCTAGGGATAGGCCTCCACCTCAACAAACTTCTAGAAAGACCTCGAGACTCCCCAAAATATCCTTTAACCAACCTCATCGCACCCTGGTAGAGGACACAGAGCGACAGAGGGGATCGTCGCACCCTGTAGAAGGACAAAGTGTGACAGTGTCTCACCCTATATGACCAAAAACTGCGACATAGGGGGTCTGTCGCACCCTGTAGGAAGACAAAGTGCAACAGCCTACTGAAAGAGGTCAACTAGGCAGGGAAATCTCTCAGTTGGATGTGTTTTAGCCCAGGATGAGGTTAGGGGTCAGAGCAAAGAGTTTACACAATGTTCAAGATGATGACACTTGGTCATAATGACGATACTTGCAATGGTCATGGTGACGACACTAGGTCATGATGACGACACTTGCAACACTTGCGACACTTGCACAAGGGTGACGACATTTTGGTGTAACAAGGGGTAAAATGTATTTTTTTGTAATGATCTCCCGCTAGAGGTCTGTTCCAGTAATTAACCTCCAAATAGATTTGGTTGCTAATGCTTTTGAGAAAATAAGAGGACATTTCAGTTCCCAGCCTCCAAGCCTTTTAGGTTTAGCAAGCTCCTGCCATTTTACACAGACAAATTTTCTGTTCTCTGAGGATCCAGACCAAATGAAGTTGAAAATAAGCTTTATGACAACATTTAAGACTCCCTTAAGTATCCAGGCTATGGAACTCCATTAAACTGGAATTGCTTCTAAGACAGATTTGGATAATACTAGCCTTCCCACTTTGGATAACCATTTAAAAGTCTAGTTATTGATTCTTTTTTCACATTTAACAATCATCCAGTCCCAGTCTTTTTTTAGATAAACTACCGGTTTTAAAAAGAAACCTAAATACTTTAGAACGATTTCCATGGCTTGTTCAGTAAAAGGAAAAATTATTTTTAGAGTAGTCAAATATTCATCCTTAACACCTTCGCCTAAAAGAGAAGATTTAAGAATGTTTATTTGCATACTTGTTGTTGCACAGAAGATATTTAGAGAGTTCGATAAGAATTCCCAATCCTTTACTGTACCTTATGAGAAAATGAGAATATCATCCACAAAAAGAATATGTGAGAGTCTACAGGTGCCTCCGATGAGAATGCCTTTGAAAAGACCCTGTGTTCTTCCATGTAGTAGGATTCTACTGAGTCCATCTGTTATTAGGAGGAAGAGTAAAGGAGCGAGAGGGACGCCGTGTCGTATTCCTCTACTCAACTTGAAGAAAGAAGTATCTGCCCCATTCACTAAAACGACGAAGGATGTTGTGGTAATAGTTTCCATAATCCATTTAATAAAGGGTCCTCCAAACCCTAATTGAGATAAAATGATCCTTAGAAAATTCCATTTGACCTTGTCATAAGCCTTCTTTAGGTCGATTTAAGAATTACTAACTTAATCTTTTTGGTCTTGATCGTATGGAGCCCTTCTTGAGCTATTGCCACCGCTTCATGTATCTGTCTATTAGGAAGAAATCTGAACCGTTCCTGTGAAATTCCTTCTGAAAGAAATGGTTTGATCCTTTGTTCGATAAGCTTTGCTATGATTTTATAGATGGCGTTACATAGGGAGATCGAGCGAAAGTGGTCAAAACTTGTAGGATTTATAACCTTTAGTATTAAAGCCAGAAAATTTGTGTTAAAGGCTACCAGTACCTTGCCATTTTTTCTCGAGTATTCTACTACCCTTAAGAGATCTTCTCCGACAGTTTCATATAAAGATAAGTAAAATTCTACCCGAAGGCCATCTAGGACTGGACTTTTTTTCCTTCATAAGGAATTTAAGGGTTTCCTCCAGTTCACTGATAGTAATGGGTTGCATCAGATTGACGTTATCTTCCTCCTTGACCACTGTGGGGAAGTAACTAGATACTTTCACGATCTCCTCTATGTTAACTTCCTGCGGAGCTTTGAACGAAGAATAAAAAAAAATGACACCTTCCTTTTCTAGGTCTTCAAAATTACAGATCTCCCCTTCTTCTGCAGAAATGTTGCGAATCGAGTTGATACTTTTCATGTGTGAGGAAAAGTGTTGAAAAAATATTGTGTTCTCATCACCTTTAGCGAGCCATAATGCTATGATCTTAATTATCCACTCTGCTTCTTGTATTGCGAGAAGTTCTCTTTTTCTTTTTTCCCAACTCAGGATTGTTTCTTGTAACCCACCTAGAACTAAATACATTTTATGTTTTGGAAAAACATTATCTTAAAAGTTATTGTAAAGTTTTATGTTGTTGACCAAGGATGGTCAAAGATGACTGTAATTGAATATTTTATTATTTAAATAAATAAAAGAAGAGACACCTATCCAAAGAGGACCGTTGAAGAGTGTTCACTGACCCACTAGGAGGAATGATCTGGTGTAGAAGGCGAAATGGACAAATGGAAGCAACAACATTCACTTTCTAGCTGATGGAGGAGGCATCTCCCTAAAATTGTGTTCATGTTCCCCAAGAAAGGAGGAATTGAGTAGGTGGCTCATTTAATTTAAAAACTGACCCAAAGACCTAGACAAGGATATATCCATCGAATGAGCAGGAGGCTCACACAATTTGCCTTTTGGTTATGTTGCATACTGAAAATTTAAGCACACAAGAGGTGATTCAATGAGGGGAAGCTAAAGTGAGATTACTGCAAGTTTAATTGCTGAGTTATAGAGAGAACAGAACCAGTTTCTACACCTAGTCTTCGTTCTACTGGTTCAGTGAACAGGCTTGGGGGTCCTAAAGAAAGTAATCTTGGCTGCGTTCAGGAGATGGTTGGGAGGAACAGTCTTCTTTGGATTGGATTTTCATCTTCAAGTTACCAGGTTTTCTTTTGTGTTAATATTTATTTGTATTTCCCATTAACTATAAAAGTTATATGAATTTTACTGTATGTACAATAAGCATGTTAGGAAAATGTAGTTTCAGTGTTTATTTCAGATAAGTATAGAAAATAATTATTATTTCCTTACTGTTAATCTGCTTATAGTTAAATGTTTAAATGCTATGATGGTTAGACTATTGCTACGTTTTTATGCTGTTAATAATAATTAATTGTTAAACATTTAGATTAGAGTTTTATTTGTTATAGGGAATAAATGTTACAAAGTATGTTCTAGGTTATCGTTGTTTTTCAGTAAATTATATAGTTATGCAATAGATTATATAAAACAAATCTTGCATAAATTGGTTACTTATAGTAGGCATATATATATATATATATGTGTGTGTGTGTGTGTGTGTACTAATGACAAATTTGTTTTTTAAATGAAAATACATTCAAATTTAAGAGTATCACTGTAAATATATCTATCTATCTATCTATATATATATATAGATAAAAACTTCACATTATATCGAATGTACAGAACACCTTTCATACAATACAGTAATATCCATTTTAAATAGATCCTACTAAGGAAATAAAAGTCATTTAATCATAAGCTAAAAACAAATATGATAAGTCATAAGGGTGAAATCCTAAATATACTCATTAAATAGAATAAAATAATCGAGTTCTAAAAATACAAGTCCTCACTTTAAATATTTCACATTTCAGACCGAGAGGCCAATTACTTTCCAAAATTTCTAACTGTTTAACTTACAAAAGTTGAAACGAGTTTTGATAAACTAAAATAACATTTTATTTTTTTACACAGAGCCATCATCAAATTGTTTGAAAAAGAATTCAATCTTCTTATGACAAAGTTGTACATTTCCACAGCTAAGGGAAACGCCCATAAAACGATAGATTAAGCAGAATCATCGAAATCCACTAGTCATCGACTTAGTCGAGACATCATTTTACATTGTCATCAACAAAGCCATTATTGGCATTAAAGTTTCATTGTAAAACAGTATAACAAAATAGTATTAACATTTAGGGCTCTGCCCAAAATTTGTTAAACAAAATTATTAAAACAGAGCATCATTATAATCATCAAAAGTATGAAGAAGGGTCAAATTAGAAATTGCACATTTCAACACTAAAGAGTTAATTAAGAAAACACACTTAACAGGATAAAAAGAGATATCATAGGCATCATTGAAAAGAATCGATGGCCAATTGAGTTAACCAAGTACACAAATGCATTTAGGGAATTTTCCCCAAATTATAAACAAATCCATTAAAATTTAAAACATTATAACTTCAAACAAAAATCATTGTAAATAGAAGTAAGGCCAGAACACTGTTTACTTTTAAAATATATATATCAGTTTGGGAGAAACCCTAACTAAGGGCATGAAAACCCTGAACTTGTGCATTATGGATTTAAAACAAAATTAAAACCTAAGAATAAAACCAACAACGTATTCATTTTCTGAATGTGTTTCACAGAACTGGTCAGCTCTTAATACGACACAACAACACCACAGTGCTAAAAACACAAGATAAGAAACGTTTGTACAGGATGTTCCAGGAAGGCTGTGGCTTACCAGGGTAGTTCAAACCCTAAAGCTTCCTTCCACTTCTTGCCCAAACTCTTAACTCACAAACCAGAGACTCAGAGTTAGCATGACTTTCCTCCTGTCAACATTACATAGAACGCAGTGGTTAGAAACCTTTCACATTTTTAATTAATTGAAATGTTTATTTCAAAAGCAAAGAAATGTTGAATTTTACCTCTGTGAGGAATTCCTTCTAGGTCGAGAGCCAAGTTTCTCTCCCAGTGTAAGCGAGCAAAGAAAACTATGCATAAGGACCATAACCTAGAACGAACAGCTACCTCAAGCATGGTATCCTCTCACAGCCATAAGGGCCGAGAGATGGGCTCACCCAGGTGCAAAATGAACAAAGAAATGTCGATACAGCCCTTTTGGCATTGAGAGTTAGGGTTTAAGCCAGCGTGGCTCTCCACCCATGGCCTTCATATGGCCTCTCTAATACTTACAGTTGTTATTCCACTAAATTCTGAATTTTCTTACCCATTCTCTATAGTTCACGCTTATTGTTTCAAACTGTGACTTAATGCATCAAACCCTTAACTAGGAAATTGATTTCCTAGTTATTTTCTTATGTTTTTAAACTATGATAAAATCCATTGAACTTCTAGCTAAGAATACCCACATTTCAAATAGTTGGAGCAAAGGGTTATCATTTATATAATACTTGGTGTTAAAACTCTTAGCTAAGATATCCAATCATATAGTATTTAATTTTCAACCTCCAACCCAAATTTTGATAAGTTGAGTCCTTACCTAGAAACATACATGATTATCAACATGCATTAGCTTCACGAAAGCTAAGTAAGCCCAAGGTCGTCACAAGAACACCCTTTCAAACAAAAAGCAGATAATCAACATCTCAAACATCAAAACTAAGAAATCGTAATACGATGTTTTAGGATGTAGGATTTTATTAAACGACATTTAAAACATCGACGTCAACACAGTAAAGAGATCAACTATTATTTTCAATGCTATTTAGGACATAAGAAATAACACTAAATAAACGTCGATTTTGTAACTTGAAAATAAACAAGTTAAACTCATACTTCACAAAAGTATCATCAGTAAATACAAGTATACATTCAAGTAGATAACAAAATAAGAAGTAATTCATAAGCATAAATTCTAGATCTTTTGGGTAATTATACATCATACGAAAATTTATAATTTTATGGACTTTTGAGTTGTTACATGTGGTATCAAAGCACGGTTGCAAACACTAGGCCTGAAAGTGGTTCAACTTGCGCATTCCATATAAAACAAGAAAACAAGAATATTTATTTATGTTTAAATTGCTTTTGTACCAAAAATATAAATTCTATTCTGCAGGAAATGGAAGGAGCAGAGGAATGTGCTGAAGATGGCACACATCACAATCGTGAAAATGTTAGTAACGATAATATATATGTAGAATTGAATAATGAAAGAAATAATAACTCAGCTGAATTACTCCAAACTATGAGAGACTTAAAAACTGAAATACAAAATGTTAAGGAAGATAACGAAATAATTATGAGGGCACAAGAAGAATTAAATCATGTATTGTTGAGTAAATTACATGGTGAAGAGAAGGATAAAAGGAAAGATCTTGAAACTGAATCTGGAACTATATCTTACAAGCGTAAAGGTAAAAAGTTAAAATTTTCTGATTATGAAAGTAATTCCTCCACAGAAAATGATGTTAATCCACATAGGGAGAAATATAATTATTCCAGTGAAAGTAGTGACAGTAGCCCTAAAAAGAGAAAATATAAACCTTATGAAGAAATTTCAGGAGAGTTTAAAAAGATAAAACCACCAATGTGTTGATGCCTCGAAGATCGCAGCATGAAGCAGAAAGGGATTCTCCCCAGTAGACTATCCCAATTAGATTGTCCACCGTTTGGTGTGGGGAATCCGTCTGGTTAGCGGTTCCGACAACCGTTAGATTTGGAGATTTGCTTCAATTACACCGGTTATGGCTCGATCCACCGTTCCTTTTGATTTTATGATTTTAAAATGATATGCAAGTGCCCAAGCTAATTTAATCTAAATGCAGAACTTGAAACAAATCTGTATTTAAAACCGAAATAAACCTAAACTATCCCTGCAATGAGCAAAATTATAAGTATGAGTAATGTGCTGGAAGAGTTATCTAAAGATCAACAGATAGCCATTAAATCATAAAGATATAACTACAGCAAGAAAGCAACATATATTATGTAATGTCCCCATTTTGACCCACTTTGTATTAAATCGTAAATGATGTAAATATTGTAATTTGATCATGGTGAGGAGCTCAAGGCCAAGGCCCCACCATTGATTTAGCGTTTTATGTATCGACAACTAAAGAACTAGATGCCTATGGTCCTTGTGCTAAGATAGGCACAATGTAAATAAGACATCATGTAAATACGAACTTTAATGGAAATACCCACAACTAGCTATGCAATGCAACAAAGAGATGGGGGCATGATTCTACAAGGAATAGGGAGGGAAATTATTCAAACCCTTGAGCCAATGGTGTTAATCCATGTGTCAATAAGAAAACCCATAAAACACCAACTACCCATTTTGGGTTATGGACCCAATCATTTAATTCTTCCAAGAATTGGTTGAGGCAGTTAATGCCTTGGGAATGAAGAGGTATGGCAGCCAATTTCATGTATGGGCAAGCCATCAACCTAGGAATTCGTATCTTTTCTTCTTGGGCAAGAAAACACCCACGAAATGGTGCCCAAAGCTATTCTGAACAGTCAGTCTTTTCATCTTCACGCAGTCTGAATCTACTGGGTCTTTCCTCATCACTTTTTTACCATTTTCCCTGCAATTTCCATGCCTGGGAGCTCGTTTCTGCATTGTACAACAGTTGGGAGAGAAGGGCCACGATTTGGGACTATTATGGAGGCTGTTTTTGCCCCAGAATGTCCATGGACATTTTTCTAAAAACGGATTTGGCTTCCCAGGGTTGTTCCCCATCTTCCAGTTTCATTTTTGGGTTTCCCACATTTTTCTGAAGCTAATGAAAACCCCATCTTTGGGCATATCCCTGTAAAAACGTTTTATCATTCCCATTAAGTGTGGTTCAACTGTTATGCGAATCCTTGTTTTGGTTTGAATTTGTGAGCAGAAAACTTGGAGTGGTAGTGGACAGAATTGGCTTGATAAACCTAGTGAAGGGAGTAACCTCTCAAGAAGATCAAGAGGGCTTTGGCTACTTTTCTATGCACACCCTGAGAGCACTAGAAAGGAAGGTATGGCTTGAGGGACTGTGTGGCAGTGAAGAGAATACTTCCTTGTGTTGGGTGTGTAGGCATTGTGAGTGCCAAGCTGAATAGATCTGGGAGGGGTATCCATAGCTCTGTGGTTGAGCTCACTAGCTTAGCAATTCTTCCTTTCCATGTCCTAGCAGCCTGATAAACCCAACTGCTAATTGGCTTGGCTGAATTTGATGTATGCTTGGCTATGTGTGAGTCTGTTGTTCCCTGGTTCCTTGTAGAGATCATGCCCAGCTCGGGGGTGGCAGTTGTATTAAGAGGTTGATAAGCACAACTGGCCTATGGTTTGGAGGAACGTTGCAGATGCATAGCTGGTTGCTTGGGACCACTTGTTAAGATAAGTATTCTCTTGTGTTAACTTTGAAATTATTAATTGTTGAATATCTTGAATGTATGATGGATGTGTTATTGAAATTAATTCCGCTGTGTTTTCTTATATTTATACACTCCATATGTCTTTTTATATTAGTTGAATGACATTTAGTGAGTTCATGGGGCTAGATGCCCAGTTTTAGCATCATGTCCTCTCTATCATGCTGGTATGATAGAGGGGACATTACAGTTTGGTATCAGAGCTGCTGGTTGCAGCATTTGACCTCTATGGGCCAAATCCAATTACAGTATCAAGACTAAATGGGACTAAGTTGGATAATTGAAGAAGTAGGATTGCCTCCTATTGAGCAGTGAGCATCCCTGAAAGAAAGAAGGAACTCGAAAATTGTTTCAAGTGTTTTTGAAAATTTTTGTTTAAGACTGTTTCGGAAAGAATTCCCGAATGTCTTCTGAAACTGCAGAAGCATTCAGCGAATTGCTCCGAAACTGCGGAAGAATTCCGCGAGTTTTTCCCCAAAGCGGAAGAGTTCGGGAAGTCGCCCCGAAACTGTGGAATGAATTCCCTTCCGAAATTTGCGGAAGGAATTCTCTTCCGAAATTGTGGAAGGATTCCGCGAGTTGTCCCGCAATGCGGAAGAATTCGGCGAACTGATCCGAAAAAGCAGAAAATTTTTCTAAGTGTTCGGCGTCGAAATGAAGTTTGCGAAAGGAATTCTCTTCCGAAATTGCGGAAGGGATTCTCTTCCAAAATTTGTGGAAGAGTTCCGCGAATCTTCCCGAAACTGTGGAAGGCTTCGGCGAATCGTTCCACAATTGAGGAAGCATTCCGCAAATGGCTCTGCAACTGCGGGAGCATTCGCCGAATTGCTCCGCAACTGCGGAAGCATTCCGCGAATGGCTCCGCAACTGCAGGAGCATTCACCGAATCGCTCTGCAACTGCGGAAGCATTCCGCGAATGGCTCCGCAATTGCGGGAGCATTCGCCGAATGGCTCCGCAACTGTGGGAGCATTGCGCGAATGGCTCCGCAACTGCGGGAGCATTGCGCGAATGGCTCCGCAACTGCGGGAGCATTCGCTGAATCGCTCCACAACTGCGGGAGCATTCGTCGAATCGCTCCGCAACTGCGGGAGCATTCCGCGAATGGCTCCGCAACTGCGGGAGCATTCGCCGAATCGCTTCGCAACTGTGGGAGCATTCGGAGAATTGCTCCGCAATTGCGGAAGCGTTTAGCAAACCGCCCCGCAATGGCGGCGAGATTTGTAAAAAAAAAAAAACCGAGGGCGCTTCCCTCGACCCGCCCTGCAGAGCCACAATGGGGCAAGCCCCCTTGACCCCCTTTTGTTTTTCCCCCTCATATGTCGTTGATTGTGAGAAAATCCTATGATTTGACAAATTGTCAATATAACCTTTTCCCACGTGCATGAAAGTAAGTTATGAATTCTGAGAATATAATGCAGCTAACAATTGTGTAGATGAACACATTTTGCAGAATCACAGTTACATCAGGGCAGCACTCTAGATAGTGCAGTTAGAAAGTTTTGGATCTTGGTTGGGACAAGAAAATGAACATCATGGATGATGCATAGGATCCCTATGAGCCTGAGACAGATGCCATGGGGGAGAACATACATGTTGAAAATGATGAAACAGAATCTAATGGGAGAAGAAATCAAGAGACTCCTCCAGGTATTGCAGCCACCGTGAGAAGCCTAAGGGTGGAGTTGCAAAGCTGTAGAGAAGATAATGAAAGGATGATTAAAGCTCAGGAAGAACAAAATTAGTTGAATGCAGCCATGCTACAGAGTTTGACACACATCCAAAGGCAAATAAACTCTAGGCATCAGACATCAAATCCAGAAAGGGGTGGGAGTAGTTCTAGAAGGAATCCTCGTAAGAGGGCCAGTAGCTCAAGAAGAGTTTCTACAGACAGAACATATACTCCAGAAATCTCTTCGAATGAATCATCTGACTCTGAAGAATCCATTGAGGTTTCAAGCTCGTCATGTCGCATGAGTAAGAAGAAGAAGCACTACAAGAACAATTCACATGGGGAATTTAAGAAGGCGAAACCTCCTACATTTGATGGAGAGATAAAGTCTGGTCAAGAAGCTGAAGCTTGGCTTCTTGGGATGAGAAAGTATTTCCAAGTCCAAGACTACTCGGGAAATATGAAGGCAAGGGTAGCCATCTTCAACTTGAATGGAAGAGCATCTATATGGTGGGAACACATCAGGAAAGTGAAGAAGATCAACGAAAGGAAGATTGTGTGGAAGCAGTTCAAGAAATACTTCAATCAGAATTACCTCTCTGACAGGTACTATGATGATAAGATCAAAGAGTTCCATGAGCTGAGATTGGGACAATTGAGCATGGAAGAATATGCAAACAAGTTCTTGGAGCTGCTGAGGTATGTCAAGTACATTCGAGATGATAAGGTGAAAATTCAGCGTTTCCTAAGTGGACTGCCCCAATCATATAAAGATAGAATTGAGTTCGATGAACCCCGAACTCTAGAGGAGGCCATAAGAAAGGCCAAGTATTGCTTTGATCAAAACAAAAGCAAACCAGAATTCCATAAGGTATGGAAGGATAGGAAAAACGAAAAGTTTGATCAAAGGAAGAAGGGGTTCAAGCCTCCTCAATTCCAGAATTAGCAAAGGCAACCATCACAGGTTGTGACTAAGCCAACTAGGATGATGGGAGACAAGCCAAGAGATCCAAAGGAACCAAGAGAACCACTTCAATGTTGGGGTTGTGGAGGAGACCACATGCTTAGGAACTGTCCACATAGGAATGGGAATGCAAATCAAGTTCACAACATCCAAAGAGTTGAAACTGTGGGTCAAGTGGCAATGAAAATCCCTAGAATCTATGCAGCAGTAGACGACCGCCAGGAAGATCATCAGTCAACTGTGGTTGAAGTCGAAGGTAATATTGCTAAGCAATATGTTTCTATTTTGATTGATCCTGGATCTACTCACAGTTATGTCACTCCTAGAATTGTTGAGATTTGTGCTTTCAAGAAATTAAAGCATAGTAAATCATGGTTAGTTCAACTAGCCACTGGGACTAAGAGAAAAGTTAGTGAGATAGTAGAGAAATGTCCATTAGAGATGGATGGGCTATTCACTTGCGCAAATTTGAATATTTTACCACTTGGTTCCTATGATATTCTCATTGGAATGGATTGGTTAGAAGCACACAGAGTTAAACTTGACTGCTACAATAAGACATTTGAATGCATGGACGAAGAAGGAAACGTGAGGGTTGTAAAAGGGATTCCAAAGGTGACTTCTGTTAGACAGGTTACAGCCATGCAGCTGAAGAAGTTCTGCAGGAAAGGATGTCAATTGTATGCAGCCCACATTTTAGAGGCAGCAGAGAGTGAAACTCTTAAATTGGAGGACTATCATGTATTGCAAGAATTCAGGGATGTTTTTTCTGATGAGATTCCAGGACTCCCTCCAAAGAGAAACATTGACTTTACAATTGAACTTGTGCCAGGAGCGGCATTAGTGTCTAAGACACCCTACAGGATGAGTACACCGGAATTGCTAGAATTGAAGATGCAATTACAAGAGTTGCTGGAAAAGAAATATATTAGGCCAAGTGTGTCCCCGTGGGGAGCACCTGTTCTATTTGTGAAAAAGAAAGATGGAACAGTCAGGTTGTGTATTGACTACAAGCAGTTGAACAAAGTCACTGTGAAGAACAAATACCCATTGCCCCGAATTGATGACCTTTTTGACCAAATGAGAGGAGCAAAGGTATTTTCAAAAATTGACTTGAGGTTTGGTTACCATCAGGTAAGAATCAAAGAAGAAGATATTCATAAGACAGCCTTTAGAACGAGGTATGGACACTATGAGTTTGTAGTGGTACCATTCGGTCTCACAAATGCACCAGCTACATTCATGTGTCTCATGAATAATGCTTTTAGCAAATATTTGGACAAGTTTGTTCTTGTATTCTTAGACGACATTCTCATCTATTCTAAGAATGAAGAAGAGCATGAAGAACATTTGAGAATGATAATGCAATTACTAAGGGAGCATAAGCTGTATGCCAAGTTGAGCAAATGTGACTTTCATAAAGATAGAATTCATTATTTGGGTCACATCATCTCTGACGAAGGAATATCTGTAGACCCTGAGAAGATTGAAGCCATTATGAATTGGCCAACTCCAAGGAATGTGACTGATGTGAGATCTTTTATGGGCCTTGCTGGTTACTACAGGAGGTTTATCAAAGGATTCTCCAAGGTTGCAAGCCCGATCACTTCTTTGCAAAAGAAGATGATAAAGTTTGAATGGTCACCAAGATGTGAGGAAAGTTTTCAACGGTTGAAGAATCTTCTTACAAGTGCACCAATTTTGAAAATTGCAGACCCAGAAAAAGACTTTGTGGTATGTACCGATGCATGCAATCAAGGACTTGGAGGAGTTCTTATGCAAGACAACTACGTGATATGCTATGAGTCAAGAAAGTTGAAGGAGCATGAGAAGAACTATGCTACTCATGATATAGAACTTGCAGCCATAGTACATACTTTAAAGATGTGGAGGCATTACTTAATGGGAAGAAAATTTGAGTTAAGGACAGACCATTGTGGTCTGAAATACTTGTTTGATCAGCCAACTTTAAATGCTAGGAAAGCTAGATGGTTGGAATTTTTGTGTGAATTTGATTTTGAAATCAAACACATAAAAGGGAAAGAAAACAAGGTGGCTGATGCACTCAGCAGGAAGGTACATGAAATGTATGTGGTAGCGCTTAGTACTTGCCAACCAGATTTGAAGCAACAGATTGTTAACCATATGGTTGAGGATGAAGTGTATGAGCAGATAAAGGGAAAATTGCAGCAGCAAAACCTTGAAAAGAAGTATGAGGGCTATCATTTGGAAGAAGGCGAACTTCTTACTTATAAGAATAGAGTCTATATTCCAAATGCGGCAGATTTGAGGAGGATTGTTACGGATGAAATCCATAAAGCTCCATACTCTGGTCACCCAGGATATCAGAAAACAATTGCTACAGCCAGAAAATATTATTTCTGGCCAGGCATGAAGAAGGATGTCATGGAATACATCTCTAAGTGCATAGAATGTCAGCAGGTGAAGGTTGAACACCAACACCCCGCAGGTTTATTGCACCCAGTGCCAATTCCAGAATGGAAATGGGAAATTATTTCCATGAATTTTATTACAGGATTGCCAATGACTAAGAGACAACATGATTCCATCATGGTTGTGGTGGACAAGTTAACAAAGGTAGCACATTTTATACCGGTTAAGTCCACACATAAAGCCGATGCCATTGCAAATATTTTCATGAAGGAAATTTTCAGATTACATGGGTTTCCTAAGGCAATAATTTCTGACAGGGATACCAAGTTCACTTCCAATTTTTGGAAAGGCCTCTTTGCAGATTTGGGTACACAGCTAAGCTTTAGTACCGTGTATCATCCTCAAACAGGCGGGCAAACAGAAAGAGTAAATCAGGTGCTTGAGGACATGCTCCGCATGTATGTAATGGACAAACCATCCAAGTGGGAGGATTACCCACACTTGGTAGAATTTTCATATAACAATGGGAAACAAGTATCGTTGGGAATGAGTCCTTATGAGGCTTTGTACGGAAGAAGGTGTAGGACACCAGTGACTTGGGACAATCCAGTGAATAGAATTGTACTTGGGCCAGAATTGCTTAAGGAAATGGAGCAAGAAGTTTCCAAGATCAGGCAAAATTTAAAAGTAGCCCAGGATAGACAGAAAAGCTATGTAGATAAAAATAGAGTGCATAGGGAATTCAATGTTGGGGATCATGTGTATCTTAGAGTGAGATCAAGGAAGAGTTCCTTGAAGCTTGGGAGCTGTGCCAAGCTATCGCCTAGATATTGTGGGCCATTTGAAGTGCTTGAAAGAATAGGGCCATTTGCATATAGACTTGCATTGCTTGATAGCACTAAAGCTCATAATGTTTTTCATGTCTCTTTACTTAAGAAATATGTACATGATCCTAACCATGTGATTAATTGGGATGTGATCCAGGTGGAACCCGAGGGAGAATTCCAAACCGATCCATTGCGCATCCTAGACAAGAAGGTAACCTTGCTCCGGAACCGAGCCATCGGATAGGTAAAGATGCAATGGAAGCACTACGGTCCCGATGAGGCTACATGGGAGCTAGAGGATGCCATGAGGGTGGCATATCCATTTTTGTTCAATTTTGATGAGCACTGAGGACAGTGCTAATGTAAGGGGAGGGGAATGTAATGTCCCCATTTTGACCCCCTTTGTATTAAATCGTAAATGATGTAAATATTGTAATTTGATTATGGTGAGGAGCTCAAGGCCAAGGCCCCACCATTGATTTAGCGTTTTATGTATCGACAACTAAAGAACTAGATGCTTATGGTCCTTGTGCTAAGATAGGCACAATGTAAATAAGACATCATGTAAATACGAACTTTAATGGAAATACCCACAACTAGCTATGCAATGCAACAAAGAGATGGGGGCATGATTCTACAAGGAATAGGGAGAGAAATTATTCAAACCGTTGAGCCAATGGTGTTAATCCATGTGTCAATAAGAAAATCCATAAACCACCAACTACCCATTTTGGGTTATGGACCCAATCATTTAATTCTTCCAAGAATTGGTTGAGGCAGTTAATGCCTTGGGAATGAAGAGGTATGGCAGCCAATTTCGTGTATGGGAAAGCCATCAACCTGGGAATTCGTATCTTTGCTTCTTGGGCAAGAAAACACCCACGAAATGGTGCCCAAAGCCATTCTGAACAGTCAGTCTTTTCATCTCTCACGCAGTCTGAATCTACTGGGTCTTTCCTCATCACGTTTTTACCATTTTCCCTGCAATTTCCATGCCTGGGAACTCGTTTCTGCATTGTACAACAGCTAGGAGAGAAGGGCCACGATTTGGGACTGTTATGGAGGCCGTTTTTGCCCCAGAATGTCCATGGACGTTTTTCTGAAAATGGATTTGGCTTCCCAGGGTTGTTCCCCATCTTCCAGTTTCATTTTTGGGTTTCCCACGTTTTTCTGAAGCTAATGAAAACCCCATCTTTGGGCATCTCCCTGTAAAAACGTTTTATCATGCCCATTAAGTGTGGTTTAGCTGTTATGTGCATCCTTGTTTTGTTTTGAATCTGTGAGCAGGAAACTTGGAGTGGTAGTGGACAGAATTGGCTTGATAAACCTAGTGAAGGGAGTAACCTCTCAAGAAGATCAAGAGGGCTTTGGCTACTTTTCTATGCACACCCTGAGAGCACTAGAAAGGAAGGTATGGCTTGAGGGACTGTGTGGCAGTGAAGAGAATACTTCCTTGTGTTGGGTGTGTAGGCATTGTGAGTGCCAAGCTGAATAGATCTGGGAGGGGTATCCATAGCTCCGTGGTTGAGCTCACTAGCTTAGCAATTCTTCCTTTCCATGTCCTAGCAGCCTGATAAACCCAACTGCTGATTGGCTTGGCTGAATTTGGTGTATGCTTGGTTATGTGTGAGTCTGTTGTTCCCTGGTTCCTTGTAGAGATCATGCCCAGCTCGGGGGTGGCAGTTGTATCAAGAGGTTGATAAGCACAACTGGCCTATAGTTGGGAGGAACGTTGCAGATGCATAGCTGGTTGCTTGGGACTACTTGTTAAGATAAGTATTCTCTTGTGTTAACTTTGAAATTATTAATTGTTGAATATCTTGAATGTATGATGGATGTGTTATTGAAATTAATTCTGCTGTGTTTTCTTATATTTATACACTCCATATGTCTTTTTATATTAGTTGAATGACATTTAGTGAGTTCATGGGGCTAGATGCCCAGTTTTAGCATCACGTCCTCTCTATCATGCTGGTATGATAGAGGGGACATTACATATTAGAAGATAGCTTCCAATTCACATATAACGCATTCCATTACTCATGTAGGAGAAAAATCATTTGCACAAGAAACAGTGAGATCATTCAATACAAAGAAATAATTCAAGACAGCAAAGAAAGATCTCACTGTAGAATATGAAAGTCACAAGAATAATCCAGCATGCATCCAACATCTATTTCCATGCAAAAGACGTCCTCTCCAGGCTCTTATTAGGCAAATGTCATTTTCTTGGAGCAAGTTCAAGATAGCTCGTACAAGTTAAGAAAATTATTTTCCCTGCCAAAAGTCCTATTACACTATTCCCTAAACTTCTATTTATATCTTTACAAAATGCCTCTTGGGATGCCACCTGGCTCTTTACACATGTCCTCTCCAGACTTTTCCTCAATAATAAAGCAAATTGTGGCCCTTTTCTTAAAACAAAAAATTTCTCAAAAATAGAAAAGGACAGCTGTCCAGTGATTCTACGCTTTAAACATAGGGAGACCAAAATAAAAAATAGGAACAACGCCTTAGGATCAGCGTGTTCACCCTTGGGAGGGCGCCCCTGCTGGGAGAGAAGGGCTTGGACTGGCTGGTACTGCTGGGAGAGAAGGACTTGGACTGGCTGCTACTACTGCTGTTGCTTTCTTTTCCTCCTCTGCTATGTAACTGAACCAGATACCAGTGTCTCTGATAACCACATTTGCTGAGGAAGGGAGCAAGATCTTTTGGAAAGTCACATCTTTACCAAGTTCTGCTCGAACACCCTGAATTTTTGCAACTGCTGCTTGGTGGATTTCTTTAAGCAAATGACTGTAAATTGATGACATCCCAATATAGTGATGGAGATCATCAGTGGCTAAGACATCAATCTTCTTTACATATTCTATTTGAATGCCTAGCTCTTCCTTCAAGTCTGATAAACGTTGCTCTTTGCTTGGGAACTCATCGAGGGACTGAGAAAAACTCATCTTGCACTTATCATGCACTTCATGGATTTTTTGATAAAGGATGTTACGTTTATCCATTGTTCCTTGGATCTTAGCCATTAGCTTAAGGCCACAGTTCCTGCAGAATTCCATAAGGGCTATATCTTCTTTAAAATCATCTACAGACTTGAATGGGAGATGCTTGGGGAAATCAACCTTCCCTTCTCTCCATTCCATCTGGCTCAGGATGTTTGCTTTAACCCGAGTATATTTTCCCTTAAGTCTATTGGCCTCTGCATTGACTTCTTTCAATCTAACCATCATGGCTTTGAGCCTGCACACTTCCTCAGTAATCAGCTCCTGTGTGGCGTGTATTTGTCTCAGAATGTCACAGGACAGCTCATGAAAGGGAGACATATCTATTGCTCTACTCTTTGCCTGCTCTAATTGCTCAACCATTGTTTGCTTATCTGCTTGCAGATGAGAAACTCTAGCTTCAAAAATCATCATCTGGACTGCCAGGTGCTCCTTTTCTTCTTCTAAATGGTGATACTTATCTGACAATTCCTTGTGCTCAACAGATAGGCGATTATATTTATTCACTACAAGGTCCCTGTAAGCCTGCTCATTAGCCACAGTATGTTGCAACATGCGATCTCTCCTCTTAGTTGACTCAAATTCTCTAACCATATCGACCACATTGTCCTGTGTTGCTTTTGCTGCTGACACAGCGGCGGATGCCATGGCTATGGGAGCCTTATTTGTATTTTGCGTCACCGTGGTCTCCCGTCGGGTAACAATATCTTCTTGGAAGAATCTCTTTATCCTCTCTTCCGATTTCAAGACTACTGCCTTCCTCTTCTTATCATACACAAATTCATCCCATTGGGACACAGTATGATCTTTTGATGGAGTGTAAGGGACGATTGGGAGATCTATTACATGTATTTCTGCTTCTATGGGTGGGGTCTATACTACTTGAGACGCGTCTGTTCCCACATTTTGGGTGCCGGGGACACCTGCTTGAGCTGTGTCTGCCTCCACATTTTGGGTGCCAGGAACACCTGCTTGAGATATGTCTGTTTCCATATCTTGGGTGTCGGAGCCACCTGCCTGGGCGTCTTCATCGGTCTTAAGTTCTTCTTCCGCCTTTTGTTCCTCTTCAGCTTTACGCCTTCTTTCCTCTTCTTCAGCTTGCTGCTGATTTTCAATTTCTTCCCTCTGCCTTGCATCTTCTGCTTCTTGCTGCAGCCTTGCATCTTCTGCTTCTTGCTGTAGCCTTGCATCTTCAGCTTCTTTCTGCAGCCTTGCTTCCTCTGCTAATCTTTGTTCTTCGCGGGCTAGAGCATCAGCTTCTTCTCTTTCTTTCTGCAGACTTGCTTTTTGGGCTGGGGCAGAGGTAGATCTTGCTCCACTGCCTTGCCGACAAATCTGCAACTCAGTCATGTTGTTGATGCCTCTGAACACTTCTTCCTCAGCATCATAGTAATGAGCATAAACTTCTTTGCAATGCTCGGCAACCTTGCTCCGCCTATCATTTCTATGGAAGATCATTTCACCGAAGTGGAAAGATTTCAGCTCTTGAACGAATTCCTCAGCTGATGCAACCCCTGAGAATTTGTAGGCTCCTATGCAGAAGGGCAAAGGAGGGAAAGAAGCCTTATGTTGTTTGTTAAGCACCCCTCCTATTCCATCAAGGAAAAATTTGCCTGTCCGCTTCCTTGAGGACTACATAATCAGTAGCGTATTTTGGCAAAATGTATGGCGCTTTGGTACCTCCAAACATCTTGATGTAGGTGCCCTGCTCTGAGAAATAAAAATCGCCATAGTTTTCCAAGACCTCCATGGCATTTTCTGATAGAAAATTGGGCTCTTCCTTGAAAATCTACTCATATAGAGGCATGATGAACTCTTCGCAGATGAGCTTATAGCTTGCTTTGTAATTTTGAGCCCACATTATTTTATAAGCGGTGTAGACCGGGGTGTTGGCTTTATCCCATGTGCAACCTAGTCCGGGGAAAGAGAGTTTGGCCAAAATGCAGTCAATGAGATAGGAAGACATGTAAAATTCTGACTTTTTTAAGGCCAGAACTTCTCTTGCAGCAGCCACTGTGGATGCCAAACTGTTCGAAAGGATAGTAGCCCAGTCAAACACAGTTCCTTTGAATACTATGAAGTGAATGATGGGGGTCCACTGTATCCTATATACAGTGCCATCGGGCATGCCGAAAATTCTGCATAGCATCAGGGCGATTAACCTAAAAGGAGGTCTTAGGTTCTGAACATCATATTCATCATTACCTCTCTTCCTCAGGTGTTTTCCTGTGACCAATAATTTTTTGGCCATCTCTATATTATTCATCTTACCCAACCATTCATCACTTAGAGCTTGTTGGGGGCGTGAGAATTTGTAGGCTGCAACAATATACGCTGGATGGAATGAAGTGAAAGGCTCTCCCTTGCTGTCATGCAACACTCTTGTCTCTGGTTTGGCATGTTCCAGTATCCACCCGATCACTTCAGAGCATGGGAACAATTCAGGGCGGGTAGAAGCCCTAGCTATGCTGGAAGTTATAATGTTGAGGTAGATTTGTTCTTCTTCCAATAATACATCTGGGATATCCTGGTCCCTGATCATCCTGTAAACATCTCCCCAACGGACCTCGGGAGGAATGCCGATAGTACACTTAGTGTCTTGGAACATAGTTTCAGTCCTTAGTTGCACTGGCTCTGGTTCCATTACTTTAGTTTTCTTTCTACCACCTTTTGGCATCATGGCTTATCCTTGCTAGCAACCAAATGTGAATCATTATAAAAGTTTGCAACATGTTATGAGAGTGTAACATAGAGAAGGACAAAATAAACATGCTAATGAGAAATATAGACAAATTATGAAGCTGCATGCTGGGGAAGCAAAATAGATCACTTCAGAAAATGAAAAATGGTCCTGAGACTTGATTATTCTAGGGAGACAATGTCTAGTCAGGAGCTTTTGGAATGCCTCCGAAAAGGTAAGCATATGACGTGGAAAAAACCTGCTTCCCTCCTAGCCCTTAGAGAGAGGGTACCCTTCATCGTAGCACTTCTAATGGTCAATGGTGGGTCAGCCTGGAGTGAAAAAATCCTATAAATAAACGATGAAACAAGGGACTGTTTTCCACATTCATTAACTGAGCCTAAAAAGGTGAGTGGTTGAGTATCTCAACCGACCAAAACTGTTATTAATAATACTCATGAAACGGTGTGTGGCCGGTATAAAGTTTGAATCAGGGTAGGAAAACGATCGGAATGCGGCCGGTGAAAAACTCGGATGGTCATGGCTATGACTTTTAGTTGGTAGGAATGAAAAAACCTAAGGGGCCACGGCGGCCGTAATAAACAAAAAAAAACGACCTATGCTACCAATGTCTATCGGCCATGTTATGAACGAAAAAACTGAAAAAGTAACTCGACGTGGAGATAAAACAAAGATGGCGGTTAAAAAGCCTACTTGGAGACGAGACAGTGGTTGAGTGAGGTGGACGTGGTCGTGGATGCGCTGAGCTGGAGAGAGCCAGCGCGGTCTTCCCAACGGCGTTCTTTGAACGATAAACTAACAATGCGATCAACGAAACCCCCACCGTCCTTATAAAAGGTTAGACACGTGCGGCATTTAAACGGGTAGGTTGTGTCATTAAAACAGGGTTTTAATGCCTTGTACGGTGCGGTCATTTCAAGCCGTCTCGACATTTAAGCGTGATCGTCGGTTGCAGGGCGGACTTACGAGTTTCGTCCGCAATTGCGGAACAATATGGAGAATTGCTTCGGCATTTCGGGAGTATTTGGCATATCTTTTCAAAATACAGTCTTCTCAGAAGCTTATTGCGAACGGTTTTGCCGAGTCGTCCCACAGTTTCGGAAAGATTCAGCATATCCTTCCGCAACTTACGAAATAACTTTGTTCAAGCTTATCGACAAATTACTACGGCAACATTCGACGAAAGCTTCCGCAGTTTCGAGAGAGTTCGCCGAGTGCTTCCGCAGTTTCGGGAGAGTTTTGTGAATTGCTTCCGCAGCAGTTTCGGAAGAGAAACTTAAGTTCTTTCAAAAAACACTAAGTCTTTCCACGGTTTCGGGAAGATATCGTGAATGCTTCCGCAGTTTCGAGAGAGTTTTTTGAATTTCTTTCCACAATTTCAAGAGAGATATGCAAATTGCTTCCGCAATTCCGGGAGAGATATGCAAATTGCTTCCGCGGTTTTGGGAGAGATATGCAAATTGCTTCCGCAGTTTCGAGAGAGTTTTTTGAATTTCTTTCCACAATTTTGAGAGAGATATGCAAATTGCTTCCGCAATTACGGGAGAGATATGCAAATTGCTTCTGCAGTTTCGGGAGAGATATGCAAATTGCTTCCGCAGTTTCGAGAGAGTTTTTTGAATTTCTTTCCGCAATTTCGAGAGAGATATGCAAATTGCTTTCGCAGTTCCGGGAGAGATATGCAAATTGCTTCCGCAGTTTCGGGAGAGATATGCAAGTTGCTTCCGTAGTTTCGGAAGAGATATGCAAATTTTAACTTAGAAGGAAAACTTCAATTTTTTAAAGCAGACTTCTCAGTTGAAAACAAAAACTAAGTTAAAAGGAGAATTAACTTCTTTAGGCAGTCTTTCTAGAAAAACTAAAAGGAGGGGCCCCCAATATGTACAAAATTTTGGGGGGAATGTTGCTCAAACAACACAATGTTTAATGGTGAGGTAGAAAAAAGAGAATAAGTGGAGGCATGGTTGTCTGGGATGAAGAAGTATTTTCAAATTTATAATTACTCAGACAGGATGAAGGCTAAAATGGTTATTTACAACTTAACTGGAAAATATGATATTTGGTGGCAGGACATAAAAAGACTGAAAAATATTAAAGAAAAGTATGTAACTTGGAGAACCTTTAAAAAGTATTTTAAGAATAAATTTTTGACTGGACAATATTACGAGGAAAGGGCTAAGGAATTTTATGATCTAAAGCTAGGTTCAATGACTATGAAGGAACTAAGTAGTAAATTTTTAAGTTTATTATGATACATACCTTATATCATTGACGAAAATCCCAAGATACAGAGTTTTCTAAGTTGCTTACCTCTTAGCTTCAAGGACAGAATTGAATATGATAACCCTAAGACCCTTGAGGAAGCTATGAGGAAGGCAAATTTCTGTTTTGAACAAAGCAGAAATAAAAGAGAAGGTGTACCTAACTGGAAAGCTAAAAGAACAAATCACTTTGAACAAAGAGTAGATAATTTTAAATTCAAAAGAAATTTTGGAAATGGTTCCTGGAATATCCTAAAAATAATTATCAAGGGACAAACTTTAAGGGTAATACACAACCAACAGTAAAGAACAAAGACACACCTAATACTTGTGCTAAAAATACTGAACAAAAAGAACCTGTAAAATGATGGTAATGTCAAGGACCTCATTATGCAACAAATTGCCCTATTAGAAAAAAGAAATTTCAACAATGTGCATAGAGTACAGGAAGAAGCAACTGTTGGTGACATAGGAAACGAGATGCCCAGAATTAATGCAGCACTGGAGAATCGACAGGCTAATCACCAGACATCTATGGTGGAGATCGAAGGTATGATAAAGAACAAACCAATTTCTATTATGATAGACCCAGGTGCAAACCTAAGCTATGTGTCACCTAGTATAGTAGAAAGTTGTAAATTGCATTTAAATAATTTTGAAAATCTTGGCTGGTACTGTTAGCTATAGGAACTAAGAGAAAGGTAGTTAGCTATGTTAATGATTGCGAAATGTTTATAAGTCAATTCAAAACTCAAGTGAAATTGAATGTGTTACCCCTAGGATCTTATGATGTTTTAATAGGTATGGATTGGCTGGAAAAACACATAGTAGTTTTAAATTGATTTGAGAAAACATTTACATGCTTAAATGAGAAAGGAGAAACTGTCGTAGTGAAAGGAATTCCTAGGAAAGTTTCTGTTAGACAAATTTCAGCATTACAAATGAAAAAGTATGTACATAAAGGTTGTAAAGTGTTTGCTGTGCATGTGATGAATGATGAACACATGAATAAAGAAGATAAATTAAAATTTGCAGACATACCAATCTTAAAATAATTTTCAGATGTATTCCCGGAAGATATTCCAGGATTACCTTCGAAAAGAGAATTGGATTTTACTATTGAGTTGGTACGTGGAGTTGTACCAAATTAAAAGGCTCCTTACCGGATGAATATCCTAGAACTTAATGAATTAAAACTACAATTGAAGGATTTAATAGATAAAAATTATATAAGACCAAGTGTATCTCCTTGGGGGGCACCTATCATTTTCGTTAAAAAGAAAGACAGTACCTTATGCCTGTGTATAGATTATCGTTAGTTAAAAAAATGACAATTAAGAACAGATATCCATTGCCCCGCATAGATGATCTGTTTGATCAAGTACGCAGAGCAACGATATTCTCAAAGATAGACTTGAGATCTGGATATCATCAAGTCATAATTAATGATGAAGGCATATTTAAAACTGCATTCAGAACCCGTTATGGGCATTATGAATTTGTAGTTATGCCTTTTGGGCTAACTAATGGTCCAACGGTTTTTATGTGTTTAATGAATAATGTATTAAATAAATATTTGGATAAATTTGTAATTGTCTTCATCGATGATATACTGATTTATTCAAAAACAAAAGAAGAACATGATGAACATTTGCAGATAATATTACAAGTTCTAAGAGAACATAAATTATACGCTAAATTCAGTAAATGTGAATTCTTTAAAGATAAAATACAATATTTAGGTCAAGTGATGTCCAAAGGGGGAATCTCAGTTGACCTAGATAAGATAAGAGCGATAAATGAATGGCTTGTCCCTAAGGATGTAACAGATGTGCGATCATTCATGGGAATTACAGGTTATTACCGAAAATTCATAGAAGGATTTTCGAGAATTGCGAATCCTATAACAACCTTACAAAAAAAGGGAAAGAAATTTGTATGGGACTTAAAATGTGAAGAAAGATTTAAAAAGTTAAAAGAGTTATTAACTAGTACTGCACCAATCTTAAAAATAGCAGATCCAAATAAAGACTTCGTTGTATGCACTGATGCATGCAATGAAGGCTTGGGTGGAGTTTTAATTCAAGAAGGTCATGTAATAGCATATGAATCAAGAAAGTTAAAAATGCATGAAAAGAATTACGCTACTTACGATTTAGAGTTGGCTGTCGTAATTCATGCCTTGAAAATGTGGCGCCATCATCTAATCGGTAGAAAATTTCTATTAATGACTGATAACATAAGTTTAAAATATTTCTTTGATCAACAAAATCTATATGTCAGGCAAGCAAGATGGTTAGCTTTCCTTAGCGAATATGGTTTTTAAATCAAGCATATAAAAGGGAAGGAGAATAAAGTGGCTGATGCTTTAAGCATAAATGCAAGAATGAATTTTATAGCCGTTGTTAGCAACTACAAAACAGATTTGGAAGATAAGTTTGAAGATGGAGTAAAAATGGATAAAAATGATCAGAATTTAAGAGAAAAAGTTGCGGAAAATGAATCTGAAAATATAAAAACAGATTTTAGTTTTAATGATAAAGGTTTAATGCTGTTTAAAAACAGATTATACGTACCTAATGTACCAGAAATTAAATTACTGATCTTAAATGAAGTACATAAGAGTCCTTTCTCAGGACCTCTCGGTTACCAAAAAATGATAACAATGTTAAGGAAAGATTATTTTTTGCCTAACATGAAGAATGAAGTAGCTAAATATATAGCTAGGTGTTTTGAATGTCAGGAGGTTAAAGCTGAGAATCAACACCCAACAGGTCTATTGCAACCATTACCAATTCCAGATTGGAAATGGGAAATTATCAGTATTGATTTTATAACAGGACTACCTAAAAATCAAAAGCAAAATTATTCTGTGATGGTAGTAGTAGATAAACTTAGCAAAGCAACTCACTTTATACCTGTTAAATCTACTGATAATGCTGCTAATATTGTTGATGTATTTATGAAACAAGTTTTTCGTTTACATGGAATTCCTAAGGAGATAATTTCTGATAGAGATTCTAAGTTTACTGGTAATTTCTGGAAGTCATTGTTTAAAGGTTTGGACACTTAATTAAATTTTAGTATAGCTTATCATCCGCAAACGGATGGACAAACTGAAAGAGTAAATCAAGTTTTAGAAGATATGGTTGGGATGTATGTTAGTGATCAACCAAACAAGTGGGAAGAATATTTGCACTTAGTTGAATTTGCTTATAACAATCATTATCAAGCTTCAGCTAAACTTAGTCCTTTTGAAATATTGTATGGTCATAAGTGTAATACTCCCATTTCATGGAGTAATCCGGTCAATAGATTGATGTTAGGACCAGAATTGTTGAAAGAAATGGAACTAACGGTGAAACATGTACAAAGCAATCTGAAAATTGCACAAGACAGACGGAAGAGTCATGCAGACCTTAAAAGACTCAGAAAGAATTCCAAGTAGGTGAGCATGTCTTTGTCAAGGTAAAACCCAGAAAAAGCTCCTTTAAGTTGGGGAGTTGTGCTAAATTAGCACCCAGGTATTGTGGACCATTTGAGATATTGTCAAGAGTTGGACCAGTGGCTTATCAATTAGCTTTGCCACCTAATCTCAAAGTACATAACGTATTTCATATTTCTATATTAAAAAAATATGTACATGATGCTACTCATGTAATCGATTGGAATGTTATCCAGATAGAACCAGAAGGAGATTTTCAGGTGGAACCGGATTGTATCCTCGACAGGAGAGAAATTTTACTCTAGAATCGCACCATTGGACAGGTAAAGGTGCAATTGAAGCACCTTAGTCCAGATGAAGCAACTTGGGAATTGGAGAGTCATATGGAGGAAGCATATCCAATTATGTTTCAGGAAGACTTAGATGATACTTAAGCAACATCGAGGATAGTTTTGAACTTAAGAGGGGGTGTTTGTAACCCACCTAGAACTAAAGACATTTTATCTTTTGGAAAAAAATTATTTTAGAAGTTATTGTAAAGTTTTATGTTGTTGAGCAAGGATGGTCAAAGATGACTATAATTGAATATTTTATGATTTAAATAAATAAAAGAAGAGACACTTAGCCAAAGAGGACTGTTGAAGAGTGTTCACTGACCCACTAGAAGGAATGATCTGGTGTAGAAGGAAAAATTGACAAATGGTAGCAAGAACATTCACTTTCTAGCTGATTCAGGGGGCATCTCCCTAAAATTGTGGTCATGTTCCTGAAGAAAGGAGGAACTAAGCAGGTGGCTCATTTAATTTAAAAACTGACCCAAAGACCTAGACAAGGATATATCCATCGAATGAGCAGGAGGCTCACACAATTTTCCTTGTGGTTATGCTGCATATTGAAAAGTTAAGCACAAAGAGGTGATTTGATGAGGGGAAGCTAAAGTGATATTACTGCAAGTTTAATTCCTGAGTTACGGAGAGAACAAAACCAGTTTCTACACCTAGTCTTCGTCCTGGTGGTTCAATGAACAGGCTCGGGGGTCCTAAAGCAAGTTATCTTGGCTGCTTTCAGGAGACTGTTGGGAGGAACAATCTTCTTTGGATTGGATTTTCATCTTCAAGTTACCAATTTCTCTTTTGTGTTAATATTTATTTGGATTCCCCCTTAACCATAAAATTTATATGAATTTTACTGTATGTACAATAAGCATGTTAGAAAAATGTAGTTTCAATGTTTATTTCAGATAAGTATAGAAATAATTATTATTTCCTTACTCTTAATCTGCTTACAGTTAAATGTTTAAATGCTATTATGGTTAAATTACTGCTACGTTTGTATGCTGTTAATACTAATTAATCGTTAAACATTTAGATTAGAGTTTTATTGGTTATAGGGAATAAATGTTACAAAGTATGTTCTAGCTAATCGTTGTTTTTCAGTAAAATTATATAGTTATGCGATAGATTATATAAAACAAATCTTGAATAAATTGGTTACTTATAGTAGGCATATATATGTGTGTGTGTGTGTGTGTACCAATGACGAATTTGTTTTTAAATGAAAATACATTGAAATTTAAGAGTATCTCTGTAAATCTATAATATATATATATATATATACTAATAGATAAAAACTTCACATTATATCGAATGTACATAACACCTTTCATACAGTACAGTAATATCCGTTTTACATAGATCCTACTAAGGAAATAGAAGTCATTTAATCATAAGCTAAAAAAATATGATAAATCATAAGGGTGAACCCTAAATATACTCGTTAAATAGAATAAAAGAATCGAGTTCTAAAAATACAAGTCCTCACTTTAATTATTTCATATTTCAGACCGAGAGGCCAGTTACTTTCCAAAATTTCTAACTATTTAACTTACAGAATTTGAAACGAGTTTTGATAAACTAAAATAACATTTTTTTTTACACAGAGCCATCATCAGCTTGTTGGCAAAAGAATTCAATCTTTTTATGACAAAGTTGTACATTTCCACAGATAAGGGAAACGCCCAAAAAATGATAGATTAAGTAGAATCATCGAAATCCACTACTCATCGACTTAGCTGAGACATCATTTTACATTGTCATCA
Organism: Larix kaempferi; assembly: GCA_027924585.1. Lineage (NCBI taxonomy): Eukaryota > Viridiplantae > Streptophyta > Pinopsida > Pinales > Pinaceae > Larix > Larix kaempferi. The sequence continues at coordinate 90,991 of BSBM01000633.1, read as the reverse complement.
ACAGAGCCATTATTGGCATTAAAGTTTCATTGTAAAACAGTATAAAAAAATAGTATTAACATTTAGGGCTTTGCCCAAAATTTGTTAAACAAAATTATTAAAATAGAGCATCATTATAATCATTGGAAGTATGAAGAAGGGTCAAATTATAAATTGCACATTTAAACACTGAAGAGTTAATTAAGAAAACGCACTTAACAAGTGTTGTAGGAAAAACAGATCCCATGTTTTAATAAAACATGGGAGCCCCAAATTTTTATATGCAAAGGTAATGATCAAATTCCTTTGGTCATGTTGGGGTTTTATCGTGTTTTATAGCTTTGCTTTGATTTGATTGAGTTAGTAATAATTTTCCTTTGAGAATCTCTTGTGTGTTTTGAGTATTTTTATAAGTTGTGGAAAGCACTAATTTTTCCCCAAAAATCAGGTCAACCCGCAAACCCGCAATCCTGTAATTCCGCAAAGCGCGATTACATATTGCGAAAACTTGGTTTTTGTTTTGGGAATAATTTCTTTCCGCAACCTGCAATGCGGATTGCGGATGCAGAAATGATCTTACAATAATTGCAATCATTGTTGTCCGCAAACCCGCAACTCACAAATTGTGGATTGCGAGAAGAGCTCATTTATGATTTTTGCGCTTTGCGTTTTTGCAACCTGCAACCCGCAATTGCAGAATTGCGGATTGCAGAGATATTGGTTTATTTTTTACTATGAGTTGTGATCCCGCAAACCACAACCCGCAAATTGCGGAATGCGGACTGCGGGATGAATGTATATATTTCCAAAATAAAACCCCGCAACTCATCCTTCTGCATCCCGCAAGATAGCATATTAGTCGTTGATCTGTCTTAATCTTACAACTTAGATTTTTCCTGGCGAAATTAATAAATATGTTGATTTTTCCTGTTTTCTCTTATCATTTTTATTTTCGAAAATTATTTGCTGCTTGGATTTTATTGTGAGTTTTTACCAGGGGTCACTTTCGTCATTTTGCAGTTTGCACAGGTTAGTTTCGTGTCACTATCTTATTCAATTACTTACGGTTTTGTTAGTTTGAATTGTTGTTGATTTGTGTTTATTTGTTTATCAGAATTTACCGGTTTTCCAAACATGTCTCACAACACTCACTCCAAAACTGCACAGAAAGAATCTTTGAATAAGGACCCAAACTTCGACATCTTTGCTGACACTAGTGACAAGGTTTCAGAAACTTACCAGCTTGATTGGTCCAAGATTTATTCTATTTTTGATAATGATGACGTATCCGATATTCAGAACGACCGGCTCGCCTATGAAAGAATTAGGGATTCCCAACTCCATGCTATAGCAGCCAGACCTGCCATACTTCCCTATGCTGACGCGGTCAAATGGATTATCGACCATGCCAACCTTAAGGAACGGTCTTTTAATGATAGTGTTGGGTCTCAATTGACCACATTTCATCCCGATGTATTCATAAGAGCATACGCCCTAAAACCTGTTGTTCAACCCTTTACTCCTACATTCCTAAATTCGGTAGCAATTAGGTATTATTTCACTTAAATGCTGAAGTCTTGGATGCACAAACCGGCTATTTTCTTACCTAGGGATGATAATTCATATCTTGTTTCATGGTTTAAGGAACCTTACTCCCTGCTGGCCGCTATGCTTAGCAGGATTTATGGTCTTCCAAATTGCTCAGCGTTTAAGGTTGAGTGGGCACCTGTGGCCCATCATATCTTAACAACCGAGGAGTCATTTCCCTGGGCTTCAATTTTGTCAGTCGAACTGAAGACGACCATTGAAAAATACCAGAAATCACCAGCTTTGAGGAAGCCACACTTCTTTTACTCGGCCTATGTGATCGATGTCTTTTGCAAAGAATTACAATATCCTAATATGGGATGGAATTGGACTCTATCAGCCCCTCCTGTTCATATTTACTTTTCAATAGTCTGGGAAAATAATTACGTGCCCTTGTTATATGATATTTGTGACAATTTCTTTGGAGCTGTCTACTTCTAGATATTCAAAGAAGAAGCACCTTCTTTCTCAACTGATGCCAGAAATCTTATTGCTACAACTGGTGATTGGTATGTGGGAGAGTCTTTCTCATATGTCAGAGTGTGGGGAAGCAACATTGTTCACCTACTACCCAGAATAGTTCTAGATAGGTTGGTGATTGAGGAATTTTCTTATCAAACTGCTACTGATGGGGTTTACCTCTAGCTTACTGGTCCCAAAAGGAAGGGATGGCCTAAGTTTCCTTTAAACCTAGGACCTTGGGTTATCCCAACTTCAACCTGGGCTTTAGTCCTGGGAGATAAGATTGTTTCTTTGAAATTGGGGTATGCCACCAAAAGGATGCATGACCCTAAAGTATTTCTTTATGCTCACTTTAAGCAGAATCATACAAAGATTGGTTATGTTCATGAAGATCTTCCTGATGACTCTGTTTACCTAGGGGTAAATAATTTCTCTGAAGTCCTGGAAAGGGCCAAAAGCAGAGATGAACAAAATCTCATAATTCAATACCAACAGAAGATTAAAACCAAGGTTTTAAGAAATAGAAGAATGGAACTCAAGCTGCATAGAAGAATGGAACTCAAGCTGCATGAGAAAACAAGAAAAGACAGGAAAGAAAAAGAAGCTCATAAAGCAAATACTCCACTGATGCTCACTTATCCAGATGGAGACAAAGGAAAAGGCCTTATGGAAGAATCTCTGAAGTTAAAGACTGCTACAGAACTAAAATTATTAATGCAAACATCTAAGCAATTGAAGCAGAAATTAGCACAGATTACTTCGGTGCTGGACACCCAAGTAGTTGCAATATCCAAACCCACTACTAATGTTCAAGTGGCTGTTGCAGGAAACTTGATTGGTGATGTTCAAGTAATGTCTGAGAGCAAACCAGCTAAAAGACAAAAGGTTCAAACTCCTGCCTCCCAAATTCCTACACTAAACATAGAAGACAGTGATGTGGAAGATGAGATACTTCTTCCCGTGCCTGTGATAGTAGAAGTGACTGAAAGTTCTTAGTCAATGACAGATTTGTTGGATGCCATAACAATGGATGACCATCTTCCAGATCAACAGTTTCTTGAGATCACCACTACTGTTGATACTACAAATTCAACACTCTTACTCTCATCCATTCAAAGTCTTTCAACTTTATCACCTGGAGTGACACCACCAGCTGCCATATCCCAACTGTTTCATGCACTAACCACTATCACTGCTCCATTTCCTACCCTGTCAGTTCCACTTCACATTCCACCATCAATAGTGGCAGTGATCCAGTCTTCAACTGTCCCTCTGCCATCACCTTCATTTCCTTCTTCACCACCAGTCAATGATGTCCAAGTCTCAGTTGTTCTTTCCTCACCATCAGTTGCCGATATATCCATTCCACCTCTGAAGTTTTTAGTTCAATTCCTTCTCCAACCTCTGTACCATCAGTCCCAGAAGGTATCCCTTCTTTATCAACCACTTTTCAAATCACTATGCCAATTCCTAGCTCCACTATCACTCAGACCGCTCCATTGGTTTCAACACCAAATGTGACTACATCATTTATTGAGCTGGTAGCTGATTTTGAAGAGGACATTGTGGTTCCACTTGGAGATTACTTTTATAGTAAAGCAACAAAAGCAGTGGTGAAGAAAGGTAAAAAGAGAGACAGGGATCAAGGTGTCTTGCAGGCACTTGTTCCTAATCAAGTCATTTGGGCTAAGCAATCAGATGACACACAACAAGAAGCACTAGACTCTGCTGCTGCCTTGGGTGCTTTTGCGGGGGCAAACTTTGATTCAGTGACAACACTGAACAAAGAAATTGATCTGAAGAAGGGGGTGGTGAAGAGACTTGAAGAACAGCTGGTTAAGGCCAATGAATACCATGAAGCTGATGTTTGTGAACTTAGAAGGGCATTTGAGGATAAGTTTGAAGACCTTCAAGAACATAATGCTTCTCTGCAGAACCAATTGCAGGATGCTGAAACCTTCAACATTGCCAATGAAGAAAAGATAGCTATCCTGGAAAAGAAGTTGGAGGATGCAACTACAAGTGCAGCCTCTTCTTCCTTTTCCAAGTTCTCTCAGCAGGAGTTTAAAGACTTGGCTATTCAGGTCAATGAGGAACATCACGAGTTGATTTCTGAATTGTTTAGTACTCTGAATGAAATTCAGGAGACTAACATTGCTTTTGGAAAGATGTTTTTCATTCTTAATGGGTAGATGGATAAAAGAAAACAAGCCTCTAAGGCCTATGATGACATTCTTAAATGGCAGAAGTATATTAAAGAGAAACCAGAGGACATCCCTGTTCTAAGAAGTTTTCAGTTTAGGAAAGTCAGAACTTCTCTCAATGCCTGGCAGAATGTTCTTGACATGGTGGAAGAAACCATCCAAAAGGAACAGGCTATTTGTGGGAGGAGGTGGTATGTTGTGGACAGCATTATGGAAAAATTGCAGTTCCCTACCATGGGCCTCATTGAAGATGCTTGTCCACCGAAATTGATGATTGAACAGGTTGAAAGCCGATGAGAGGAGGTCAAAGAAAATATCCAGTAGCTTGAGCATATCCAAATTGCACATGTGGATCGGTTCATCAGGCAGCCTGTTGCCATGGAAGGGAAGATCCACATTTTCATGCGGATCTGGCATAAGCTAGCAAAGAATGAAATGGAAGGTTCCACATGTGATGCCCAGCTAGGGCTTGACTCATCAAACTATCTAGATTTAGATGAAGTGTTAGAGACATGGGCCAAGTGGCAAGATTTTCTTGGTCATTCTTAGTTTGATTCGATTTTGTAATCCCTCTTTATGGGAAATTTACCCTTTGTAACAATATTGTAATTATTATTTAAAGGGGTAGATGTATCGTAGGAAAGAGGTGGTTTTTTTTTGGAGGAAGAATCGCCAAAAGAGACTGGAGATGCTATGTTATTACAGACTATGTAATTTTTTTTTGCAGGCCTTTAAAATACAATTAGCCTTTCTTCAACTACCTCTTTTGTTATACTTTATCAAATGTCTTTGATGGGTTGTGATTTTACTCCAATTCATTTGTAAACATTGTTGATTTTGCAGCTAATTCTTAATACATTGATCTTTGAGTTGGATTTGTCTTAATTCATGATCTTTGTGTATTTATGTTTTAGTTGAATTTCTTTAATTAAAATATTTATCTATTTTTGCAAATGATTCACAGAAACTATTAAATCAATAATTCATGTTAATTTTTCAATTAGCATAAGAGTTACAGGGTAATCTTGGATATGCTTGATCTTTAAACTATTATCAGTAATTTTCATTGCTTGATTATATTTTGAAGTAGTAAGTTAATGATCTGGTTTTACATTTCTGTCAAATTGGTTAAATGTCTTATTAGAATTCGAACCAAGTTACCTTGAACACAGTCAATACACTCCCTTTAGATCTGATGTGACTTAGATTAGATTTCTTTAAGGTAGAGTTGTCTTAGGTTTAGATCCACTTTAGAATCATGACACTTTTGTTCTTCCATCTCAGGAAGACAGATCCTCCTAGGATCAAAACCCCATAAGTGCCAGTGGAGGCCTTTGTATCCATGGGAGATTACTATTCCAAACAGGCTGGGGATAGAACTGTCCTTGCGTAGGAACTTTTGAATCCTTTCAGTCTGGGTTTTCACCCTATGTTGTTAGCCTTAGAACCCATTCCAACAACCTGTACATCTGAGGCGTCAACAACAGGATAAACAGAGCTATCATAGGCATCATTGACAAGAATCGATGGCCAATCGATTTAACCAAGCATGCAAATGCAGTTAGGGATTTTGCCCAAAATTATAAACAAATCCATTAAACTTTAAAGCATTATAAATTCAAACAAAAATCATTGTAAATAGACGTAAGGCTAGAACCCTGTTTACTTTTAAAATATATATATCAGTTTGGGAGAAATGCTAACTAAGGGCCTGAAAACCCTGAACTTGTGCATTACAATATTGATATACAGTTTTCCATTATGGATTTAAAAAAAAATTAAAACCTAAGAATAAAACCAACAACGTATTCATTTTCTGAATGTGTTTCACAGAACCGGTCAGCTCTTAATACGACACAACAACACCACAGTGCTAAAAACAAAACATAAGAAACGTTTGTATAGGATGTTCCAGGAAGGCCGAGGCTTACCAGGGTAGTTCAAACCCTGAAGCTTCCTTCCACTTCTTGCCCAAACTCTTAACTCATAAATAAGAGACTCAGAGTTAGCACGAATTTCCTCCTGTCAACATTACACGGAACGCAGTGGTTAGAAACCTTTCACATTTTTAATTTATTGAAATGTTTATTTTGAAAACAAAGAAATGTCAAATTTTACCTCTATGAGGAAGTCCTTCCAGGCTGAGAGCCAATTTTCCCTCCTAGTGTAATCGAGCAAAGAAAACAATGCATAAGGACCATAACCTGGAACGAACAACTACCTCAAGCATGGTATCCTCTCACAACCATAAGGGCCGAGAGCTGGGCTCACCCAGGTGCAAAATGAACAAATAAATGTCGATACAAGCCTTTTGCATTGAGAGTTAGGGTTTAAGCCAGTGTGTCTCTCCACCCATGGCCTTCACGTGGCCTCTTTAATACTTACAGTTGTTATTCCACTAAACTCTGAATTTTCTTACCCATTCTCAATAGTTCATGCTTATAGTTTCAAACTGTGACTTAATGCATCAAACCCTTAACTAGGAAATCGATTTCCTAGTTATTCTCTTGTGTTTTTAAATTATGATAAAAGCCATCAAACTTCTAGCTAAGAATACCCACATTTCAAATAGTTGGAGCAAAGGGTTATCATTTATATAATACTTGGTGTTAAAAATCTTAGCTAAGATATCCAATCATATAGTATTTAATTTTCAACCTCCAACCCAACTTTCGATAAGTTGAGTCCTTACCTAGAAACATACACGATTATCAACATGCATTAGCTTCACGAAAGCTAAGTAATCCCAAGGTCATCACAAAAACACCCTTTCAAACAAAAAGCAGATAATCAACATCTCAAACATCAAAACTAAGAAATCATAATACGATGATTTTAGGACGTACGATTTTATTAAATGACGTTTAAAATATCGACGTCAACACAGTAAAGAGATCAACTATTATTTTCAATGCTATTTAGGACATAAGAAATAACACTAGATAAACATCGATTTTGTAACTTGAAAATAAACAAGTTAAAACTCATACTTCACAAAAGTATCGTCAGTAAATACAAGTATATATTCAAGCATATAACAAGATAAGAAGTAATTCATAAGCATAAATTCTAGATCTTTTGGGTAATTATACATCATACGAAAAATTTAATTTTATGGATTTTTGAGTTGTTACATTTCTTTGCAAATTTCAGAAGCAAAGCCCATGTATTCCTCCTCGCTCCAAAGCCTTAGTTTGTTTTCCACATCTTTTAGTTCCTTACCTTTTTCAAGTCTCATTTTTGCTGATGAAGAGAGAATAGTAGATTTAGCAGCTTTAAGATTTGAGAGAAATTGAATAGAGGTTGATTCCCTATCTGTAGAATTGTAAGGAACCCACGCATAATTTAACAACAGTAATAACCCCTGATTTTCAAGCCACGCAGGGTTGAGTTTAAATGGAGCAGGTGGGGTGAAACCTAGGTCTTTCAACTCGAGAAAAAATGGTCGATGATCGGAGTCTCTGCCATTTCCGAACCACTGGCTAAATCTAACCGTGGAATAAGTTTCTCACTCAATAAAAACATGTCGAGTATTTTGGAGATCCTATCGTCCTCGACTCTTCTGTTGCTCCAGGTCGGTGTAGACTTTACTAGTCTAATGTCAAGAAGGCCTGCCTTGTCAAGTTTTTGCAGGAAGAAGCCAGAAAGGATGTCAGAAGAATCATGTGGTCCTCAAAATTTAGATTGACCCAGGGAGAATTTTAAATCCCCTCCAATTATCAAAGATCCGTGCTCGAGAATTTTCTTAGAAAGGAAAGAGTCCCAGAAGGGAACCCTATTTGCATAAGGACCATAAACGTTAACCAGGAGGAAAACTTTCCCCATTTTTATAGATTCTAGCTTGGTTCCCAGGATCGATTCCATCACCCATGTGTTTTTTAAACACCATAACCCTTCTTTCCAGCTAGTAATAAGACCAACCGAGAGGCCTTTATCGTCCAAAAAGCTAAACTGCCAATCAGGAAAAACTTTCTTAAGATCATTAATAAGTTTTCCACCTTCCATCATCGTTTCTTGGAAGAAAAAAATCTCAGGGTGATTTGTTGTTATCAACCTGTGAATGGCTTGTTTTTTTGAGGGTTTAGCCATCCCTCTTACGTTTAGGGAGCATAGTCTCGTTAGGGAAACCTTGTCAGGGACTTCTCATCTCTAAGTGTCCTGAAGATGGATCTTTGTGTTCCTTCTGATTGCTCCAATATAGCTTTAGACTGTGTTTTTTGTAAGTTGGTCTTTCTGCCTCTTTTCCCCGAAGGAGCAGAAATAGGGTTTAAACCAATACTCCCTCCTTTGTCTTGACAATTCGTTCCTCCCACCCTTGGTCGAAGCTTCATTTTAAAGTTCCCAACAGTAGGAGAAACATCCACCTTCTGCGGGGTAGGACGTTCAAAATAATCTTGAATAGAGGAGTCAACAAGGCTTAGGTGGGATAAACAGGGCGAGCTACCAGTCGGGGAAGGGCCCAGGCATGTAAGGCCTTTCGTCAGGGGGACAGAATGCTCAACCATAGAAACATCCAAGGTAGGGAGAACCTCGTCAAGTAAAGGTGTTAAGAGAGAACGGTCAGGAATCTTTCTAGGGTTTACTGTAAGAGCATCTGGTTTGACGAAAGCAATGGGAGGAAACGGGGAGGCATAATTCAGGTTAAAGCAACCTATCTGTGTTGAGAGGGAAAATTTGGGAATCCAAGCCTTCTGCCTGAAAGACAAAGAACACTCGACTGCTAGATGTCCGTAATGATGACACCGATTGCATCTAAAGGGAAAACCAATGTAGTCTAGGGTTTGGGTGTGAGACAAACCATTGTGTGACAGATCAATATCTTCAGAGAGGCCTTCATTGAGGTCTAAGGAGACTAGGATTATTTTGACTCTTAAAATTCTAGTCGAGAGGTACGACAAGTCAGCCTCTATGAATGTACCCACAGAATTACCAATTTCTTTGAAAACAACAGGAGACCAGATATCAAATGGGAGGTTTGGAAAATTTAACCATACCTGGTTCCTGTCGAGTCGCTCCTTTGAGGCATCAAAAAGTGGCGTCCAGAACTTCAGTGTGAGTACAGAGGAGTCCCATTTCCATATTCCCTTTGAAATATCCTTTGAGTGTGATTCGTTCTGGAACTGAAATACAAGCCATCCCCTTAATAAAATGTAGGACTCTGGTTCATACCCTAGCAACTCTGCCCCATTGTTCAAGACCCATTCCTTAATACCAATCATACTGGTCATTCAGCCAAGGAATATCCCGACCAACGTACATTCACAATTTTTGGCCACTTCATTCATCCGAATGTCTTCTCCAAGAATTAGGTTCAGAACCTTGTTATTTTTAATGCACTTCTTCTTAAAACTTGTTTTTGTTGGTATACTAGCTGGGCATGGTGTGAAGAATCCTACATCTCCTCGTAATTCTTCAATGGATAAAGAGACGCCAATAAATCCAGATCCCCCTATTCCTTCCTCGTAGCAGTTTGCAAAGGGATCCTATGTAATAACCCTAAAAATCAACAAAAAATTAAATTTTTTTATAGGGTCATTAGACTACATATCCTAAGGTTTAACCGGACAATAACCCCGTAGTTAAAATAACCCTAATAAGGAAAAGTTGTGAACTTTGAATCTCTTCAATGTTCTTGTTGTATTTGTAACATTTATGTGTCTGGATATTTGTGATGTTCAAGTTTCAAATAAAAGGTCCTTACTTGTGTTTACTTAGAAGTGTACTTTCCTTATTAGCTGTTATGAATGGATGCAACTTACCATGAAATTTCCTAGTAATGGAATATTTTAATTCAGGTAGGAGGCGTCCCGCGAGCCCCTAGGTCTTACTTAGCTCTTAGGAGCTAAAGCATGTAACTTGATTCTTATGCAGGTGATAAACTAAAGGGGCATAAGAGGTTAAGCAAAGTTAATCCTAAGGTATTCTACCAAGCCCTACGTCGATGTTATTGTAAGGTGGTATGAAAAAGACATTAAGTCGAGCTTACAACAAAACCTTGGTTATAATAGATATCCAAAGTATTCCTATAAAACCTAAACCCTTGACTTCAAAAGCTGGCTGAGAACTATGCAAACACGGGTTTGTATTACCAAGTATTATCGTGACTTGACACTGGTAGATGGCGCATTCAATGTTCCCATGTGAACTAGCAGGTAGTGGAAATCCACGTCAAGGCATGGGGAAAAGGACCTTCGTTACAAACCCTCGTTCGGCTTTTGATTCAACAATGTTCATTGTTGTGGTTTTGGGAGAGCACCATGGGGTTTCATCGTTGGTGAGGGTGCTTTGGTCATGCTACCGGCCTAAGCGTTGCTCTAGAACCAGAAGTTGCCCACCACACGCTTCATTGAGGTAATATCTACAACTCTTTTGCATTTATCATATCTACAGTACTTTCTTTTGGTTTTAACGTTGTAGGAAGTCGTAATAATGCTGTGTTTATGTTTATGAGACAGGGGGAGATTCGTTGCAGTAGCTAGTGTGCATTCATCTGGAGGTGGCGACTGTCTTGGCGGTGTCTACTTTGTTTTGGACCCTGGTAAGACCTGGGGTCCCGGGGCATACTCTCGTTTTGATAAAATGTTGTGTTTGTAAAATGGGAAAAGATTTATAACAGTTTGAAAGTGGCTTGGGAGGCACAAGGAGTTAGCCCATGCTGTGTTTCCCTTTCGCCAGCATCCAACGAATTTCTTGTTGAATGGCTAAATGCTAGTTTTGGGGAGATTATCCTCGTTGATTTTCTTCAACGCTACCAAATGATTAAGGGTTTCTGCGACTTGTTTTCTTTTATGATACATGGACTATTGTAAACTGTTATTTTGAACTTCTAATGCGGACCTATGTCTTGACTGGTTTATGAAATACTTTAATGGTTGTTTAAACTCACTTACTCTGTCGGTAAATACGAAATTGGGTTTTTTTTATAGTTAGTTTTGCTTTTTGTAGATGAATGGAGGTTCTGTATAGGATTCTTATGAAATTTAATTGTTTACTGTCAACTACTTCTGCTTGTAAAATCGTCTATCGTTTTCTCTGTCAAAACGTTGTTTGTTGGGTGCAAAAGTAAAATATAACATGATTCGTTTCCCTAGAATTTAGGCTGGAAGTTCTACTTGCTTATAAATGCGGTCCCTTGATTTTGTTTTAGGGTTCTATTGATTTTAACTTCGTCTGGGTGAAGAAAAAAAAGGCGTTCACTAACTGAGCCTCAAAAGAATAGTTGGTTAACGAAGTGTAAAGCTTTTGATATGTTTAGATGCTTAATGACATTCTACGTTTAAGTAAAGGAAGAGTTATTTCTCTGTTTGTGGTTCTGTGTATCGATTATCCTCCTTAACTAATGAGGCAAAAGATGTGTGGCCCTAAATTAAGGAAATGTGGTCTCTATGCATGGTTCCCTGAAATCAATTTCTTGAGAACAATGTATAGCCTTTTCCTTAGATTTAAATAAGGGGATTCCAGTGTTTTGTAAAAGGGTTGAAAATGTATACTTTTTACTGCTGAGGGTAGATGGAATGCTATCGTTTTCTTCATGCTATGTGTAAGGAGAAAGGACCCGACTAACATGAGATCTATAGCAGGTTTTTAAATAATAGTTAATAATTAATATTTATAAGTAGATATTCCATAATGTGCTTTTAACTATTAACCCATGCAAGGTTTAGGGCATGCTTCCCGAAAACCCTTAAGCTAAGGATTTCTCTCCTCGTGTAAGGGTAGGGAGGATTTCTCCGTTATGATTTAATAAAATATAAGATTTCGATCGAGACAAAATTTGCTAAACCAAAACAGTCCTAAATAAAGTAGTCATTCAAAGAATGATGATAACACTAACTGGAAATGACAGAAAATAATAAAATACATTTATGAAACAGTAACCCTAATCAGATCTAGATTTATCAGTTAATAATAAGGTACTTAAGACAAAAAAGAATCCTGCATTTTTCATTGCTCATTAGTATTGACAGAAAAATAATGAAATACATTTCTAAAGAGTAACCCCAATCAGATCTAGATTTATCAGTTGTTAATAAGATTACCAAAACAGAAAAAGAACCCTGAAATATCATTACATGCCCTGCATTATCATTGCACAAGATTAGCTCAACGATCTAGTCTACAAAAGGTTAAAATTCACGGATCTGCACTTTTTGACATTTAACTTAAGTTAAGGAGATCTATCTGTCCAATTCCTAACCTGTATGGTAGCAACAAATAGATCTACTTTTGTTTAAGGAAATAATCAATTAATAAGATCTAATCTAACACATACGTTGGATCACTTGTCACAATCGATAGATATGCATATTACAGGTTCAGAAAATCATTCGTAACATACTATAAAGGAAAACAGATGCATAAATAAGGAAAACAACAGAACTTGAATTAAATACTTATTAGTAATTTTATTGCAGCCTAACTGACGGAGGAACTTCCACTTTCCTCCCAACCTTAGACCGCAATCCATTCCTAGACTATTCCACCAGTCATCCCCAAGCCAAGCTGAGCATAACAAGAATCTAAAAAGGCCTACGGTAATTTTCTAACTCCTTACTACAGTAGAGTAGCCACAAGGTTCGTTTATCAGCCTATTTGGTGTGAGTCCATCTAAATGGCATTTCCCATGCATTGGTAATACAGTCCTCTCAGGACGGTCCCTTATGTTGGACACACCAGGTTTCAGTACTCTAGTGTTGAGCGCTCAGACTCATGACTGGACCCTTTTCAGTGTTCTTGGAAAACGTGCCCATGCAACTTTACCTTCTCTGCTATTAATACTTTTTGGGGCAAGGCTGCTAGGTATTTTTGGTTTTGATCACTCTGTTTTCTAACTGACACCTAGCCAATTCAGTTTTCTTTATCTTTGATTAATATTCCTTTATTTTAAATCCTCACGGTTCATTTTAAATTTTTAATTAATTAATTTGGACTTTTACTCTCCTATCAGCTAGTTTAGACTTTAGTTGTAGGCTACTGACCTATCTAGGTCCTTTCATGCTCAACTTCTCTTTGAGTGGTAGCCCCAGTCAGTTTGAAAGAATAAAATAATAATAATAAGTCATGTTTTAAAATAATTATTGGTTCACTTGATGCTCCAGATCCCCTAGCTCAAAACCAATTATTTAGTTCGAGTCGAAGTGCTCCAGAGCTTCTCAGCTCAACACTCACTCAACTAATAGTGCTTATCGAGCCCCCTTGGTTCATGCACGTGTCATACATAGTCAAGTTTATTACAACGTAAAATAAAATAATATTCAAAACAATAAAATAGTCTTTTCTTAGGATGTTACATCCCTCCCCGCTTAGAACAACACCGTCCCGGTGTTAGGGACTTGAAATGAAACCATGAAAAAAGGATGGGTAGGCCTCTTTCATTTCGGTGTCGTTCTCCCAAGTAGCCTCTTCAGGCTCGAAATGTTTCCACTGTACCTTCAGCTGGACAATGGTTCGCTTTCTAAGCGATACCTCTCTCTTGTCCAGTATGTGAAGCGGTTCCGGTACAAATTCCCCTTCGGTTTCTACCTGTAACAAAGACCAATCAATCGCATGTTTAGAATCGTAAACATATTTCTTAAGTAGGGATATATGGAAAACATTATGCACTCTTATATGTGCAGGTAGGGCCAATTCATAGGCCACTGGTCCCCTCTTGGCCAGTATTTCGAATGGCCCACAAAAACGCGGAGCTAATTTGTCGCATTTTCCCAAACTTAAAGAGCTCCTTTTCACTTTGAACTTCAAGTATACATGCTCGCCAACTTGATATTCCTTGTACTGCCATTTTCTGTCTGCATAACTCTTTTTCCTATCCTGTGCCTCTTTTAAATTATGTTGTACCTTTACAACCAGCTGCTCCAGATCTTTTAAGAGGTTTGGTCCCAACATAAGTCGATCCACTGGGCTGTACCAAGTGACTGGGGTTCTGCATTTCCTGCCATACAGTATTTCAAATGGGCTCATTTTAGCTGAAGCTTGTGTTAAGTCAGTAAATTTTTCTCCATTTTTGATTTATTTTCTCCAGTTTTGGTTTGTTTTTCAATCTACCTCAGTTAAATTTTTGGTTTTAAGTTTTAGTTTTAGTCTCCTTAGAAACTCTATGGGTGATTGAATAAGTTTTGAGCCCATTTCTTTTTAGGTTTTATTTGATTTTTGCTGATCTTTTATATTTTAAAGGGGGTTAAAGAAGGTCATATTTTCAAAAGTTGATTCATTAATGTGTTTAGAGAGCAGTTAGACTTGTTTCTTAAACCAAGTAACTTTTAAAACCTCCGACAAATTAGCAGAAAGTTGAAAAACTGTGAAATTCTGGCATGGCAGCTATTCTTGTAGCGCTAGACAAAATTTTAACAAAGGGCGCGCTACAAGAATATCGCGTTTTTCCTGTTTTGAGTGATTGAATTCAAATGCAGACCGCGAGATGATGGAGAGGAAGTTTTGAAAACCAAAGGAGGTTTTTTTTCATAAGATACTCATCTATAAAAACCTCTCTCAGTTTTGCAACAGCTGTCAAGGATTGAAAGATTCAGTTTAATCTTTGCAGCCTATTTTCCAGGGATTTTAAATATTTAATATTTTCCTGTTTTAGTGTTCATTTTACGGGGCCGATTCTGATTGATTGGAGATGAATTTTGAAAAAACAAGAGAGGTTTTTGTCCATCACAGACCCATTAACAAAAACCTCTCTCAGTTTTTACACAGGTGTCACCAATTGAGAGATATGGAAGATTCTTTGACACCTATTTTTCCATAAATTCGCCACATTTGCCAGGAATCCGATTTGCTATTTTTAGTCAATTAGTTGAGTTAGTTAGTTAATGTAACTGCTGGGGTAGTTTCAATTTCGACCTAATGAAGGGGAGATGGAACTACTTCTTTGTAATTATAAAAAAGGGACAAAGGGACTGAAGAAAGGTTCTGATTTTTGGGAGCATCAGGAGGTCTGCTAGCTGCTTGTACTTTCAGACTTATTTAGAGATAGGTACTGTAACTCTTATATGCATTTACTGATGAAACTATGAATATATGACTCTTTCCCCTTCATTTGATCTGTGTTGGCTTCATGTTTGAACTTCTTTAGTTTCATGAATGACAAATTCATTGCTGGATAATGTGTATTTTCTAGTAGTGCTTGTCCTTTATGTGTGAACTTCAGTACAGTCTTTTGTTGGATTTTTGTGATATATATGCATCTTTATCAATATATGTGTATGATTTAGTTGTTGCTTATCTGCTGAATGTATTCCCTGCATGTTCTTGAAGTTTATGACCAAAAACACTTAAAACAAAACCCTAAACCCTAGTTTGAATTGAGTTTTACTCTTGAGATTGTGTCGGCTTGTTACCCTAGCCTTAGTAACAATTTCTGGCACAAACATCTTTGGCGCCGTTGCCGGGGACGAAGCTGAAGCATATCTTCCCTGGGATCCTCATAATTTTCCTGGTTTAAGAGGTGGACTTGAACCAGCATTTTTTGAAGGCTATTTTCACCAGAAAGTTGTCACAGTGGCTTCTAACAGAATTGGAACCAGGAGCAGACCTACTTCTCCATTACAGCTGGGTGTGACAGACCCTGAAAAGATCATAAAAACAGCAAGAAAGCTCAGAAGGTCTCAATATTTACCAGCCTCTTGTGACTCTCACCAGTTGGGTGAATCATTAGACCCAGCTGAGAACTCACTTTGGATAAAACCAACCATTCCTGAAGATACTTTCCAAGTGTTTACCAATCCTGAAACCTTTTTGAAAGCAAAGACTGCTTCTCCTGGAAAAATCCCTCTTTTTCAGTTGAAAATAGGAAAGAGCCCTTTCCAAGCAAGTTCCAGTCAAATTTCTTCCTCTTCAAAACCTCAGTCTAAACCTCAGTCCACAATGGCAGCCCAAAATCCACCTATGGATATGATGGACAGAATGGTAGCAGCTAGGTATGCACCATTAGCATTACCCCAGCCTTTACATGCCTTGCCTACACATGATTACCAAAAGTATATGCCCCGATTCAATGGACAAGGTGAAACAACTGCAGAAGAACATTGGGAGGCTTTCGAGAGTTATGCAGACAATCAGAACATTGAAATTAAAGATGTATGGATGAGGGTATTTGTACAAAGTCTTGATGGGGATGTGAGAAAATGGTTCAGAGAACTGCCTGCTAATTCTATCACCATAATTGAAGAACTCAAAGATCTTTTTTTGAGACAGTGGGGAGACACCAAAGATCACACTTATTACATAACTGAGTTTGGAGCTTTGAGAAGAAAGAAGGATGAGACTATTTCTGACTTTTCCAAAAGATTTAACAAGATGTATAGTAGGATTCCTGCAGAAATCAAACCCACTGAAATATCAGCCAAGTTGACCTATGCAAATGCTTTTGATCATGAATTCTCTTTATTACTCAGAGAAAGAAGACCTATCACCCCGCTGAACATGCAAGAGGCAGCATTGGAGGTAGAGTCCAATTTGCTGGCTTCCAACAGACTCAAGAAAGAAACACCTCAGCAGCAGTATGAAAGAAAGGGAAAGAAGGAAGCTGTTTCCACAAGTGCTGCACCTCAGTCTGCTGAAGCTAAAATAGATGAAATGGCTAAGCTTGTAAAGATTCTCACTGCTAAGTTGAACAAACTAGAACTTGAAAAGAATTCTGCTAAACCTGCTCCAGAAGCTCAGAGGAACCCAAATAACCAAAATCAGTTTAGAAGATAGTTTTCTCCTAGATTCATGCCAAGGGAGCGAAGAAATAATGACATCCAGCAAGAAAGGAGGGAGAATGAAGATCAAAGAGTCCCCCCTCCTCTGCAAAATAACGTAGTTGATGAAGAAGAGGTTGATGAACAGTTACTGTTTGAAGAAACTGAAACAGATCAGGATGTGAATCATTTTGGAGATGGTTTATCTGGAGGTTTTGTAACAGAAGAAGATTTTCTAAATTCTGAGTACTATGATGCAGATTTGTATGAAGTTGAAGATGACTTGGAGTTTGAAAAAACTGCTGTAAATGCTGCTGCTAATCAGAATGGAATTAAGAAGACTATTAATCTCAAATCTGGCCCGAAACAGGTAGTCCAAGCTCCTAAGAAGAAAGTTGTTGTTCTTGCTCCAGTTATTCCTGATAAACCAGTTGCTGATCCTGTAACAGAAAAGAAGCAACCTGCAGAAAAGTCCAAGAAGAATGTAGAAATTGAGGAGGTAAACAAGTCAATTCAAAATTTCAGTTTGGAAAATGAGTTAGGTAAACTAAAAATTCCTGTGCCATTTTCTGAGCTTATCAAGAATCCATCATATAAACAGACAGTCCTAAAAGTTATGAATTCTGCTAGTGGCCAGCCTGTTTCAGATACTGTCAATTTGCAAGAAGAAAGCCCAAAGATATTCATTGGATCTGCCTTAGCTGAGAAAACAGAAAATGAAGCTGGTGCTTCTCCTCCATTCTATGTTACCTTAACTGTCCATGATCAGATGATCCATAATTGTCTATTAGATTCTGGAGCATCCCATAATCTAATGCCCAAAGCTGTGATGGAAGCCCTGGGTCTCAGTATTACCAAACATTACCATGACTTATATGCCTTTGACTCCCGAGCTGTCAAGTGTCTAGGAGTGATTAAAGATATGGTTGTCAACCTTGCTCAGTTTCCAATGAAGAGTGTCATAATGGATGTTGTAGTGGCTGATATCACCCCAAAGTTTGGCTTGCTTCTTTCAAGATCCTGGGCAAAGAAGGTTGGAGGAACCTTACAGATGGACCTCTCTTATGCCACCATTCTTGTTTTTGGTGGAGAAAATAGAAGACTTTACAGAGAGCTACAGCTTGCTTACATAGTCACAGATGATAAAAATCCCACCAATCACCCAATGTACTCTGTGGATAAAGACCTTGGTTCATGCATATTACAGTTTAGTGAAGAGGAGAATTCTGCTGGTCTGTTACAAGTACAAAAAGAACAGCATGTAAAACGCAGCAGAGAAGACGAAGATGTATTGTGGCAGCTGTACTTTGATGGATCCTCGTGCAAAGAAGGTGCTGGAGCTGGAGTTCTGCTCATTTCTCCTGGAGGTGAGACAGTCAAACTCATGTATAAGCTGGAATTTGTCACTACTAACAACACTGCTGAGTATGAAGCACTTTTACTGGGATTGAAAGCTGCAAAAGACTTAGGCATTCAGCAAATTGCTGCATATGGCGACTCCGAGTTGGTTGTTCAACAGGTAAAGAACAACTATCAAGTAAAGCAGGGTTTGCTGAAGATTTACAGAAATGAGGTATGGGATATGCTGGAAAATTACTTCATAGCATTTAATATTACTCATATTCCAAGGAATCATAATGAAACAGCTGATTCATTGGCTCTAGCAGCCTCATATTTCAGAATTCCTAAGACTACTCAGTTAAGGTATCCTATAGAAGTGAGGTACAGGCCTTGTGTACCTGATAATGTTAAGCATTGGAGGGTCTTCGAAGATGACATTGAAATCAAGAAATTTCTTGAGCTAACAGATGAGTTTGCAAATGCTCAGATTGATCAGGATGAAGGAGAAGAACAAGATAATGATCCTACTGAAAGTGAAACTGCTGAGAATGAGTTTACTGCACAAGAAATAGCAGGCCATAAGATCATTGAGTTGAAGAGTAACTTTATTCCAAAAGGTCTAGTGCCTCTAGAAAGAATTTTTACCAAAGATGACACACCTTCTAAGCCAGTGGTCCAATCCTCAGAAGAAAATGTTATGGACTGCAATATTGGTACTGCAGAAAATCCAAGAATGGTTAAGATTTCAAAATCTCTGACAGCTGAACAAAGGAGCAGATATATCAAGCTTTTGAAAGAACATGTAGATGTATTTGCCTGGTCTTATCAAGAACTAAGAACTTATGATACAGTAATTATTCAGCACAAGGTCCCTTTGAAGCTCAATGTTAAGCCTTTCCGACAGAAACTAAGAAGGATCAATCCAGCTTTGTTCCCTGCAATTGAAAAAGAAATAAAGAAGCTGCTGGATGCAAAGATAATAGTGCCTCTTAGGTACTCTTCCTGGGTTGCTAATTTGGTTCCTGTCAGAAAAAAGAATGGGGAAATTAGACTATGTATTGACTTCAGAAATCTGAATAGATCATCATTAAAAGACAACTATCCTCTTCCCAAGATTGAACAGGTTTTGCAGCAAGTAAGTGAAGCTCAGAGGATCTCTAAGGTGGATGAAAAAGCACAGCTGTACAGAGCCAATATTAAAAACAGGTTTGACAGGAATATTAAGGAAAATACTTTCATAGAAGGTGAGATGGTTCTAAGATGGGATGCAAGAAAGGAACAGAAGGGTAAGCATGGAAAATTTGATAATCTATGGTTTGGCCCTTTTCTGATATCTAAAGTTTTGGAAAATAATACATTCATCTTGCAGTCCTTGGAAGGTGAGGAGTTGCTCAGCCCTGTCAATGGGCGATTCCTCAAGCATTTCTACAGTTAATGACGATCATTGTCACTTTTCATTGTATATACCGGTGTGAGTGAGATTGAATAAAGACTCCATATCCCAATGGAAGTTTGCAGGCAGTTAGATTGAAGACAGAAGGCACTAGTCTACAGGTTCTTGAAGCCTCACAGGGAGGACTTCATCCCGCAGCTGGAGCCAGATGTTAAGTCAGTAAATTTTTCTCCATTTTTGATTTATTTTCTCCAGTTTTGGTTTGTTTTTCAATCTACCTCAGTTAAATTTTTGGTTTTAAGTTTTAGTTTTAGTCTCCTTAGAAACTCTATGGGTGATTGAATAAGTTTTGAGCCCATTTCTTTTTAGGTTTTATTTGATTTTTGTTGATCTTTTATATTTTAAAGGGGGTTAAAGAAGGTCATATTTTCAAAAGTTGATTCATTAATGTGTTTAGAGAGCAGTTAGACTTGTTTCTTAAACCAAGTAACTTTTAAAACCTCCGACAAATTAGTAGAAAGTTGAAAAACTGCGAAATTCTAGCATGGGAGCTATTCTTATAGCGCTAGACAAAATTTTAACAAAGGGCGCACTACAAGAATATCGCGTTTTTCCTGTTTTGAGTGATTGAATTCAAATGCAAACCGCGAGCTGATGGAGAGGAATTTTTGAAAACCAAAGGAGGTTTTTGTTCATAAGATACTCATCTATAAAAAACTCTCTCAGTTTTGCAACAGCTGTCAAGGATTGAAAGATTCAGTTTAATCTTTGCAGCCTATTTTCCAGGGATTTTAAATATTTAATATTTTCCTGTTTTAGTGTTCATTTTGCGGGGCTGATTATGATTTATTGGAGATGAATTTTGAAAAACCAAGAGAGGTTTTTGTCCATCACGGACCCATTAACAAAAAATTCTCTCAGTTTTTACACAGGTGTCACCAATTGAGAGATATGGAAGATTCTTTGACACCTATTTTTCCATAAATTCGCCACATTTGCCAGGAATCCGATTTGCTATTTTTAGTCAATTAGTTGAGTTAGTTAGTTAATGTAACTGCTGGGGTAGTTTCAATTTCGACCTAATGAAGGGGAGATGGAACTACTTCTTTGTAATTATAAAAAAGGGACAAAGGGACTGAAGAAAGGTTCTGATTTTTGGGAGCATCAGGAGGTCTGCTAGCTGCTTGTACTTTCAGACTTATTCAGAGATAGGTACTGTAACTCTTATATGCATTTACTGATGAAACTATGAATATATGACTCTTTCCCCTTCATTTGATCTGTGTTGGCTTCATGTTTGAACTTCTTTAGTTTCATGAATGACAAATTCATTGCTGGATAATGTGTATTTTCTAGTAGTGCTTGTCCTTTATGTATGAACTTCAGTACAGTCTTTTGTTGGATTTTTGTGATATATATGCCTCTTTATCAATATATGTGTATGATTTAGTTGTTGCTTATCTGCTGAATGTATTCCCTGCATGTTCTTGAAGTTTATGACCAAAAACACTTAAAACAAAACCCTAAACCCTAGTTTGAATTGAGTTTTACTCTTGAGATTGTGTCAGCTTGTTACCCTAGCCTTAGTAACAATTTCTGGCACAAACAGCTTGAAAACTGTTATTGTATGAAAACTCTGCAAGGTGTAAATACTCCTCCATTTGTTGGGATTGTTCATGACATACATCATGAGCATGTCCTCAAGGATTTGGTTGGCTCGCTCTGTTTTTCCGTCTGTTTGCGGATGGTAAGCAGTGCTAAATTGTAGCTGCGTTTCTAAGCCAGAAAACAAGGCTCTCCAGAAATTACTTGTAAATTTTGTGTCCCTGTCGGAGATGATGGCCTTAGGTATGCCATGCAGCCTAAAAATGTCCTTTAAAAATATATCTGCAATATTTATAGCTTTATGAGTGGACTTAACCCGAATAAAATGCCCAGATTTAGATAACTTGTCTACCACCACCATAATTGAGTCGTTCAGTTTCTTGATTTTTGGCAATCCTGTGATCAAATCCATGCTAATTACTTCCCATTGGCACTCTAGAATGGGTAAAGGTTGCAGTAGCCCTGATGGATGTTGATGTTCAGCCTTTACCAATTGGCATTCTTGACATTTGGCAATAATCAGTGCGATATCGGATTTCAATTTTGGCCAAATTTTTTTTTTCTTAACAGCAGATATCATTTTCTGATATCCTAGATGTCTAGAATATGGTTCCTGGTGAAATTCAATTAATATATCAGACCTGATATTTCCATTGTCGAGAACGTACAATCTGTCCTTTGACCAAAGCAGTCTTGTGTCTTCAATTTTGTAGTCTTTCTGCTGTACAAACAGTCTGTCTTCTTGTATTTTTTGCACTATTTCATTGTAAAAGTGATCATTTCTGCATGCTGTCCTGATTTTTTCCAACAGGTCAGAACTGGTTTGACTTACTGCTACGTTGTGTAATAGGTGGACTTGGCGGCTTAGTGCGTCTGCAATATTATTTTCCTTTCCCTTGATGTGTTTCAACTCAAAGTTGTACTCACTTAGGAAAGACAGTCATCTAGCTTGTCTAGCATTAAAATCAGGTTGATCAAAAAGATATTTCATGCTCATGTTGTCCGTTTTAAGAAGGAATTTCTTTCCCATCAAATAGTGTCTCCACATTTTTAGTGCATGGATAATGGCAGCTAGTTCGAGGTCATGAGTTGGATAGTTCTTTTCATGATCCTTCAATTTTCGTGACTCGTAACAAATTGCGAAGTCATTTTGAGAAGGACTCCTCTAAGCCCTTCCTTACTTGCATCATTGCAAACCACAAAGTCTCCATCCGGATCCACGATCCTTAATATGGGCGCAGTTGTTAGCAACTGTTTCAACTTCTGGAAGCTCTCTTCACACTTGGTTGTCCATAAAAACTTACTTTCCTTCCTCTGTAGGGAGGTCATAGGACAAGCTATTCTAGAAAAAATTTCAATGAATTTTCGATAATATCTAGCCAGTCCTAAGAAGGATCTAATATCCGTGACATTTGCGGGGGTCGGCCACTCCTTGATGGCTTTAATCTTTTCTGGATCCACAACTATCCCTTTTTCGGAGATAACATGGCCAAGGTATTTAATTTGATCTCTATAGAAATCACATTTGCTGAACTTGGCATAGAGCTGATGTTCCCTTAAGATTTGTAAGATGGTCTTGAGGTGCTCCTTATGTTCTGCTTCATTCTTAGAGTAAATTAGTATGTCATCTATGAACACCAGTACGAACTTATCTAAGTACTTACTGAAAATACTGTTCATCATACACATAAAATTTGCGGGTGCGTTTGTTATCCCGAAGGGCATCACCGCAAATTCATAGTGTCCGTACCGTGTCCTAAAAGCGGTTTTGCTTATGTCTTTGTCTCGGATCCTTACTTGATGGTACTCGGAACGCAAATCAATTTTGGAGAACACCCTTGCTCCCCCAACATGGTCGAATAAATCATCTATCCTCGGAAGAGGGTATCTATTCTTAACTGTCAATTTAAGTATCAGTTGTCTATAATCAATGCACATCCACAAGGTTCCATCCTTCTTCTTGATGAAGAGGATGGGTGCTCCCCACGGGGACACACTCAGACGAATGTAACCCTTGTCTATCAGTTCTTGTAATTGAAGTTTCGGCTCTACTAATTCGGGAGTACTCATGCGGTATGGTGCTTTTGAGACAGGCACTAATCCTGGCAATAATTCTATTGAAAAGTCCAAATCCCTCTTGGGTGGTAACCTGGGAATCTCATCAGGAAATACGTCTCGAAAATCCGCTAGCACAGGGAAATTTTCAATTTGAAGCTCGTTTTCTGTCTTGAGGTTATGAATATTAACAACATACAACTTACAGCCCTTCTGTGCACATTTCTTTACCTGCAAGGATGATATTTGTCGAATAAGAACCTTCCTGGGTATACCTTGTACTTTACTTTGGTTTCCATGCTGATCTATGCATATAAAATTTTTGTTTAGACAGTCCAACATAACCTGATGCTGCTCTAGCCAATCCATACCTATCAACAGGTCATAAGCTCCTACGGGTAGGATATTTAGGTCTGCTTCAGTTTGTAATCCATTCATATCTAGCTGGCAACTTTTAACCAGTTCAATTATCTTTCTTTTGGTACTGGTGGCTAACTGGACTAGCCAGGGTTTGATATGTTTCACTTTGTTTAAATTACAAGTTTCGACAATTTTAGGAGAAACATAACTTCGACAATCTCCTGGATCAATTAAAATAGACACAGGCATGTTCGAAATCTTACCTTCGATTTCAACCATAGTGGATTGGCAGTCTGTCCGTCTGCCTTCCAAGGCAGCGCATATCCGAGGTGTTCTTTCTAGGTCTTCTACAGTTGACTCTTCTTGTAAGTTTTTGAGGACCTTAACATTTTTATTGTTTGGGAAGTCTTGGTAGTAATGGGGTCCTTGACACCCCTAGCATTTACCGGGTATAGGAGTTGGCCTAATCCCTCTGTCAAAAGTGGGTTTGTTAACAGTTCGCTCCAAGTTGTTGGGCTGCGTTACATTATTTGGAAAAGTTCTGTTTGGCTGGAAACTGTTGTTCTACTTTTTGTATGGAGGGGGTCTGAACCCTTTCTTTCGGCTGTCAAAAGATGGTCTCAGTTTGTCCTTCTTTTTATTCAGAAGATCCGTTCGGTGTTGACTATGTTCGTAACAGAGTCAGGCCTTATGCAAGGCCATCTCTAGGGTCTTAGGTGCATCGAACTCGATTTTGTTTCTGTAGTAAGTTGGGAGGCACCCTAAAAACTGTTGGATCTTTACCTTCTCATCTTTCACATAGGGTACATAGTGTAATAGTTCTAAGAATCTGTTAATGAGTGCATCCATGGTGAGAGAGTTTAATTGCAATTCATGGAACTCTTTGATCTTTTTGTCGAAGAATCTCTCTGACATGTATTTTTCTTGAAAAAGTGTCCTGAAGTCCTTCCAACCAACTTCCGCCCTTTTTATATCTTTGGTGTGTTTTAAATCTTGCCACCATCTGGCATCCTTACCATTTAGGTTGTAAATGGCCAGACGGGCCTTCATACGGTTGGTGTACTAATGTACCTGGAAATACTTATTCATTCCTAGCAACTATTCCTTGGCCTTCTCTCCTAAATCATGGTCTCCTTCAAAGGTTGGGGCCTTAATCTTCTTGAATTCTCCTTGAAGGTTGTCCCTCTTGTACTTTTTCTTATGAGGAGAGGAAACATAGGAATCATAAGAGTATTCAGAGTTAAAGTCAGGGGATCTGGAGGAATCCGACTGCTCGGTTGATTCCTCCAGTCTCCTAAAGTCTGGGCTACAGTTTCTCTTCCTGTGGTGATGTTTAGTTACTTTTCTGGTTGCTGAATGGGTGGTTTTCTTATGAGTTTTCCTCCCAGTTAAACTCTGCAATAGTGCCTCATTAACCTCATGTTGCTCTCTTCTCTCATTGAGATTATCATTTTTGAAACTTCAGAATTCAGCCTGCAAACTTTGCACTGTCTTTAGCAAATCAGAGGTTTTAACAGTCCCATCACTGTCATTTAGTTCTACTACTATTTCCTATTCCCTAGGGATTGAATTCAGGTTACCGTGTTGAATGTCCTCCCTTTCAACATTCATAATGTTTGTTGTTTCCTAAACAGTGTTCCAATGTGTAGCAAACAAGGTTTTAGTTAGTTTTGCAGCAGTAGGCTCATAGGCATCAAGTTTCTGAACCGGAGCTCTGATACCACTTGTAATAACCCTAAAAATCAACAAAAATTTAAAATTTTTAATAGGGTCATTAGACTACATATCCTAAGGTTTAACCGGACAATAACCCCGTAGTTAAATAACCCTAATAAGGAAAAGTTGTGAACTTTGAAGCTCTTCAATGTTCTTGTTGTGTTTGTAACATTTATGTGTCTGGATATTTGTGATGTTCAAGTTTCAAATAAAAGGTCCTTACTTGTGTTTACTTAGAAGTGCACTTTCCTTCTTAGCTGTTATGAATGGATGCAACTTACCATGAAATTTCCTAGGAATGCAATATTTTAATTCAGGTAGGAGGGGTCCCTCGAGCCCCTAGGTCTTACTTAGCTCTTAGGAGATAAAGCATGTAACTTGTTTTTTATGCAGGTGATAAACTAAAGGGGCATAAGAGGTTGAGCAAAGGTAATCCTAAGGTATTCTACCAAGCCCTACGTCGATGTTATTGTAAGGTGGTATGAACAAGACATTAAGTCAAGCTTACAACAAAACCTTGGTTATAATATATATCCAAAGTATTCCTATAAACCCCAAACCCTTGACTTCAAAAGCTGGATGAGAACTATGCAAACGCGGGTTTGTATTACCAAGTATTATGGTGACTTGACACTTATATATGGAGCATTCAATGTTCCCATGTGAACTAGCAGGTAGTGGAAATCCACGTCGAGGCATGGGGAAAAGGACCTTCGTTACAAACCCTCGTTCGGCTTCTGATTCAGCAATGTTCGTTGTTGTGGTTTTGGGAGAGCACCATGGGGTTTCATCGTTGGTGAGGGTGCTCTGGTCATGCTACCGGACTGAGAGTTGCTCCAGAACCAGAAGTTTCCCACCACATGCTTCATTGAGGTAATATCTGCAACTCTTCTAAATTTATCATATCTAAAGTACTTTATTTTGGTTTTAACGCTGTAGGAAGTTGTAATAATGCTGTGTTTATGTTTATGAGACAGGGGGAGATTCATTGCAGCAGCTGGTGTGCATTCATTTGGAGGTGGCGGCTATCTTGGTGGTGTCTACTTTGTTTTGGACCCTGGTAAGACCTGCAGTCCTGGGGCATACTCTCGTTTTGATAAAATGTTGGGTTTGTAAAATGGGAAAAGATTTATAATAGTTTGAAAGTGGCTTGGGAGGCACAAGGAGTTATCCCAAGTTGTGTTTCCCTTTCGCTAGCGTCCAACGAATTTCTTGTTGAATGGCTAAATGCCACTTTTGGGGAGATTATCCTCGTTGATTTTCTTCAACGCTACCAAATGATTAAGGGTTTATGCAACTTGTTTTCTTTTATGATACATGGACTATTGTAAACTGTTATTTTGAACTTCAAATGCGGACCTATGTCTTGATTGGTTTATGAAATACTTTAATGGTTGTTTAAACCCACTTACTCTATCGGTAAATACGAAATTGGTTTTTTTTTTATAGTTAGTTATGCTTTCTGTAGATGAATGGAGGTTCTGTATAGGATTCTTATGAAATTTAATTGTTTACTGTCAATTACTTTTGCTTGTAAAATCGTCTATCATTTTCTCTGTCAAAACATTGTTTATTGGGTGCAAAAGTAAAATATAACATGATTTGTTTCCCTATAATTTAGGCTGGAAGTTCTACTTGCTTATAAATGCGGTCCCTTGATTTCGTTTTAGGGTTCTATTGATTTTAACTTTGCCTGGGTGAAGAAAAAGAAGGCGTTTACTAACCGGGCCTCAAAAGAATAGTTGGTTAACGAAGTGTAAATCTTTTGATATGTTTAGATGCTTAATGACATTCTACGTTTAAGTAAAGGAAGATTTATTTCTCTGTTTGTGGTTTTGTGTATCGATTATCCTCCTTAACTAATGAGGCAAAAGACGTGTGGCCCTAAATTAAGGAAATGTGGTCTCTATGCATGGTTCCCTGAAATCAATTTCTTGAGAACAATGTATAGCATTTGCCTTAGATTTAAATAAGGGGATTCCAGTGTTTTGTAAAAGGGTTGAAAATGTATACTTTTTACTGCTAAGGGTAGATGGAGTGCTATCGTTTTCTTCATGATATGTGTAAGGAGAAAGGACCCGACTAACATGAGATCTATAGCAGGTTTTTAAATAATAGTTAATAATTAATATTTATAAGTAGATATTCCATAATGTGCTTTTAACTATTAACCCATGCAAGGTTTAGGGCATGCTGCCTGGAAACCCTTAAGCTAAGGATTTCTCTCCTCGTGTAAGGGTAGGGAGGATTTCTCCGTTATGATTTAATAAAATATAAGATTTCGATCCAGACAAAAATTGCTAAACCAAAACAGTCCTAAGATAAAGTAGTCATTCGAAGAATGATGATAACACTAACTGGAAATGACAAAAAATAATAAAATACATCTCTGAAATAGTAACCCTAATCAGATCTAGATTTATCAGTTAATAATAAGGTATTCAAGACATAAAAGAATCCTGCATTTTTCATTGCTCATTAGTATTGACAGAAAAATAATGAAATACATTTCTAAAGAGTAACCCCAATCAGATCTAGATTGATCAGTTGTTAATAAGATTATCAAAACAGAAAAAGAACCCTAAAATATTGTTACATGCCCTGCATTATCATTGCACAAGATTAGCTCAACGGTCTAGTCTACACCAGGTTAAAATTCACGGATCTGCACTTTCTGACATTTAACTTAAGTTAAGGAGATCTATCTATCAAATTCCTAACCTGTATGGTAGCAACAAATAGATCTACTTTTGTTTAAGGAAATAATCAATTAATAAGATCTAATCTAACACATACGTTGGATCACTTCTCCCAATCGACAGATCTGCATCTTACAGGTTCAAAAAATCATTCGTAACATACTATAAAGGAAAATAGATGCATAAATGAGGAAAACAACAAAACTTGAATTAAATGCTTATCAGTAATTTTATTGCAACCTAACTGACTGAGGAGCTTCCACTTTCCTCCCAACCTTAGACCGCAATCCGTTCCTGGACTGTTCCACCGGTCACCCCCGAGCCAAGCTGAGCATAACAAGAATCTAAAAAGGCCTAGGGTAATTTTATAACTCTTTACTACAACAGAGTAGCCACAAGGTTCGCTTATCAACCTATTTGGTGTGAGTCCATCTAAATGACATTTCCCATGCATTGGTAATACAGTCCTCTCAGGACAGTCCCTTATGTTGGACACACCAGGTTTCAATACTCTGGTGTTGAGTGCTCAGACGCACGACTGGACCCTTTTCAGTGTGCTTGGAAAAGGTTCCCATGCAACGTTACCTTCTCTCATATTAATACTTTTTGGGGCAAGGCTGCTAGCTATTTTGGGTTTTGATCACTCCGTTATCTAACTGACACCTAGCCAATTCAGTTTTCTTTATCTTTGATTAATATTCCTTTATTTTAAATCCTCATAGTTCATTTTAAATCTTTAATTAATTAATTTGGACTTTTACTCTCCTATCAGCTAGTTTAGACTTTAGTTGTAGGCTACTGACCTATCTAGATCCTTGCATGCTCAACTTCTCTTTGAGTGGTAGCCCCAGTCAGTTTGAAAGAATAAAATAATAATAATAAGTCATCTTTTAAAATAATTATTGGTTCACTTGATGCTCCAAAGCCCCTAGCTCAACATCAGTTATTTAGTTCGAGTCGAAGTGCTCCAGAGCTTCTCAGCTCAACACTCACTCAACTACTAGTGCTTCTCGAGCCCCCTTGACTCATGCATGTGTCACACATAGTCAAGTTTATTACAATGTAAAATAAAATAATATTCAAAACAATAAAATAGTCTTTTCTCGGGAGGTTACAGCCTATGGAAGACCATCTGAAATTCTTCTGGGAAAGAAACTGTGCTCTGGACTCCGAATAGAATCCTGGTGAATGAGACCGTTCTTTACAGGAGTTGTGAAATCACTACTCTCAAAACGGCACGTATACTTACCTGTGCCAAAATTAAGTGCTCTATCCTCATGTTGAAACCTATCTGCATCCCTAGCGGATTCGGAAATGATGGTAAATGCCTCAAAGCAAGGGATGTGTGTAAACTTGTCGACACTTGGCGAGACCCTTGTCTTACCTTTAACTTTTCTAAGGGACATTGT
Organism: Larix kaempferi; assembly: GCA_027924585.1. Taxonomy (NCBI): domain Eukaryota; kingdom Viridiplantae; phylum Streptophyta; class Pinopsida; order Pinales; family Pinaceae; genus Larix; species Larix kaempferi. The sequence goes on along the minus strand of BSBM01000633.1, from coordinate 61,495 downwards.
ACTGATGAGATATAACTCAGGCGTGATGTATTAAGCCCACAGTCAACTTCAAACGCCAACGTACTTCTTCATTGGCTTCATTTCCACAACCAACGTACTTCTTTGTTGGCATCTTCTTGGACTTCTTCCAAGTTGGGTTGTCATTGTGTCCATAATCAGTTAATAATACTCTAAAAGGGAGAAAATTGAATTACATTGTAAATTTTATAGAATCTAATTTTGTAAAAATTTTAAATTACATTGCAAATTTTATGGAATCTTACATGTAGAATTTTTAATTCAGATTGTAAATTTTATGGAATATAGGATGTAAAATTTTCTATATCTGGATTTGAGGTGCATATTTCTAGCCCAGAGGGTTAGCAAGTGACAACTTGAATGTATATTGCCATGTAATCATCGGGTAGAATCGAGAAGTCCTGCATGGACCCAACCCTGGTGGATCCACCAAATATATTATTTAACAAATTTTAAATATAGAGATAGATTATCAAGTTTATGATGTTTTACATTTAGCATGTATAGTTGCAATTTAGAATTAAGGCAAGTTAATAAAACAACAATGTGCCTTCCATTCTCAGGTTTCCTTATGGAAAATAGTGAACTTATTCTACCTCGGATTTTAAATTCGAATTGAACATAAAACCTCCATTCATCGTCCAAATTATATAACCTGTAAACTTCTAATATAGAATAATCCTATTTAAATTATTAAAAAAAAATCCGTTCTAAAGTTTATTTCCTATGTCAGAGACTCTCTTCATGTAGAGAAAATACTTGATTTGGAATTTTTTTCATATTGCGAAGATTGGTTTTTAGAGTATTCCATACCCCACATGAATGCCTCGACGACAAAATTTCAACAAGGTCCAATGATAGACTAGTACTCCTCCTACGATCACATGAGACAGGAGGATGTTATGTAGGGGAGCTCGGTAAGATCCTTAAAATTATAGTTTATAGTTGTAAAATTATTTATTGTTATGCAGGGGAGATCAGTCATATTTATAGTTTATGTTAATGAAATTATACAATGTTTTATGATCTGTGTTTGGTTATTTAGGTACTATAGAGATGATGGCATTGTTTATATTTACGAAAGGCAAATAGTAAGAGGGTTAAATTAAAAACTAAAATTTAATTTTTAAAATAAATATATTATTATTTAAATATAATTTAGAAAAATATATTAAAATAAAAAATTACTAAATTTATTTTGCCAAAGCTGTGAAATGGAGTGTAAATTATATAGTTATGTTTAAAAGATAATCACGTGTTGTAATTTGCAAATGAAAGTTGACTAATTTGCTAGCAAAAACACAAATCTACTAGAACGATCTAAGATAATAGTTATTACTAGTTGTTATTCACTTTTTTAGCTGTTATCATAAACCAATATAAATATTAAAAATATTGTTTTAAAATTGAAATATTAAGTATAAATTTTTAAAAATAAATAATAATTAAAATAAACAACAAATACAATTGGTTTGGTAAAATTTTAAGAAATTCTTAAAATTTCAAAGAAAAATATTTAAATTTTCATAATTTAGGAGACACTTTTGACAGTTGAATCCATTTATATATTCACACATTCACAATTTAAATAAAACAAAATTCAAATTTATTAAAAAAACCACAAATTAACCATAGTAACTAAATCGTCTAATTTTTAGACTTCTCTTTCTCTTCATTATGAAACATATAAGTTTTAAAAGTTCCGGTGAAAAGAAAATTCAAAACCAGCCAGACTAGATCGGTAATTATTATTAGTAAAACTCAGAGATAGACATTGCCAGAATTTGATGTTTATACAATAAAATGTTTTTCTGCTTCTGATTTGGGAAGCCTGCATTGGTTATGACGATATCTAATGGATACGTAATATCTAAGTAACTCAGGTTTGGCTGTATCTTTTGCTCGAAGTATATTTGAGACAAGATGATGGTGCACAAGAGTCCAGTCCTTTACTAATTCATCTAGATTAATATTGTGAACAAATGCTATCAAAGGACATGATTGAGGCGTAAAGTTACATCCTCTATACAACGCACAATATCATGTTGAACCCTAATAAACTCTGCATCTCCTTGAAGGCGTTTCGTCACTTTCACAACTAACTTTTCCATTATCTCCTCCTCCCAACTGCAACGCAAGAAATTCAATGCCTGCAAAAAACATGTTCTACTACTAACAACATATAGCAAAATATGGGGAAGTGGCAAACCACTAGCTTCACTTATAGAGAAATAAAATGTTTCCGTTTTTTTTTTCAAAAATTGAAGGAGGTGTCGTAGAGTTCCTTACTATTTGTGTGTGAAGTGCCTACCAAGGAAGGTGGTTGAAGAAACTAATTGATGGATGCCACTCTCTCTTGTTTATCTCGTTGCCTCTCACGAGCTTTACGTTTTTTAAACCAACAAAATACATTTTTTCCTTCAATGTTACCATACATTTTCAACTATCACATACCCATGTTCTAGACATTTTATGCTATTGAGAAAAGATTATGTTTTATTTTTATTGTAAAGTTTTATGAGTATTGACCAAGTGGGGTCATGGAAGATTGTAATTAATTACTTTGAATATTTTATTATTAATAAATAAAAGTGGAGACAAATATCCAAAGGAGACTGTTGAATGAGTGTTCACTGACCCACTAGGGGGAATGGATTGTGGTGGAGAGCAAATTGAAACTTGGCAGCATCCTCAACTCACTTCTAACTGTTGCAGGGGGGAACTTCCCTACTTTTGTGGTCATGTTCCCCAAGAAAGTGGAACTGAGCAGGTGGCTCATTTACTGAAATAAACCGACCAAAAGACCTAGGCATGCTATTTATCTACCCATCAAATTCAGCAGGGGCTATTCATTCTTACCTTGTGATAATTTCTGAGCACAAGAGATTTGATGAGGGGAAAGTTAGAAGTGTTTGAGTGAAATAAGACTGCATTCTGAACTAGTGCAGCCACATTGTTGAGTTCAATATTGTTAAAGGCAGGAAGTGCTACTACTGAGTTGCAAGGGAATTTATTCCATTATTCCACACAGCATCTTCGCCCTAGTGGTTCAGTGAATAGGCTCGGGGGTCCTAAGACAAGTAGCTTGGTTGTCTTCAGGAGATTGGTTGGGTGGAACGGGATCCTTTGGCTGTTTGTTTATTCTTCTACAGTTTCCAGGTTCAACTTGTGTTATCTTGTTTAATTATGTTCAAACTGTATTATTGATCTAAATGCTGTTAGATATATTATTTTCAATTAACAGATTAGACAAAATGTATTTTTGGTTAATATTACAGTTCTGCAAGTTTATTTATTTTAACAGACCAAAATAGCTGATAAAATAGAAGGCAGATTGAATGATATAGAATACGATTGAATGAAAATTTCTTTCCTGTATTTTTCCATGCATTATTTCTAAATGTCGTACTCTAGTACAGGAAAGGATAATTAGAGTAGATCAGAATGAATATATGAAATGGATAAGATCAAATGATTCATCTTACAAATAGGGCCTTGTCATTTCAATACTGTACTATTGTTAATTTAAAACTCAACATTCTAGAATTTTAAACACAAAATACAATAAACCAAATCCTATCATCATTATAAACAGAAATGGTATTCTAAGTATTTTTCTTTTCAAAACCATAGCAGTAATAGTTCATAGAACCAAATAATTTCCACAGAGCCTATTTTAGAATGATCAAATCTCCCTGCATAAATACTAACTTTTGCTCGCATAGAGTTTTATATATATATTAGAAACATGTCAAAAATACTTGCGACTTTTCATTACTGTCAACATCGAAAATCCCATAACAAATCTCTTATCATTAACCTAAGTATTTTTATAGCAAAGAATTTCTATTTTCATACTCGTAAAACGAAGTATTCTATATCGATTTATCTTATCACTATTGTTTAAATACAATTCCAAACAAAACATAGGTTACGTATATCTTCGCAAAATCCATGAAAACGCTGAAGGGTCAAACCCTAAGTACTAAATAGTATTAAACTTTTTAATATGTTCATTTCATTCATTCTGTAAAAACAAGAGTAGAACACGATAGAGAGTTTAACCCTTAGCAAAATCAACATAGTAAACATTCACACTAGGGTTTACAAACTAGCCTTACGGCTTGGAAAGCACAACCGCAAAACCCTACATTTCTTTAAGAACAAAAAACGAGTTTTGCCCAAACATTTCGATAAATATCAAACCTAGCTTCTGAAGAGCCGAATACTTTTACAACTGTTAAATATTGTATTCATAGCAAAAACCTATGCAACCCAATACAAAAAAATACGAGTTACAGGTCAAGGGTTCGACCCTCACCACTATTCGGTTCAAAACTGGAAGTTTAGCTTCTCAACAAACCATTATTAAAACATTTCTTAACAAAAACAATATTTCATTATAGAATCAATATTTCGAAACCATCCTTCTCAAAATACAAACATATAGTGATTCAAAACGAAACAGCATGAATCCGATGGGAGCCATAGCTCAAAGGTCATGGACCTTGAAACGAAAATGCCTTACGGCTCAATATTAATACAACCAAGGTCTAAAAACCTCATCAAAATCCAGAACGAAAGTTGTTCCTAAACAACCAACTCATTGCTAAAACAAACAAAACACGCATAGTAACAAGTTCCTCGAGGTATTGGATAACTGTGAGATTTTTTCGAGGATTACCCGGAGTTCATACGGGAGCCATCACCATTCTTTTACCAGCAGCCATTGCCGAGGGAGTATCACCTACCATTCAAAAACGACGCAACGAATGGTTAAAACTAACTTTATGTTTTACAAAGCAACAGTAGTTATTAAACAATACTATTGAATAATGTTACATCACCTGTAAATGGTTGAAACATGGTTGCATGCACCAGGCTCTTTAACATGAACCATGAAGGTAAGAAGTTCACCTTCGACTCCAAGGAGAATACAAACCCTGTACAGACACAACTACTGTATTCACATCCGGACTTGTAAACCATAGTATTTCCTTTGATTTCATAAGAAGACTTCATGAAAAAGATTCACCTTAAAACGAAACCTGTGCAGTGACTTGAACTACTGATAAAATCAGTTCATAGCGAGGTCAGGGTATCGAAACCTTGATAGAACCTCCAATAAAACCCCAAAGGGTTGAGAGCTTGTTCGCCTCCCCAACTTTTTTGCATAATGGACTAAGTTTTGAGTAATGGGGCATATCAATGCCAGGGTTAGGGTTAAACCCAAAACCCGAGATCAACACCAGATCAACGACGTAGAAGAAGCCACCGAGGCAAAGATCTATTTACGATCACAATCACATTTATGACAGTTATTACCAAAGTCTCCAACGTTTAGCTTTGACCAGCATGGAGATCCAACTGGGATCTTAACATGCCACCCTTGCACATTCCGGTGAATCCCACACTACGTTGTCACAACAATTTCAGGACAACACACGTGAAACTTGGCCACGATAGTAGCCACCAGACAATCCATTATCATAGCATTGATGAAGCCATTAAATACTGTAACCACCGATTCGTGGCAGCCAGCACATCCTTCCACTACCAAGATAATACGTTGTAGAATTGCATAGTGGAAAACATAGTGGAATAAGGTTACGAAATCTCATTTTATGAACCAGCTTAATATTTTTCTCCCATGTCAAAGCATAAGGTAAGGTTCAAGGTTATAGCTTTTTCTAAACGTATATTCATGTTTTATGGTTCAAGCATATAATACTTGCAATTAGTATTAATGCATATCATTTCCCACACAAGGTCTATGCATATAGACTATTTATGGGCATCATAAGTTTTAATAAATAGTTTTATTAAACTATAAAATAATACTCAAACATAAGTATTATATCTATCCTTTGAAATAGTAGATCATTACATGGTCCTATTCATAGTTTTTGTAAAAGAAATTCTATTTAATGCACAAACTATGTAAATTTCCATAGTATCCTCATAAGAGAGTTATAGGTTGGTAATACACAACTTTACTACATAGCGAACTCATATAACTACGACATAACAAAGGTGATCGATTAATGTCAACATATTACCTGAATAGATTGGCAGCGTAGGTAATCTTCTACACACTCTTATTGATAACGTAAAAGGACACTATAGTGTTGTTAGTTAAGCTGAAACATTTACGAAGGTTGCTATTGGAATTACCTTGTCTCACCTGTTCATTTGCAAATAGAATTCAGGAGTGTTAGCTAGCGATAGCTAAGTAAGCCTCGGGGCTATCCAAGGACCCGTTCATATCATCAAAACAAACATTTAGTCTCTAGAATCAATTTATCATTGAAGATTTTAGAACATGATTTCTGTACATTAAATACTTAATGTAAGCTTGCAAATTCCATAACATCCGAACAGTTCAATAACGATACATTACATAACGACATTTCACTACACTGGTTAAAGATAAGTAGAAGCAACAACAGAAGATTTGTCTATGAGAACAATAATCCATTAGACTTTACGACAGTTATTGAAGTTGTTGTCTTTAGCCTTGTTTTATTTAAGAACGCCTAAGTATGTCTAAACTAACATTTAATACTTCTGCACAGCATTCGTAAGCAGTTAATGCTACTTGAAAAATTTTAAATTTTAGTGAATTTTTTGGGATGTGACATCAACCAACTAGCAATCTGTTCTATTTGATCGGGTTTGGGAGTGCGCATCCATTGACTGTACGTGACTTCCAACAAAGCTATCTTTTCACTCGGCGGGTTCCATCTATTGCTTGTGGTGGATTGGCCTTCTGCCATTTCTCTGCTTTCTTGAGCTTTTTCTTCCCTTCAGCTCCTGCTCAAACACTTTCTTGAGAAGAAAGCGATGTTATGGATGTCGATTGAGAGCGTTGCATGCCCTGGTGGTGATAAAACGAAAGGGATCATGATCCATGTATATCCATAGAACCAGACGTTGAGAATGCCTTTGCAAATTGAGCGTCCGTAATAGATGTTGCGCGTAAACGAAAGGCCTATTCATTCATTTACACAACACATCCACATTTATTCCAGTGGCTTCAAAACTACACAACCTACCATGTTCAATGACGTTAGCCAGGGACCAAAATCCCAGGCGTGCGTCAGCCAGCCATCAAAGGCCAATGAGAATCGAAATACATGGTTTAAAACTAACAAGCCATATTAATAATTAATAATATGGTTTATATACATCAGCGTATATCAACCATGGCCACACATTTACGATTGATATATGTCGATGGGCGTATACAAGTCATATTATTAATTATTAATATGGGTTGCTAGTTGACGATGGGCTTATGGGGAAGGATTGATGAGTTTTTATTATTATAATAATTGTTCTTAATAAAATAATAATAATGATGATTGAGTTTTTATTAATATAATAATAATTATTTTAATAATTAGAAAGCCATGTTAATTAAAAATAATAACAAATGGTCAACCATTGGTTAACTAGTTGGTCAACTAATTGGTTGACATCCGTTGACCATTGGCCAACCAATTGGTCAACTAATTCTTTGACAATGGTCAACCAATTGGTCAACTAATTCTTTGACAATGGTCAACCATTGGTCAACCAAAATTGAACATCGCTGACTATGCTTAACCATGCTTTAATTAAGCGAAAACTTTTGAAAATTAAATTTATTTTCCATGATTCTTTTAATATAACATTATAAATAATTATTTAAATTTTTTAAAATATATTTTTTATTCATATTTATAAAAAATACTTATAATAAAATATATATACAATGATAATGATAATGAATTACATATTATTTATATTATATCCTCCTTCTCATTTAAGCATTATTTAAAAAAAATTATAATAATTGAAGTATTATTTTAAAAAGAATTATAATAATTGATTTATAATAAAATGTATATGAAATAATAATCAAGTTTATATATACATTTTTAGAAATAATATTGTAAAAAAGAATTGTATTTTAAAGGATAAAAAAATATATATTCATAAAGAAAAATAATTTTTATTTATTTTAGGATATGGATTTTATCTATTTTTAAGTTTTATTTTTATTTGATAAAGGAAAATAGATCTGATCCTTTCTATAAATTTGGAGGAAATTTATAATGATAACATAAACAATAATATAGATATTTTTATTATAAACTTGTTATTATATTAAATGAGCTAATATTTATATTTTTTAGTTTACACTTTTATTATATCTCAAAACTACATATAAACTATGTATTCTTTATTTTTTAGTTTATATTTTTATTATATCTCAAAACATATATATTTGCCTTATTTTTGATTTAATTGTGTGAGAATGCTATATGGTGCTTTATGTCTAAGTTGGATAAAAGATAGTATGCAATTTTCTTTAATGTTTTTTCTATTTAATTTTAATGAATTTTTTTTAGGATATGGATTTTTTCTATTCTTAAGTTTTATCTTTCTTTGATGTTTCTTTGATGCAGGGATATGGATATGATATATTCCATAAATTTGGAGGGAATTTTAATCAATTTCTTTCATTTTTTAATGATAAAATAAAAAAAATAATATATATATATATTTTTAATATAAACTTGTCATTATATTGAATAAATGATGAGTGATTGAGTTTGATATCTTTTTATAAATAATATTACTTAAAGATAGAATTGGAAATTGAAAACAAATTCACCTTTAATTATGAATATTGAAAGATTGTGAATGTATTTAATAGTGTGGATGTATTTAATAACAAAAATAACATTGTCAATGCAATCTTATTATCAATTTTTTTTGATAAAACCACAATTTTTAATTATTACAGTTTCTTTAAATAAAATTATAAATTAAAATAATAACAATTTTTTAACATTGTCTAAACCATATTTATTAAACTATATTTTAATAGTCTTTCATGAGTGAAAATATCACTTTTTATATATATTTTTCAGTCATAAAAAAATATAAATATAAATTGAAAATTATTACATTTTCTTATCAACTAAAATCATATTGTCTTATCATTCAAAATTAATATTATCTTAAATAATTTAAGTAACACCAATAAATAAATAAATAAATAAATAAATAAATAAATATATATATATATATATATATATATATATATATATATATAAGAAAAAACACTAATATATATGTTATAAAATTTACAGTGTGGATGTGTAACTATATAACAAAATTTTATGTTTACAAATTCAAATTCAATAAAATATAACTATACTTATTCAAATTTACTATATTTATTCAAATATTAGGTTTACAAATTCAATATAGAATTTCTATACTCATATTAAGAGTAAGAGACACCCATATAAAGAGAGTAAGAGACACTCATATAAAGAGTAAGGGAGACTATGGATTAATGGTGATTAAGGGTAAACAATACTTTAAAATTTCAATGTATTTGAAAAAAAAGATTGTCCATGTAAAACATTTTATTCATAAAATTCCAATCATATTTTCATGTTATTTTTTAACAATAAAGATGTAATAAGTTTAACTAAATGTAACCAATGTAACTCTATATATGTTACAATATAAATATAATAAAATTATGCAAGTATTAAAATTAAAATTAACAATAATATTATTACTATTATTTTTCCATTGTTATTTACCAATTGTAATTATATAAATTATAAAAATGAAACCAAAATAATAACGGAATGAAAATAATATACAAAATCTAACTACCTTTAAAATATTAATAGATGTTTACAGCTTATATTTAATCAATAAAACTAAAATATAAATGCATCCATTGACATATGAAGATAGTGAAGGCTGCCGTTGAAATATATGAATTTTACAATGCTGGAAATGTAAACGCACATTAGCTACTACAATGAATTTTATTATATTTCTTTGTTGAAATATATGAATTTTACAATGCTGGAAATGTAACCGCACGTTAGCTATTACAATGAATTTCCCATACAATGCTTTGATCCCATACTAGCCACTCTGCTTCAGTACCTGCTATGTAGAGCGGTTTGGCTTGCACAATGATACCTGCTATGTAGACACCACCTGCAAAATAAAAGACACACAGAAAAAATGAAATTACAGAGCAAGAAAATGAAATACACGGAGAAAATTAAATTACATCCTAGTGGGAAAATGAAAGATGATGGCCAAAACACTATTCACATTCCATTGAGAACTATTTACAGTATCCCAAAAATAGACACGGAGAGAAATGGAATTACAGACAAAAAGAAAATGAGAGTCTAGGTTTTGTTTGAAATAGAGGTCACTATTTAAAATAAGTTACTGTATAGATGGCGATCACCGATCTGTTTCATTAATTTTCCACCTGTACATAACATGCATTCGTTACACTCATCCATGGCAAATTTAGGTTGAGTCAGCGGTTATATGAAACTGTTACAATAACACTGGGTTACAAGAGGAGGGTGGAGGTAAATTATTTTAATTTTGTTTTGAATTTTTCATAATAAATATTAGATCTAACTGAAAAAAAAAATGCATTTTAGTTAATTCATTTGATTTAAACCTTAAGAATATTCTACATCAATAAAATTTGTCCAACCCTGCCTCCATCCCCAAAGTTAAGAAAATTATAACCTCATCTTAAACTTAGGAAAGCAGAAATATTATTATACATTTAATACTAAAAATTATAACCTCATCCTAAACTTAGGAAAGCAGCAATATTTCTACCATGTTAGGCATATTAATAAGACTGACCGAAAAATATAAAAATATAGTCCACTGAGGGGACATTTAGAATTATAAGCATGGAACTCAAATGACTACGGTACATTGCAAACAGTGCGCATCAATAAAGAATAGCCGTACGTAATACAATTAATATAACACTATTGATAAGCATGGCCAAGGCACTAGTGAAAAGGGGTTGAGGTTCAGGATCCAATGGCTGGTCTAGATGGTCTCTACACCAGAGACCAGGGTTCTACTCTTATTCTTTTCACGGTTTAATTGCGCAGCTGTAATGGATATGTTGATCCTAACTTAAGATCCAACAATCAATAAGCCCACTACAACAACAACATTAACATGCTGCTGAGCAAACTGAATAAATTTGGCATGGCATTGAGTGCAGTCCACCTATGCTTGTTAGCTCCCGTCTGAGCATGAGTGACCTGTATGGTTGGTTTGAACGTATATTTGATAAGCAGCTCTCCTTGTAGGACAAGCAGTAGCTCCGGTCTGAGAACTGCTTGTAGGACAAGCAGTAGCTCCGGTCTGAGAACTGCTTGTAGGACAAGCAGTAGCTCCGGTCTGAGAATTAGTGACCTGGATGGTTGGTTTGAACGCATATTTGATAAGCACACTGTGGTTCCACCACTGTAGCTAAGTAACACTCCCGCGGCCACATTTCAGACCCATCCTTGGTTAAACCGCTCACCGGGCGGTACAGTTTAAACCGATAACACATACTGTAACGCATAGTGAATGGATTAACATGGAATCCGTGTGCACTAATAACACCTTGGAGGTAG